>OV656866.1:35789397-36421701 GCA_927399465.1 Sarcophaga caerulescens
TCCCTTTCAAAACTCTTAAAAGCAGTCGAAGAAAAGCTTGTATGAATAAGGTAAAGGTAAAGGATACAGAAACCGCACATGAGAATAAAGAATGGATTGGCATTGCTTTTATCAATACTCCCTTTAAATAAGCATTGTTGTTCATTTGTTTAAACACGTGTATGTATGTATATATAGTACATTGTAGTAAATTCCATACCATAGTAAATTCTCTGTGTTTCAACCTTTTTCACTGTCTTTTCTCTCTTTTTTTAGTTTTCTTTTTTTCCATTGCTGGCTGTATTTTTGTGGTCATAAATACTTAAAATTCAATTTCAATTCTTAAAAGCGGTACAAGGTAAACAAACAACCGGCTTTATGTGTATGTATTTGTGTCTCTATGAGTCTATTTGGTCTTTAGTCAGCATCAGAGATCTTGTTTGTGTTTGCGAGAGACGACTGCCTGCCTAGTTATGCAATTGCAAATGTAGTTGTGTGACTTTTTTTTGTACACAAACCTACACAAATATGCAAACAGGCCATGCAAGAGATCATTATAGACACTCACATCCAAACACTTATGCCTGCCCAATCCCAGAGTAAGTTTACAAACTCAAACAAAGGCATACAACCGTCTGACCACTTTGTGGGGAATAATGTAAGGCACGCACGTGATTTGTCCCTGTTGTAGGTGTACAATTACACTATGAATAGCTTGAGTTCACAGAATAGGTATGAAGATAAGCATAGAACACCACCATTAATTTAAACGTAAGTACCGAAACGAGTGTTGATTTCACAATTGAATTTTAAAATCTATGATATGGTATGATATACTTACCATAGCTGCATATTTGATTGTTTATATTGTAATTGAAACCAAAAAATCGGATTTATGAAATCACATTAGCCTAGAATATTCACATCTTATTCTTTATAAGAGCTGTGGTGGAGTGGCAGAACATTAATTGGTTAGAATCTTAACTAAAAAAACGTGTTTTGAAGCCTACTTTGAAGGAATATTGTATCACATTTATTGACCTGCTCTTATGAACAATTTCTTGAGTTGCTTAAGATTCTCCAGCTAGGCAGATAATTGGTTTACTGCCACAGGATCACTTGCCTAGAAAAAAAATTATCTTAGGAAATTTGGTTCTTATTTTAGGTGATATGGGGAGAAGTAAAACTCTTTCTTAAGAAGCAGCGCTTTAGTGATCTTATCCTCTCTAGTTAGTTATGTAACAGACAGCTTTTTTTTATATATCGTTGGAAAAGAATTGAAGCCTTTTTCACAAATTGTTTGTGTCATCATTGACAACCCGATTAACGGATTTCGGCCTGCCTTAACACATTCTTCCAGGCGCCTCTGCTTCTTGAAAGCCTGCGGCAGTTGGTCACACCAATCGATGACAGGGCTTCTTCGATTTGGTTCTTCCAACGCAAACAAGGTCGTCCTCTTAGCCGACTTTCGCAATTCCCCGCATCAAATAGCCGTCTCGCCGGAGCATCCTCCTACATTCGAACGATATGGCCGAGCCAGCGCACCCCCTAGATGTTAATAAGCTGCACAACGTACATGTCGTTGAGGAACCCATACAACTCACTGTTGGATCGGATGCGGAAATTATCGCCAACTCGCAGTGGACCGACGATTTTACGTAGAACTTTTCTTTGTAGTCTATTCATAAGGGTATGTCACACATTATTTTCACTGTTGTCTGTTTCCGGCGTTATATCTTAGCTATCTCAAGGATTTAGAAAAAGCTGATTTCTGTCTTTAGACTACATCTCAATAGTCTGAAGCATAACTCAAATCACATTTCATTGGAATTCCACAACAAAAGATTAGGTTATATCAAACCTGTTTGGCTTGAGAAGAGTGTCCGTCTTTCTTTACCTTCCCTTTTACTTCCCGAACCCCTCTTCCTACTCGTAAGAAAGGTTCTGGTCTCACCAGCGGCGCGGAATCAACCATCTTTGCAAGCTAATTCATGTGCTCTTTGCCTCAATATCCCACAAGAATTGGAATCCAATCCTGTCTAACTGATACGGCTTCTACTCTAATCCCGAGTCAACTTCATAGGAATTGAGTACTCGGACCATTATAAGAGTATGTATGGAATCATGCGTTGAAACTTTTCTGGCTGTTATCAATGAATTGGTGTTGGAAATTCTGCACTTCAGATGTAAATTCAGGCATTAAATTCATGTCACTGTTGTCTAAGCTCCTCACCCTAAAATATCTAGAATGAGATGAGAATCGTGCAGCTTTGTTTCTTGGTAAGCAGCTTCAGCAGGCTTTGGGATTCACAGTTTATAACTATTCCGAGAATGTGTTTCATTAGCACATTTCAAGCACAGGTAGCATGGGATATCAGACAAGATGGGTTGATAACATTCTAATACTCTTGGGCCCAGTTTTGTTCTACTCAGTTATGTTAAACTCCTGCATTATATTTTATTGAATTTTTTTTTGTTTGTTTATTTTCCTATCAGTTGTGTTGTTTCGTTTTGTTGTGTCTTTGCATTGTGCATGTGTGGAACAATTGTTAGTGCCTTCCCGGTTGGTAGCCAGATGTCAGCTAGTGGTAGTGGTGGTTTAAGACAAGTTATGCCAACAATACATAGTAGGCAGCACATTAAAGCATTGTGCACAGACTATGTACAGGTGTGCACAAAACGCAGTGCTTGGAGTTTGAAATTGTTTTGTGACATTAAATAATGCTTTTTGTTGCGTTTATCTAAACACATGTATGTTTAGCACTTCACTGTTGTCTGTGTTCTATCCGTATGTCCTTTTCACATATGTATGTATGCACACAAACAAGGTTACATTTCAAGGATCACACATTCACGTATACGTTCACTTACACGCATATAATTATAATTGTATATATGTATAAAACAACAACAACAAATGCATATCGTACAATTAAAGAGCGTCAAATGACTGTATTTTTTCCAACGCAGTACATACATACATATACTTGTGCATTGGAACCCACATTTTTAAGTGCTTTCATAACAAAAAAATAAATAAAAAAACAAGGAAAATAAGAAATTGAAGCTGTTGTTGGTGAAATTGTAGCAGAAATTTAAGTGAAGCTTACAACCTTGAACTACACACCAGAATGCGCATATAAAGCATCAGGATAAATTGTTGGCAGCCAACATAGAAACTGCATTTAAATTACATTAATTTAAAGGTAAAGGTAACGGTAAATGTATAAAAGAAATAATAAAAAAAAAAATAAAACAGAGGGAGAGCAAATGGCTTCAACCCCATTAGTTGAAACGCAACGAAATGTACAAGAAACTCAAAAAACTACAAAACAAACTGTAATGAATTACGGCGAAATATTAGAAGAAATTGTTTCTTAAGTTTCAAGCTGAAAAAAACAGAGAGAAAAAATGTGAAAAATCTTAGAAAATGCATTTCCATTAATTAAAATTTGTTGAGAAAATACAAAACCAAAAACGTAACGTAAACTTTCGTTTATGCTTTTAAGCTTAATTTAATTTTGCATAAAATAAACATTAAATGTAGAGTAATGAAGAAGTATAATTAATTTTTTAATAGAAAAATAAACATTTATTAGGAGAGAAGAAGAATTCTTAGTATGACTTGTTATCAAATTTATGCACGAAGAATTAACTCAACTAGCGAATAGAAAAGTTTTCCAATGTTTTTGTGGTTTTTCAAGATAAATTCATTAGAAATTTTACACTGTTAAATATTAATATTCAAATCAATGATGATTATTATTGAATATCTTTGAAGTTGCCGTAGACCACAGTTAGACATCTCCCGCAAAACGAAATATGAAATATACTTCTTCGGCGACTTCCTCTCAGCACATTTGTATCAAAAACCCTAAGAACAAATAAAATTGCCATAAAAAGTCTCGTAAAAATCTGTCTTTAAACTATAGGTCCCACCAATCATGTATGAAATTAACGCACATAACATAAGTGGTGTGAGGAGGTAGATATTCATCCTGACTGAAGGACTGTAGTGATAAATTATGTATGTATTCTCAGCGAATTTAAGGACAGCAATTTTGTTGACTTTTCTCTATTTTTTTCTGCACTTTACTAGTGCAGTTATTGATCTTTGTATCATTAATTTTATTCTTCTTAATTCAAAGTCATCAACATGATAAGGAAGTGTCCATTCGGTAGAGAAAATTGCAACTGCAGAGAAAAGTCTTCAAGAAGATGCCAAAATATCGTTGTCGTTATCAACTTGTTGGCTTTAATACTTTGACTTCGTCGAAAATTCTTTATAAAAATCTTGGCTTATGGTAGGTTAGGTTAGGTGGCGGACATCCTCGAAGGAAGAGGTCCCTCTCAGGCCAACCTTTAGGCTCACTGTGACATCACAATTAATTCTACCCGTGGGTCAACCATTCCCTGCAGAAAACAATCCCAAAGTCCAAAATAAATCCGAGTTCAATCTTCATGTTACAGAGCTCGGTCAATGATGTCATCAAAAGAGAGGTCAGAAACCTGCGTTTCTTCGTGATAAGGGAGCAGGGCACTGACACATAAGGTGAAAGATAGTCTCCTCCTTCTCTTCAGACCCACAACTCCTGTGGAAGTCATTACTTGAAATATCGAGCCATTCGACATGCCTACCAAAAGACAATGATCCATAAGGATTGCTATTGTGTGATGGATGGGTCGGGCCTTCAGTCTAATAAGCCAACACACTACCTACTAGACTACGGCGACTTCATTTATAATCAGCAAATTCGTATTGAGGATTTAAAACTTATAAACGACCACGCATATTATTCGAAGACCTCAAAGTTCTACTAAGTTGAACTGCAAAATTTGAAATAATCTTCGGATTAAGTAAACTTTCCACTGTACTACCAAATGTAGATGGGTTAAGATGCATATCTTTCTGTCTGACTGGTATTGTCTAATTAAGGCTCGTCTAGCATAATTAATATTTTATGTACGAATATTTTTGGTAAACATAAATTAAAACAAATCATTTAAAATTAATCTGCTGCACATCTTAATAAAACTCAAACCAGGTGACTTCATAATCATATTTGGCTTAGACATAAGGATCCATAAGGATCGCTATTGTGAGATGGATGGCCATACGACTTAAGGACATAAGTGTGTCAGTCCTGCTGCTGTCCATACGTGTCAAACAAAGCATGGCAGTATTGTACGGACCTTCATGCTGCCAACGAGATTGAGCCTCCCAGTAAAACGAGTGAACAATGTTCTAATTTAGCGAATCAATTGGAATACCTATGCCATGTTACATGTCGGAGATTACAAGCTGCATAGCGACCCAGGGCAGTTCATCAGTAATGCAGTTTTAAATTTCATTTTCATTTCATTCATGGACGAGGACGGGCGTTGAAACTATGCTCGTTAAGGAGTTAATCGCAGCCATTACGTCCTCTAAAATTGATAGTTCGATTCTTACTTCAATCTTCTGCCATTGAACCAAACTGACTGAAGAATTGTTTCCAAAAATTGAAAAGCCAAACGCAGCATTAGATTCCAAAAAGACGGTGACAATTTTCTTTCCAGATGTGGCTTCTTTAAAAAAGTCATATTATTTTCAAATTGTAACACCAATTTTATTTCACGACACTTTTAATACAAATATCAATCTTCTCAGTGCCTGTTTCACTAATAACTTCACTATTCACTTATTGGCACTTTAGTCAGTATTAGGAACCAGTTTCTCACATGACCCATGTTGCGTGCATTAATATTATTCATAAGCAATAGGAGTACATATATTCGAATAATAGATTGGAAAGGCTTTTTCAGACCTTTTACCAGAAGATTCATGAGAGGAAAGATGTGTTCTAATAATACATTCTTCCCAACACAACAAAATCATTACATTACACTCAAGGCAATCGCCATTGTAAAAAAGTGCTCTTTAAGTTTACAGTGGCTGGTTGAAAGATCGGTTACTATATCTAGTTTGCATACATACATACGTAAATACATACAAAACTGATCATTACAACCCTTCAGTCAGGATTACAACCTAGCTTCTCACACCACTTATGTTGTGTGTGTTAATTTTATACATGAGTGGCGGGACCTACAGTTTAAAGACGATTCCAAACGACAGTTTTTTTTTAGAAACTTTTCATGGCAAAATTTTATTTACACTCAGAGCTTTTGCCAGAAATTTGCTGAGAGGAAGTCACCGAAGAAATATTTTTTTCATATATCGTTTATGATCAAAATGTCCGACCTGAGGTTTGAACCGTGGCCTCACGTCTAATAAGCAAACACACTATCTACTAGACTGCGGCGATTTCACTGGCAACCTTACCTTATTGGCGCTTTAGTTAGGATTACGCCTGGTTTCTCACGCCACCCATGTGGCGTGCGTTAATATTACTCATGAGTGGTGGGTTAGTATTCGAGCAACAGATTTAAGAAGCTGTTTCATGGTCTCAGACATTTTACCAGAAAAATGAGGAGAAAAAGTCGGCGGAAGGAAATTTTTTTGCAAGTATGTGTCTTGATAACACATTTTCCTTAACACAAAATCCTTATATTGGACTCAAGGCAATCCTTATTATGAAGTGAAGTGCCTCGAAAGATCGAATATTATCCTTAGATTGGTTCTAAACATCTATAGCATGAGTCCAATACTCCTCCAATTTTAATTACACAGCAGAAGTCTAGATTGCCTCAAAGCCGTTCGGTGAGAAGACACTTCCAAACCGTTCTTTCCACTCCATTGAAAGATTGGTGCCCCAGCGACTCATATGGCTGATAATTTTCCCCCAGTCTAGACGTCTCAGCTTTCCCAACAGTCCTATACTAATTTAATGTATAAAAGGTAAACCAACCGAGTAGTTGGGTGGTATCTTTATTTGGTGTTTGAACTCCCGAGCTGTAGTCTAGTAAGTCTATACACTACTACGGCGACATTCAATACTTAAGTGAAGTTAATATTTTAAGCATAAATGTTTCTTCTTTAATCAAATTTATTGTCTTAGCATTTCTTACCACAATTTGCTTCAGGTCTTATAAGCTTTAATGGCAACTAGTCTTGTTAAAATTGTATGAAATTTTAAATAAATATGCTTTTCGTACTCTTGAACTTTATGACACAAATTAATTGTATTCTGGTAGGTTAACAAAATTAGATTCCCCAGAAATAAAAGAAGAAAAGAAAAACAAAATTTCCATAAGACAATTATAACCTTATGAATGTGACATACTTGCGATATAATCTTGCCATTGTATGTTTGCTCTTTATACCAACGAATGATAATTAATTACATTTAAACTTTTAACAAAACTGGCAAAATGTCATAAAATAATTATTCGAAAATATGGTTTCTATCTCTCTCAAACCACCCTCTCACTCCCTCCTAAATCCCCCCTAAGTTTTAATGCATATATTAGCATATTATGCATGTATGGAAACTGGATGTGAATAGAAGCAACCAGTAATCTTACAGGTAATACAGAACGATGAATACTGATGATAAACTATTTCATGAACAAGACGACGACAAAGAAGAAGAAGAAGAAGAGGAAGTCCAATAAATACTTGAATTCTCTCGATTAACTTTTGTTTTATTATTCAATTGTTTCTGATCTCTTACCACCGTTCATGCTGCTGCTTGTACATGGAATAGTAGTACCCTACACTGCCTTATGCGGTAAAGAAACTGCAGGCAAAAGCACTGCTTGGTTGCATCAAATGGATTTCTTTGAAATGTTATCCCTAAACCTAATTGCTTCACATTTAATCAGTTACGTATCTGTACAATTATAAGTAAAGACAATTTGCAGGGTATTTTAGAGTCAAGTTTGATGGCCTGAGCCTATCACTCCTATTGGCTTTATTGGTTTTCAAGTTGCTGTCGATGACTTCGTTTATGAATAATTTCTTATAAAAATGAAATTAACAGTAGCAGCAGCAGCCACAATAGTTTTGCATTGCAGTTGTTGTAAGGCATATAGTTATTATGGATTTACGGTATTCCAAATTAACAATCCATGTGTGTGTGTAATATACATATACATACCACATATACATACAACTGTATATTTGCATACAAGACAGGTATATGTATGAAGTAAATGCATTTGGCTTGATTGGTTAATATCTACTCATACGTATGTATGCATCAGTGAAAATAGAGTATAAATTATATGTATGCTTATAAAAGCATATCAAATACTTCAAATCTTGTTATCAGTTCATAATTGTATATGCAAATATATGGGTCATTTCGCCATGGAGAGTAAAATGTTTTCAGTTATTAAAAACATTTTCCTTTACTCATACACTGGCTTATCTTCAGTTCATTAACATCCTGGTCGCATTGAGGTGCTATAGTACTGCCACCTCTTATCCAATTACCCTGACAAACTTCACAATGTTGCTCGATGTAAGTCTGGTCAGGACAAATTCCTACTCAAAATCTGATCAGCATCCACGTTTTTTCCTTCTGGAATATATTAACGCAGAAAACGTTTCAAGTATATATTCGTATAATGATTCTACTCATCACAAAGTCTTCTTATTCTGCTCAAGTCAAATCCATTCTGAACAAGTGCTATTTTTTAAGTCTTCAATGCCTGGTTGAAAGGTCGACTACTATCCTTAGGTTGCTCTGGAATATTTTTTGCATTACGCAAGTACTCCTCCTATTGTAATCAACCATCAAAATTTACGATTGCCTCAGACCCGCTTTCCGAAAATATCCTTCAAAAATTTTCTTCCCACCCCACATGTACCAGTTCTCCCTGCAAGCTCATCAGCCCCTCATTGCCATTTATTCCACCATAATCCTCAAAGAAGTTCTTCACTCTTGGATCATCACATACATACCTTTCAGTCGGGATTGCGATCCATCTTCTCACACCACTTATATTGTGTGTGCTAATTTTAGACATGAGTGGCTGGACCTACAGTTTAAAATAGACGCCGAATGATAGATTTTTGAGAAACTTTTCACGGCAGTTTTAGTTACTTTCAAAGTTTTTGCCAGAAATCTGCTGAGAGGAAGGCGTCGAATAATTATTTTTTTATATTTCATATCACTTTTAATTAGCCAACACACTACCTACTAGACTAAGGCGACTTCTTTCAGGATCATACATACATACATACATAATTGGTCATTACAACCCTTCAGTCAGGATTACGATCTAGCTTCTCACACCACTTATGTTGTGTGCGTTAATTTTATACATGAGTGGCGGGACCTACAGTTTAAAGTCGACTCCGAACGACAGATTTTTGAGAAGCTTTTCATGGCAATTTTATTTACTCTCTGCTGAGAGGAAGTCGCCGAATAAATATTTTCATATTTTCGTTTTGATGTCTGACCTGGGGTTTGAACTCGGACCTTCAGTCTAATAAGCCAACACACTACCTACTAGACTACGGCGACTTCATTTATAATCAGCGAATTCATATTGAGGCCTTTAAAACTTATAAACAACCACGCATATTATTCGAAGACCTCAAAGTTCTACTAAGTTGAACTGCAAAATTTGAAATAATCTTCGGATTAAGTAAACTTTCCACTGTACTACCAAATGTAGATGGGTTAAGATGCATATCTTTCTTTCTGACTGGTATTGTCTATTTAAGGCTCGTCTAGCATAATTAATATTTTATGTACTAATATTTTTGGTAAATATAAATTAAAACAAATCATTTAAAATTCAATAATTTGAACATTTCATATAGAAAACCATAAACATACAATCGATGTTTAAAATATGCTGCACGTCTTAATAAAATTCAAACCAGGAAACTTCATAACCATATTTGGCTTGGACAGAGAAACCTTTTAAGTTAATACAACAGAAAGAAAATTCATTTAACAAAATGAAGAAGAAGATCGACAACACAATATGATTAAAATATTTAAAGTTTGTTTATGAAAATTTGTGAAAATTAAAACTTTTACCACACATATGCTACAGAAGATATTTTATTATAATATGATAACAAAATTTATTTTCCATTTATTTTTAACATGAGATCTTATTATGGTTGCATTAATTAATGAAATTAAAATGCAGGAGAACAATAAGTTCTAAAAATAGTGAAATGGATATCCATTTAACAATTAAGGTGACGAAAACCTATAAAAACAACAGCCACTCAGGCGTATAATTGTTGGTTATTGTGTTGCTGGCAAGAAAAAATTAAGTATACGTCCAGTACACAAACAATTAGTTTGCATGCAATTTGACAAAATATGAAAGTTTAAAGTAATGTACACATACATACATATCGATGGCTTAATATAAAAAAGGCCTAACTCAATTTTTTTCAAAATAGCGGTTTTTGTTTATGTCAGATGCACCTTGCCTCAAAATTTCAGGTGGATACAATTGCAAATGTCAGATTTATAACGATTTCAAAAAAAGGCCTAAGTCATGTCAATGAATTTTTGAAAGAAAAAGCCCTAACTCGTTTTTTATTTCGTTTGATTGGTTTTCTCCGTGACACAATAATATAGTTATGTAAAATTATAATCGCAGCTGAAGTTATGCGTTTATATTTCCCAAGTAACAAATTCGTTTTAGCGGAAAAAGTTGATGCAAAAATTTCGGCGGTGGGTCAAGTTCTTAAAAACGACGGCCATAAATGTTATATTTAATACACGAATCAGACAATTATGTTTGGGATGAAACAGATGGATGTCTAGTATCTTCCGTTTTTTATCCAAGCACTATCTATATACTTATATATATATACTATATGTACTCTAACCTCTATTACAAATTGGTGATCTTACTGTATTTCGTATTGGTGATCTTACTCTTAATATGTTACGAGCCTTGGCGTATAACCCATCAGGATCAATATATTTCAAAACAGACTTACGAATTTCTCCCACATAGATCAAAGTCGGCAATTAAATATATACAGATTGTCATCTGTTTTATGATAACTTGTCTTATAAGAACTATTTTTTTACAGTTAACTTTTGACTTAATCCTCTAATTTCATAAATTACTATGAAAAGCCTATCTTAGATAACTTCATTAAAATAAAAATAAAAAAATTTTTAAATGAGGAATAAAATGTGTTGCTGTTTTTTTTATTAAAAATTGTATTAAAATTTTTTATCTAAAATTTTACGGATTTTATTAAGTTTTTTCCTTCACCTGTAAAGTAACAAAAAATCGATTTAGGCCTTTTTTATATTAAGCCATCGATATATGTAATATTAAAAACTAAAAAAAAAAAACAAAAAAATAAAATATTCATTGGTTTCGATTTCTGTAAAACTATATCGACGTATGAAACTTTTTAAAGCAATTTTTATCTGAAGAAAGGCACAAATAAACATCACATTTTTCGCAGCGAGTTCGAGTGCGGCTATAACATTGTTTTAACCTACACGCTCGTGCTGTCCTCAATTTGTCGACCACTGGCCAACGAAACCCGCCTTGTGTCGACTAATTCTGTATCGATGTATAGATAGAATACTCAATTCATTCCCGAATTCATCTGATAAAATATCGCCTTCAACTTCCGACAAAACACTAATTAATTTAAGTACTTCTTCTAAATCTTCTTCATTTTCCAAATTATATTTTTTTGCTGTAATGACGATAAATTATTCTAGTAAAAACCCAACCTACACATATGTGTAGTCACATATTATGCTTACAAAAACTAAACAATACTTGACGCATTTTAAAATAGTTGCATATTATTTAAATATTTAATGCTTCTATTACAAAATAGTAACAAAATTTTTAAATATTTGTTTTTATTTAAATAAAATAATAATACTTAAATGTTTTGTCTCCCTCACTGCGAAACATGATCCCCTTTATTGCACTCTCAATCACAAATACTAAAATAAGCGGCTAAAAAACTTATAACAGAACGAAATAGAAATAACCACTAACATGAGGACATTTAATTCAATAAGAAAAAGCTAAATAATAATTTACAAATTTTTCTCCAAAATACCCTAAATTTTCCTACACATTTGTGTAGGCAGGGACGGAAAGGGATAGATTATGGGTTATTCCCATGCACCGAAGACTTAAAAAAACTTCACAAGTAAAAGTCTATCAGCCCTGATTGTGGAGGAACTTGGTCAGTACAGGGACTGCGTTCACCCGTGGCATCACAACGGGCCGCTATGCGTGCTCAAGTGAGCTTTGTGACATCAGAGCTACCACTCCGACCTAACCTAACCTAAAAGTCTATCAGTGTCAAATCGCATGATCTCGGTGGTCAGTTCACATTATTTTCATGTAATAAACACATGTCCTAAAATCGTTCTTGCAGAATATCCAATGTCGTATGAGCAGTGTCGAACGTAGGGTCTTCCTATTAAAACCACAAGCGTTTATATCACCAAATGCAGAATAAAAGAAAAGAAAATAAAAGAAAAGAAGACAGACACGGCCTGGCCAACGTCGTTTTCAAAAAAATATATTTCGATCACGGCACACTCCAAATCTAAAAATACACTCGAAATATATTGCGCTGTTTTAGATCTCATGTGGATAACTTTCACAATTTTGTTCTTTAACGTACCTATTCATCCAGAAATGGATTTCAACGCTAAAAATGATTATTCATTGAAAATTAGGGTCTGTTGTGGACTGAGAATATTCATCCAAAACACGTCGTTACCTACGGTTACTTACCTTTATTTCCTATGTCAGTTGAAGAAGAAGAATTCTCCAAGTTGTGGTCTGCGAAAGACCAAGTTTTTGTGGGCGAAACGAAATCGGATAACTTGAATACTCCTCCACATCTCACGGACAGCGACACTGTTTACACCTAATCTTGCGTTTTGTCATTGTGCAGGTATAGAAAGCCGTTTTACTGAGCCAGTGAACCGAAATTTAAATACAAATACAGTCAACCCTCCTATAACGCTGTGAATGTGTACCGCGTTGTATGGAAACCGCGCTATAAGAAACTCGGGTTTAACCGCACAAACCAGGCTAATTCGTAGCGCATTATATGGAAACCGTCTACCGCGTTGTATGGAAACCGCGCTATCAGAAGCCCGGAATTAATACAAATCACATCATTCGTACCGTACCGTAACTCTCTCGGTAGGATGATTATGGCGATTGTTAATTAGATGCAGCACGCGGTATGTTGCCAGAAGAGAATGCTTATTTTGTGAAAACTTTTTTATTATTTGCACGTCTTATTGAATGAATATATACATACATACCTAATTGGTTGTTACAACCCTTCAGTCAGGATTACGAACTAGATTCTCACACCACTTATGTTGTGTGTTAATTTTATATATGATTGGCGGAAAATTCAGTTTAAAGTCAACTACGAACGACAAATTTTTGAGAAACTTTTCATGGCAATTTTATTTACACTCAGAGTTTTGTCAGAAATCTAATGAGAGAAAGTCACTGCAGATATGTTTTTACATATTTCGTTTTGTTAGAAATGTCTGACCTGGAGATAGAACCGTGGCCTTAGGTCTAATAAGTCCATACTACATACTAGACTACGGCTGTATCTATCCATGGTAATTGGGCAAAACAAACTCAATAAATGGCAACTAGTCTGACAGATGTAGCTCCAACAGGATGGCCGTTAGCAACAACCAAGATTCGAGGATCCTGCTATAGGATCCGATACATCAAGGATTGTTCTCTCAATGTAAATTGTCGAACAGTGGGATACACTATACTGGAACCTTTCCGTGGTATCAAATTAAATCACCTGCAGGCAGTGGGCATAAGTAAAGAAAACCTTTTGTTTTCATCTTGTTAAGCTATGAAATTATTGCATTAAATTTCCACTCATTTTTAAATGCAGGAAAAGTGAAAATTCTTAAGCAATTGTATTAATAGATTGGTTTTAAAGTTTTTCAGTACCGTACGTAAAATCAAAACATATGTAAATCCATTACATATGTATGTATGTATATACAATACGATACAATATGTCATTATATTTCATACAATACAATGTAATATGTTTATAGAGAATATATTGTGTATTAAATTCATATGCTCAATTATGCAATCCGATAAAGAAATCTTATAAAAGTATTCTTATTTACAATACAGCACAATATATATACATACATAAGTATATACTGTATATATACTTTGTATACAAATTTAAAACACGTTTGCAATCAACTTCAACAGGAAGTAACAACAGCAACTCTTGTAGCAGCGTGTGGTTGAATAGTTTTACATAAACATTTAAGCTGTTGATTTGTACTCAACTGCAAAAAATTTAAAAAAATTTTAATCCACGACTTTTAAATACCCTATACTAGTGTAGATAATACGTTAAAGTAATTTGCTCTAAGTTTTGTAACACTTTCACTTATACTTAATACACTTCATTATATACGTTACAGTTTTTAAGAATTTTACTTGCTAAATTTTTGGCGGAATCCTACCTAAGAGAAGATTGACGAAAGACTCGGTGGTAAAAAAAATGTCTACAGCTTTTAGAAAGGGGTATCGTTCTTGTTATAAGCAGGCAAGCCATGCTTATAAATATTTCTGATAAATTACCTCAACTACCTCTCAAAGACTATTGATCAACCAAAGACTATGTATCAAAGACTATGTAAAACCAACTTGAAGTAGAGCCTGACCTTTACAGGGGTATACTAACGTCATACGGACATATCCAATCATTAAATGTAGATGTTATGAACGCAGCGATGATATCTTTCTCAAGCCCGTGATAGCCAGATAATTACCAGATGTACATAGATGGTACCTTATTGTGCTGATTCACACAGTTTTTGAAGAACTGAAAACTTGTTCGCCGAACCAGTGGAGACTGGTTATCCGGTCGATATACGGTCTATGTACTCACTAATATTTTATATCGTTCTTCCTGCAGAAGGTCGATCGGGCTTTTTTGATGTGATTTGTACTATGCGGTATACCGATTCCAACAGTCAGTGCTGCGATTCTGTATATAGAGTCTGAATGCAAATATTATTGTATGCGATCTACATTTATGCGTATCGCATAGCTGTTTAATCGAGTTCTGAGGTAGTTTATGAAGCATTATTCTATTGGCATTATAGCTACGGTGACCATTATTTCCATGAGAAAAAAGCGGACAAATATATAAAATTGAAAAACAAAAAAATTCATATATCATAATTATCATTTTATATAAAGATTTTTAAAATACAGACTTTAATAGGTACAAATAATATACACAAACTTAAATTTATACATATACATACATATGGATATACTTATATGTATAAATTTACTTCTGATATTCCTCTACAGAATGTTTTTTTTTTAATATTTGGCCTTTTAGATAAAAATGTTTTAAATTCCGAAAAATTTTGTGGTCAAAAGAGATTCTAAAGTTTCTAGTCCCATTTGGGATTTTTCGGAAGACCAAATATTGTTAGATATTGAAAAAACTCTTTCTTCTGGTGAGTTAGATGCTGGCAAAGCAGATGAAAGATCTACTAATTTCAGGATGTTTTTATAAGGAATATTTTTCGTTTCGAAAAATTTTTGTATTTCAACCTACTTTTTATCGGGATTTAATGCTGATTCTTTCCATATTTCTATTTGTTCAGCATTTGTATAATTTCTTATATACATATAAGTGAATTCATCAAAAATTTCGTTATTATTTATATTTAAATCATTTCTAATTTCTGTTACCTTTATTAACGACTTTTCAACTGAAGACCAAGATGGAATTGGAATTGAATCTTTAAAAGATTCATCCCATTGGTTCTGGTAACTAATACAGTTTCTGTAGAAGTTTTTAATTTTTTCCTTAAACAATTAACGTACAATTCGTAAAAATACTTCATTCATTCTATTAACTTTGATTTAAATTCTTTTAATATTATAAGTGCTTCAGGCATTGAAATATGTTGATTTTCTAAACGCAGTATACTTTTATGGAAGACACTAGATTGACTTAAGTAATAACCAAGACAAGCTAAAGGATTATTAAAAGAATTAAACCATATTGTTGGGCATTTTTCTTGTTTAATCTCTATCGTTTTTTCCGAATTAGTGAAAAAAGTGGACAAAAGCGGACATTTTGGAAAATAAATACTTTTTAGGAGTTACGTGTGGTAAAATAGTGGACAAATAGTGGACGCAAAAAAAATAGCGGACAGGAGGTTGAAATAGCAGACTGTCCGCTATAATAGTGGACGGATGGTCACCGTAATTATAGCATCACAAACTCAGATGCTAGCCTCCGTGGTGATTTGCTCGATTTTATGTGTGGCCAGCTCTAGTTCGTGCGATTGCATTTACATTTTTGTGGTTTAGTCCACGTTGTGATTATTGTATGGTCCTGGCTTATGCTACAACTGCAGTATTATCTGCATAGCCGACTAGGAAAGCTATTTCGGCCATTTACATACATAACATAATTGGTCATTACATCACGATTACGACCTAGCTTCTCACACCTCTTATGTTGTGTGTGTTAATTTTATATCTGAGTGTAAAGTCGATTCCGAACGACAGATTTGTGAGAATGTTTTTATAATTTTTGCCAGAAATCTGCTGATAGAAAGTAACGGAAGAAATATGTTTTTTTCGTATTTCGTTTTGTTGGAGACTCCTGACCTGGGGTAGTGTGACCAACACACTAACTACTAGACTACGGTGACTTCAGCATGTATGTGGTGCGTGTTCGTTTCGTGCCCTGGTTAGTGTCACATGTTGTAGGACTCTGTCTGGGAGCTATGATCTCATTATTCTAATCAGAAAGCTCAATACCTTTAAGAAGTCTACCCACTAAGCCGTTATTCTTTTGCTGTTCAATTAACAGATCGTAACCCTCGCGAGAGTTTTGCTGTTGGATGAAACATTCTTTTGAGTTACCCTGTATTTGTATTTTGGTGGTCATTGTTGTTTGTTTGGAATTTAACTTCTTTATTGAATGTTAAAAATACGATGGAAATGAACGAGTAATACGTGCATTTTCATGGGGTGAGTGAAAGCACATTTCCGTACACAGTGGTTTTGTAACAATGACAGCCATTTACATACGATACAATGTAAATACCTGTACATTTGTATGTGTTGTATTCATACATATACATACATACATACATATGTGGGATATTATACATGTGTGTAAATAAAAAAGTGGGTTAAGTGGGTTATAGTTGCTGTTCTTTTAACTGCTCTTGTTGTTGTTGTATGTTATTCTTTGGTGTTGATTTTCTTTTGTTTTTATTTTCTTGTTCTTTTTTTGCATTCATTATATAAATATTCCAGTACCATTGCGTTGCCTGTATTAAAAAGCCAAAGTAAAATACGTATACATTGTACCTTATTAAAGTTTTAAAGTAAACAGACAAATATTGTGTGTTTCTTCTTTCTGTTTTTTTTTGCGTAAATAAATCGTTGATAAGAAAAAGTGTAAAGAAATTTATTTCAATTTTAAATTATTTTCGGTGAAAATCCCTATTAAAACCGCAATAGATTGTGAAACTCATCAGATTTATTTCGAAAGTAAAGAAATGCTGCAAAAGAAAGAAGCCACAAAAAGTGCAAAAAAGAAAAATCGTTTGTATTTACTTTACGAAAACCAAAAAACAAATTCTAATCAATACGGGCCCCCGTTCCCCGCTTACTTCTTGGCCAAATTAATTTTATCGTGTTTATTATTTGTTTTTCTAAAACAAACTGTTTTTGTTGCTATTTTGTATTGTGTTGCTATTATTTTTATTTGCTAAGTAGGCTTTTACACATGTACACTTGCAAACAAAAGACGACTTACATGTACTTATTTGTAATACATTTACATGCACACAGGCATACACACATATACGTATACATTTTATATAGATATATAGGCCTGATTTAAAGATTTAATATGAAAATTTATTTGTCAACATTAGATTTAATATACGCAGCAAATTATGTCAACTTATACGTTTAAGTACACCTGCGTTAACCATCCTCCTCCTTTACATACATACATATGTACATAAAATCTCATCCAGACTCCTTGAAACTGCTCTTCTGACGTTTTGCCGGTTTAAGGGAAATATATGTGTATATACGTTGACATGACTGTTTAAATGTTTAAATGAACGAAAATTTTCTAACCATTACCACAAGTTGTTAAAAGTAATTGCTTTTCCTTAACACTCTCATTTAGTACGCCTGCTGCAAATACTCAACAGAGACACGGAGAGAGTGAGAACTGTTAAGAAACGTCGGATAAATAGAGCAAGGAAGTGTGTCGCTGTAAGAGATTATGTGGCTCAATGATTGGCGGCGTCGTCGTCGTTTACACAACAAATTCTATTTCTATGCATCAGGATATACTCGTGTGTATGGTGACTGTGTGGGTTTTTGGGTGCTGGCATTAGACACCAAAAATTGTCGCAAATCTTTTGTTTAAAAGATTTTCTTGTTCCAAGAAAAAGACGTAAGAGAAGCAAAACAAAAAAAAAAGAAACGTTCCTAAATGATATATTTACTTTAGAAAGTTGAAAATTAAGTTTTTAAAAATCTTTAACAGTCGCTAAATAATATTAATAGGCTCTCATGATGTGACAAAATGAAAAATTCTTTTAACATGTAAATTTGTTTTGGATGAGACATTATTCATGGGTTTTTGAGACACTTAATAATATCAATGGAAATGAATAATATTTTTAATAAAACGCATTAATTGTATACCTTCTGCGAGCTACACATATCGTTTCGATGGATATAAGCACAGTCGAGAACCTAAAAATATATTTCCTGATCTAATTTCCAAACGATATTAACTTTGATAATATTTAGAGCATGTTTACGGCTCTCATGTACTCTTTAACTGGATGTTTTACTAGATTTTTAATGAGGAACAGTGTCTAACAGATAAACTAAAGATTTTAGGCCCATTAGCCTATCCTCACTTCTGCTTAAGACGTTTGAGAGAATCATTGTCAATTACAACATATCTTGGTTTAAATATTCTTTGAGCGTCACAATGTTCATACACGAACATTTAACGGTTTAACGTTTTTGAAAGCACATTCTATGTCAATAAAATCAGTTAAAATATATTTCTTGTGGTATAGATATGTCAATAAAATCAGTTAAAATATATTTCTTGTGGTATAGATATATTTTAACTGATTTTATTGACATAGAATGTGCTTTCAAAAACGTTAAACCGGAGTCATTTATTAATGACATGAGATAACTACATATCCATAGTCCTTTTGTCTTCGTTTTTGTTGAAAACTGCTAAAATACAGGCGTATCAAATTTACTTTGGTTTTCTCTTGTATTTTTTCAAAGCTTTGGTTCCAAAGCTTTTTGCTTTGGAATTCTAAAATTAACACTTAACTGAAAGCCAATTAAGAACATTTTGCATGACAAAAAAAATTTGTCACTACAAGTTTTCAGTCAGGATTACGACGTAGCTTCTCACACCACTTATGTTGTGTATGTTAATTTGATCCATAAGTGGCGGGACCTACAGTTTTCAAGGTCAATGCCTTTTTTTTGAGAAACTTTTCATGGCAATTTTATTTACTCTCAGACCTTTTTCCCGTAAGACTGCTAAGAGGAAGTCGCCGATGAAGAGATGTCTGACCTGGCATTTGAACCGTGGCCTCATGTCGAATAAACCAACACACTACCTACCGACTACGGCGACTTCAAAACGATTTTCGGAAATTCTGGAAATTCGAAGTGGTACAACGAATGTGGACTGCGAGTTAATGTAACCAAGATAGAGTCAGTACTAGCGTCACTAGGTCTCTAAATTTGCTAACCCTAGAATCAAAAGAATGGCTTTTCAACAGCATCAAAAATCTTAGAATCAAACAAACTAAAGTGGAACATGAATACACAATTCAGAATTACAAAGGCTGCAACCGCTCTCTATTATTGTAAGAGAAGAATAGGTCGAAACTGTAACTGACCAACTCTATTCTAAACAGCCGTGGTTTAATATTTGGCTTTGGAGACTAGGAATCATCAGAAGGTTATGAGCGTAGTGGCGATCATTATAACAGGCGTTCTGAGAACATTACATCAGATGCTGCTTACTAGTTCCACTAGACGTATTGATGAAAAAGTAGCTGCAATAATAGTGAATGCCACAGAAGCATGAAAGTAAAGAGCTTGGACACAAGGTACCTATCGGCTTCAAAATACCCTAACCCGTCTTCGAACTATGTTTTTAACGAAGATAAGAGATCCATGTATACATATACATATATTCCCCTTACAGTATCCGTTTACTGTAGGCTTAAACGATGGACCTACAGATTGGCGCAATGTATAGTGTATGGCTGTATATGTATCTTTACCGGCATTAAAGCGGTTATTAGATCCCTAGAGAATGTATTGAGCACATAAAAGATTGCCCAAAAATGTTAGGTTGCTTTAAAGGAGATAGCGAGAAATTTGACGGTTACCCTGTTAAGGGTTCCGGGGCATAGGCACGTTAAAGGAAGCATACTAGTCTGCAAAAGCTGGCTGGTACAATAGAAAATGCAAATGAATTTATACATGTAATTGTAATATATGGAAAATTTGGTGCTAATAAACTAGCCTAGGCTGGATTTCCTGGATATTCTTTGATAGTGTTGTATTGCTAGGCTATACTGGATAATGTAAATAGAAAGAGGTCTTGATTGTATTCTCTCCTTGAATCGCATGTTCATCCCTCTTGGTCGGCTACTGCCGTGTAGGAAGTTTACGCCGATTGACACGGCATTACCTCAAACGAAGTCTGCAGGAGTAGTGAATGAGAGAAGGAGTAGACTATGTTGTACCTCTAAGTGCGCTTGGCATGAAAATTATCAGATTTATTATAAAGTCAGTATGGTTTTCCAAAGGAGCCAATAGAAGAACCAGTTGCGATTTATTATATTGTTACGAAAATGGAAACAGTATTTTGTTTTTACATTGTTTAACATTAAAATTATAAACAAAAGCTACAAAAACAATGAACTTGTTTACATGATAAACAAGTAAACAAAAATATACCAAAAAAAAAAACGCCAGCATAAAAAAGTATAAGTAAGTAAACAAAAATACAACAACAAGCAACTGCAAGAATAAATGTAAACAAAAATACACAAACAACAATAATGAAACAAAGATGATTACATTTATAGAAATCTCAAGAAGGCGAAGCCGCGAATATACGAATATTCATCAGAGTGTTTACGTTGCCATATAAAAGGCTAGGCAAAGCAGGCAACGGAGTCAGTAAAAATTCAGTCAGTCTTGTGTGAAGACGAGCGGTGTTTGAAGATCTCCGTTATAATGGTCTGTCGAACAATTGTTATTTTTTACGCAAAAGAGTGTAAAGAAGAATAATAAACAAAGCATTTGTTGTTGTTTACATTAAGTTGTGAACAGTGGCACACAGAATTGTGCTAACAATATTATTTACAAATTTATTTTATTTACAATCTACGAACTCATATTTTAAATGTTTTGAAAAGGTAAAAACCTAGCAAAATATACAAAAACAAAAAAAAGAATATACATTAAATACCGTTTTTTAAACCATTCATTACAATATAATTGCAATGCTTATTTATTATTCGCTACACTTATTAACTTTTTACTAAAAATTGTTTCTTTTTTGTTTTGTTTTGTTCTGCCAACTTTATTAACTTTTTTTGAAGCATAATTATGCACAGAATTATTATAAAACATTTTGTTTGGTGGAATTATAAATCTGTAGAAATCAGTAGTTGGATGCCTAAGAGCAAACAAAAAAAAAACAGCATTTAAAACACTTCTAATAAATTACCATTTATTAACAACTTTAGCTACTAAAAATAACAATGAAAACCACTTCATAAGATGATACTCTAATGATGATGATGATGATGCTCAACAAACACTTGAGTATTATTTTCGAATGAAACACTTCATTTTGAAAAACATAATAAAAATAAACAAAACAAAAACACTTCTTAACAAAAAATATAAACAAACTGATTCTAAATAAATAATTTGTGTCTCTGGTTTAATTTTGGAAACAAAAAAAAAAAAAAAAAGAATATGAGTTCCAAAGAAAACGTTGTATATTGAAATTGAAAATAAAACATAATCACTTCAATGCAAAATATTTCTCATATGCAAGCACATGAGTCTATTAAACTGAAATGGAAAATATTTGAGAAACAAAAATAAAGAAAAACTTAAGCACACCGAAAACCAAAGCCATAGATATGACATACATGCACCCGTACACACCAAGTGTATGGCATATAGATAGACTCTGAAGCAGAACTTATTTTTAATATTTCTAGTCAAGCCACACAAATACCACTTAAACATCCAGTGACAGTCATAATAGACCGTTTGACTAACTGTCACACATACGGCTAGATGACAGTATTACTAGCATAGATTTAAACGGCAGATGTTTGTCTCATTTATTGAAATATTTTTCCATATTTTTTGCGTCTCCATACATCGTTGTAACTGGCAACATGACAAAATTATTTTATAACCAAATAACGTTTTATGGAAAGACAAATCGAATCGTATCCTTCCTATACTACTCGTATTACACATTGAAATAAAATAAAACATAATAAAATAATAATAAAAATAAAAATAAATATAAAAATTGATTGTGCCATATTATGCTTATTATCTATCACAAGTACTTGCCTGTAAATTGTTCAAATAAATCTGGCAAATGCTTATCGTTAGACACTCTCTTAAACAGTTTTTTCAAGAGCACAACTCGTAACAGACACTTCATAAAATTTTAGTTGTTCTCTCCTTTTTTCTTTATTGCAACAACAAATAAAGGCATAATTTCTTTAAAGTATTTATTTATCTGTTGTTGTTGTTGCAGCTTTTGCAATTGTGAAAAGTCTGTATTATTAACTGTTTCTGCCGGATAATGTTTTTGAAATTTTTCAATTTCAAATTGTTTTGTGTTTTAAACAGTTGCAACAGTTGTTTGATGAGAAACACTAGTGCGCAAGAGAATAGTATTGTTACGAAAATGAAAAATCAAGATACTGGTGTTTTGCTTTTACATCGCTTAACATTAAAATTATAAATAAAACCTACAAAAACAAAAGAAAGCAGTAAACAAATCTGTTTACAAATTTTCGTACTACTTAACAACAAACACCAGCATAAAAAATGATAAACAAGTAAACAAAAATTCAAAAACAACACTACAAGAATAAATACACAAATAACAATAATGGATGTAAACAACGATGTTTACATTTATGGAGATTTCTAGAAGGCGAAGTTACGAACATTCGCCTTCAAGGACATTTATCAGACTGTTTACTCTGCCATATAAAAGGCAAGGCAAAGGAGGCGAATGAGTTAGTGAAGTTCAGTCAGTCTTGTGTGAAGACGGAGTGCGTTTGAAGAGAGTAGTCGTGGGTTGAAGATCTCCGTTACAAAGATCTGTCGAATAATTGTCTAGCAATTGTTACTGTTTACATCAAGTTGTGAGCAGTGGCACACAGAATTGTGCGAATAATAATAAAGAATTTTAATAAAAACTGAACACAAATATTTTTAACTTTTTAAAATGTAAAAACATAACAGTATTATTATTGTGGAGGGTTATCCATTTAGTCGTTTCAAAATTTTGAATCTGACAAGACTGTCAGTTGGTTAACATCTGACACCTGAAGTGCTATCCATTTCTTTAAAGTATTCCTATTTAGGAATATGGATCGTTTAACAACTGAAAAACAGTTAAAATTTACCACAACAGTGGTTATTCAAATATGGCTACCTTTCAAAAATATGGCAACTAAATATGGCTACCTTTCAAATATGGCTACCTTACAAATATGGTTACCTTTCAAATATGACTACCTTTCTTCATAGAAAAAGTTGGCAAAGAATAAAAAAAATTTCATAAGACCGTGTTACAGATATTTTCAGACATTTGCAGACTGCTGTAAATATCACTTCTACATACTAAAATGAACAGATAAATAGCGACTAGCGTAGCTTAGATGATTTATCCTCAACTTGTTCGTGTCTCAATAAGCAGTCAATAGAATAGCTTCACTGTAAAAAGAAAATCCCTGTTGTATGACCGATTTAGGCACTGAATGCTGTAAAGTTTTATAGCAAATGCTGTCATAAATTTTAAAATTATTTGTATTTAAAATTAACACTTTAAACTATGATATCTAAACAATCATAACTGTATTATCTATTTTCCATAAACTTAAACCTTTAAAATACGCAAATGAAGCAAGTATGGTTGTGCCAAAATGAAAATTTAAAATCAAGTAAAACGTTACTTACGCTGTCAGTGTCTATGATTCTGGCTGGCTTGATTATGATGTTGTCAACAGATGTTTAATTTTTAATTTTTTATTTGTGTTTATATTTTTTTTTATTTTTTTTTTTTTTTGTAAAATTTAACATTCAATTGTTCATGGAGTATTTTTCTTTTTTTTCAATTTATTTCACTTTTAGACAATAATATCAAAATCTGTTACATCCGTTAGGAAATGATGTTGAAAATCAAATTAAATGAAATGGAAATTTTTACAACAAACACAAATACAAATACAACACACGAACAAATTTCAATGTGATATAAAAGTGTTGAAGTAATAAAGGAAGATAAATATACAGCATTCAACAATATTTGTATTGGCTAGCGATGCTATTGAGTTAGTTTGAGGTTACAATGACGCTTTGTGAATATTTTTTTATTTCTATAAAGAACCATCTTTTCAAATTTATGACTAGTATTCAGGGGATGGCCTGTATTTAGGCACATTCAGGCACACAGTGCACTGTGGAGCTAGTAAAATAAATTATGATTAAGAAAAAAAAGCAAAGTACTTATGGAAGTTGTATGCGGCAGAGAAGTCATCTGCACAAGCGGACACTACGTCTAATGAATTATTTGTTTTTTGGATGATCCATTGTTTAATCGACCACGAATCTACATACCAAACAAACAGTGAGGCACAAACCTCAGTGCGATATAATTCTAATGAATCAAGAGATTAATATCGCGCCCTCTTTTACTCAGCCGATAAGTTTGAAAATAAATTGGAAGCATTGACGCATTCTTTCTCAGGTATTTTTATTGTTTGTATTTATTTTCGTTACTCAAAAACATCTTTTTATTACTTTTTTACTACGTCAGATGACTGATCAACTTTTGCATGTCCTTGGGTTTATAGGGCTTAAAACCATTATTCACAAACCATAGTTCATAGCTTGATTGCTTGGCATTTTAGCTAGACTTCAATGTAGTTAGATTTGAATCACTACCCCACGTCATCTCTCTGTCGGATGCAGGTGGATATTACTAGGGCCGTATAAAGATAAGATAATATACTGATTCCAGAAAACATCGCATTGAACTTTTAAGCACATAATACCATGAGCTTTTGATGCCTTATTTTGTGAACAACTTATATTTTCAGAGACTATGCCATTATAGCATGGCCCCAGTCTCCGATTGCCTGTAAGTTAGAGGCTAGTTTATCACTCGTGTTAGACCTTTTTTTCTTCTATTTCTGAAAAGGATACTACCAAAAGCTTATCAACGTAAGTATGTATTGGGGTTAGGTAGCTCCTCTTCCCAATAGATTCGGGTGTGTTTTTAATTGAAACACAAACGGGGTTGGTGTGATAAATTTAAAAGCTTCTTGCTTTATTGAGATCTACTATAGAACTAAACTTATAAGCTAAGAAAACAATATGCATGATTAAAGTTATGATATGAAAACGTATATATATAAAAACAGTTAATTCATAGTAACAAAAAAAGGCTCTAATTTTAAGGCGAATTGCATTAGTTCATGAGGAACAATAATAAATAAAAGGCCTCTCCAAGAGGTTATAAGAAAAGAGAAAAGAGATAAATTTAAATTCAGTTATAAAGATAATTAAAAATAAATACATAAAAAGATAAAATTCAAAAAATATTATTAATACAAAAAAAAATATATGTTTGTTGAACACAGTTCAACATATTCCCGCGCGACAATTAGTGACAATTGCAACCATGCCAGTGTCCCCATATGACCCAGCCAAAAATTGAGCGCTGGACTTTTGGAAGATTTTCCTCGGAATACATGTTGTTTTCTGACATAATGGTACCTAAAGTCTTTCGGCCAATGATTCCGTCAACTTCGCGGCACAGTGCAAAGTTCGGATGCGCTTTTGGTATAAAGGACTTGAAGTGACTTTCAAGCCGCGGGTCTGTTATTGGTGGAGGGACGAGAATCTCAAACTCTTTCACGAGTATGTTCCAGCGAGCGATTGGACCGTAATATTTGCGTGGCTCAAAGGTGGGGGTGACTTCGAAAATGCCATACGCATTCGCTCCTCGATGGTAAGCAGGCGTAAAATTGGGGAACATATTTGCCACGCTTCTCTTTAAAAATGAGGTTTCGCTCTTCTCATCTAACAAAAAATTCACCCACATAGGACTTCCTTTATAAATTAGGTTGATTCGAACGAGGGGTGGGATCAGGTGTTTCCAATAAGAAGGCCTGATCGGCAATGGCGTTAGGGAATATAAGAGATCATGGGGATCCTCTTTTACGACTTCGGGTTTCGTTGGGTTGGCAGTGTCTTCAACAACTCCATGAGCCGTTTTTTCCACGAAACTGGCGGACGTGACGTCATGGGGACGTTCACGATGTAACATCGAATGATGCTTGGCACCACAAATTGCACAACGGTTCATTGATTCACAGGCAAGACGTGAATGCGTGTGAGCCAAGCAATTCAGACAGTAGTTCCATTTTACCACGTAATCTCGTCGAGCTTGTATAGATTTGGCTACAAAGACCGGGCAATGGCGGAGTGCGTGGTTCTTAAGGCACAAATTACACCGTGGCATAGTGTTGGCTAGAGAGGAAGAAAAGAAAATGTATATATACTGTGTTATTAGATATTTTGTATTGCGACTTATTTCTCTTTTTTAACATGGCTTTTAAATTTAAATCAGGTGGATTAATTTTAACATTTGTGTGGAATATTATCTTATGTATGGGATGTTGGTAAAAGACACAATTTTGCTATAGACCGTGTTATAGTTCCATTTTGGGTTTTGATCTCTGCAACTCGTACTTTGTTGTCTTTTCCGTAGATAACTTTAGTAATGCGCCCCAGGCGCCACTCAGTAGGCGGTAATAAATCGTCTTTTACTATGACGAAGTCGTTGGGCTTAATGTTGTGTTGTTCTGCTTTCCATTTTACTCGTCGTTGAAGCTCTGTTATATACTCGTTTTTCCAACGACGTGCAAAGATATGTTGTAGAGCTTTCAGACGTTCCCAGCGTTTAACAAAACTCACGCTTTCTAGCGGAGGTTCTTTAGGAGCTTCAGGTGGAGCTATAATTGGTGCACCTCTCAAGAGATGACCTGGAGTCAAAGGAAGTAGTTCAGAGGGGTTTTCGTTCAATGGAGACATTGGGCGCGAATTTAGTACAGCTTCTATTTTGATTAGTATTGTTGCAAATTCCTCGTACGTAAAATTGAGGTTACCAGCTACTTTTTTGAGATGGGATTTCATGCTTTTTACGGCAGCCTCCCAGAGGCCACCCATATGGGGTGCATAAGGTGGGATAAATGACCAGGAGAAACCGTGAGCACTATATTTTTCTACGAGTGCTTTCTCAGCCTTTTTTAAGAATTCGTTATGAGTTTTTAGAAGTGATAGACTGGCTCCAAGGAAATTTCTGCCATTATCCGAGAACATGGTTTTTGGAAATCCTACGTCCAACGAATCTATCGAAACAAGCTAAAAATGCATTTGTCGAGAGATCTGAGCAAACTTCCAAATGCACTGCTCTCGTGGAGAAGCAGACAAATATGGCTGCGTATCCTTTTATTAGTTTAGCGTTGCGCAAACTTGATGTTTTTAGATTAAACGGACCGGCGAAGTCAACACCGGTATATGTAAACGGTAACGAAAAGTTTACTCTTTCCGGGGGGAGTGCGGCCATAATTTGATGTTGAATTTTATGTTTATAGATAGTGCAGATTTTACAATTTCGAATGCATTTTCGCACCAAATTTTTAAGTCGAAGCATATAAAATCCTTGCCTTATAGCTCTCAGTAGAATGTAGTGTTCAGCGTGAAGCAAAATCATATGTGTGTATTCGATAAATAGTTGAGCAAAGTATGATTTTTCAGGGATTATTACAGGATGGCGTTCGTCGTAACTAAGTCCTGAATAACTTAATCTACCTCCAACACGTAATAAACCATCTTTATCCAGAAATGGATTCAGCGTTAGTAGTCTGCTCTTTCGGTTTATAGGCCGTTTATTTTGAAGACATTCGTATTCTCTAGGGAAGTAATGCATCTGAGCTATAAGGATCAAACGATTTTTCACAAATTGAAGTTCCTTTGCGGTAATGAAAGGTTCGGTTTCAAATGGACGTTTTCGAATGCGATCAATGAATCGAAAGCAATAACTAATAACTCTAAGCATTCTGGCGAAAGAAGAAAATCGTTTTATTATGACGTCAGCATCAATTTCAATATCCACAAGTTTAGCTTTCAGATGAAAAGTTGAAATCTTTTTTGTCTCCAAGTCGATTGGATCAAATTCTCGAGGTTTCGGCCAATATTCACAGGGCTGGGTTAGCCAGGTGGGTCCATGCCACCACATCTTACTCTCAGTTAATTCCTGGGGGGAACAACCACGGGTACCAAGATCCGCAGGGTTGTCTTCCGTTCTTACATGTTTCCAATGACTATTACTGGTAATGCTTATGATTTTTGTTACACGATTTGCAACAAATGTCTTTAGGGTTTGTGGCGGTTTTTGTAGCCAACCGAGGACTATAGAGGAGTCCGTCCACAAATGTAGTTCATAGGGGAACTTTGCACTTTCCATTAGCACTTTTGCTAACTTTGAGAGTAATACCGCTCCACATAGTTCAAGTTTCGGGATTGTAGTCTTTTTTATTGGGGCAATTTTCGTTTTAGCCACTAACAAATTACAATTTATTTCTCCATGAGATGTTGATGTTCGCATGTAAATTGCGCCGCAATACGCCTTTTCTGATGAATCGCAGAAACCGTGAATTTGTATTTTATGAGTCGGTGTGAAATATACCCATCTAGGAATTCTCAGTAAGGAGATTTGTGGTAAACTTTGTAGAAATGTGTTCCATTTTACAAGTATGTGTGGTGGGACACCCTCATCCCAGTCTGCCTTAAGTTCCCATAACTCTTGCATCAAGAGCTTTGCTATTACCACAATTGGACCTAGCCAACCTAAAGGGTCAAATAACTTTGCAATAACCGATAAAATTTGCCTTTTTGTGGGGGAGGGCGAAATTTGATTCTGTTCTACCACATAATAGAAAAGGTCTGCCTTCGCATTCCAGCGTATTCCCAAGGTTTTAATGGTGCTGGAATCATCAAACTTTAAGAAATCTTCATCAAGAAGATCCTCCCGGGCCAAGTTATTCAGCAGATAACTGTCATTGGCTGTAATTTTCTTCATGGGGAAGCCAGCTGATTTCAAAGCTAGTTTTATTTGAGTTTGTTTTGACTTAGCTTCCTCAAGACTATGTCCTCCAGACAAGATATCATCCACATATATTTCGTTTTTCAAAATCGTGGATGCTAACGGAAATGTATGTTTGCAGTCTTCACTTAACTGCTGTAGCGTTCTTATTGCCAGGAATGGCGCACAATTAACTCCAAAAGTCACTGTTTTCATTTGGAATGTTTTCACGAAACTATCCGTCTCATTACGGAATAAAATCTGCTGATATGAGCGATCAGCTTCATGAATTACAATTTGGCGATACATTTTTTCGATGTCGCCGGTGAAGACGTATTTGTAATAGCGCCAATTAAGCACTATCTGCATCAAATCGGATTGAAGCTTTGGACCTTGGTGAAGAACGTCATTCAATGAAAATCCACTATTCGTTTTCTTAGAGGCATTGAAGACTACCCTAACTTTTGTCGATTTACTTTCCGGTCGAATAACCGCATGGTGTGGCAAAAAATATGAAAATTGTTTTCCAGAATTGTTCTCCTGGGGAAATACCGGTTCCATATGATCCAAGTCGATGTATTCTTGAAGAACCTTTCGATAATTTTCTTTTAATTCAGGGGTTTTTTCGAGGGTTTTTTCCATTCTATAATATATCGTTTGGAAACTGTTCTTTGAAGGGTAAACGTACAACGTAACGACCATCTGTTCGTCTCGTAGTAGACTTGTCATAAAAATTTTCACAAAATGAATCTGCTTCAGTTATTAAAATGTCCTTTTCGACTTCCTCGAGTTCCCAAAACCTTTTTACTTGATCATGGAGAAGAAAATTTTCAGACGTAGATACCGTGGTTGAAAAAGCGTTTATTTCCGATGTATTAATTGGTCCTGACAAGTACCAACCAAAGTGAGACTCTCTTGCCTCCAAATCACCAGATATATTTTGTCTCACGCCCTCAAGGTTAATGAATGGCAAAAAATCGCTTCCTATTATCATATCTATCGCCGCAGGCTGATAAAAATACGGGTCTGCGAGAGTTAAATTCTGTATCTTGTCGTAATTTTGGAGCTCAATAGGATGAGAGGGTAAAAAGTTCGCTATTTTTGGTGCCACTATTGCCAATATTTTTAATTTGAAATCAGAAACTCTAGATTTTACAGTTACAACACACTTTCCCTTCGAATTTCCTACGACTGTTCCACCGAAACCTGATATTTGACGTGAGTGCTTTTCAAGTGGAATTCCAATTTTCTGTTGAATTCGAGTGGTAAGGAAGCTCTTTTCTGCCCCAGCATCCAGAAGAGCTCTTACGGTAAATAATTCTCCAGAATTTTCTATGTGCACCAATGCGGTAGGTAACACTGTAGTTCCTTCACGACGAACCAAAAATGCCTTGATATTACCGTCAGGTACAGACGAAATTTCGACATGGGTATTAAAAGCATTCGTTTCTGTTCGAGTACTTGAAGTAGAGCTTTTATCACTGTTTTGCGAAGTCTGCTTAGGATGGCCAGTTGGGACTCTATTGGGTTTTAAATTTTCAGATTTTTTCAAATGGAGCATTGTGTGATGTTTTCTGTGGCATACAGAACAAGTGTTTGTGCTCAGACACTTAGATTTGAAGTGTGTAGGCGATAAACAATTAACGCAGTATTTGTTTGCAAAAACGAATTTTACACGCTCGTTTGGTGACAGGGACTTAAAAGATTTGCAAACTCTTAAAGGGTGATTTTGTTTGCATTTTTTGCAACTTGCAATTTGTTCACTCTGAGTGTAAAATGCATGAGTTCTTGAAGACTGGCTATCTTTAGGCATTGGTTTTTTCCTATCGGTCATAGTTTCAAGAATTTCTATTCTTTCCGAGAGAAACCCATTCAATTGAGACCATGTGGGCAACTCACGATGATTCTTTAAGGACACTTCCCACTCTTTAATTGTTTCATCCGAAAGTTTTGAAACAACTATGTTAAGTAAAAATGGATCATAATCAGGCAATTCGATCTTATAATTCTTTAAAATTGCCAAACAGTCGTTAACTGTATTTTGGATATACCTCAATGATTTTACTGATTCATTTAAACTGGACTGAACTGCATAAATCTTTTTCACTTGGTCCTGTACCAAAAGCCTTTTATTTTCAAATCTATTCTTTAATTTTTCCCAAGCTAAACTATAATTACTATCCACCAAGTCAAAATCCTTTATGGCTTGGTAGGCCTCGCCCCTCACTTTGCTTCGCAAATAATATAGTTTCTGTGCCGGAGCTATGGAAGAATCTTTCCCGATAACCGCCTGGAACATATCCCGGAAAGCAGGCCACTTGGAGTAACCACCCTCAAAATCCTGTATTTCGCACGCTGGTAACTTTAATGTTGGCCTGAAGCTCGATTGTTGATTTTCGGTTGACGTAAACGTTTGCCTCTTCCCCAGAATTTTTATTTTTGTAGACTCGTATAAGTCGCAAGCCACCTCATATCTTAGGGATACATCATCCTTCGCATCCTCTTCCTGTTGCTCCTTATCCTCCAGTATATATTCCTCATAGGACTCAATCAACTTTTGCCACCTCCTTTGCAATTCCTGTTGCTTTACGTCCAGAAATGCGGTTGAGCAAATTGCAGGACAGTTTCTATCGAAGCTGGCGCAAAAGCTTTCGAGTTGATTTAAATCGAATTTGCACCTTCTTTTTGATGCTGCCATTATGAGACCCTGACCGAAAATTAACCTTTGAATTTTATTATTAAAAAAAAAAGTATACGAAATTGTAAAAACTTTTTTCGGCCTCCTCCTTTACTTGAAGTAAATCTCCAAATATTCAAATAAACCGCCGAAAATTTTATTTACTCGCAATGTGTAATAAGTGGCTCTCAAATTTTCTCCAAAAAAAAATCGAAAAAAGAATTTCGCCCCTATTCACCAGATATAGGAATCAATTCGCGGAGAATTCTTTAACTGTATTCAATTTGTTTTAAAAATTGAGATTAAATATATCCGCACACTCACCGGTACCCAATACTGTCATGAGTTTATTGCCGCTTGGGAAACTCTGATTTGCAAAATGCCAATCTGATGACGTCACACACTTTTAGAATGTAAAAGTACGACAAAAATTCCAATTCCAAAAAAAAAAAAACTCTAACTTATGTGATTTATACCACAATTATAATATTTTCTCACTCAATTTACATAGCAAAATTTCTCGAAAATTTTCCTGTTTATTATAATATTTTTTCCTTTTCCGTAATACCGCTTAATTTTATATATTTATTCCGAATAAACATCCACCTGATTTATTAATAATTAGTTTGTTCTAATTAACTTACCACTGCTTAATACTTTTCTACCGTAATCTTTAGTTGGGAACCTCTGGTTTCGTTCAATTTGCTAGTGACGTCACACAGCTTCAATTGTTTGAAGGCACCGTTTGCTTTAATACTGTTGTTGTTGTGCCCTTATTTCAATTTCGACTAGCGGTTTTTTTTTTTTTTTTTTATTCTTTAAATCTTTTGCCGAATATTTTCAGCCACCACTTGTTTTTTGTTTACGATTTATTATTCACAATTTTTAATTTATTGCTTTTCTTTTATTTGTTTAAATTTTACCACTTCTTTATTTTTTAAAATTTTCCTTGTCTTTTTAGTCACCACTTTTATGTTTCCTTTTGTTGTTGTTTGCTTTTTTTTATTTTGGTGTTATTATGTTATGTACACCATACATACAACTTGGAGTTGAATTTTATTGTTATTTATTTAAATTTTTAAAATTTCTTTTTTCATTAACTAAGTTCACTTTTGTTTTTCACCCACCACTTTTATTTTTATGTTGTTTGTCTCTTTGTTCACTCTTTTTTTTTTTTTTAATTTATTTATTAAAATTCCCGCACATATCTACCGCGAATGAATTTTGTTTTAATTTGCATTTTCTTTTCTCTTTCCTTATTTCAATTGTGCGTTCTGAAGGAACAAAGTGGATTGAAACATTTGCCGGTACTTGGTGGTGTGAAGATGACAATGCTATTGTTTATTAATTGTTTATGCATATGTCTGTCCTTTTTTCTTCTATATTTTTCCTTTCTTGTAGAAATTTGTTAGTGGTGACAATTTTAGTGGTATAAATTTCAATAGTTATTAGGGATGATACAATTTAATGGTAATTGTACATTGTAATATTTTTTATTTTCATGTATTTTTAATTAGATAATTTTAGGTTAAAAAAATACATATATTTTTGTTGTTGTGAATTTTTGTTCTTTTATTTAGTTTCAATTATTCTTTTGGTAGGTTTTATTAATTTGTTTTTTTTTTTAAAATAAGCCAGCCATTAATTATCATTTTTTTGTGAAAACAAGATGTCGCACAAAATAACCAACTAACACAGTACATACCTTACTTTTTCCTGTTTTTTTTTGCCAATCTTCCTATACCTTGTATAGCTTCTGTTCAGTATATTGCACTTTTCCAGGATGGGATGCACAAGTATACCTGCTGTTTGTTGACTGCTTCACCGACACGGGATGCACAATGAAGTATTACTCTTATTTTATTGTTTTCTTCATCTGCCGTAGACACGATGAAGTACCTTTTAGACAACCTATTGTCTTTGTGTTGGAGTTGCCGCCGGAGGTGCAGACTGCCAAAATTTTGTTGAATTTAGTGGACTCCAAGTCACTAATTCTTTCCTGTCCTAGCCTATTCTAGGACTTCACGAAGGACCATATATTGGGGTTAGGTAGCTCCTCTTCCCAATAGATTCGGGTGTGTTTTTAATTGAAACACAAACGGGGTTGGTGTGATAAATTTAAAAGCTTCTTGCTTTATTGAGATCTACTATAGAACTAAACTTATAAGCTAAGAAAACAATATGCATGATTAAAGTTATGATATGAAAACGTATATATATAAAAACAGTTAATTCATAGTAACAAAAAAAGGCTCTAATTTTAAGGCGAATTGCATTAGTTCATGAGGAACAATAATAAATAAAAGGCCTCTCCAAGAGGTTATAAGAAAAGAGAAAAGAGATAAATTTAAATTCAGTTATAAAGATAATTAAAAATAAATACATAAAAAGATAAAATTCAAAAAATATTATTAATACAAAAAAAAATATATGTTTGTTGAACACAGTTCAACAGTATGGCTTGATCTAAAGTCGAAAAATACCGGGCAATAGGGACGTTCCCGGTAACTGCAGAGCGGTTGAACTGGCCAGAAGGGCCTAAGTCTGTCAGCTCATAACTCCATCGAGGGGACAGCCACTTCTACCTACATACCTACCTAAGATCAAAAAAATATACATACATGCTGGTCATTACTACCAAAGAATATGGATATAAAGAATGCGCATCATGTAGAAGTAAAATTTCTTATGGCGGGATGTACCAGTAAGACCCGCTCTCACCAAAATCTCTTTTAAAAATCATTTCTTGATGAGGGAGGGAAGACAGGAGAAAAATAAACACAAACAAAGAGCGTAACAATGTGTTGCTCTCATCGTACGTATGTATATGCGTATGCACGATTATGTATGTATGATCGTTGTTATTGTTTGGCCAAAGACTATAAATATGTAAAGATGTTGCACACAGTGTATTTAAAATTGACAAAATTTTGTGCTTCTTTCCTATGAAAGCTGAATCGTCGTTCTCACTCTCATGTTAACTGAGAGAAAGAAAACAAAAAAGACTCAGTACACTTATTGTACTCAGAGAACTTATTATACTTAGAGAACGTATTGTTATTTTCTCTAAGCAATTTATTTTCATATTTTTTTTTTTTTTTTTTTTCCGGAGGTGAAAAAATCATCGAAAGACACTGTTGCCCTGCAACAGTAGTGTGAGACTTTAACCCACTAAAAAACCACCCCTACAATTCGAACCTATTTGTCCTATGGTACTACCGTTAAGTATTTCATCACAGAACGAGTTCTAGCCTATTGACTGCTACTATTAATTCGTATCCCTCTCAATCCTACGAATTCTCTCTATCCTTCTCAATTCCTGCATCACATTTGCAGACAGCATTTTGACATAATGCCAAACTTCAACAGACCGCAGCATATGCGAAACTATATTGTCTGGTGTCACTCTCTCATCTATCATCGTCTCTAACAACTCGCGCTCCAATTCAAATCTATTGCAATAAAAGAAAATATGCTCAACATTCTCATTTCCATTATTGCAGAAGGAACAAGTCACCTCATTGTCATGGCCATATTTACAGAGATATTCCCTGAAGCAGCCATGCCCTGTCAATAACTGTGTCATGTAAAAATCAACATGACCGTGTCTTCTTTCAATCCAACTTTGTACATTTCCGATAAGTCTATGTGTCCATCGGCCTTTGGTTGCAGTATCCCATCTAATCTGCCATTCTTCCAAACTCCTTTGTCTTTCCTCTCTTCGTTCCTCAGTTGTCAAATTTCTACCAACAATCCTAGCTTTATCATATATACGTTTCAGTTCCATAGCCATAATATCAGGTGGAGTTATACCTGATATGACACCAATAGCCTCATATGAAACTGTGCGGAAACCACTAGCCACCCTAAGGGCGCTTAAGCGAAATAGAGATCTTGCAGCCCTAGCATAGGTTCCAATACCCAACGCCGGTCCCCACACAGGTGCTGCATACATCATTATAGACTGAGTAACCTTCGCCAATAACAGTCTTCTACTCTGATTTGGCCCTCCTATATTAGCCATAATGCGGGATAATGCCGCATTCACTCGAGCAGCTTTCTCACAAGCCTTCTCAATATTATTTCTAAAATTCAATCTTACGTCAATCATTACTCCTAAATATTTAAGAGCTGGTTGAGAGGTTATATTATGGCCGTCTATATTAAGTGTGATAAATTCAATCTTTTTTCTGCTCGTTATCAAAATAGCCTCAGTTTTCTGTCCAGCTAGTTGAAGATTCGCTGACTTAAGCCAGTTCTTTATTCTAGCCAACGTCGTCATACACATAGCCTCAATTTGATGCAATTCTTTCGCCACAATTGTTACCGCTATGTCGTCCGCATAACCAATTATATGCACACCTCTTGGTATTGGGAGACGCAGTACTCCATCGTAAAGTATATTCCACAGCAGTGGACCTAGCACAGAGCCCTGTGGAACTCCACCAGTTATTTCATACTTCTTAACTCCTTCATCTGTGTCATAGAGTAGTATTCTCTCAGAAAGATAGCTGCTAATGATACGCATAAGATGCGCCGGCGTCTGTATAGTACGCAAAGCTTGTAAAATGTGCGACCAGCATGCGGAATTAAAAGCATTTCTAACATCCAGTGTTATGACGGCACAATATTCCTTAGAACCATGCATCCATCTGGTTCCTTCAATTGCATTTCCTGCTATCGTTGTCAATTTCTTAATTGCGTCTATAGTTGATCGTCCTCTACGAAATCCATACTGATTGTCAGAGAGACATTCGGCTCCTCTTTCAAGGTGTTGTTCCAAACGGTTACAGATCAATCATTCCAAAATCTTACCCATTGTATCTATCATACAAAGGGGTCGATATGAACCTGGATCTCCCGGCGGTTTTCCTGGTTTAGGTAGTAATACCAGTCTTTGAATTTTCCATTTTCTCGGAAAAACTCCATCGTCAAAACACTTCCTGTACATCTCTGTAAAGGGTCGAACACTGTGCTTAATTGCTATTTTAAGAGCCGGGTTCGGAATTCCGTCAAGACCTGGAGCCTTAGCGTTTCCAAAACGTTCCGACGCTAGCATCACCTCATTGTCCGTCACTGGATCTATTGCATCCATAGTATTCGCATTCTCGTCTACTGTTACATTTTCTCTCTCAATGCTCTGTATCGGAAAAAGAGTTTCAACCACATTTCTCAGGAGTAGAGGGCATGTTGGCGCTCTACAACTCCTTATTTTGGACATAACCACCTTATACGCTCCTCCCCATGGATTTTCATCGACTTTATCGCATAGCTCTTTAAAGCAGAACGATTTGCTTCTCTTAATAGCCATCTTGAGTTCTCTACGTTTGGCTTTAAAAACGGCCCTTAGTCTTTCATTGTCAGCTTCACCTCTACTCCTTTGGTAATGTCTTCTCGCACTATGACAATCGCGTCTTAGTGCCGCAATTTCGCTGTTCCACCAATACACTGGTCTTCGTGTGGAAGTGCTTGTCCTTCTTACCATAGCAGCGTCACAAGCCCTACTAATATGTTCCACTAATAGATTTGCTCGTTCATTTGCGTCACTCGAATCGGTTATATTTTCGCCCAGCATTTGCCCAAATATTCCTTCATCCATGGTTTCATCTTTCCACCCTTTCGTCTGGGCTTTCATTATACGTCCGCTTCTCTCCCGTACTGGTCTTACATTACTGATGTCTATTATAATCGCCAAATGATCACTGTGGGTATATGTATCGCTTACTCGCCAATTAGTTCTTGCAGCTAAAGCTGGGCTCACAAAAGCTATGTCAATAATGGAGCCGCGTCCATTCTTCTCAAAGGTATTCTTTGCTCCCGTGTTTAATAAAACCACGTCAAGTATAGAGAAGGCTTTAAGCAACGCATGACCCCGTTGGTTTGTGCCTTTGCTTCCCCATTCTAAGGCCCATGCGTTAAAATCTCCCGCTATTATATTTGGCGTCGTTGTGAGAGCATCCTTAACCAAGTTGTCAAGTATTTGTTCATACTCCACTAGAGGTATACTTGGTGGTATATAACAGCTATAGATGTGTATCCCACCAATCTTCGTCATAGTATAATATTTCCTGTTCAGTAGTGGCTTATCCTGGTGGGTTTTATTTCCACACGCCCACACAGCTACCATTCCCGTTAGGTCCTCGACCCACGGTCCAAGACATGGGTTTTTGTACTGCTCACATATTATGGCAACATCCACTTTCTTCTCATATACAGTTTGTGTTAGAAGTTCCTGCGCAGCTTTACAGTGATTCAAATTTATTTGTAATAACCTCATTCTCACTTCCTACTCGATTTGCTCGCCGCCTGGAATAACGGACACCTCCTACTACCGATTTGATGTTTTATATCCTTTCCGCCATCTTTTTTACATACAATACAGCATGGTTCCTTCTTACATTCTTTCATATAATGCCCTTTTTCACCACATTTTAGGCAACATTCACTTCTGTCCTCAGTGTTTTTGCACGCTCTTGCCATATGACCATACTCGAAGCACCTAAAACACTTTCGTAGACTTGTCTTTTCTCGTATTCTGCATACCACCCAGCCTATTTTAATCTTTCTCGCTTCTAATAATTTTCTTGCTTCTAGCGCTGGCAGACTAATAACTGCCACCTGTGTGCCTGCATACGACGGTCTTAGATTCCTAATGGAGTCTTCTCTGAAGTTTTCCAAACCAGGGATTCGCGAACAGATAGCCTCAACTATATCATCTCTCGTAGTAATTTCGTCCAGGTCTCGGATTTCAAGAGCCACCTCATGGGTTAGTGCTTTAATTTCCGCCTGCTCTCCCAGTATTCTACCAATTCCTTCTTTGTATTTTACAACGCTTCCTGTAGAAGCCCGCTTTAGTTCGAGCAGAATTTCTCCTTTTGTTGTCTTCTTTATTCGGGAGACATTTTCACCTAGCTCTTGGAGGCTTTCTTCTTTCTTAACCGCTCTCAATATATCACTATAGGACATATCTCCGTTCCTCGCAATGACTATAGCATCCGGTCTTGGAGGAGGCAGTAAACTCTTTTTCTTATTGGACTTGTTCTTCGACTTCTCTCTCGACTTAGTACTTCCCCTTCTTTTGCGTTTCACCTTGACCCAGTTTTCTTCTCTGGGAGTTTCATCGCCTACTGAGTCCTTTTTCTTCTCCGCATGAATTAATATCACTTCCTCTTTTCTCAATTTTAGGAGGCGTTTCTCTTCGCACGTCCGTATCGTCTCTAGACCTCTTCGGCGTTGCCTCTGTAGTCACTTTAGGAAACGACGATTGCTTTTTCTTCAGGGTATTGTACTGCTCCTGCGCGTAGGCATGCAATTTCAAGATATTGCCAAGGACTTCTCGCATGCTATTATTTATCGAGCGTTGTGGTAATCGCATCAATTCGGTTAGTTTATTAATATTTTCTCCCAATTCAGTCATGTAATCTCGTTCATGAACTGGTTTCCCAATAGGCGTGTCTTCGTTCAGACACGGCGGAGAAGATCTTGACCTCACCGCAGTTCCAATGGGTGCTACTTTTTCCGGTGTTCGAGCCAGCTTCGATGCTCTTTGGAAAGGATTTCTGCTTGTGGCATTATCTGATATGTTGGTCGCCACCATCATATCATTGCAGTCGCTTGATCTCGACGGTCGGGGGCCTGCTTGCCCACCCCTCAATACCGCCGGCACTGGGCTTTTTACACCCTGCACCGTAACTTTATCATTCTTTGTTGAATTTGTATCCATGTTTTATTGTTCTGGGATCCTACCCATATCATTTTATACCTACTGACAGGTGTTAATTCAGCCGCTCCTAGCCTGGAGGCAGACGCTGCCTAAAAAGCCGCTCAATATGGGACAGACGCTGTTAGGATTATGGTTTGATACTTATTTATGGGCGGTATCGGCTCGCCCCGTCGCAGAGACTTCATAAGGCAGTAAAAACCTTTTAAGTTATGCCCTCCATCTCTGCCGCTTTTGGTCGGGGACTGCTTATTCAATATTCGCAGCGAACCTACATATCTGTAGGCCGTTCAGCTATCCGCCACCTTGCTGACCCCCACAGTAGCCCAAGCTAAGCCCTGTGTTATATTATTCTCATATGCGTGTATACGTGTGTGCATGTATGTATACATACATTGCCAAATAAAATAATAAACAAACTGAAAGAATTTTTGTTTTCACAAAATGTATGTGCAAATAGCCTGTGGAAAACAAATATTACCGTTTGTTTTATTGTAGGGTAAGAATATGTGTTTTATTGTTGTAGAAATGAAATTATATCGATTCGCACCGAATTATATATTACTATTCAATTATGTATGTATGTATTTACCATATGTGTCTATTTTTGTATAGAATGAAGTTGTAATAAAACGAATGCTTTTTTTTGTTTAGTATTTATTAAATTTATTTATCATTTTAATGGTTCAAAATTTTAACTTTTTCCATACTGGATAATTTGAATTTGTATGTTTCCCATGTGGAATGCTTCCGTAGTAAAACAACAATTAGTAAATTAAGCATCTCCATTCTGTGTTTATAACATTCGTTATTTTCATCAAACCAAGGAATAAATTGTATTTTTTGTGCATTTTTTGTATTTTTTGGCCAACTACAAATGTTTTTTTGTTTTTTATAAATTTATTTTCTAAAAAATTTTTTTCGAAGACTTATATGAATTTTGCAAACTTCAAAAAATAAATCAGATGGAGTGCACAAACTTCCAAAGTCGGAATCTTTTATATAATTTTTTGCATAAACGAGCATTTCTGAAGGATATGACAAAATTTGCGCTGGTTTGATTATATCCACACGACATTTAACGCAAGATATTCGTTGAGCTATGTAACCAACAAAATATCGACTTGATGTTAATTCAATTGGCACATTGTTGGACGTAAAACAATCGGTGCCTTCATTAAAATATTCTTTATTTTCATCGTATATATCTGCGACATCTATATCAGGGGTATGTGTACTTTCTGATGTATTTCCAGTCCTATCAATATCTTCTAAAAATATGATTTATGATTTTAATTATCAGCCATGTCACAGAACGCAATTCCAATCGAAAGTGGTTTCAATTCCGAAAGTCGAGTCTTTAGAAAACGAAAAACGAAAAATTTCTTCGGTATGAAACCACTTTAAATTTTCAAAGTGGTTTTCATATTTTTGATGATTTCTTAAAGAAAAATATTAAAAAATATTTAAGCTAGGACGTTGTACAATGGGTCAGTTCGACCTCCGGGTACTGTACTTGTCACAGTTGACAAGTACACGTCCTCTAACCTAACCTAACCTAAAGAAAAATATTAATAAAACTTAATCAAACTGAAAGACAAAATGGTATATTTTATTATTTCATAGGTTTTCTAAGTATTTAGTTAATATTTATGTTTAAGAAATTTAATTTTGTAATCTTGCTGAGAAAAACAAAAGAAAGTGATGTATTTTTTCATCGAAGTATTGCATCTCTCAATGCATTTCAGCGTACTTTTTAAACAACGAATTGTCGTCTCCTGGCTTCAACAACGGCAAAAATTTAAATCCCCGGCATTATTCATATAAAATTTTCATTTTTTTGATTTAAATTAACTTTTTTTTTTGTTCTGCTTTTTATTCACTAGTTATGTTTTTTTTTTTCTTTTGTCATGCACTAAACTGCCATACTTTAGTTGAAAAGCAGCAATTTTATAATTTTTTGAAATGAACAAAATCGTTCGGAATCTGAAGAACCTAAAACAAAATCGATCGGAATTGAATATACGGAATGAAAACCATTCCGATCGGAATCTGTGACATGCCTGTATATATTATATTTATTAAACGTTTTGTTTGAGCATGCACTACAATTTTTAAATTCACACTTTTAAAAAACAATTTTTCAGTTTTTCAGTTTCAAATGTCCACACAAAATGTGGATTTTTTATTTCGGTGCGAATCGATATAGTTTCATTTCTACAACAATAAAACACATATTCTTACCCTTCAATAAAACAAACGGTAATATTTCTTTTCCACAGGCTATTTGCACATATATTTTGTGAAAACAAGACATCTTTCAGTTTGTTTATTATTTTATTTGGCAATGTACAAGCACACACGTATACACGCAGATGAGAATAAATTAGAGAAGAGAACAATACGTTCTCTGAGTATAATATGTTCTCTGAGTACAATAAGTGGCAATAGCCGTACTGTCATCGATAATTTGGCACTGGCAGTGCAACATCTTCATATATTTATAGTCTTTGATCTCATCGCGATGAGAGCAAAGAATGAGAGCAACGCATTGTTACGCTCTTTGTTTCTGTTTACTTCCCTCCTATCTTTTTCCCCCCGCGTCATGAAATATTTTTGAAAAATATTCCAAAATATGTTAAGATGCACATTCTTTATACTTTATTTTCTTTGTTACTACCCTTCAGTCAGGATTATAATCTAGCGTTTCACACCACTCATGTCCATACATTACTTATGCTGTGTGAGTTAATCTTATACACATATACATTTTAAAGTCGACTCTGAACGACAGATTTTTGAGAAACTTTTCATGGTAATTTTATTTTACTGTTAGAGTTTTTGCCAGAAATTTGTTGAATGGAAGTCGCCGAAGAAATCTTTTTTTTCGTATATTTGGTTTTGTTCGAGATGTTTGACTATGGATTTGAACTCGAGCCCAAAATCGAATTAGCCAATGCACTACCTACTAGGCTACGGCGACTTCAACTTCGGGGGCGATACTGGAGATCTGTGAATTCATGATTTCCTCTTAGTCATGTTGCGGTAGCATACTATAGGTTTTTTACAATAAATGTTTTAAAGCTTATTTTTTTTTTGGCTGATGAAACAAGAAAGATTTGTGTGTGTAGGTAGCTAGATGGAATGGTCGCAGTATAAATTTTGTTAATCTGATTTGCATTTTTTAGTCGCCGGGTAGTGCGTCGGCTTTTCGATCGTGAGCCTTTGGTTCAAAACCCTGCTCAGTCATCTCGTTCACAACGAAATAAGAAAAGAATACTTGTTTCTTCCACTTCTTCCCTAGTGTAAATAAAGCACCAACGAAAAGTTTCTCAAATCTGGCGTTAAATTGCAGGACCTGGTGCCAATGAATAATTTTTTTTTCTTTTCTGAAAATAAATTGAATAACTGTATTAAGTAATTAAATAAAAAAACACACACACACACTCACAATACAACCCATATTGTGCAAGCTATTGTAAGAAAGCTTTTAAAAAATATTCCTTATATTTTCGTTTATTTTCTAAAGTAACTTCAGATTACCAATATTTGCGCCCCCCATTCCATTATGTTATAAAAATGTTCCTGAATTAATAACTAACCAGCATTCTACCTTATTGAGGTAAATTAAAAAATGTAACCCAACACAAAACAAAAAATATAAACGAAAATAATTTTATGATTGCAAATGACAGCACGTAACCTGACAATGCATTAATGAACAATGGCACCAGTACGGGCTGGCAACCAAATGAAAGACCAAACCAATCATTGTCCCCAAAAAATTTTTAACAATAAATGGTTTAAAGTGAATCCATTTTCATTATTTACTTACTCAATACATACAAATAAGATAGAATTTTCTATGAACCGGTACTTGGTAATTTTCTTACATTTCCCCCTTGCGGAAGAAAAAATCCTCTTCAAATGAAATTTTACAATGAAAATTAGTTGAATGAAAAATTTTGCCTACTTTTTTTTTGGGGAAAGTAAAGAAAAGCCTGAAAAGCTGTAGAGACTCAAATAACAGGCTTTATTATGCATTAGGATCACAAATAATTTTTGTTACACATTTAAGTGAAAATTGGTCCATAACCATAACGACCTTTTTCTGGCCTACAGTACTATATACTCTTCTATTGTGACACAAAAAAAATTCTCAAATACAGTTGTTGAATTGAAAAGGGACACCCCCAATAACCTTAGCATGCCATAGAGAGTAGAGAGTATGTGGTTTAGTAGAGATTGTATGAAATTGCCTCTACTATTTGACAACAGTTTATGCTTCAACATAAAATTTCATTATTTGCTTACAGAGAAAAATAATTTTTTTTCTTTTTCTTTGCATTTTCAGCAAAAAAAAAAACAAATAAAATGTGGCTATTTCTTCTAATTCTTAAATTCTATTTTTTTTTTTCTTTTCTGTGCATTACGAATTTTAAATGGGGTTTTTATTATGAAGATCGATGAATGAATGGCAATCAATGTTTGAATATGAATGAAAATATGTGAATATGTTGTATAACATCATAACACAACAGTAACAATAATAATAATAATAAAAATAATAATTTTTTCAGAATCATTTTGTATCAATAATTTATTTTTATTTTCTTTCGTATATTTTGTTCCTTTTTTCAGAAAATATTCTCCAGTTTAAATATTCAAGAAAATATTTATTCAAAAAGATTGTTTGAAATTTACCGTCAGATTTTCTTTGCTTGAAAATGTTGAATCAAGACTTAAGAGGTTTTTAAAAACATATTGCTTTTATTCCTTAAAAAGAAGAAATATATTTAAGTGTTGCCTAAAATATAAAATTAAGTTCATTTATGCTTCATAAAGCATTTGAGAATGTTATGGTAATTTTTTTTTATCGATTTTTTTTTTTTTGTAGTTTCATTAACTAAACACTAGATATAGATTTAAGGACCAATGTTTATAAATGAAAAACTAAAATGCACTAATTCGTCTTTTTATTTAGCGATTTACTTAGTTGGTCATTACAACCTAGCTTCTCACACCACTTATGTTCAGTTGAAAGTCGACTATGAACTTCAGATTTTTGTGAAAATTTTCATGGCAATTTTATTTACTTTCAGAGTTTTTGTCAGAAATCAGCTGAGAGTTCGACGCCGAAAGAAATATTTTTCATTTTTCGTTTTGTTGGAGATGTCTGACCTGGGGTTTGAACCGTGTCCTTGCGTTTAAAAAGCCAACACACTAAACTACGGCGACCTTATTTCTATCAATGATTTGAAAGAGTTGCTCATTGGCACCTGTAGAAGGCTATCACAGGTATAATACCTATATTTCGTGGGTAGCTATTGGTGAATATTTGAATTCTATTCTTTATGTTTTCTATAACCAGTCAGGCTTCAGATTCGTAGATGAGAACCGACTTCACACAGACGTTATGAATTTAAATATCAGTTTCCATGGAGCAAGTGTTCTGCAGTAGCAAAACATAATTGATCATTACATTAGGTATAATTAGAATCCAGCTTTTCCAACCACTTTTGTTGTGTGTGCATGAGTGGCGGGACTTACAGTTTAAAGTCGACTCCGAACGATAGATTTTAATTACTCTCAGAGTTTTTTTTGCCAGTAAACTGCTGATCATCATGTACATATATATAAAATTAACACATGCAACATAAGTGGTGTAAGAAGCTGGAATGTAATCCTGACTGAAGGGTTGTAATGACCAACTAAGTAAGTAAGTATCACTATCAAAATAGGGAAGATAATCTATAAATTTAATTGTCATTTACTCTGTCTGTTTACTCACGATGAACTGATATAGCATTCAGCAATACGTGCAAATAATAAAATTGGTTCAACAAAATGGTATTTGGTTCCGGCAAAGTGCTGCGAGAAAAATAATCTTCACTGATGAGGTCAATTTCTGAATGAGTGGGTACGTTAGTATTAGTATTTATTAAATTTGAATTTCTGATACAACAAGACATAATATCTTATAATTTAATGTACCAGAATCTGACAAGTTATATTAAAGACTTATAAATTATATATGTGTATAAAAAAAAGGAAAGAAAAAATTAAATTAATATAAAAAAATAAAATATAATATTTATAACTGACATTTACAGCAGATTATGTTTGATAAAATTTATAAAGTAAATGTTTAAATTTATTTGCGTTGCTAATAACTTGCACATTTGGAGGTGGTGGAACTTGGTCAGTACAGGGACTGCGTTCACCCGTGGCATCACAACGGGCCGCTATGCGTGCTCAAGTGAGCTTTGTGACATCAGAGCTACCACTCCGACCTAACCTAACCTAACCTCGGAGGAAGTTGGTTCCAGAGTCGGATGCTTAATATGAAAAATTGTCTCCCACACGATGCATCCCGATGAGGAATCTGTAAAATACCGTTTCCTCTCAGAGACCTCATGAATCTTAAGCGTTTGCGAAGATATTGTGGGTGCTCTGATGTAATAATTTTGTGTAGAAAAACCAGATTCATTAACTTTATATAGTTATTAAAGGAAACATTAAATATGCGGTTGGAGTAGTGAGAGACATGATCAATTCTCCTTGGGCAGAATATGTAACGTACAGTGTTGTTGAAAGTAGTGTTGAGTTTCGCAGTGTCTTTTGAATTACAGCCGGAGAAGACTTCAGATAAATACAGCAGAGTTGGTATTAAATAAGTTTTAGCCAGAAGTAGTCTTATTCTTGGTGGAGTGTAATACTGTGAAGACAAAATTATAAATTATAAACGAGATGCAAGAACGTGCAATGTATGTCGAAACAGTCACTGCTTGGTGGGAATTTTAGTCATCGGCGCATGTTTCTATGAGAACGAATGATCTGGAAACCAAGGACATGTGGTTTCTACCAGACGGCACTATTTGCCTACCACTCAAGCCACATTGGATATTCTGCATGGTCGACTTGAACTTACCATCACATGTGGAGTTTATATGAAGTGGCCAATTAGATCTTGCAATTTGAACCCATTAGACTTTTTGTGGAGTTTGCTTAAGACATAGGCCACACACCACTGCAGTCCTTAAGCCAAGAAAAACCCATGTCAACGGCCAATTTCAGCTTGATTTATACGCCAGAGTCATGGAAAATTTATCATTGCGCTCTATACAGTCAAGCTAATGTGGACGTTTAAACGATACTATTTGCCAAATTTAAAGGCCTTAATATATCTCACACATATTTTGTTTTTTTATTTAATGATGGCAAGCACTTAACGAAAGTCTTGTTTCTTTAAGAGGAGGAAAAGGGTTAGAAAATGTCTCCATTTGGCTCATCCTAAATTGGAACTTATGATTACGTCTCTTAATTTCAGAAAAAATGCAAAATCATAGGAAATCATTTTGTCTCCAATAAGCCTTAAAACAACTTGAAAATTCAAATTTTGAGCCAATTATTGTAAATTTTCTAACAATGCTTGGCATTAATTTAGCTGCCATGATTGCTCCTTGGCCTACGGTGTTTACATTTAATGTGTGCGTATTTGAGTTTAAGTTTCTGTTCGAGTGGCCAGTGTTTTCTCGAATTTCATCAATTTTCCAAATGAAAACAAACATTGCCATGTTAGATTGCTGTGTCACAACAATAGCAATTGTGCATGTGGGTGTGTGGGCATGTTTCGAAAAATAATGTTTAAATGTCAACCACTCATTAATATCATGTTGTTTAAGGCCTATTGGAGAAATTTTGCATTTTCCATGAGACGTGCATAGGTACATACATATGTATGTTAGCCATGCAAGCATACAGGCTTTTGTAATAATAAAACTCTATTGGAAGCCTGTTTCTATTTTCATAAATGCTGTGACATCTGTCATACTGGGAGCACACATATACACTTTCTTATAATTTCTCTAACCTGCAAATAATCAATTGTGGGTTCTTGCTGTTGCAACAATATTTTCATTGGTTCAGGCTCATTTGCTTATTGTAAAGTAAAGTTACAACCTAAAGAAATATGCAACAAACCAACCAATTTGACGGACAATGACAGTTATGGTATGGCATGGCATGGTAGGGTTGAGGTATGAACCAAATCAAAAACGTTGTTAACAATTTATGCCACATGATTCATAGAAAGGAAAGGGTTCCGGGCAGTATTTGAAATATTTTACATGCATAGATCTGGTAACATTACAGATTTATGGTGTGTGGTAAATCATTGTTTTGTAAATGTTTTATTAAAAATAACAAAAACTTAACAAAAACAAAAAAAACACTTCCTTGCTGGTTCATTTTTAATTTCTGACCCAAAATGGGTAAACTTTAACACTATTTTAATGGCCATGTAGTATAAACTGCTTTTGCATTCATAAAAATGTTAACAACAGCAATAACAACAACAACAACTACTTGCAGTACTGCCTTTTTTATTTATTATTGTTAAACGTCATAAATAAATAAAGAATTGAAATTTGGGCATTTAAGCCCTACACCGCTACGCAGGTAGTTTGACGTTAATGTATAAAACGTAAACAATTTGAAAAGGTTTTCAATTCATATGTTTCCCAATAGTTTATATTCAAAATATATATATATATTCCATAGTGACGCAAGATATCTCAATAGAATGTCCAGAGAGCCTTACAGGTGATACCCAAACAACACTGCAGTTGCTGATATGACACATAGAAAAATTCTAAAGCCCATGTGAACTTAATGCATATCTTAGGAAGGGTATTATTGTCAATAGTCCACGAAAGAGTGATTGGACAGGCATTCCTACCCTGACCAAGAGTATTTAGGATTGTATTCTCCCATCTTAGGTCTGAACATGCTGGCTTCAAACCCACATAAATCGTATTTCCGGTTGGCGTACAAAAATTGCGCAGTCTGCAAGAAAAGAGCTCCTTCCCATCTGGTATTTACGGACTCTGGCACCACGCTAATCGAAATTCACTTAAGTGTAAGGAAGAGCTCAACTAGAAACGGGAGTAACCCTGTTTCAAATCCTTTGGAAGGTGGACAAATTTTTATTATACAATAGCTTTAAAATGTTTAAAACTAAGACACTTCAATGCTGTCCAAATAATTCATACAGGAAGACAATCTCGTCGAGAAAATGTTAAAAAAATACGAATATCGAACATTATAGGAAGATCTAACACCGTTAATGACACCATCGTACGTAACCCTGCCACAGCAAATGAAGGTATTAGCATTGGATTCAATCAACATCAAAATAATGTTGCACAGTTATCACCAGCATTATTGCTTGAGTTGAAACTTTTAAAATTTGAAAATATTAACGTAATCTGAGAATCTCCAGGCTATGTGTGTAGTTAACTGTACATACCTCATCTGAAATTAATCTTTATAAGAATTCAAAGTGGGGAAGACTGTTGCTATGGGCATGTCAAATGTATTTTTTTTTCTATGTTTCTAAGTTTGACTGTGGAATATTCTTGGAAAGTATTGATTTTAGTACATATCTTCACCGCCCAGACTACTATAGAGTATTCAAGACGTATGAACGGCTACTAATCACTGAGAGAAAAATCTCCAACTGCTAGCCTTTCTATCCTCTCTGGCAGCCAGGCAGAAATCGGATTTCCTTCAGCTGTAATCTTTAGGTCTGAACTGACTGACGTGTGTCACGACTGCCTTGATCGGCGATTGCAACATTTTTGTTTTGATTTAATAACGGTTTTGATTGAAGACACTAAGTCAAGTAGGTAGTGTGTGTTGCTTATTATAGGAGAGACCGTGACTCAACCATTGTTTCAAACATCTCGTACATAACGAAATATGAAAAAATATTTCTTTCATGGATAGTAGGCTTCTGGCAAAAACTCTGAGAATAAATGAAATTTGCGTTAAATGTTTCTCAAAAATCTTTCGTTCGGAGATGATTTTAAATAGTAGCTCCCATCTCTTATGAATCAAATTAACACAACATGATTGGTGTGAGAAGTTAGATCGTAATCCAGGCTAAAGTGTTCTAATGACGATTTAAGTAATTTGCAGCTAATAATCTATTAGTGCATATATTAGGTTGTGTATTAAGTAATGGTATTGTTCCCAATTTATTCAAAAGCAGAGAGGTCGATCAAGGAGGTGTATGTCATATGCCAGTGTCCATCTCTGGCTTGACGCACAAAGGAGTCGAATCGAATAATAGTGTAACAGGGTAGAGTGTAATAATTTCAATAGTCGGTTCATATCGAATTTTATTTCCTGACTTATTTCTGATTGTTTTTTGTTGTTGTTTTGTTGCATTTTAAATTCGTCAACAATTAACACCCTTTTTATTAACTAAAAAATTTATGTGGCAAATATTCCAAAGCAATTGTTTTTATACGAATATGCCACATGTAAATACATATTTTAGGCATATTATGGTTGGTGGGCAAGTTCATGCATATTTTTTAGTTTTTTTGTACGTTTATTATACAGTCGCTTTCATTTTAAATATTATATTAAATGATAACAAATTTAATAGAAAAAAAATGTTTAAAAATATCAATTTTCAAATAAAATTAAAAAAAAATTTTTTTTAAAAAATTTAAAAACTGCTAAATTAACTGCTTGTGTTTTGCACTTGGGTTTTTAGATATGCTCTGCATAGAAGGAACATCAATTCTATTTATGCTTTCTATAGTTAGCTTGATATATGGACTTATGAATGCATAAAAAAGGAACATTTTTTATTGTATTTCATGAAACGCAATGAACCCTTTATAATTAAAGTTTATATAAGTATATATTCTAAAATTTCTATAAGGAACGTAGGACCATTTGCTGTAATATTTCACAAACAATAGCCACATTGGTTACAATTCGACTCACCATGTAATCATAACTTCATTCGTGGATTGCGTTCGCAAAATTTTGCTACAACCCATCATATTGACACGCTAGCAATGTCGTCTATATTAGCCTTTCACTTCAGTTTATTATCCAGTACTCGGTTTATATATTTTGTCTCTATTCTCCTCATCCAGCAATCGATTAGCCTTGCATTTCAGAAATTACCTTCTGCTCGTACATAATGCTACTGTAGTTTTGGTCTCAACGCCTTGCTGTAAGAACTATGTAGACTTTATCAGTCGATGCTTGCTTTCGAGTTAGTCCACAGTTAATCTCCCCATTAATTGAGAAAGAAACTCCATTTAGGTAGTCTAAACCGATGTCACTGAGCCAATACCTCTTCTGTTTACTGCTTTATCTATGACTTCTGTCTGTTAATTCTCAATCAATGCCTGTAATAATTCTTTCGATTTTAACAATCATTTGTAGCCTCTAACAATTTTATTAAGAGTTGATCCACAGCCAGTCTCCCTATAATTGAGAAAGAGCCTTCATTTATCGAGGATCTCTAGTTGTTCTAAGATATTTAATTATCTCCTTCACATTTATCTCTGCAAATCATGAGTATAAAGTCTTTGTTATCAATCCAGATTTGATTGGCTATTTGCTCGCTCGTTCTAGTTAGTGTCTCATCTGCAACCTCGTAGGGAGTGTTATCATATGCGTCCTTTACGTGAGTATAAAATCTCTGTCAACTGCCTAGATTTCATTTGGTATTTACTCCTTCTAGTCAGTGCCTTATCTGTGATCTCACACGGTCGTCCTCTGCATGAGTACAAAAGCTCTGTTATCTGTCCAAATTTCATTGAGTGTGGGATTTCTTTCTAGTTAGTGCCTTATCTGTGGCCTCGTAGGCAGGAGTGTTAATATATGCGTCCTCTACGTGTATAAAATAGCCAAAATAGCTTCTAGAGCTGTCGTCATAGCTCTATCCGCTCTGTACATAAGTTTTCATGCATTGCGTTGACGTTGGCTTCTATACACCGAATATAATTGATCATTGCCGTGTAAAGTGTATCATCGTGATTAATGAGAGGCTATTTTGTCTAAAAAGCTTCTCTAGCCTATTGGTATGTAAAATGTGGTTTGTAGTATTCTCGTAGTTTGTATATGAAAGAAACGCATTCAATGTCCTTTTAATTCTCACTACGGCCAATCTCTGGACTACTCTCTGGCTACCTGATGACACCGTGAATACTTCATGTTAAGTGTGTTCGCAGTAGTAGTTCCGCTTCCGATTACCTATTCCCAACGATAGCATCTTCCTTCTTCTTCAATAGCATTTTTCCAGATTCGCTAGAATTTATGCCCGCTTCTAAATGAAGCGATTCTGTAATTAGTGCTGAACTACTGTCCACATTGCTACCACAAAGCAGCACTCTCTCCTTCTTTTGATTTCGGCATTAAGGGAATAAAATCAATTCAAATTCAGAAATAAAATGACAGGGATAGCATAGTCACTACGACTGAGATAGGATAGTCACTCATCAGCTTTTTTCAATTCAATTCTTCATCGGAAACAGTGCTTCAGATGCTAAGATTAATAGTACAAGTATATTCCCTGCCGGTTTTCTTAGGATACCTAATCAATACCACCTACGTGATATGACTCATTGTGATTAAAATTTAAAAGTAAATTTAAAGTTTCTCATAAACAACCCCCCTTGACGAGTATATTCCGTTCCCTAGATGTTCAATTACTTTTAACCCGCATCATAAAAATGAAACTTTACTCTTTTTTTGTTGTTGTTGTATTGTTTTCCAAAGGGTATATGGGCATTAAAATAAAATCAATTTAAATCTAGTCAAACAAATACACAAAAAACGGATAAAAACAACAATAACAGAAATTAATTGAATCCTGACAATTTGATACCAAATAAAACAAAAATAATAAAAACAACAATAAAATCAAAACAAAACACAATAAAAAATCCACACACACAATAAAACATCAATGTTTTCATTTAAAAAAAATATTTTTATGACTTCATAAAAATACAAAACAAAGCAAATCTGGACCAGATTTTTTGCAAAATAATTCTTTACAGACAGAAATATTTATATTGGCTTATATACAATATATGAACGTATATATGTATATACATATGTATGTATGTATATAATAAATTTATGTGTGTGCATTTTAAAAATGTATGCATATGCATGAAAATGTATGTAAATACATATACAGTCATGGAGGAAATAATAGGGACAATGGTCCGAAAAACGTGAAAGAAGTCGCCGTAGTCTAGAAGGTAGTGTATTGACTTACTAGATATGAAGCCAAACAACAGGTCAGACATCTTTAACAAAATGAAATATTAAAAAATATTTTTTCGGTGACTGCCTCTCACCAGATTTCTGGCAAAAAGAAAAAACGAGAGTAAAATAAAATTGCTATGATAAGTTTCCCAAAAATCTGTCATTCGGCGTTGACTTTAAACTCTTGGTCCCGCCACTCATCTATAAAATTAATACACAAAACATAAGTGGTGTCAGAAGCTCGAACGTAATCCTGCTTAAGGGATGTAAAGATCAATTTTGTATGTAGTATGTATGTAAGTAATTTTTATGGGCTCATGCGCTGCATTATTCAGAGACGAATCCAATATGGTATCCGTTGTAGGAACTAGTTTTGCACCATTTAGTAGGCTATCTCCGGTGTCTAGCATATTCCAGTCGAAAGTTTTTAAAATTTTTCAAGCGTGTAAAATGCTAAAGGCATTTGAGGTTCTGTTTATAGAATTAGAATTCCTTCGGATAGGCACCTTTTTATCATAAACCTAGCATAGCCTAATAGCAACTGGACTGTCATTTTTGGACATAAGGATAATACGTAGCTCCTCGATATACTGATATATGAAAGACTTCAAGGACTAGCTATTAGGGCTTAAATGGGTGTGAACTATGCCACATCCTGCTAGGACTTCTATGACAGTCATTAAGAGGATAATCTAGTGAATAGAATAGATAATGTTCCTTGTTTTTCTATGATATAACAATGATCATATGACTTGTGTATGACAGAGATAGTACACTGTAACTTCTGAAGATTTCCCATCACTTTATTTTTTGAAAATACGTAGAATACAGGTCGTTGAATAATAGATGCGCAAGCGAATAAAACTTTAAACTTCACTAAAGAAGATGCAGGATTACTTCTGAGACAATCATTCATTTTATTTGTAAATAATGAAGTCTGGAAGCCATGATCCTCTCCATTTATAAACAACTCAGGGTAAATGTAATCTTTCTTCTTTCGTTTTTGATTGATTAATTCTAATGCTATAAACAACACTTGCATACTTGCTGCAATTGTAGTTAATCTTGATTTCGGTTATCTAGCTAACTAATCTAACCTATCCCTATTTATTAGTTCAGGTATTTTTTCAAAAAAAATTTTTTATTCTTCTGCAGAATCTTCAGTCTAACGTGTCCTTATTATTTTTTCCAACACGGTGGAGGTACGTATTCAATTATTTTTTTGTAAAAATATTTCAATTGTGCATGATATATGGTTTGTAAAAAATGTATGCAACAACAATAATAACTATTTTATAAATACAACAACTATTTGACTCGTAAAAAAACCTAATAAATATTTTCACTTTTTCTTTTTTCTTTTCTCTTTTTTTTGTTTTTTGTTTATTTATTTTTGTTTTTTGTTTCAAAGCCTTTTATTTAAAACATACATTGCTTTTGTTTTTTGTTGAAAAATAAACAATTTTTTTATGCACAAAACAACAGAAAAATTTTTTAAACAATGGAAAAATTATAGCACAGTGCTCTTCGCTATATTGTTACAGACTATATGCTGCCCTATTCTGTTGCCAAGGAAGCAAATTGAGCAAAATTAAATTTATTAAAGTAATGTTGATGCACTAGGACAAAAATATATCGCAAAGATTATAGATTAACGAAGGACCGTGTACAAAAAGGGGACCTTAAGCTGGCACCAAAAGAGAACATCTTGGAAAATCAAGAATCTTTAAAACATTGTTTTTTACTGTACCATTTCAAAGCTGGTAGTCAATCAAGTAGTCAATCTTCCTGACATTTCCTGATTGCAGCAGGATCCTCGAGTAATCGATATTCAATCCATTCCAGTCGCAGAGAGTTGCTAACTACCATTCAATGTTGAGCTCCTACAATAAAAATTCAGTTAAAGGAGATGTAAAGTCATTTTCTAGGCAGACGTAAGTGTAATACAAAATTCACTGGTAATAATGATGTAAACAATTTATTTGTATCAGTTGCCTCAAGTTAAGGTTAATCGTTCTGACAATGAAATCCTACTTTAGCTGTCATCAAGTCAAAATAAATCTGGCCATTACTGCGTTGACCCTATGAGTCATCTTTGGCATGAGTAACCATTTTCTTACCAACACCTTATTGCATGAAGATTTCTGTCTCTTACATAAATACATACATTAATATTCATTACAAACCTTTAGTCAGGATTATGACCTAGCTTCTCACATCACTTATGTTGTGTGTGTTAATTTTATACATGAGTGGCGGAATCTACAGTTTAAAGTCGACTCCGAATTGCAGATTTTTTTGAAAAACTTTTCAAGGCAATTTTATTTACACTCAGAGTTTTTGCCAGAAATCTGCTGAGCGGCAGTTGCCGAGGAAATATTTTTTCATATTTCGTTTTGTTGGAGACTATGTACTAGACTACGGCAACTAAAACCGTTTTCCTAGCTACACGTTATTGCATGCATAGACTGTGATGAGGATCTTTTTCATGTTGGGTATATTTGGTTTCCATTCTAGCTTCTCATCCAAAATGAGCCCAAATAACTCCCAACACTGAGTCCGACATCTACTCCATACGGCCATAAATGGTGGTTTTGTGGAAGAAATCTCTAATGGTGTTCAAGGCATTATTTAATTTTTTTATAAAGCAATTATATTTTGCTGATATTCCGAAATCTTAACATCAACAGAACAATCTGTACATATAACACACAATCTTTTATACATACATACATAATTAGCCATTATAATTCTTTAGTCAGAATTACGACCTAGCCAACCTATATTGTGTGTTTTTTAACCGCTAAGTGGCAAGACATACAGTTTAAAGTCGACTCTGAAGGGCAGATCTTTTTGAGAAACCATTTCATGGTAATTTTATTTTACTCTCAGAGTTTTTGCCGGAGCTCTGTTGAGAGGCAATTGCCGAGGAAATATTTTTTAATATATCGTTTTGTTGGAGACATCTGACCTGGGGTTTGAACCGTGGCCTCACTACAACAATACATGATTTGCTCTTGCAAAATTTTGTTTTATGAACACCAAGTATTTCCCAATTTATAAAGCCCTACCGTACAAATTGAATTAGCTTTCATCAGCCGTGGTGTTCTCAAAGGACTATGCGAATTGATGCTAATATCACTTGCCAAATATCCATATATAATCCAAATATCAACATTAACCTTTCTATACCCGCGCGTTGGTCTGTGAGACCGATTTTTTTATTATTGCGATTTTTTTTGTAAAAAAATAGTGCCAGTAAGTTGATAACACTGGTAGCTTCGTTATTCGTAATAAGCTTCGTTTTTGATTAAAAATAATTTTTTCGAAATAGTACCAAGGATATAGGATATGCCATTGTTGGTCTCACAGACCAACGCGCGAGTATTGGTGCTTCACTTATTGGCGCGGGTATAGGAAGGTTAATCGAGCACTGACACCCTCGTCGAGTTTAATTAAGAATCTGTTTGAGTTTAGAATTTAAAACAATCTTAATTGATCAAAATTGTATCGATATTCGCCACCAATATATTCAACAATTGGGAGACGAATGATAAGTTCCTGTCGACCTCTTCTCCTAGCGATCAACCAGCCAATCCTACTCGATGGTTGTATCTTTAACAAACTGGATATTCTCAAGTTAGTTTCTCTATACTAGACATTAAGTTTCTAATACTTTCCAAGGTTGCAAGGGATGTGGCCCAAGCATATTAACACAACATATCCTACTCAGAGGCTACGTACCACTCAAAAGTTCCTCTACATGCATAATTTTCTTGAATGGGGCTGAAATTTCTGAATATTTATTTCCATATATTTTTGCTCATTTTGTTAAAAAGGCACATTTGTTTTCATTTCGTATTATTAAGTCTGCTTTTCTTTTTTCTTTTTAATTTTTTTTTTTTTTTGCTTTTTTGTAACTGTTTAACGTTATGAGGTGAAAATGTAAATGCATTGCATACACACACCCACCATTTTGCAGCTGTTTGTTGCAAACAAAAATATTTTCTTTTCCCGACTCTGTTTTGTTTTTTTTTTTTTTTTGTGTATTTTTGTTGCTCATTTTACTAAAATGGTTTGTTAATGTTTGTAACATCATTAAGTTGATAGAGTTACAAGAAGAAAAGAGGAAAAATTAAATTATAGAACTCGAAACCAACTGAAAACATGTCTGTAAACATTTCCATATGGTGTGTGGAAATATGTAGCAAAAGATGAAATAATAAAAATTCTTTGTTGCTGCAAAGTTTCCATTACGCTGTACAGATTTATATGCAACCGAGCATGAAACTTCTTTGACTAGACCGATTGCTGGACGACGTAGTTCGATCTTGTACAACAATTTTGATATTAATTCAGTATATTATCTCCACTGAATTAATCGATTTACGCTGGACTAACTTTGGGATTTATTGGACAAAATGAGAAACTGTAAAATGATGTCGATTTCGCCCAAAAAAAATATCATCTTTTCGAATGAAACTTATTTTCATCTTATTGGGTACATTAATAAGCAAAATTGCCTTATTTGGGGCTCAGAAACCCCACACATTATCCTACAGAATCCAATGCACCCATTACGAGTGAGTGTTTGGTGCGGCTTGTGGAGCGAAGGCACCATTGGCCCATATGAAAATGAAGGCGGCACAATCGTTCCGTTTAATGGAAACACCTATCGCACCATGATAACCGTTTTGTTTGTACCCGGTCTTCATAGTATTGATGTGAACGATGTTTGGTTTCAACAGGATGGTGCAACGTGCCACGCATCTCATGCCAAAATCGATTTATTGCGTCAAACGTTTGATGCGATTTGACACAGTTGGATTATTTTCTGTGGGCGCCGTTAAAGAAAAGTGTTATGCTGACAAACCAGACACAATTGAGCATTTAAAGGCCAACATTCGTGATGGCATTGCCGAGATACGGCCCCATACACTTGAAAAAGTGTACGAAAATTGGTCCGTTCGAATGAGGTACTGTGAGGCTATCTGCGGCACCAATATGAATGAAATAATATTCCATCTCTAACCGCAACAATTGTACTTCACTACAAACTAATAAATTTGGCAAAATTTCAAATCGTTTTTGTTTCATTCATCTTAAATTTTAAGATGGGTTTTGTCAGTGTTGCCAATTACAGCCAAAACGTGCAGTCCCCGGACTCAAAAAGCGCTAAAAAGCGCGGAATAACAACTTGAATAACTGCTTGTTATCATAACGCGCCGTCTTCTGGCTTAAAAAGCGCTAAATAGTGTTAAAACCATAAAATTATAATGAAATTTTCAATATTATATTTTATTTGTTAAAAATTATTATTTAAAGTAAAGGTAACAAAAGAATACTTCAAAAACACAAATTTTACATATTGTATGTACATATGAGATCAGGAAAATTGAAAGGATATACATAGGTACACAAAGTTTTATAGAATTTAAATTTGTTGTCTTATGAATTATATTATTATACCGGGTTATCCATTTCGTGGTTTCAAAAGAAAATGTAAATAAAACACATACATATAAAATATTTTTTTATGATATTTCTTTTTTATTGTAAAGTTTGAACGTTGACATTATGTTTGAAACACTATATCATTTAAATGACCTCCACGCGAAGTGTTGCAAGCATTGATTCTTTTGAGGTAATTTTCGACCACTTTTTGACACATAGTGGGCGGTATCTCAGCCATAACTTGACGAATGTTGGTTTTTAAGTGCTCAAGAGTTGAAGGTTTATCTGCATAAACACGGTCTTTCGCGTAGCCCCACAAAAAAAGGTTAATGATGTCAAATCGCATGATCTTGGTGGCCAGTTGATATCGCCATGACGAGAAATTACGCGGCCAGGAAATGTCTCTTGCAATAAAGCCATATTCGCTCAAATTGTGTGACATGTGGCACCGTATTGGTGAAACCACATATTCTCCAAGTCGTATTCTTCAATAGCAGGCAAAAAAAGTCGGTTATCATATGACCATAACGCTCCGAATGGACGGTGGCAGTCGTTCCATCGTCGTTTTCGAAGAAGTAAGGTCCAATCACACCTTCGGACCAAAGAGCGCACCAAACAGTGACTTTTTCTGGATGTAATTTCCTCTCTTCAATTACTTGAGGATTCTCAGAACCCCAAATATGAAAATTTTGTTTATTACCCACCGAGTGTGAAACGTGCTTCATCGCTGAAGAAAATATTGTTCGAAAAATTGCCGTCCACTGCCTGTTGTTCAAGCACCCATTCCACGTATCTACGACGTTGTGAATGGTCAGCTGGCTTCAGTTGTTGCGTGAGCTGTACTTTATATGGATGTAGGATGTAGATCTAAATGCAAAATACGCCATAATGTGCCGTAAGACAGTCCTAACGAACGACGAGGAAACGACACATTCAGGTCTTCGGCAACACTTTCACTTATAATAGCGATATTTTCAGCGGAAACAGCGAAACGATGATGAACAGGCCTTTCAATATTTGTAACCACTCCAGTCTCTTCAAATTTCTTCACAATTTTGCCAATTGCTTGCGTAGTTGGACGATTATGTAAACCATAATCTCCGCTTAAAGCACGATACGTGGCTGTGGCATAATCACCATTTTTGTAATAGGTTTTGATAATTTTTATGCGTTGTGTGATAGTTAAGCGATCCATTTTCGTCAATGTTAGACTTTCAACTGAAAGGAAAAAAATTGGTTTCACAATATAGTTTGACAAATGTCGGATTCCAGTCCCATACTTTTGAAACCACGAAATGGATAGCCCTTTATATTTATGTTTTTAACTTTAAACAAAGTATTTGGTTTTAAAAAATGTTTTACATAAATCTTCAAAATTGACATGAAGTAAAAATTTATAAAGTATTTAAAAAATATTTAAAGACAACATTATCTACAAAAATTACATTTCATTTAGAGAATCTTGTTCGTCTTCTTGCCAGAAAACAATTTTTATATAATAATTGAAGTTTTCATAAGTACTATTTTTAATTAATTTTTGCACATATCTTATGTAGAATATTGTAATTTTCACAACATAAGTTTTCATTTTGGAGGCCATATTTTATGTGAATTAAAGAATTTATTCTATTAAGAGGAATTCTATTTCTTATTTTAGACTTAAAAAATTCATTACGCTAAAAGCTCTTTCTACTTCCGCTTTTGAACAAGGAAAACTAAATAAATTAATAACAAATGCCGACAATTTTATAAATGGGTTTTCATTCAATGAATTTTTAAAACTACACTTCAATCCAAAACGGTTCAGTATTATGTTTATTTTGCCAATGACATAATTTTATATTATTTAGACAATTTTCCATTTCAATCAATGTCATTTTTACAACCATTTAATTAATATTTTCGACACTAAACAATGACAATTTTTCAAAGTTTTAATATTTGTTGGCAATTCTGATTTTATTTCAAAAACTAAGGCTTTAGTAAAAATAATTCAATTTTTCTGTATTAATCTTTTTTAAATATTTCGATACTATTATCTCGACAAACTTTTTCAAAATTATAGCCCAAGTAACTATAATCATTCAACATTGGATCTATATCAGCTTCAAAATAACCAAAATCTGGCGGTCTGGACATCTATTGGGAAAAGGTTGTCGGTAAACTCATACCTTAATTGTGTGTGTCTACAACGGATACAAACGAAACTCGACTGTTTAGATTTTTCAAGGTTTTAAAAGAATTTGATTTGATTTGATGAGAAGAAGCAAAATAAAGTTTACAAAAAATAATTGTGATTGTTCGTTGTAGAAATATGTGAAATATGAAATTAAAATATGAATTGGAAAATAAAGACAACACGCGTAACAAAGTTGTTCTTCCCACTATTTGCTTAGAAAACTAATTTTCAATTGGTATTATAATTCCATTTATTATATCTATACAGATCATTAAATAATCTTTGGGATTCAAATGCCAAATTAACTTTTTGAACTTCTGTTAACATAGACGCTAAATACATAATTCTTAGCTGTAACATTTCGAACGATTTGTCATTTACGACACCAAAATCTGTTCCCAACTCCAACCACATATCCACAACCGTTTTTACGGCTTTTTCCCAATCTTTTTTTGCTGAAAAGCGCCGACTTAGCGCTTTTTACAAATAAAGCGCTAAGAATGAAAAATGCGACTTTTAGGCAGTTGAAAAGCGCTAAATCTACCGCGAAAAGCGCTAAGTTGGCAACGCTGGTTTTTGTAGTAGTAGTAGTAGTAGTAAAAGTAATAGTAGTAGTAATTTTTCATGGGAACGTTTCACTAAATAAACGATACCTCAGATGAAAAATATTTAACTGCTCACAGCTCTCATTTTTGAAACCACAAAATGGATAACCCAATATTTTCTTAATAAGATTTTTTCCGATTGTCTTATTTCACACTTTGTCTCTTTGCCTTTTGCTTAAATTTTCTTTGTTAAAGGAAATAAAAAAAAATCTGCAAAGTCAACAAAACTTTTATCGAATATAATTATGAAGCAATAATATTTCTAAAAAGCGCACACACAATTTAAATATCAAATTATCAACATGAAATTATTTAATATTTCCTCTAAAACCATTCAATAGGAAAAGAAAAAGACAGGAAAAAAAATTTCTTTCAAAACTTGTATAAAATTTTGTTAAATTCTTGGCGTTTCACCATATTTTCTTTCCCTTTCGGCCTGACCAATAGCAATGGAAACTTTTCATTTCCATTTTACAAAATGAAACTTGTTGCTTTCGGCTTTGCAAATAATTTGTTTGACTTTCGAAATAAAACCAACACCGAGTGGCGAACACAATAGTCGTATAAATTATATTTTCAAAGTTTTATGTGGCTTAACAAACAAACACCATAAACTGTGAAACTTTCTTTCAATTCATTGTGTTTTTATGTGTGTATGTACGAGTATTGTCATTATGACCATAATGCAACTTGCAACTACTACATGCGTGCATCGGCAATATATGTATGAAGAATATGTATGTATATAAGGATGTGTGGCATTATTGGTAGCAAAATAAGTTAAAGTTCCATATTTACTTCCGAATGCCTGTTAGATTGGCCTTATGTGTCAAAGTTTGAATGTATGTGGGCTAGTAAGAAAGAAAAAAAACAAATACTTTTCAAAGCAATAAAGTTTGCTTTTCGAAGGAATCATAATCAGTATACATAAATATGTTCATAATTGTATTGAAAAATTAAGAAATAGAAACAGTTTCAAATAAATATGGCTGGAATAGGTCATCTACTTTCAATTGAACGGATACGTTGCACATGAAAATTTGTGTTGGAGTTTGAAAAGACTTCAAGGAATTGGTTTTAAACTATTTTTTGAAGAGCTTCACTCCTTTTATTCCTTTAAAGTATGACACAAGGCTGTCACAAGGAATTTCTTCTATCTTCTTATTCGATTTCCGTTTGTTCTCTATTTTGTTTTACGTTGTCTAGTCAGGTTGTGCTTGGTCTAATGCACTAAGGTTTTCAAATAACGCTATTTGAGGTGCAGTGGTGAAAACAAATGCTTTTAGATTGTATAACAGATCCTTATAAAGACAAGACCATAATTATATTAAGACTAACTTAATTTACACTAAGGATTAGAAGACACCGTAGTCTGGTAGATAGTGTGTTGGCTTATTAGACATGAGGCCTCGGTTCAATCCCCAGAGTCAGACATCTCCAACAAAACAAAGACAAGACCATGACAAAGACAAGACAAGACCATGAATATATTAACACTAAATGAATTTACACTAAGGATTAGAAGTCATCGTAGTCTAGTAGATAGTGTGTTGGCTTATTAGACATGAGGCCTCGGTTCAATCCCCCGAGTCAGACATCTGCAACAAAACAAGGTATGAAAAAATATTTCTTCAGCGACTTTCTCTCAGCAAATTTCTGGCAAAAACTCTGAGAGTAAATAAGATTGCCATGAAGAAGTTTCTCAAAAAAAATCTATCGTTCGGCGGCGATTTTAAACTGTAGGTCCCGCCATTCATGTTTAAACATTAAGACACACAACATAAGTACTCTAAAAAGCTACATAATAGGATTAATTATGTATATATTTACGTATGAAAGCGATCATATAATACTGAATGCAGCGCATGCGGAGAGGACATCGAAACGATGGATCATTTTTGATGTCATTGCCAGAGCCTTTGTTAGCTCTGGATCCCATTCTTTTATGAACGATACCATACCACGCATAAATCATTTCTGAGCAGTTAACTGGAAGAAATTAAAGAAGTCTAAAACGCAGACTTACTGCAGGAAATTTGGTTGGTACCTTCTAATCGTGAGTGTCCAACAAGCTAACACTATGGCTTAGGCATAAGTTGATAAGCAAGAGATCTTAATCTCCTATGGTTGGTCTTCTCGCCAGCAATCTACCTACCTACTATAGTCTAATGAAAAATTTCAGCTTATAATGTCTCTTTGGCAGCAAAATTGTACCCTAAAAATATCATTTATACAGAACAATGCCGAGAAAAATCTGATTGCACCAACTGGCAGTGAAACCGAAAATATAGAAAATATCTACATAAAGATTCCGCATTTTTGTGAAGATAACTAGTCCACATCTAATTGGAAATTATGTGGAAAGAATATGTATCTTCTCAGTTTCTATTTCTACCATTTCGCCAAATTGAATTATTTAAGCTATCATCACGCTTATGTCATACAAGAGGCAGTTATCAAGTCGTTAAGACGTTACTTTAGAAGGAAGGAAATTAAGTTTTATCACTTCATCTTCCATGTTATCCCAGTGACGATAGATACAGCCATCAGTCTGGACGAATCCTGTTGTTGTGGCTAAGACTCTGCAATATTTAATAGCTATTCACAACGAATGGGCTGGTTCCAAGTAGTGGTCACAAATACATCTTTTAATCGATTGCAATGGTGAAGAGCATTTGCTTGAGGCCGTAGAAACTAACTTGTCCTGAAGATGAAACCATGGTTGTTTCGCAGAAAACTGGCAAAAGTTATACATGTTGTTACTGCAATCTCAACTAAAGCCAGATATGGTGATGAAAGAGCTGATAGCAAGTATAACTGCCATCTACTGATCACGTACACATATATACTGAGCACTTATGGCTTCATGCCCTAATCTTTATAGAATTGGCCAATAATCCCCAATTCCGATACTATGAAGAACTCCAGGATGCTGTTCGTTAGTAGTGAGGAAAATAAACTGCCTATTCCTAGATGTGTTCTAGTGATTCGTATTGCTTACCTACCACACATATTTTTTCAGTCTCATCCTACTTTTGTATAGCCGCATATGGCTTCCTACTGTAGTTACCTAAAAGACTATATTAAACCCTTTTGATCTCTGTTTCTTCCTTCCTTTCACAGAGTATATTTATCTAAATTTTGGACTCTACACACGATTTCCACACGATCTGGGAATCAATCATCGCCTATCGCTTATTTTGCCTATTCATCTTGTCTAGATTCATACATACATACATAATTGATCGTTACAACCCTTTTGTCTGGTGTACGACCTAGTTTTTCACACCACTTATGTTATATGTGATAATTTTTATGCATTCATGGCGGACAGGTTTTTGGAGAAACTCTTCATGGCAATTTTATTTACTCTTAGAGTTTTGTCAGAAATCTTGTTCAAATAGACCCATAGGAATCTCCAGTCAATCACAAAGAAGTTGACTGATAAATGGCTGTCTTACTTAAAAATGATACTGCTCGTGTTATTCTATGGGTTTTCAATATTTCACTCTTGGGCGGTATACCGCTGCTCATATTCCACTATCTGTCTTTGATATATTTATACAAGGACAGAATGGTCCCGGTGCTAAAAGAGTATATAGTCTCTGAATTGTTCCATTCCTTCCATTATCGTTGCGTAAAATTTTTCAATATTATAGGATTTGCTGGATCAGCCAACTGAACGCTCAACCAATCCATCCAATACGTTACGATATTTGTCTCCTATTATTCTAACCATAAAGTCTTGTATTGAATGACATAACTCCATTAGAACTGTTCTCCTCGGATGTCTCCGAAAATTCACAGGCAAAATGATGTTGCTTCTAAAATAGCATTTGCTGTTCTGTAAATATCTGCGAAAAAAACACAATTTTTACCCAAAATTTCGAATGAAATATTCCGACATCTACACTCTCTGACTTGAAAATGAATCAATTTTCTTTTCTTTAGTTGTCTTGTATACTACATCTCTCCTGTACATTAGCTTTTGCTTGCATAAGAATTCCTAATTTTTTTTAGTTTTTCTGTCACGTATTTTCTAAAACTTTAAAATATTTTCTTTAAAATATACGCTGCTTTCTGAAATTGAAAAATTTTTAAATCTGTTTTCAACATTCGCTCACACATTATTGCCATTAAAGTTTCACTACGATTTAATGTTTTTGAAAAGAAAAATAAAAATAAAAACAATCAACCAAACAGTCTTTAAGCATTTAACTGTGTACCTGTGTGTCATAAGAATTTAATGCGTGTGTGTGTGTTATTTTTTCTAATATTTTTTTTTTATCAGAGACATAGAAATTGTTTAAGAACAACAATAACAATAACAACTACAACAATGCAAACAACAATGTATAAATTCCTATTGATCTACTTAAACACCCCAATGCATGCAATCAATACATTCACTAATACTTAAACACATGTGAAAACACTCTCTTTACACAGCCTCACACACACACAAAGAAACTGTATTTACTATATATGTATATCCCAAATACCAGGATAAATACACACACATATAATACATACTATACAGGGTACAAAGTGTTTGTTTAGTATTTCCTGACAACATTTATTTCTCCCCCACTTATTTTTTTGCTTTTCTTTTCCTTTCTTTTCTCTCAATACCTTGTTTTCTTTTTATCCCGTATTGTTTATCCAACAAAATAGGTTAAAATTTTTCTCTTGTATAATAATACCGAGAACAAAGTAACAACAATAACAATAAAATATACAGAGACACACATACCCAAATCGATAGAAAACTTGAACACACTCTCTCTTTCATTCCTTTATTTTTTTTTATCGAAACTAGTGCACGCTACAAAAGCAATTTAAGTTATAATTTTTCCTTTTTTCCTATTGTAACCCCAAAGTGAGGGGGAAAGCAATAGTTTTTTTTTTTTTTTTGATGTTGGTGTTGTTTTTATTAAGAATACAAATGCATTCTTGAATTCTCTTTCCTTTTATACTCGACTTCTCTCAAGTGTTTAATATACAGTGAAGGCGTGTGGAATTCGTACAGTTGGTTATACTTCACGCTAAGCAGGAGTATATTATTGGATTGACGTAGGAGATATTGAATACAAAGCAAAGATGTAATTGGCCATTTTAAAACTTAACTTAGACCCTTTCTAGATCACTTCCTCGTAGTGTCACTTGGAAAGCTACCTTTAATGTTTTTAGGAGTTCATCCCAGAACGTTTAAAATGTTTGAAGCGTATATTGTTTAGCCTCCACACTAAAATTTTAATGCAAAATTGTTGAGGTAGAATAGGAACATAATTTTAGGAATGAGATGAGGAAATGAGGATGATATACTTCACTGTACAGCAGCCGATTTACAAATCTCCAAACTCTATGTGCAATGCAACTCCCTATGTATAAATAAAAATTTTATGTTTGTTGCAGAAAGGTTGTGAATGAATATTTAAGCATTTTAAAATATCTGTAAAATAGCTGTTAATGCATAAAAATGAACATTTTAAAAACGAATATTTTATATAATTCAATGCTCTTTATTCCCGCATAGCCACAATTACTGATTTTGGGGAAGGATCCGATATATCAGAAGTCGCGCATAGAATATGACGTCGAATTAAAAAATCATTTTAGAGTGAAATGTAGCTGCCGTCAAGCCACAAACACTGATATATGATATGTTACGATCGGACCTAAAATGGCGACGTAGTATATAAAAAACAAAAAGGGCGGTATTTCTAGGCGTGGCAAAAAAATAATTTTTATGGTTTTGGAAACGTTATTAACATATCTTTAATTCTAGGGGATGACTGGCTCAACTTTTTTTTTCGACCCACCCTAATACACACCTTATTGATCACTACTACCGTTCAGTCAGGATTACGTCCTAGCTTCTCGCACCACTTATGTTGTATGTGTTATTTTTATACTTGAACGGCAGGACCTACAGTTTTTAAAATCGACTCCAAACGACAGATTTTTTTGTGAAACTTTTTTATTTAATCTCAGAATTTTTGCCAGAAATCTGCTGAGATGTCTGACCTGGGGTTTGAATCGCGACCTCACGTCTAATAAACAAATACACTACCTACTAGACTTGCGGCGACTTCTTTATCTATCACTTTATAAACATTGGGTCTTCCAATAGCGACTTCCAGACTTTGATAGTTGATAATGGAGTTCTCGTCTAATCTGACAAATTAGTTCACAATTATTTTTTTTTTTTTTGTTTTTGCCCAATAACCATGGACGACAGACAGATGCCTTGTGTAAGCTTAATTCGCTCTGAAGTAATTGGCAATTGGCCCTAATTTTCATCGACAAAAAAATTGTCGAATTTGGGACATGACCTCTTACGGCACTGTGATGGCCTTACCGGCAGAGAACAAGCACAAAATGTGACATGAGATCCAAGAGCGTTCATTGCAGTACAAAAAAGCTACAGTTTGTGTATGCATTTTGTGGCGACGGCGTCTTCGATTCAAATTTCTTTGAGTACGAAGTTGGCCAGGTAATCACTGTCATCCGCACTATAGGTTAATAATAATCAACGTCTTTTGACCTAAATTAGATGATCTAGAGATCAATGGCATGAGGTTTCAACAGGATTTACTGCTCATGCCACATTCAATCGGTTCTGCGCGAGCGGATGATTATCTCTCGTTAGACTCTTTTGAAAGATTTTCTGAAAATACAGGCGTGTACGATTAAGCCAAAAACCTACATAACTCATGCCATCGATTAAATTTAGCCTGCTCCATTCAGAGAAGCTGTGGAGAATATTTGTTCGATTTGAGTCTAGCGTAATCTAGTAGGTAGTTTGTTGGGATATTAGACATGCGGCCACGGTTCAAACCCCAGGTCAGACATCTCCAACAAACCGAATATGAACAAATATTTCTTCGGCGACTTCCTCTCAGCAAATTTTCAGGCAAAAATTATGAGAGTAAGTAAAAATTGCCATGGAAAGTTTCTCAAAAATCCGTCTCTTGTGGATTAAATTAACACACACAACATAAGTGGTGTGAGAACATATATAATTGGTCATTACAACCCTTCAGTCAGGATTACGACCTAGCTTCTCACACCACTTATGTTGTGTGCGTTAATTTTATACATGAGTGGTGGGACCTACAGTTTAAAGTCGACTCCGAACGACAGTTTTTTTTGAGAAGCTTTTCATGGCAATTTTATTTACTCTCAGAGTTTTTGCCAGAAATCTGCTGAGAGGAAGTCTCCGAAGAAATATTTGCATATTTTCGTTTTGATATCTGACGTGGGATTCGAACTCGGGCCTTCAGTCTAATAAGCCAACACACTACCTACTAGACTACGGCGACTTAAGTGGTGTGAGAAGCTAGATCGAAATCTTCAGTGAAGGCTTCTAATGACCAATGATGTAAGTACTCGTATGTGTGCATATTGCACACATAATGGTCTCGGTGCTGACTTATTTTTAATGATAGAAATCGCTTACAATACTCTGCATATATATTAATGTACGATTATTTCGATCAGGAACGAAAATATTGCTGTCACCCAAAGATAGGCTACTTGAGTGCAATATTTTAACAGTTTTCAGGGTTCAAAAGTGTTGTTTACAACATCCTGCAGAAAATTATTGTACGATTAATTATTGTTCCTACTGTAAGTGTTTTAAAACATTTAGGTGCCAGTGTTGCAATTACTATTGTTTTTCTTGTTGTTCACACGCACTCATTCAACTACATGCTTACGAATTGAAATAAGAAAAAATAAAATTAAAAAAACTTTCACTTTTTTTTGGCATTTTTTCATTTTGCATACGACAATTATTTTAAGTACAGTTTTTTTTTTTTAAATCGTAGTATACTTTTCTACAATCTTTTGCAAAACATACGCGATATTAAAATCATACAATATCCTGCAAGCAGCAACAGGATAAACAACACATTCCCTGTATTAAAGTACATGTTTGTATTGACTGAAGTTTCAAATGCATTGCAAACGCATTATTATTCGCATTATAAAATAGAAAAATACGCTGAAATAATGGAAAAATGTGGAAAATGTGAATGTGAAGTTGCTTTTGTGACTAGAAAGCAGAAAACATGTCAACGGATTTTCTTAAAAAAAGGAAAAATCGCTCTTCAAATGCTATTCAATAGACGAGTAGTGAAGGAGTACTTTCTTATGGGTTCATGATGAAAGTGGTGTGAGAAAACCAAGTGCATTAATGATTGAGAAAGTTAAAAAAAACTACTACGTAAAGGATAAGCTGTTTAAGATTCTTTTGAGAGATTATTTTACTTTAAGGTGTTGGTTCTAAGATATTGAAATTGTTAATGATTTTAAGATGCTTTAGAAAATAATGACTTAAAATTAGTTCATGCACATACATACATACATAGTTGGTCATTACAACCCTTCAGTCAGGATTACAACCTAACTTTCCACACCACTTGTGTGTGTTAATTATATACATGCGTGGCAGAACCTACAGTTTAAAGCCGATTCCGCACGATAGATTTTTGAGAAACTTGTCTTCACAATTTTATTTTACTCTCAAAAGTTTTTGCCAGAAATCTGCTGAGGGGAAATCGCCGAAGAAATAATTTTTCGAATTTCATTTTGTTGGAGATGTCTAACCAAGAGTATGAGTTCTGCGGCCTCAAGTCTAATAAGCCAACACACTAACTACTATTCTACGGCAACTACTCAATCAATTCATGCAACAATCATACACCATAAACATAAGAGCAAGGCTATTTGCTTAAGAGTATGTCCTTGCCACTTTCTCTACACATTTTCTTTTGCTTCAGCTCCATCATTCATTTGCTTGCATATGACTTTAAATACATTTGACAGTATGTATCCAAATGAATATCAATTAAGATTTCAATTTTCCTCTCTCCTGTGATGTCTTTTGCATAGTTAGTATGTGAAATAAATATTTATTCAACTTGTTTACAATATTAATACAGACATCGAATATTAACATACTCTTCTACTCGTTGTCGTACACATTTTATTTGATAAAATTTTATTATATTTTGGCAAAAATTTTCGTTTTCCTATATTTAATTTTTTTGTTTTTGTTGTGGGAGAGAAAATGTCAAATATTTTTAATTGAAAATGTTAATTGTCATGATAAATATTTATTTATGATAAATTTTGTATTTGATAGTAAAAACCAATTTTCAAAATTAATAACAGAGAAAATAAAACAATGTTTGAAAATAATACATAATTAACACAAAAATTTAAATGATAGATATATTATGCCCTGTTCTGTAGTATAATGAAATACAACAATTTTATTTTGTAAATCGGGAATAGAAATACAATATGTTTTGGGATTTGCCATACATACATAATTGGTCATTACAACCCTTCAGTCAGGCTTACGATCTAGTTTCTTACACTTCTTATGTTGTGTGTGCTAATTTTATACATGACTGGCGGGACTTACAGGTACAAGCCGATTCCGAACGACAGATTTTTATGAGAAACTTTTCATTTGCCAGTAATCTACTGAGAGGAAGTCGTCGAAGAATTATTTTTTATTTTTCGTTTTGTTGGAGATTTTCGACTTGGGATTTAAACTATGGCCTCACGTCTAACAAGCCAACACACTACCTACCGGACTACAGGGACTTCAGACTCACGTTTAAATTTAATTTAAAAAAATTTGATTATGAAATATTGACTCTTGTTTTGAAACTTGATCCCAAGATTCTTTTAATTTCACAATCTTTCATCATCCCACAAAATATAGAACAGTCTCATGCATATGCATAAAGACATATGCAGCACAGGGAATCTGAAGGGCAAACAAATATTTAATTTTCATGAAATATTTCGAAAAGGATCTCAGGTGATACATACAAAGAGAGAAACCGGGGCAAAGGATGCATGTATCTATCTGCATGGATAGAGAGGTTAAGCTTAGCTGGAAAAGCCTCAATGTCACAAATAAACCGCGATTTGTACAAAATTATAAGACAACAAAAGAAGAATTGTGAACGTCAAAATCAACACAACGTGTGGACAGTGAATTAAATCAGAATGTTATGTCGTCCTATATAAATGCAAGCAGCGACCAGATGTCAAAGCTCTCAACATATAGATAGACAGGACATACTCAAACAAAAGCATACCTTTATTTGATAATGACTTCATCTTCATGCCGATGGATTCAGAGGCCAATAAAAAGATTTCAAAGAAAACCGACTGAACTAAGTAGAGAAACTAGAGGGGCATTACTCTTACGTACTTGCTTATTTGATCATTACAAACCTTTAGTCGGATTACAACCTCACACTACCTATATTCTGTGTGCTAATTTATTTATGAGTGGTGAGCCCTACAATTTAATGCCAACTGGCAATATTTTATTTTCCTTTCAGAGTTTTTGTCAGGAGACAAAAAGGAAGGAGAGGAAATCGTCGAAAATATATTTCTATATTTCATCTGACCTAGGGTTTGAACCACAGCCTTGCGTCTTATAAGTCAACACCATACCAATAGACTACGACGACTTTGAGGGAGGCATTACCCGCCATGGTGATTATTAACATACTCAACAGATGATAGTTGAGTACATTATAAGCTGATTCTAGTCCTGGCACGTTTGGCATTGAGCAAATAAAAAATCTGCCCATTATCAAGGAAAGTTCACTAAATCATATGGAATTCGAGGACCCTTACCATTACTTACATACCTGCATAGGAACTCTAACTAGCGAATTGCCTATGAATATATGACAAGCGAATCCATAGCACGTACATAATCGTCATTGCTTCTCAACGTGGTAATTTACAGCATTGTGGCGATAGTTAAATCAAGGGCAAGTAATACAACCTGACGTTTAAAAGGCGGGCTCGAAGATCGTGGCTTTGTGAATGACATTTGTGTGCTATCGCTTACATTTAATGATATGCCGTCGAAACTTAATTGGTGGTAAAAGCGGCACGATACAGTCTGAAGATAAATAGGAACTATCCCTCATCAAAATCAGCATATAGAAAATGTTCGACCACTTTGCTATTTCGTGTGCATTATTACAATAGATAGCCAGTCTAGAGAAGAAGTTGGCAACCGTAATAACATGGCCAAACAGACGTACGGCCATACAGCAATCTGTATGAAACTCACCATACATTTCGGGATTGCAATTGTACTTGTGATGATCTGAATAGAACGCAGCTCATTGTGATCTCAGAAGAAACCAGATCTTTGTCAAACGGTGCCTGCCGCAAATTGTAAGGACTTTTTGACGAAAAACTATCAGTAGTAACCAAATATGGACCCATATCTGACAGACTTTAATTGAAATTGAAATTTGAGGATAAAAGTAGAGAGGAGCTGGGATATCTTTTGTATAAACATCGGTGTCATCGGTGCTAATATCTTTCGAAATTAGTAGTGCATTGCCGATATGACAATTTTTTATTTCCAAATATTAATCAGTTAACATATGAAATCGCCGTAGTTTAGTTGGTAGTGTGTTGGCTTATTAGACGGCTCAAACCCCAGGTCAGACATCAAAACGAAATTTGAAAAAAATATTTCTTCCGCGACTTCCTCTCAGCAAATTTCGGGCAAAAACGCTGAGAGTAAATAAAATTGCAACGAAAACTTTCTCAAAAATTTGTTGTTCGGAATCGACTTTAAACTGTAGGTCCCGCCACTCAAGTATAAAAATAACACATACAACATAAATGGTGTGAGAACCTAGGCCGTAATCCTGACTGAAGAGTTGTAATGACCAATTATGTATGTATGGAACATCTGATTACAATTAAACAGCGCAACTTGCTATACAGATTACGATTTATTGTAAAACTAATTTGCTAACAACAGTACAGTAGGTATTCTCTTCACTGGGGCTTTCGTACGTGTGATTTTCCGCATCTGGAACACGTTTTATAGGGCTATGTTAAGCCGATAAACCCGGTATTCTTGAAGCTTTGAAAGTCAATATATAAGCCGCTATTGGACGTCACAGGGATAGATTTATTGGATAAAGCAGTCAATAATTGAACTAATCGAGTGGACGGTGTAATTGTTGCCGCGCAGGCATATGATGGAAATCTTACTTAAAAAATAAATGCTACGAAAATATTGTTTGGAATAGAAAAAATAACTCCCACAATTACTATTTACCTAACGCTGGCTATTTTCAAAATGACACAAAACTCTAATTGTTATGTTGTGTGCAAATTTGTGTGTGTCTGTGTGTGGATATTTTAGAAATTATAACCATTTTTCCATACTGCATACTCAATTTATTTACCCATAGTCATGTAAATATAGACAAAAATAAAAAATGATGATAGAAAACGAGAAATCGATTACTTATTTATGTTTTCGATATTTCGACCAATAAAATTTAAATTTTTCATTTTTTTTTGTTTTTGGCCATTTCAAATAAATTTTGGACATTTTACATTAAAAGCCCATGTAAAGTTATTTACTAAAAACCAATCCATTGTTAAATCAACATGTTCTGTTTCGTTTTGAAGTTGTTGTTGGTTTTTTTCTGTTCTTTTCTTTGCTGAAATTGAAAAATATTTTCAATAATTCTTCAAATAAATGTTTGTATGTATGTATGTTTGCTTCTATGCACAGGCATGGAAAACCTATTGAATATTTAAATATTTGTTGTATTATACTTGGGAGAAAATTGTAATAGATTCTCCTTAAAATAGTTGTTACTACATATACTAGATACACGAGTATACATATGCATGTATGTGTATGCACAAAAGTGCATTTGGGCCAAATAATTTGAAAATTCATGACAAACATTTTGACATCGGCATAGAGTTGCAGCCTCAAGAATTTTTCAAATTATTTCGATTGGAGTAATGAAAGTAATATACCATCTGCTGGCAGGACAAATGTTATTGAGAAAGTAAAAGAGAATAAATAAGCAGACAAGGCTTTAGGATACTCTGCAATCGGTATTTGATGACGATAGCAATCAATGTGATTTAAGACATTCGAAATAACCTAAGCTGGACTACAATAGAAATTTGGACATTGGACGCCAATATTGGGGGCAACATGGATGCCATATAGTCAAAAATTGGACTGATCGAATGGATCGCTTAAAACACAGCTGTACATATACCGGCAACTATTTTTAATGAAATAAATACCATGAGATTATCCTTCTGATTATAATAAAAAAATTTCATTCCCTGAATATTTCTGTCTTATGTGTGTGGAATATACACGCATATAATATATATTCATATAATCCTTCAGGATTAAAATATTTCGTACGATATATTTGACCTTGGATTTGATCCGTGGTCTCACGTTTAATAAGCCAACACACTACCGTCTAGACTACGGCAACTGTGTGGAACACAACGTCGTTCAAATTTCCGATACATTTCTCTAAATGCAGCGAATCGAAAATTTCCAATTTTACATTACTCTGGTGCATAAATTAGACTGAATTCGATCGAAGGTACAGGCATAGGGTTGATGATGTTTTGAGAATCACTGTGGTTTATGGCTTATTCACCACACCTGCTACTTACGAAAATCCAACAAGAAAAGATTAACGCGGTCAAATCGTACCATCTTGGTGATTAGTTCACACCATTTATACCATGACATTATATGACAATGTCCACAAATTCCTCGTGCGGAATATCCTATTTGGCACGAGATGTGTGATACGTACAACAGCCTCGATGAAACCATATGTCATTGATGTCCAGATCATCCATGTCAGGTTAAAAGAAGTTGGTGATCAATGTCATTCTCAAAGAAATATGGGCCGACAACGTTTCCAGCCTAATATCCATACCAAACAGTGACATTTTCGGGATACATTGGACGCTCTTGGATCTCATATGGATGGTATCGTAATAAATTCAACAATTCTATTTGTTTACGTACCCAGTTATAAGGCAACGGAATCGCTAAAACACCTTTTATGCGGGTGTTCTGCAATACACAACAGATGTTATCGGTTTTTAGTTGACAGAACGTGTGAAGATCTGGGCATGGTGGCAAATGTGGCACTGAGTAAACTAGACGGTTTCTTCCGAAGCTCGGAGTAGTTCAAACCCATTACGGAACATTACAAGGGGGCTTACCTCACACTGGGTAACACAGTGGGCCATATGGGTCACCGAGTGAACTTATCTATGAACGGCAAGTTAATCTGATCTAATCCATATGTCCAGACACTTACCTCATCGCTGAATTGATTTTTTCATGACAATTAGGATCAGTTGCTAACTATTCCAGAGCCCATTCAGCGAACCCACATCGTTGTCTATTGTCGTGCATGGTGATTTGGTAAAATAGACTGCATAAGCGACAACGAATTTGATAAGTGTAGCTTCAACAAGATGGCCTTTATCAACTATTAAAATTAAAAAATCCCTGTTGGAAGACCATATTTAAAAGTCCTTAAGCTCTTTAAAAAGCATTCCGTATTATAAAGAATCAATTTTTCTATAGAAAGAAATTCTGTAAAGTCTAATGTTGTTTGCAGTACAAAACTTTTTCGTAAACCAGTCCAATTTGTGCTAGATTGGTCAGCCACATTGCTTGTAAGTCCTACGAATTTCAAGACAAACTTTTTGTTTCACAAACATTAATTCCCCTCACGACCGATTTTATTTATTTTTTTTTTTTTTTTTTTTTTTAATCAACACTACAAAATTCATGTGCAGGATATGTTTTATACAATCAGTCCAGAGAAAAAAATATGACTTTTCACCGTGTAGCATTTAAAAAATTCGTTGTGATGTGTAATATTATTTAATGTATGGGTTATTGTAACTAATTTATTAAATTTACAGTTGTGTTAAAGACATTTTAATTGATAAATTTTACAATATTTAAACACAATAATACAATACGTAGACAATATAAATAAAAAATTAATTAACACTAGAGAGTCTGTTTTGCATCCCATTGACTTGTGAAAAACATACTTTAAATACTTCATTAAAAATATATGCAATTAATAATGATCAAATGTACAGACATTCACACAAACGCAAATATACATCTGTTGAAAGTTAAATAAAATTGAAATTTAATAGAAATTTATTAAACAATTTGCAACAGTCAACATCAAATGGTACTTCTCCACTTCACTGCAATCGAGTAATTTAAACAGAAAAACATTCAGTACAGTAGAGATTAAATTATTGTCAACAGTTTTTATGGAAATGAAAAGGAAAAAGAAAATTCAATGACGAATACAGTAGAGTGTAGAATCTGTAAAATTATGTTATCTTAACTCATTGCTATTTGCGACAATAAATTAAGCGCTGGGATAAAAAAGTATTGAGTGTTCTCAATATGGACCAAATAAGTTTCACTTAACCTGCGAAAGATCGAACACAATTTCTCGGAAAGTAAGAATGATAAAACAGATAATTTAGACCGTCTGCACACCAGCATATTTTTTCCTTCTCATCATTGTTGTGCCACTCATAGCTAATTCATTCGCTCTGCAGTTATGCAGAACACCACCATATTCCGTTAACTAGTTTACAGAATTCCGACAGCCATAAACCATCTTAGAGTACATTACGTTCTCTGGCAGTTACCTGGTTAGAAAGTATTGTAACACCTTTGCCGATATATTTTAATCCTTACCAAAGCCTACCGCAGATGACATAACCAACACTTTCGCATAGAAGACGCTGCAATAATAGTAATGATTGATGCTGAACCAACTAACAACTCCAACCAGATTCGAAATATCCGTTTAAGTTTGAACGGAGGTCCTTTACGATGTTCTTTACACCACCTTCTCTAAAATATCCTTTTGGACTGAATGGTGTGAATTGCCTTGAAAGTACCAAATTGGCTTAGAAATCTCGAGTGACTAATATTTAATCCCTACCAAAACGCCATTATAGACAATATCGTTTGCATTGTCTGGCTTGTAGATAGCGGTTGGCTAATACCACATAAACTTGGCCACAAAATGTCGATAAACAGACCGTCATATCGCCATTTAAGGCCCTTTTCGAAAATATCGTAATATTAGAGTTAAACAGTCAATTATTTCGCCTGCAATGGTCTTTCTGCTGGGTTCCTCGAGCTCCATATGCGATAATATTGCCTGTTGATGAAACCATCAAGCGAAAGTAAGCTTCATTGTCGAAAAAAAGTCTTGTTTGATGCTCTAGCAACCAATTAGCATTTACGGCGTTATAAATATTCAGCGGGCTTATTTTTTACGTAAGCTGAAGTATTGCAAATCCAACTACAAAACACGCTCATATGAGTCGTAAGATAGGTTGCTGAAGAAGCCGTGGAACCGGCTATTGCGAATTATCGGTTTTTTATTCTGAGCTATCGAGACCGATAACTATGGTCTAAAAGTTGAGAATGTTGTTCACATTTCTGTTCATTTAAGTTTAGAAAGTCAATGCTTCCAAATTGTAGAAATTTACTTTGAAAGCACTTCGTCCCTTTTAGGGTTAACAAAATCGACAAAGCAATTCGAAAAGTTTTTCTTTGTTTTCACACTAATTTTACTCTTTTTTGGATACAATACCGTCAACAATACAAACAATTTTGGTATCAAAAAGAGTATTAAAGTCTTGATGAAGACTTTGAAGTGTGGATATGTCAAGCTGGGTCGGTCGTACTCCTGACTAAAAGCTTGCAATGACCAACTAAGTAAGAAGGGTAAGGTAAGGTAAGCTTTTCATTTCATATAAATCTGATTAAGCCTTTCTATAATATTATGTATGGCGAGGGTACCCTTAAAAGCCTGAAATATTCTGGACAATTAACAGCATCGTTTATAAATTTGTAAACGAGTAGGTAAGCACGCCAAATTTTGTTATTTGTAGAGTTGCTAGAATTCTGTGACCATTAAATCTTCTTGCTTTAACAAACTGCATGAATGGTGCTGTATGCTGTCAGTAAGGATAACTTTCTGGTTAATACTGGAAGTGGACGCAAGTTTTTTCCTCTGATTTCCATTAACCCCTCATTTATTCCAAGTACATGACGTTTTATTCTCCTCATTACCAAAGCAACATATTAGACTTGAGGCAAACCCTGTTCTGTTCTCAGTCTACAGTGACGCCTTTCTATCCTCAGACTATTTCTAGTTGTCTGTAGTAACCGCAAAAAAATTAGATTGTTCTAAACCGATTTGCCTTTCTACCTACTTTCTTTAATCGAATATATTCTTCCAAACAAATCTACAGACTTCACAGAAAGGTTCTTGCCCTAACGGCGAAGTTGAAGCTCTCCTCCTCGTAAAGTAATGTACCTGCTTATTGCAATGATTTTCCATATGACTAGGGTTTCAGCAGAGGCTGTATTTTTCCGAGTTCTTGAGCTAATTTATACGTGGCTAGAGCTCAGATGGCAGGCTCTCTGTCAGATGTTATTGCCATGCCACGTCCTCTGTTCATCTCTTTAGGGCATAGACTTCCGCCTAGAAAATACATGAAAGTTTCCCAATGGGTATCAATTATTTTACTCGGACCTGTTCCACCAACTACTTTTGACCTGTCCATTGTTCATGTTAATGAAACGCGCATGTGAAAATTATTTTTATTCATAGTTAAACAAAATGTTATTATCCTTGTATGGTACTGTGCAATACATATGTATTTTATGTGTGTCTCCTCATAATTTGAATAATTTGAATAATTTTTCTGTAATTATGTATGTATGTATTTCATTTACACATTCAAAATCGAATCAATAATTTTCAATCAATTTTATAATCACACCTGTTAAGGATTTTTCAATTATCGTTTCAAATATTGATTAAATTGTGCAAACACACGAACACAAACAGGCAATAATGTTTGGCAACAAAAATGCCAACAGCAAATTCAATAATAATATTAATAATCCGTTAATGTAATGAACGTCTTAAGACGATTAAATGACAAGAAATTCTCTAATCTTTCCGTACATTATGCAAGTAGTCATCGAATGATCATGATGATGATGACTTTATAAAGCTGCTTAAAAGTTTTACTGTCAAATTTGGATTTCATTTTCTTCTCTCTTCTTTTTTCTATAAATTGAACAGATACACATACAGATACTCTAATAAATGCTGTCTGCTGCATGGAATAGAAGAGAGGTCCTTGCACATTTTATAAATAAGTATCTATTAAGAGAGAGAGAGGGAGAGAGAGTGAGTATTGAAATATTTCAAATACAAACAGACTTTTATGATAATTTATTGGTTTTAGAAAATTGAAAAATTTTCACACAAAATAGTCTTGTATTATGTACGGTTTTAATTTAAAGGCAAATAAAAATTTCATATGAATTTGATTTTGTTTTTGTCTATGTTTTCTTTTTTTATATCAATTTTATTTGTTAAAAAATTCAATCAGTTTTAGCAATAAAATGCATACACGTAATACTTACATATATGTACACCCATTTCTATTAATGTCTATTTATTTTATCCTTGATTGGCCTACAGTTTAAAGCCTACTCCGGACGACTTATTTTGGAGAAACTTTTCAGAGTTTTTGCCATAATACTGCTGAGGACCAAGTCCACTCCGGACGACAGATTTTTGAGCAACTTTTCATGACAATTTTATTTTACTCTCCGAGCTTTTGCCAGAAGTCTGTTGAAAAGAAGTCACCGAAAGGAATATTTTTCAAATTTGATCGACATGTATGACCCGAGTTTTGATTCACGAGCTAGCATCTATTAAGCCAACACACTACTTATTAGACTGCGGCGACTTTTTTTTAAGCAATGCATGTGTTGCATGTGTTGTTTAGAGTGTTGTTTGGTGTGTGAAATATTGGATGTAAAGCCACTTGCTAAATATGCTAAAAAATGCGATGAAAACTTCATAGGCTAGCATAGAAAAAATCTGAAATAAAATGAATGAATTAATCATCTCTTGTCACATATCGATCCATTAATTCGAGATTTATATAGTGGAAGACCTACAACGCTGCTAAGTACCTGTCTTGGTTATCTCACATGCAAGTGTTATGAACTAGCCAATGCGAATGTTCAATTTGAGCATCTTAGACTTCTTCTTTCTTAAGTTGTAGATGTATGTGTGCGAATAATTTTTATTTGAACGTGCCGTTGTCATCCAATTTGACAGATAAAGTTTCAGCTAGATGGCCGTTATCAATTGTCAAGTTTCGCAAGTTTCTATTGGAGAACACGATATTTAATTGAGCAATAAAATCGATTACTCCATGAAGTGTACTACATTGGATTGTATCATTTTGTGATTACCTTAGGCGATTGCAGTAGCTTATGATGCTTTTGTTTTAGAACAGGCAGTCGTCATAATCTAGTAGGCAGTGAGTTGGCTTATTAGACGTGAGGTCACGGTTCAAACCGCAGGTCAGATATCTCCAATGAAACAAAATATGAAAAATTTTTTCTTCGGCGACTTCCTCTCCGCAGATTTCTGTTAAAAGCTCTCAGAGTTAATAAAAAATTGCCATGAACAAGTTTCTCAAAAATCTGTCGTTCGGAGTCAGCTTTAAACTGTAGGTCCCACCACTTATGTGCAAAATTAGCACACGCAACATAAGTAAGTGGTGTGAGAAGCTAGATCGTAATCCTGACTGAAGAGTTGTAATGACCAATTATGTATATATGTATGTATGTACCTTATTGAATCTAGAGTCTTGATTAACATATTGCTAAAACCTCAATTCCGTTGCGTTCACGCAGTAAGCAGATGTAATCTTTCCTTTTAAGTTAAACCATAATAGGGCATCTTTCGTTCCTTTAAAGTCACTTTTTGAATTTTCTTCTTTCATTTTGTATCTCTCTCTTTTTACGATACACACTGTGTCACGACAATACTGTGCACATGTCTTTGTTTCCATTTAATCTTTTTACAAAATAATATTTCTCCCTAGAGTGTGATGTCAAATCTTTTAAACTATAATTTTTGCATAAAAAAATGGAGAAAAACCTTTACAAATACAAACACAATATCTTGCTTTTAACGCAATCTCTTATATATGTACATTTACACATCAAACAGACACACACAAATATCTTCCCCATATCTGAAGGAAGGCTGTACTATTGACATTTAAAATCAAAAAGTACAAGTTTCTTACATTTAAGAATTACATGCATTACATGCTACAAAAAATAAAAAATAGAAGAAAAAAGCAGAGAAAAACTCAGATAAAGTTAAAACAGAAGAGAAATGAAAATGACAGCATATTTTTTTTTTTGTTTTTATACAAGAAAATTTGTTAAAAGGAAATTGTTAAATAATTTAAGAAATTTTTGAAATTTAGTTTTTGTCGTTACTTTATTTTAATAAAATATTTGCGGAGTATGACTTTATTTCCGTGTAATATTTTTACTTTTTCTTGGAATAAAAATGGCAAATTTATGAAAATCTTTTCGTATATCAAATAAGTTCTGATTGCCTTTTATGGTGAAGATGAATTGATTTCCGTAGAATTTCTGCTGAAATTTTAGTGATGTTAACATTAACGTTAATGGTTAAACAAATATTTCTGGAACTTCATTATGCACCAAAAAACATTATAAACTTTTGTATGTGTATTTGAGTACGTAAACGATTTCTAGTTTTTCAGTATGAATTGTATGATAATTTAAGGACACAGTCTAAGGGTACGTAGAGTGATTTTATATTGTGTTTGAGTCTTGGCATTGGACCTTTCAAATGACTCCTGTTAAATTATAATTTAGAGGTAATTAGTACTCTTGAATCTTTAAATCGCTTAAATAGTTAACAACAAAATGAATTTTTTTTTACTCAACTCGTATTTATTTATTCAAAGCGTCATGGACTCACAGTTGGGCTTGATATGCTCAACATAAAAAAAAATGTAGCTGAAACACAACAATGCCTCAACTAAACTTTTCTTGAAAAATGTTTCAGTAAAAATGAACCGTAATCGAGTAGGTGGTGTTTGGCTTATCAGTTATAAGGTCACGTTTCAAACCCCAGGTCAGATATATCCAACAAAACGAAAGTTGAGAGAATATTTCTTCGGCGACTTCCTCTCAGCAGATTTTTTAAAAAATAATGCTCTGAGAGTTAATAACTTTGCCATGAATACTATCTCAGAAAAAGGTGTAGGTCTCGGCACTCATGTATTTATAAAATTAACACACACAATATAAGTGGATTGAGTAACTAGGTTGTAATCCTGACTGAAAGGTTGTATGGATAAAATATTCATTAAATGGCCGCCACTGCCCTGATGACAGGCCATTTCCATTTTAATTACCAGTTTTTCACAAAGATATGACTGTAGTTGCTATAGCCTAGTAGTTAGTGTGTCGGCTTATTAGACCACGGTTCAAACCCCAGGTCAGACATCAATTATGAGACGAAATTATGAAAAACAATATTTCTTTGGCGACTGCCTCTCAGCAGATTTCTGGCAAAAACTCTGAGAGTAAATAAAATTTACATGAAGAGCTTCTCAAAAATCTGTCGTTCGGAGTCGACTTTAAACTGTAGGTCCCGCCACTTATGTATAAAATTAACACACATACCATAAGTAGTGTGAGAAACTAGGTCATAATCCTGACTGAAGCGTTGTAATGACCAATTATGTATGTATAACTGTATTTCATTCTGGAAATCTTTCCGCATACACCGGAGATATGTATTTCAAAAACCCAAATCACATAATCTTGGTGGCCAGTTTTTGAGATAATTTGTACTGGAAGCTGAAACAATCCATGCCATATAATTGAGGCCACCAAAACTCCATTATCGCGTTCCTGTAACGAATGGCGTTCACTTACTTAATTAATCATTACAACCCTTTAGTTAGGATTACAACCTAACTGCTCACACCACTTATGTTGAGTATCTTAATTTTATTTAATAATGCCAATTCTGAAAGCCGGATTTGAGAAATTTTCAAAGCAATTTTTATTTTCTCCAAGTTTTTATCAAAAACTGCTGAAACAAATATTTTTTCATTTTGCTTGTGTTCTTTGAGCTGTGTCTTGAACTAAGGATTCTAGTCTAACAAGCTGACACACAACCTACCTACGACTACGGCAACTTTGATCTGCTGTTCACAGTCAGTGCAATTACGGTCTCATCTTAAATCAAGTAATTCCTAACCAAAATCAGCACTAGACAGTTGCTTGTTGTGAGTGCATTTGTTTCTTATAGATTGGATGAAGATTTGAAGAGCTTCAGTATCCAACGATTGAATTGCCGGTGTTCTCGATATTCTCATTTACAGCAGCAATGTCGACAAGAGGCGGGATGTTGCTTTGACGCACAGGAGTCCTACTATTACATTTGATAGAGTTTCTTATAATTTTTTCATTATTTTTCGAATGTTTGAGAGTTTTTATAACCAGTATTATAATTATAACGCGTTGTTACTTCGTAAAGCGCATCATTTTTAAAATGTAATCGGAAGTAACATATGCAATAGAAGCCAAATTTCAGTGTTGCCGTTATGTCAGCTCAGTTCCTCTGTCAACATTTAAACTTATTAGTTAAAGTCAATTTCATCCTCAACTCATTCTCAATTTGTCGGCTTTGTGAATTATTAGATTTCCCAGGCTCCTGGAAATTTGGCAATTATATTTTATATTTAAAGCCCTTTTTATGGCGTTTATGTTTTCTGAAAGATTCTTTAAAAGCTCATAATTGATTCTCAACACCACTTTAGTTTTCAAGCAGTCTGTCATAAATATTTTTGTGTTTTTTAAAATTCATTTTAAGAAATCTGAAATATTATTCGTCATCTATTTTGCTTTTTTCGCTTTTTGATTAATATACGAAGGTTGTTTTCAAAGGGTATTGATTGGGGCCGTAAACAAATTGTTTAACTTATTGATAGGATAACGTAAAAACTGGGGTCCGAGCAATAGCCAAAACAAGTCTGAAGACAATAAATTGTGGAGATAACTCGATCAAAATTCGTGTCAGACGCAAGAAGACCTTGCATAAATAGTAGGTGTGATTCAAGTAGCAATTGCAAAGCGTTTAAAATGAGCAGGATTCATTCAAAAGCAAGAGAATTTGGTGCCACTCGAACTGAAACCAAAAGACGTTGAAGGACGATTTTGCACGTCTGACATACTGTTTGATCGCTTTAAAAAAAATAATTTTTGCATCGAATTATCACTGGCGACACAAAATAGATTCATTACGACCACCCCAATAGCAAGAAATTATATGTGAAGAGCGAACAAAATCTGCGGTTAAGCAGAATATCCATTGCGTCAAGGTAATGCTGTGTATTTGATAGGATCAGAAGAGTGTGATGCATTACGAGCTGCTTAAACCGCATCAAGCATGCCACGCGGGACCTGTACAGACAGCAATTAATTCGTTTGAAGCAAACATTGGCGGAGAAATCAACGCTTGATCGCATATTACGGCGCCGTAATATTTTGAAAATAGTAGATGGGAGAAGAATATAATTCTGTAGATACTTATACAGAAAATGTGGAAATTTGCAAACAAAATAATTAGACACAAAATGTCCCTGTTATATTACTACACAACCCTCGTATGCGTATATAAAAAAGAGGACATTTCAATACACATGTGTATCCAGAAACGAATCCCATTGTCGAAACATTTATTACGTGACCACATTTTTCAATTTGTGGACAATTTTCATTTCACGCACTCACTCGCTCTGTTCGCATGTTGTTTTAATGTGTTTTCCCGAATAACTGCCCTGCCTGCCTGCCCTGCTACCATCCTGTTGAATTAAATTTTAGAAAATATTCCTATTTTAATAACGAACACTTGCACACACATACACTCTCTTCAAACAGCACCCATTTTTGTATAAATTCATAGCGGAAAAGTCTTTTGTTTAAAATTTTTCGATATACACGCAAATACAAGTGCGCTGGGTATTGTTTTGTAGATTTAAAGCATTTTATGGCATTGATTCCCGGGCCGCCGCCTCTTCGCCCCTAATTAACATTTAAATCTTTAGAGTTTTTCGCAAAATAACAATTAAAAGCAGATTGTGCAATTAACTTTTACCACATAGCCAGCGAAATTTCCAAAACAACATACTCTCTACGCCGCCACTCTACTCTACGCTACACTACTCTACGCCACTCTACTTTGTGCCGTCAGTTTTGGGTACGGTTCTGCTCATTTCTGCACTGTCAGCATTTTAGATGTTTGAAAATTATTTTTTTCCTCATTTTTTTTGTATCGAATACTGCAGTGCGAGAGCAATTTTATATGAGTACAGAGGAATATGTGTACTGGAGTAGGGCTTTTTTTTGTATTGCAGAACGCGATTTTATGTCCTGATTAAAGTGGGTTTTTGTAAATTGAAAAAAGAAAACCTTTTGAGGAAATACGACTACAACGGAAAAAAGCGGTTTTCGTTGTTCTATGGCAATACAATATAATAAATTTTTGCTTAGCATTGAATTAAATTGTTGTTGGGTGTTGTTGGTTGTTTTTTTTTTTTTTTTGTTTTATAGGAAATGATAACAATTAAATGTGGAAACGTATTTTTATTTAGAATTTAATTTTTGGTCGAATGAATACGAAAATTAAACTAAATTTTCCTTGTCTTGGCTCTACTCTAAATAGGACTACTGATGAGTACATGAAATAAGTGATGAATTTCTTCTTGTAATGAACCAGACCAACAAGCTGTACCCAAAAGTGTAAATTTCGGTTATAAATTGGTAAAGAACTACTGATGAATACATGAAATAAGCGATGGATGCTAACGCAAATTTAAAGTTTTAGAGAATTTATTAACACGTTGACTGTCACGGCAATTTTCAGAAAACTAGCCAAAAATGACAACTTGAATTTCTCGCATTATATTACTAATAACTCTATTCCAAGATCTTAGGTATCATCAAAAAGCAAATATGTTTTTTTAGGAGAAAAAGGACCTACGAATGAGAATGAGATAACTCGTAGTTGGCACCCTAGAAGTTAACGCAATCTACGAGTTATCTCGTAGTTGGCAGTCAACGTGTTAATGGAACCGACATGTGGATTGGCTTTCCCCATAAAATATATGTTTTAATATTGGAGTTTAGAACAGTAATTGCAAACAGAAAATTGTTACTAAAAAGTCGGTCAAAAATGATTGATGCAATCAATAATCATTCTAAATAGACTCATGGGTTATAAAGCTGCACGAGTATACATTTATTGAAAACCAAATCAAGGTAATAGAGGAGTCATAAATATTCAGAAATTAAAGAGCAGCCTTCAAATTATGTTAGGATTTATATTTCGAGCAATGTTTTCTTCGATTATGATGTTATACTGTAAGTAGTTTAAATCGAAATTTAAATTTTCCTCATCATCGTGACTGTTTGATGCGGCTTGTGGAGCGTAGGCATCATTGGCCCATATTTCTATTGCACCATGATGATCGATTTTTTTGTATCCGCTCTTCATGAACGATATTTGGTTTCAACAGGATGCTGCAACTTGCCACACGTCCCATGCCACAATCAATTTATTGCGGCAAACGTTTGATGGCCGTTTAATTACCCATGGTGATGACAATTGGCCGCCAAAAAGCTACAATTTGATGCCGTTGGACTGTGTTCTGTAGGGCACTGTTAAAGAAAAGTGTTATGCCAACAAGCCAGAGACAATTGAGAATTTGAAGGCCAACATTCGCGATGCCATTGCAGAGATATGCACCCATTCACTCAAAAAACTGCACGAACATTGATCCGTTCGAATGAGGTCCTGTGAGGCCAGCTGCGGCACCCATATGAATGAAATAATATTCTATTTCTAATCGGAACAATTGTACTTCACAATAAATTAATGAAACTGACAAAATTTCAAACCGTTTTTGCTCATTGCATTTTTAAATTTAAACTTTTAAATGGCTCACCCTTTATCTTAAAAAAGAAATGCAGGACACCCAGTCAGATTAAATATTATCCTGAAATTTAGTTTAGATTATGTAGCGTGACATTAAATTAACAACAGCACACGTTGGCTTAGAGACCCAGTCGTTCTATTGTGAAAAATCTTCAGAGAAGAAAAGAAAAGACGATGATTTTAAAGAATATAAAAATAAAATGTGATCTTGACAGAGGGAAAATGGCAGAAAAGCAGAGAAGAGAGCAGAGCAGAAAGAAAAAACGGAAAAAGGAAATGGAAATGGAAGAATACACGTTGAGCATTTTAGAATGCAAACGTTCTAAAGCTTCTAACCAGTGGACAGTGTATAAGTGGATGGTATAGCACGAGTTATGTCAGTCCAATTACCCTAGGATGAAATAGAGAAACTTATAGGAACTAATCTCATTAAAACTATTCAACTACCAAATGCTCAAATTGTAGAAAAATCTGTCGTTCGGAATTGACTTTAAAACTGTAGGTTCCGTCAATCATGTATAAAATTAACACACAAAACATTGTAGGTGTGAGAATCTAGGACGTAATCCAGACTGAAGGGTTGCAATGTGCAATTGTGTATGTATGGTATACGAAAGATCGAGTTCTTATGAGCAACGCACAATAAACTGCATTGGATTCTTCTCCACATTCTTATGTCTTCGGCAGATTTTGCTTTTTATCGTACGATAGTTTACTGAACCAGTAGCGTAGAGCTTATCCATCACTTGTTAGGACGCTTATGGCAATCACAAACTAGACGAAGCATGCCATGGGATGTCTGTACAGGACACCCATTTTTTTTCATTTTATTTTACTTGCTAAGCTGAAAAAACTTGGTCAAAGAAATTACAGGAGAGAAAGAAATGCTAATTGTAGCTTAAGTTTCAAAGCTGAATTTTCTATCCATTACTCCCATCTAGTGCTTATGTGAAATGGGTGTGTAACATTGTTTACATAAGCAGTGATTTCCATTAGTTGTTAGGGGTGCCCCAAATGATGTCTAGCACTCGCTGTCATCTACTGTTGATGTATAGTAAAGTTCTTGCCTGTTGATTTTACACGATGTAGCGTTACGTGACCCCGTAAGATATTTCCTTAATTTCAATCAATTGTTTCCTTTACTTAATCTTTTATTGGCTTTTTCATTGTGTTTTGTTTTTTTCGTTTGTTCTCTTTAAAGTATGTCAGGCCGGAAATCCTTTAAAATTCTTATGTTTTAAACATGATGATATCCTTACACACATATACATACATACACATGCCCATTTAGTTATTGTTGTTTTATGTTGTTGAAATATAAAAGAAAAGGAAACGTTTACAGGTATTTATCAAAATGACAAAAAACGAATTAAAAATTAAAAAAAAAAATACTAATAAAGGCTTTAAGGCTTAAAGATTTCAGTTTACAATTGTTTTTATTGATTTGTTGCAACAGGACAGACAGGAAAACAACAACAATTACAACAATTATAATGGGAACATGTCAATGGATAACCGGATATAAGAATACAATACAAATAATAATAAAATATTGTAAAGGGTGTGGGCCATTTTAAAGTCCAGATTTTAAAACTTAAAGAATGGTAAGGAATCTCTCCTTTACTGTAGCATGATGAATAAATTAAAATTTTATTTCAATGTGTCGCAATACAATCGTATTTGTTTTTTTTTTTTTTTTTGTTGTCAATAATTATTTATCAGAGTATTGCAAGCGTAACTAATTTTCTAGTTGAAGCGTATAAATGATTGGAAAACACAGGAAAAAAAACTATTTTCACCCACACACAATTTTAAATTGCATTTCCATGTGAATTTGGATAAGAGTGCCTGGCAAAATGTATCTGCTTGCCACATATGCATACATGTGCAAATAGTTATCGATAAAATTAATAAATTTTTCCGCTTGTTTAGTTTTGTATTGAAATCTTTTTGCCAGTTTATGGTTAAATTGTATTTTTGTGTGAGTGTGTACAAAACAAATTAATGCCTTCTAATGCGGTTTAAATGATTAAAATGCTTATGTTTTAATTACAACCTGTTAGAGCACTGATAGCATATGTTTTATAAAAGAAAAATGCAGAAAAAAAATAAAACACCAAAAAGGATTAAAAATTCAAAATTTCAAAAATCATAAACCGGATATTAAACAGAAACAAAAAGATAGTAAATGGCTTAAATGCTTAATAAGCAAAAAAAGCTAAGCAGACATGTCTGTTATTCTTTTGATTGATAAAGGTAAATGTAACAATTTGGACACTCTTTTAAGAGTAATGTTTAAGGATTGTTTATGGGCTAATAGTGCAACAGCGCTGGGTAAATTATATGAAAACCATTGGGAAACCTACAGGTATCTTCCATGCGGAAGTGTACGTAATCAAAAGATGAACAAAGAACGAGAAATAGCAATACATATACATACATACATACACATACAGACATACATACATAATTGGTTATTAGAACTCATCAGTCAGGATTACAACCTAGATTCTCCCACCACTTATGTTGTATGAGTTAATTTTATACATGAGTGGCAGGACCTACAGTTTTAAAGTCGACTTCTAAAAACAGATTTTTTTAAAAAATTTTCATGCTAGTTTTTGTCAGAAATCTTCTGAGAAGCAGTCGCCGAAGAAATATTTTTTCATATTTCGTATTTCCAACACACTACGTACTAAGCTAAGACGACTTCATTTAACAATACGTGCAAATAAAAATGGGTGTCTTTTTTAAACAATCGCAAACATAAGTATCCTAACGAGAGGATGCGATGGCTAAGTCCTATGCCACTGGTTCAGTAAACGATCGTACATCGATAAAATGCAAATTCTGCCGAAAACATGAGAATGTAGAGGACAATCTGACTCTGTAGATTAAGCGTTGCTCATAAGAATTCGTGCTTTCGTATACCATAAATTGGCAAATTTTACGCAGAGACTTGGGCCTTCACATGCACAAAATTAACTGGATTAATAACTCAAGGTAAACCAGCATAGATAACGAGGTGTGTTCCCTTAATGAGCTCCGCAGTTGTTTGGCCCGAATTTTCAGGAAAATCGTCTACTGCCATGAAGCCATTTTCTGGATAAATAAGTATGAGATTTAAGATACCATGAGAAACCAGGATGGAGGAGCAAGTTTTGGGAGCTATTAATCGAATGTTATTAATGATGATGATGATCGCCAAAAGCTATTTTTTTTTTGTGAAATACATAATAAGTGTTTCATGAATATGAACAAGTCGGTCAAAATTCCAATAGTCGCTGGCAATATTTATATGAAATAATCTTTAAAATTACATTTGTGAAGCCCCCTCACCATCTGGAAATGGAAAAAAGGATAACATCACAGGAAGGTCAAACAAGGCAGAAACGCTTTGTGGAAGCCAAATGTCAGAAATATATGTTTCGTCTTGAACAAATAATTTTATATTTACTTGCCTAATTGGTCATTGCAACCCTGTAGGTAGGATACAACCTAGCTTTGCACACCACTCACGTTGTAAATGTGACGGGTAATTAAAGTTTAAAGTCGACTACGAACGACAGATTTTTGAGCAACTTTTTATACAATTTTATTTACTCTCCAAAAGACTACTGAGAGGAAATCGCAAAAAAAAAATATATATTTTTCCATGTTTCGTTTTGTTCGGAATTTCTGACCTGCAGTTTGAACCCTTGCCTCGCCAACACACTACCTAATACACTGCGGTGACTTAAATTTTATTTACAAATTTAAAATATCACATACAAAATTTAAAATATCACAAATTATTTTAACTGCATTTGAAACGGTGGTAATAGTTCATTAAGTTTTATTAATATATTGCAGTTATATTCAGATTGTAAATTGAAAAAGTTCAAACGGAATTTTATTTAATTTGAATATTTCTTATCAATTATGGTTTTCATCGATTTTTACGGTTTTTTATTTAATTTTTTCGCTCTTAAATTGTTAACAAGCTGTTGATTAAACAAATGAATAAATATTTATTTATTTGTTCATTTTTTTAATAGTTTTTTTTACTTCTCCTCGCGTATTGTTGCACAGTATTTCAGCGAAATAAATTTGAAAACGAAAGGTAGACCTATAAATAGTATTCCAAGTAGTCTTTTATTTGTTTTATTTCCTTCAGCCATTACATTACAGCCTTTTAAGCAAAACGTTTCACCTTGTGATCTAAAATAACTTTTTAAAATATTTCTCGGAAATTTTGCCACATACGCCATAAAATAGGCCTTTTAACGGACTACTACCGTTAAAAATATTTGTATACTGCGAACTCTCTATATTGGAAAAGAGAAAAAAAATTATTCACTCACCTCTTACCGCATGTTGCATTAAATTATGAAATGTTTGCCCATTATCAATAATCGTAAATACTTCCTTCCGCAAAAGTGGAAAAAACAATCGATTGTTTAATAATAAAAAAAAGAAAAAAATAAACTACGCTGCAAAACAGCATGCAAAGGCAGGCATTAAATACTATCAAAAAACAATTTTTATATGTTTCTACAATTGCAGTATGAGTACAATCACAACAAAAGCAGAGAAAGTAAAAAATATTACAAAAACAATAACAACAAATTATTAAAACAAAAATAATAAAAAAAAAACAAGGAAACGTATAAATTAAAGTTATGCATTATTTGCAATACTCAACGTATTTCGAATAGGGAAACGATTTCAACTAACAATATCAATATCCTCTCCTCCGTTCCTTCTTAAACTAAGTTAATGGAAGCAGTAAATCTGATGCATTCGATAAAGATACAAAAACACAATATGATCCCACTGTGCAAAATACTCGTAAAATCATTAAACTGTATACCAACAGGGTCTTCCGAAATTTGACAGTTAATTACGCATATCTTGTTACAGCTACATTTGTCAAATTAGTTGCCATTTCTTGTTTACTGTTTTGCCAGATCACTATGGATAGATATAGCATTCCACAATACGTGTAAACAATAAAATTTTGTTTATCAAATTCTGTGTTTTGATTGGGTAATATCCCTCAAGATCAGCCTCACTCCTGGATGAGTGGAATAATACGAATCTACATGAGATCCAGGTAGAAAGAGTGTACTCGTGTTGCCTTATTAGACGTGAGGCCACGGTTCAAGTCCGAGGTCAGACATCTATAACAAAACTAAATAATAAAAATTTCTTCCGCGACTTTCTCTCAGCGGATTTCTTGCTAAAACTCTGAAAGTAAATAAAATTGTCATGAAAATATTCCCAAAAATCTGTTCTTCGAAGTCGACTTTAAACTGTAGGCCACGCCACTCATGTATAAAATTAATACACAAAACATAAGTGTCGTGAGAAGCTAGGTCGTAATCATAACTGATCGAGGAGCGTTCAATGCGTTCCAAAAATGTTTGGTATGGATTTTGGGCAGGTGGAATTATATTTCATATATTTCAATAATTCTTTGAGAATGATATTAACATTAACGGATGATATTAACAGGCCGATGATTGTGAATTTCTTTTAGCCTGAACTAGGTAATTTGGACACCAACGACAACAACGCTACGTGACAAAAACGCACAGCTCATGTCACATTGGACATTCTGTACGAGCGATGTGAGGACACAATTGGAAGTGATGAGGATTTCAAGTAAAAGTGATGTCAACTCTGATGTGCTCTTTTGCGCATCCAGCGAAGTGTTACAGTTACCAGGTATCTGTCCATTGATTCCTGTCAATATTTAAACTCTACTGGACCATGTATAACAGAGAGCTAAGCCAATTGTTGATAAAATAAGGGCTCTCAGATCTATTTATTAAATAGACTGCTGCAACAATGTATTCAAATGAATTAAAGCCTCGTACAATTGTTCAGTTGAAGACGCAATTCAGGTTATTGTTCACACTCAAACTATCAGCAAATCAAAGCCTATCTACCACAATCGGAGTCTTGGTAACAAAAAAAAAAAAAAAAAATACATGGCTTGACAGAGATAAAATTATTTTAATGACCTCGTCACATTTATTTATGAACAGGATGGACAAATTGTAGTGTAGCCCTTGCGTTGACCAATTTCTTCGATGAGTTTGTTGGAAATTGGTCAGTACAGGGACTGCGCTTATCTGTTGCATCACAATGGGCTGCTATGCATGCTCAAGTGTGCTTTGGTAATTAAAGCCACAACTTGGACCTAACCTAAGCTGGGACAAATTGGAAAAACATGGGCATGGGACAAAGAGTTTTGAAGTCAAGAAAAACTTTATTACAAATGAATTTTTTTCAAATCAAAAAATCTGTGTTTCATGAAAAAAAAAAAAAAAACACAGACCCCAGATCAGACATCTCTAACAAAACGAAATACGAAAAACAGTATATTTCGGCTACTTTCTTTCAGTAGATTTCTGGCAAAAACTCTGCGAGTAAATAAAAAATCTGTCGTTCGGGAAAAAGCTGTAGGTTCTATCAGTGGTGTCAGAAGCTAAATAGTAATCCTGACTAAAGAGTTGTAATTACCAATTATGTCTGTATGTACGTGTGAGTAGATTGCATTAAAGTAAAGTAAGGTGGACTGTTTTCTGCTCTATTCAGAAGAGCCTAGGGCCTTTGATGTACTCAAAGCTTTTCAGTACACAACCAGACCGTATAATTGAGTTGGCCTAATAATAACTCTTTGTTAAACTAAGCATATGGCTTTCTAAGTTTTATTTCCCTATTCAAATTCTACGCCTTTATGGAAATTTATAAATCGAAGACAAAAAAGTATATTTCGAACCGGATGTCATGTCGACACGCAATAATTATTGTAAAAATATAAATTTACATACACATATAAATTTACCAGGTTTTTTTCATACAAAACACACACACATATGAGTATAATATTTAAAAAATGAACATACATTCATACATACATATGTATGTACGAGATGTACAAAACTACATACATATGTACATAAACACATATGCATTTACTACATATAAATTGTATTCAAAAAAATATGTTAATGTTACTGGAACACATTAAAACAAAAGATCGACAGAAAACAAAAGATAAAAAAAAATGTTTATGGTTTGCAGTGATACAGGATAAATAAATTTTTCTTTAAATTTAATTGTTTTACTTCTACCAGCCAACGAAAAAAAGCAAAATAAACGAACAGAGAGTCAATCGGGGATTTTTGTAATTAAAAGTTAATTTTAATGCATATTTCCTCTGCTGCTGCTATAATGCCAAGGAAAGGACGCCAATGATTTGCCTTCCTATAGAATTACTCGTATAATATGTAAATAACTATGGCAGCGTTAAAGAACTATCAGGATACAATTTATAATACGATATTGTAAATAGAGAAAATAAAAGATCATAATAATACAGTTAAAACTGTTAAAACTTGTGATAAAATTGTTTTAAACAGTACATATTTATTTATGAAATAAAACGATACGAAGAAAGCTATAAAAAAAATTTATTGAACATTTTAAGCGGCGAACAGAAAAAAATATTTTAATATTGCGCTATAAAGGACGTAAGCAGGAGTGAAGACTTTTTAAAATTTCAACTTTAATGATTGCTAAACAAAGTGATCGAGAGAAATTGTTCGTATGGTTATAGTCTATGGAACCAATGGAATTTATGACTATACGTAATTGGTCATTACAACCCTTTAGTCAGAATTAGGATCTAGCATCTCACACCACATATGTTGTATGTGTTAAATTTTAGACATGACTGGCGTTACCTATATTTTAAAGTCCACTTCAATCGACATATTTTTCAAAAACTTTATCGTGGCAATTTTATTTACACTCAGAGTATTTGCCAAAAGTCTGCTAAGAGGTAGTTGCCGAAGATTACGGCGACTACTGCGGTGAGAACACTCTATCAAAAACCCACTGAATCGTGGAATTTGCTCATTTTAAAAATTATGATTCTGACATTAAAGACTAAGAGCGTACGGGACAGCCAAAAAGTTTGACGACAATTAATTTGAAGCATTACACGATCACAGAACGTGTCAAATGCAAGAAGAGCTTGCATAGTCATTAGCCGTGACTCAAACACAAATTTCAAAGCATTTAAAATCAGCAGAAATCACCCAAAAGCAATTAAATTTTGAATGTTTGAAATAATGTTTGATCGCTTTAAAATTTAATCATTTTTACATCGAATGATGTGCAGCTCCTGTGCTGACCAACTTCTTCGATAAGTTCGATGGTATTACGGTCAGTACAGATACCGCCCATTCGTGGGCCGCTATGCATGCTAAAGTGAACTTTGACATCAAAGTTACAACTCCAACCTAATATAACCCACATCGCATGATCAGCGGCGATGGAAAATGAATTTATTACCAGAAATACAAACTCAAGAAATCATATGTGAAATGCGCCCATAAATGAAATAAATGCCAATCAGAACGCCCATTGCGTCAAGGTAGTGTTCTGTATTGATGGGATTAAAAGTGTACGGTTTGAGCTGCATTATATGCTGATAAACCGGTCTAGAATTTCACGGAAGACCATTTCGTTTAAAGCGAGCATTTGCCGAAAAATGCCAGAATATGCGAGACACGAGGTGTATATTACAGCGCCAGTTAAAAACTAGAAGTTTTACTCTTACTCGCCATATACTACAGCCCAGTTCGTGATCCATCCGACTACCTTTCGTTTTGATTGATGTAACACGCTTTCACAGGAATATTTTTCACTTCAGAGCAGGATTCGATTTATTCCTGGCCTTAAAAAAAACCGAATTTTTTTTTTGGTGGCGGAATCCATACATTGGCAAAAAGTTAGTTATAGTCGTAGTTCGATGGACAATAAGCACTTATTTTCAATAAAAACTTTTAAGTACTCCTAGGAATTCAAGATTGCATCTGGATGTGCCAGAGTAAAAAAATTTTATTGTAGAGACGACTGATTTGATTTGACTTGTAAGTTCCGGCGTGATGGTACCCAAATGTTTGCTAACTATAAAGCTTACTAATCACAGAAAAAGGTTGTTGTTTAGCAGCTAAACAATAACCTTGTCCTATTTTTCTAATTTTTTTGTTTGTTTTTTGAACAGGATATTCTGTCGGACAAGAAATGAAAAAATATTTCTCCGGCAACTTCCTCTCAGCAGATTTCTAGCAAAAACTGTGAAAGTCAATAAAAATTACCATGTAAAGTTTCCCAAAAATATGTCGTTCGGAGTCGACGTTAAAATGTAGGGCACTCCGCTTATATATAGTATATATAAAATTAACCCACACAACATAAGTGATGTGAGAAGCTAGGTTGTAATCCTGACTGACAATTATGTTAAGTCAAGTCTTCTCTAGAACTGTAACTAGGAGATTGAGGCTTTCATAAATGGCCATTTGAAGTCCATGTACTTTATACTTTTCTGCCGCTTTTACTGCTGCTTAGCGATGAATTATGTTCAAACGATTTTCAACCCATTAATCTACACAATTTGCTGTTCTTTTTGTTGTTTTATTTTCATTGGAAAAATTCAAATTAAATCGTTCAATTTAAACTTTTTCCAGGAATATTAATCCTGCTGTTTGCTAACGTTCACTGAAATTAAATATCTGGGTAATTGTATTCCATCTTCTATATCAATTAATGCTATAGAAATAGAAAATATTACAAATAAAAAAGAACAAAAGAAACGAATCTAATTATATGCGCTTTGGTTTTATGATTAGTAATCACCTAATGGTTGGTCAGTCTGGCTAACCAGATGCAACCATTGCTACGTTTCCAACACCAGCACCAATACCAACACCAATGACCATCATAATACACACACATAATTATGTATGTATGAAGTAAATATAAATTTTGATCAGATGTGTGAAATTGATATTGGTCAGGGCAGTACTAGTAGTAGCCTACAATTGCATTCATTGATTGCACATGCCATTACACACACACACACACATCCGAAGACATATGTGTATGTGTGTGTGTTTAACTAAATGCATTAGATGTTTTAATATTATGTTGCATGCCACCACATGTTACATGTGTTACATGGAAAATTGCAACAGATTTAGTGGAAAAATGAACAAAACAATAAAAACGAAAACAAAACAACAACAAAACCCTGTGTTTTACAATTTATTTTGATTATTTGGCATTTTCAAATGCCAATGTAAACTGTAATCGACCAAATTCAGAACGAAAGAGAGAAAAAAATTTTAAAATTAAACAAAAATCCAAATGAACAGAAAATGGTAATTAAACGTGTTGTTTTTATGAACTACAACAATACAATACTGATTGGGGTATTTTTAGTTAATGTAAGCATTGGTCGTTATGGTTTGGATCTCTATGTATAGGTCAGAGATCAGCAACGAGTATTCAAAACGATGAGTAGATTCGAGTCATACTTATTATTTCTGATACTTATACGCATTCATACTTATTTCAATATGATACTCATACTACTCATACTCAAAGTTGGAAGTACTCGTCGTATTCATACTTAACAATACGCATGACGTTATTGACTTCGACTCGGCACAAAATAAGTATGATTCGCGTACGAAAACTACTATACTCACAAGAAGATTGTGTGTATGCTTTGCTTGTTGTCTTTGTCTTTCCTTTCTTCTTTGTTTGTATATGCAACAATAACAAAGGCTGTAAAGTTTGATGAATGATTCGAGCCACTCGAATCAGTTATAAGTATTATAAGTATTTTTCTAAATTTATGAATCAGAATGAGCAGGCGTATGAATCAAACACATTTCGAATGTTGTGAGTTTGATGTCAACGTTGTACTCATACTCATTGTAACCTATACTTATAAATCAATGCTGTACCGAGTACGAATGAATCAGAGTAGTTGAATTTCAATTCTGTTGATTCACTCATACTCAAAATTGCATAAGTGCTTATGAGTAGCGGAAAAACGATTCATTGCTGATCTCTGGTATAGGTTGGCTTAGGTTGAATTGGCTGCCCTGAAAAAGAGCACAGCTTGGGTCCTATGAAGTTCCGTTGTTGTACTCTGTCATTTATCCTCTGCTGGTTGGAATTAGTGAACAACCCTAATTGTGTTTGCCAAAAGACAGAAAATATGTAATATGTAAATAAAAAAATATATGAAAATACGTGGATTATCTGTGCTGTTCTTTGCAAAGGGGAACAGTCTGATCTCGCACAGCAGTCTTTATAGACATTATTTCAGCCTGAATAGCCCTGCTGTAAACAGGTAGTCGCCGTTGTCTGGTAGCTAATATGCTGGCTGAGATTCAAAAAACAGCCCAGAGAACCGCAAAAAATGAAACATTGAAAAATACTGCTTTGCGATTTCTTCTCCGTAGACTTCTGGCAAAAACCGTGAGAGTTAATAAAATTACCATGAAAAGTTTCTCAAAAAATCTGTCGTTCGGCGTCGACTTTATACTGTAGGTTCTAAGTACCACTCACGGATAAAACTAACACACAAAACATGGGTGATGTTAGAAGAAAGGTCGCCATCCTGACCAAACTGTTTTAATGACCAATTAAGTAAATAAGTATTTAATAAGGCCGTAAAGCGAATAATTTAAAACAATTCAGAAAAGATTTCACGTACGATTTCATCATAAAATCTGAAGTCATCAGTGAATAATTGAATAACGTTCGCTGTGAGGTGAAAACTATTGTCGTGACAGGATCTTCTAGGTATTTTCGTCACAAAACTATGATAGAAAGCTAGTTCAGGTATCAAGTAGGCAATAGAGATTTTGACATGGTCCTAGTCTCTTTACTTCTATATTTTTGTGGTGCTCAGTCTCATCACCGCTTTTACAGCCACTTGATTTACCAATATGTGGTGGTAGCGAGTGCAGTATAGTAATCATCCGTATTCTGCATTGAACTCTTGTATTGAATGAAATACATTTAACTGTCTTGTTTTTTCGATTTAATTGCCAGCAAAAGCAAAGTTATTTACAGTGACATTGTGTACAAATAGACGGATATTACCGTCTATAATACCCTACTCAGTGGGTTTTAGTGAAAAACAGAAAAACATTGTTAAACATTATGGCACATGTGGATTAGAAACGAAAAGGTTTGGTAGCAACGCGTTAATTATACAAGAATTTATGTGTTTTGGTTTTTCACTATTCAAATGCAATATTCAAAATAGAAATTTAAAACCAAATAAATGAATAATGAAGATGTTTTAGATGAAATCGAAATAAATATAGAAAATGAGCAAATGTAATTACAATCTCAGTGAGGCAGATTCGAAATGATAGAAAGATAAAAAAAATTTAGTAGCAACAAAGACAATGTATTTTTATTTATTTAAAATATTGACTACGTCTATAAGGAATTGTCACTATCAGAATATATTTTTAGATTTTATAACCTCAAACAATAAGTCTTTTTCCAAAAATTTTGAATTAAAAAAAGTTCAAGGGAATTCAAACAGACTTTTAAATAAGCAGCTGGTATCTCGTAAAAATTTAAAATTTGGTTTTAAAATATTTAAATTGAATATTTCGTATCATTATCCACAGATTTTTGTTAAATTAAAAACAATTGCTCTGCGACATACATACATAAATAAACATTAAATACAATTAGTTTGTGCAGAAGGATAATTAAATTTATAAAATTAAAAGAATAGTCTCACAACAACACAAGCTGTAGACTGGAAATAAATGGGAAGGAAGGATTAAATTTTAATAATATTTTAAAAAAGCGAACTAGTCTATTAGACGTGAGAGACCACGGTTCAAACCGTAAAAATCAGAAATCTCCAACAAAATGTAATTTGAAACAAAAAAGCTTCTTTTAGAGATTTTGTCTGTAGGCAAAAACTTAAGAGTAAATCAGTCGCCCGAAATCGAATTTAAACTGTAGGTCCCACCACGTATGACTAAAATTAACAGACACAACATACATAAGTGTTGTAGAGAAGATAGGGCGTAATCCTCACCGAATTGTTGTAATGTGGAAATATTGAGAGACACAGACTTTATGTGAATTTCAAGAGATCTAATGAAGATCTCAGTTCGCAACTTTTATTTCTAGCAGTTCCCTTAAAAATAATGTCATAAGGAAGACTAGATTCGATACATACTTACATACATAATTCATCATTACAACCCTTTAGTCAGCTTCTCACACCACTGATGTTGTGTGCGTTACCTATAGCTTAAAGTCGATGCCGAACGACAGATTTTTTTGAGAAACATTTCATGGCAATTGTATTTATTCTCAGAGTTTTTGCCAGAAATCTGTTGAGAGGAAGTCGTCGCACAAAAATAATTTTTCATATTTTCGTTTTGATTTCTGACATGGGTTTTGAACCGAGGCCTAACGTCTAATGAGCTAACACACTACCTACTAGACTTCGGCGACTACATTCGATAACCAACTAAATTCCATAAGCAACAAATAATATAGGGATTCTAAAAAGGGGAGGGCTGACGCTCTTCTGAGGTTTATAATGGGTTTAATCTGGCGGACGGGTGCGCATTCCTTCTTCCTGCTTTATATTTAACATTTTCTTATTTCATCTTCAAATAACTTCAAAAATTTGCTTGCCATCTTCCCCTTTATCGCCACCTGTAAGACCTAAAATCATATCCAGCGAGATTTGGGAAGATATGAGTAAGGAGACACATCTTTAAACTGTCCTCCCTCTCGCCTTCTTCAAAGTATTCCACCATACCTATACGTTACACTGTATGTCTGTCCCACATCTATCTTTCGCACAAATCACCAGAACATATTGGTGTGTGTGTGATTTGTTCCTCATGCATGGGAATAGTTACGAAATTACTTTTGCACCCAACCAATTAAACAATATTGGTTTTATTTAATTTTTTTTTATTCTCCCAAACGTAATAATTCCATTGTTTTAAATGGAGAAATAAAAGAAAAACAATTTTGCACAACCGAGTAATTGAAGTACAATATTTAAGAAAACTTAAGTTTCCCAAAGAACACTTAAAAAGTAATTTCAAATCTCTAAAGTCGTTCGGTTCTACTAGCATACGAAACGAATTACTTTTCAATTAATTGTCAGAAGTGGAATTTAGAACATATGTATGTATACAATCACGCAAACATATATACAATCTGTACAATATTATACAATATACAAGAAAACAATCTGAATTTTATTAGTCTTATACAAATACAAATACTCTTACACTCTCATGCATGCAAGTGTTAGAATAAGAGTATGTGTGTAATAGTTGTAGTATTTATGTAGAATATGCTATAAAGTTAATAAATAAATTCTATTTATTTTTATTACAGAAATAGAAAAAATAAGAGAAAATAACGACTGAAGGTACATATGTATTGTTGTCTTTTAGAGAACAAATTTAAAATTAATAAAAGAATTATTTTTTTATTGCAAAAATATGCTTTCAATATAACAACAATAACATTTATTTTTATAACAAATAAAATTGTTTTCTTCTTCTTGTTCAAGAAAAAATATTTTCCGTGTTTCAATTTGTAAGTTTTTTCTTGGATTTTCTAAATATTTTTGCATAATTTATGATGTGAAATATTTTTCCAAAAAAAAAAATTCATCTTTTTGGTGAAAATTTATAAAATTGTTTATGAGTGTGTACATATACAGGTATGTGTATGTATGTGTATCTTATGACAATATTAGAATTAAAAAAGAAATACACTTTCAAACATTTTATGCGTTATTATTGGAAAATTTTGATTACAAATTGCTAACAGATGGCTCTACAAATATGTTCATTTAAATTGCATCAGGCTGCACAATATACTGTTTCAATAGTGAGATTTTAAGTTGGTCTTTGTTGGAAGATGTTATTAAATTGACATTATTTTGTGAAAATAATCTGCGTTAAAAAATTAACGAAAAATTTAGAATATTACATACATACAGTCGTGGACACACAATTAAGTCATTTAAGCAAATTTTTCATTTTTGTAAAAATTAAAAAGATTTAAGAAGAATGGAAACAAAAACAACTAATATTTATTAATTTCATATGCTTAATAATTAATTAACAACAAAAACTTAAATACATATTCATTATAAAAAATTTTTTGGTACGAAGTTGATATCAGACTTAAAATTTAAGTGGACACATAATTAAGTCATCTGAAAAAATTTATTGAAAATTTAATTTAATTGCATTATTTTTCACCCAAACTATTTTGAACCTTGAATATTTTGTGGAGTACCGTTTTTGACGTATTATTTCAGTACATCTTTGTGGCATTGAGTTGATTAAATTGCGACACTGCTCAGGACTAATGTTATTCCATTCTGCCTGGATAAGCTGCCAAAGTGCCTTTTTGCTGCTAGGTTTTTTGACTGCAACTGCTCGTTTTTCGATCCCCCAAAGATTTTCAATTGGGTTCAGATCGAGACTTTGAGCTGGCCAATGAAGAACCCTTATTTATTCCTCAGCAAACCAAGCTTTAACTACCCGAGATTTATGCTTCGGGTTGTTATCATGCTGAAATATCCACGCTAGTGGTAATACGTCCTCATAATCTTTAGTCAAATTGTTCTGTAGGATGTTTTTATACATTTCCCCAGTCATATTCCCATCGATTCTTGACAGTGGACCAACGCCGGATGAGGTAAAACAACCCCAAACCATTACTGACGAACCTCCATGCTTTACGGTTTTCTCGGTGCATGAGGACGTATTACCACTAGCGTGGATATTTCAGCATGATAACAACCCGAAGCATAAATCTCGGGTAGTTAAAGCTTGGTTTGCTGAGGAAAAAATAAGGGTTCTTGATTGGCCAGCTCAAAGTCCCGATCTGAACCCTATTGAAAATCTTTGGGGGATCGTAAAACGAGCAGTTGCAGCCAAAAAACCTAGCAGCAGCTTATCCAGCAGAATGGGATAACATTAGTCCTAAGCAGTGTCGCAATTTAATCAACTCAATGCCACAAAGATGTACTGAAATAATACGTCAAAAACGGTACTCCACAAAATATTCAAGGTTCAAAATAGTTTGGGTGAAAAATAATGCAATTAAATTAAATTTTCAATAATTTCTTTCAGATGACTTAATTATGTGTCCACTTAAATTTTAAGTCTGATATCAACTTCGTACCAAAACATTTTTTATAATGAATAAGTATTTAAGTTTTTGTTGTTAATTAATTATTAAGCATATGAAATTAATAAACATTAGTTGCTTTTGTTTCCATTCTTCTTAAATCTTTTTAATTTTTACAAAAATGAAAAATTTGCTTAAATGACTTAATTGTGTGTTCACAAGTGTACATAATTGGTCATTACAACCCTTCAGTCAGGATTACAACCTAGCTTCTCTCACCTCTTTCTGTTGTGTGTGTTAATTTTTTACACGAGTGGCTGGACCTACAGTTTAAAGTCGACTCCGAACGACAAATTTTTGAGAAGGAAGTGGCCAAAGAAATATTTTTTTATATTTTTGTTTTGATGTCTGACCTGGAGTTTGAACTAGGGCCTTACGTCTAATAAGCCAACACATTACCTACTTGACTATGGCGATGTCCATTAGAATATCCATTGTCCATTAGAATATATGTACATCTACATCTACATGTACAGAGCCTCCTGCTATAAGTCTTGACTATACTTTTCAGGATTGTGTTCAATACTAATGTGTAGTTGCCGTAGCGTAGTAGTTAGTGTGTTGGCTTATTGACATTAGGCCTCAGTTCAAACTCCAGCTCAGTCATCAAATCCAAAATATAAAAAATATATCTTCGGCGACTTTCTCTCAGAAAATTTCTGACAAAAATTCTGAAAGTAAATAAAAAATTGTCACGAAAGGTTTCTCAAAAGTTTCTCAAAAGTTTCTCTGTCACTCGGAGTCGAGTTTAACCTGTATGTTCCGCCACTCATGTATAAAATTAACACACACACCATAGGGTGGTGTTGGCAGCTAGGTTGTAATCCTCACTGAAGGGTTGTAATGACCAATTATGAAGAGACCTGGGGGGAATTGAAATGTAATTGCTTATTATCAGCTGCCATAACCTGATCAAACGATTGTTCATAGTTTTCTGGATTGAAATAAGCAATTATTTTTTTTTAAATTACCACATTTGATTAACAGAAGTGATTAAATTCCAGACCCGGCAGAGCTCTGGCAAGCTTTACATCCCGGATCATGTAACTTTAATTTATTATTTGTTTCTATTGCTGCAAACAAACAAAAGAAAATTAAAAAGATTCCAATACACATGAGATCCAAAAGTGTCCATTAAATTCCTAATAACTTTCTGTTTCGTGTGGACTTCGAGTTGGCATGGCCATTGGCCCATATTTCGTTGAGGACAACATTGAGCAGGCCATCACTGTCAACGGCAAGCACTGTATGTCGATGATTGTCAATTTTTTTTGGCCTGTATTGAATGTTTTGGACAGCAACGACATGTGATTTTAATAGAACAGTGCCATGTGCCACACCGCTCATGCTCATTGGATATTCTGTTCAACCGATTTGAGGGCATGTTTATATCTGGTAGAGGTAATATGACCTGGCAGTCTAGACATGCTATTCGACTTTTTCTTATAGGGTTTTCTTAAGTAGCCGGTATATGCGAAAAAGCAACGAACCACAATGGTGTTTAAAGCCAACATAACACATGCCATTGATCAAATTCAACCTGATCTATGACAAATTGACAAATAAGTGTATTGGCTTCTAAGTTTGATTCAATAGTGTTTACTACAATTCCAAATTAATTTGTTCAGTGTGTTACGAAAAGCTATTCTCTTTAATTCTATACAACACAGAAATACGTATATACTCCAATTGATGCATAATAAAAAAGTGCAATATTTTATATTTTCCTTTTGTATACATTTCTTTGTGTGATTGTATGTATAAAGTTTTGTTGTATTTTTTTTACAATTTTTCTCTCTTCTCCGTTTTCTTTGGTTAACAAATTTTCATGCATATGCTGCAAAACTGTAGGAATATGCATTTAAATATGCAAAAATGCATAATGTCACTACTTCTTCTTGTTCACACAAGAAGTTCAAGAAGAAGTTTCCGGTTTTCCTTCTTTCACTTCCTAATGGTCCTCTTTACCGCTCTCTTCTTTCTTGGTTTATTTATTTAAACCCATGTTTTACATGGTAATAGAGCAATGAAAAGAAAATAAACGAACAAAAAAATTTACGAAATGAAAACGAAAATAAAAATGAAATACAAAAAAAAAATAAAATAAAATGATGTTTAGGTCAGTGAAATTCATAAATCAAATTTTTATAAGAGTCTGGTTTGGTTTGGTTCCATTTGGTTTGGTTTTGTTAACCGTTGTTATTGTTATTTATTGGTATGAGGAAACAACATTTCATTTCACTTTTCACATTCACATTCTCGTAAAATAATAGAAGAGCTTGAATGTTTGACTTTTAAAGTGAATTTTTGTTTAAGAATTTTCGTTTTTAGTTTCATTCAAAACTCATGATGATTAATTTTTCTTAAAGTTTTCTTGTAGAAATCGTAAACCATTGGATGTTCTAGTTAGTTTCTTAGTCCACCAGTGCAAGAGTTGTAAGTTCGTTTTTAGGAACGTTTTTATATTGGAATGAATTCTTACCAATTGAAACTACACTCCGTGGAACTACTATCCTATACGAGTTTTACTTCTATTATCCACATATACATACATACTTACATACATACATTAATACATACATACATAATTGGTCATTACAACGCTTCAGTCAGGATTACAGCCTAGCTTCTCAAAACACTTAAGTTGTGTGTGTTAATTTTATATACATCAGTGGCGGGACCAACAGTTTTTTGAGAGTCTTTTCATGGCAATTTTATTTTGTTCTCAAAGTTTTTGCCAGAAATCTGCTGAGAGGAAGTCGCCGAAGAAATATTTTTTCATATTTCGTTTTGTTGGAGATGTTTGGACAGGGGTTTGAACTCTGTGGCTTCATGTTTAATAAGTAAACACACTTCCTACAAGATTACGACGATATGTTATCCTTCATTCAGTATTTTATTCTTCCATCCCCCAATATTTGGATTAGATCCACCAATGGTTTTCAGAGACGATTTTTTATTTACCTCTTTCCGATTTTTTTTTAAGATTGTAGAACTCAATCATTTCCTTTACCTCCATGTGCAGGAGAATATATTCAGTAAAACGAAGAAAAAGCCTTGGCTGTGTTTTTCAGGATTGTGTTCAATACTGATGCGTAGTCGCCGTAGTCTAGTAGGCATTGTGTCGGCTTATTAGACGTTAGGCCTCGGTTCAAACCCCAGATCAGACATCTCGAACAGAAACGAAATATAAAAGATATATATTTGTCGTCTTAGTCTAAAGTAAATAAAGGTTTCCATGAAAAAGTTTCTCAAAAAAATTGGTAGTTCAGAATCGACTACAGTTTAAGGTCCCGCCACTTATGGATGTAATTAACAGACACAACATGAGTTGTGTGAGAACTGGGTCGAATTGTGTTCAATACTAACGAAAAACACACGTACAGCAAACACTGAGTTATTCACCCTCGGCAGTAAAAGTAAGGCTCTGCAGAATAACGTTGAGAAACTCCTTTAGCTCTGGAGTAAGAATGGAACCTCTCCAAACATTTTGATACCGTGCAAGGCAATCGGCCTCTTTTACTTTATCGTGGAGTGTATTCTGCAGGATTACATATTTTCCATAAAAGTGTCCAGTTGGGTGCGTACGCTGACGACATTGACTTCATAGGGCGTACCAAGCGCGATATATTTAGCGTTATTTAACAGTCTATGAAGAACAGACATGCGGCGAATTGGGTTCCAGATAACGATACTTTCGATGATGTCAGTGAATTCGTTTATCTTGGGTCCGCTGTTAGCAGTCAAAACGATTTAAGTGTGGAGATTAAGCGTTTGGCCACTCTTGCCAAACATGTGCTACTATGGTATCAATAGACAATTGAGTAGGAGAGACCTTTGTCGTATGACGAAATTAATACTCTGCATGTCTCTCATATTGCCCCTATTTCTTTATTCAGAGAAAAGGAAATATCGTAAGCAAACCGATGGTAAGTACAAAAAATGTAATGAAAATCATAAGGAAGTAAGGAAAAAAATCCATTACCCTGGACATATGCTGTCCCTAGATGAAGTTGGAGAATTTATTGGTTTACACGTTTCTGAATTAAAATTTAAAGAAAATTTAAAGTTCAATTTAAATTTCTTAAGATTAATTACTGTGGGATAAATTTTATTCAAGAATATTTCATTTCATCTGTTAGATATTGCTCGCCAATGAATTTTAGGAATTTTTTAATATCTTTCCTTTGAAAAACGCAATACAGAGTATGTGGTATTTAATAGTTATTCTTTGCATTAATAAATAGCAATAAATTTCAATATTTAACACTTTTATGTTGGAAAGATTTTAATTTTTTGTTCATAATGTTTAATGAAATGAATGACGATATTCAATAAATATTTCCAGTGAATGAACCACAAATATGCTCTTAGAAAAGAAATACTTTTATTAACACAAGAATTTAATATTTCTTTGCCTAAAAATTAATTAATTTATTTACGAAAGATATTTACAGGCTATAATTATTCAATTGATCATTTAAATTTAATAAAAAAAAAAACAAAAGCTAAGAAAAACGTAAAAGAAAGAATGAAAATATTTTTAGATTAAATTGATGTGCATTTAATTGCTCTAATTTGATATGTATTTTAATTAAAACCCCAAATAATATAAGTATTAATGCCAACCATAGACGATATATCACAATCCTACAATCCAACAATACAATTAAGGTGCCTGATGATGATGAGTGACTCTCGACTCCTGTAAATAATCAATCAATTTGACGGCCAGCCAATAAGAATTGAAATTAAAATGAACATTAACACCCGATAAATAAAAGGTATTTAATGCCATAGCACTGTACACTGCATGTGTATGTGTGTGTGAGGGAATACAGGTAAAAGTATAACGGTATATGCGATTATACATATAAATGGCTTTTTCCGTTGTAAGAACGAAATCAAACATGTGTGTGTACCATACAATGCTTTGAATAGCAAAACGTATTGAATAAATAAATCATTGGCTGAATATGGTACATACAAATATACATTCATATGTGTGTACGGAAGTGATTGTATGATTTGGAGCCTGTCTTTTTTTGTTGCTTTTGTTAAAAACGTAATTTATGTAAATGTCACTCATTACATGCAATTACAAGCATTTCAAATTAAACTAAAGGACAGTAATTTATTTTTATATTCTTTTTAATGGCATCACTTTAATGGTTATTAAATTTTATTTAGAATTTTCATAACCACTTTACTAAGCGTTACTCGACAACATATTTTTTTAAAATAACTGATTGTACCCCTGCGTGTGTGTCTGCATGGCCTCCAGGCGATTCAGCTCAGAATGTTATACCATGGTTACGTAGCAAGTCGTAAGTGATCTAATTCCTCTTTCCGCTTCTAACAAGAGGAACAAAAACTGACTGTTGAAGGCTATTGGTTGGTAGACACTCAAAACTAATTAAAATTCCGGCGCCATCCAGAAGCACTCTGAGATTCCTCTCTTGTAGTTTACATACATACATACATATTGGTCATTAAAACCCTTCGGTCAGGATTACGACCTAACCAAAGAAATATTTTTTTTGCTGGCCTCACGTCTAATAATCCGAAACAATACCTACTAGACTACGGCAGCCCTTGTTTTTAGTCCTATGGAATTGCCTACTGCCAGCAATTCTTGAATGAACCCAATAGCACTCAACCATGGTTCACTAAATAAATTGTGTAGTGAGATCATCACTTCACCGGGGATTTAAACCGTGGCCTTATGTCTAATAATCCGAAACAATACCTACTAGACTACGGCAGCCCTTGTTTTTAGTCCTATGGAATTGCCTACTACCTGCAATTCTTGAATGAACCCAATAGCACTCAACCATGTTAGGTTAGGTTAGGTCGGAGTGGTAGCTCTGATGTCACAAAGCTCACTTGAGCACGCATAGCGGCCCGTTGTGATGCCACGGGTGAAACGCAGTCCCTGTACTGACCAAGTTCCTCCACAATCAGGGAAAAGGAAGAAGTTGGTCAGCGCAAGGGCTGCACAACGGAAGCACGACTACCCCGCACTGGAAAACCAGCCAGAAAGTTTGATGAACGAAGCTATATCCTTGATATCAATGGATGATAGCTCCGTTAAGCTAACAAGGAATGGGGAGCCAAATAACCTATATCTACACCTAGCAAGAGACGGGCACTGACAAAGAAAGTGAATAACAGTCTCCTCCTCCTCAGAGGACCTGCATCCACGACAGAAATCGTTAAAAGGGAGCCTCATTCTTTCCGCGTGTCTGCCCATGACGCAATGACCCGTAAGCACGGCCACCGTAGTCGAGATGACGTCACGACCAAGGCCAAGTAATTGGTTGGTACGCCTTTTATCCATCAAGGGCCAGGTGAGCCTAGCGGTGGAGCAGGACTCCTCGTTGACCCAGGATAGGTTGGCGTCTCGAAAGAATTTCCGCGCAATGGTCAGTTTGACCGAGGCAAGTGGTATACCCAATTCAACAGAAGAGGATTCCGGCAGGAGCGCACCAGCTCTGGCGAGCTCGTCGGCTCTGCAGTTACCCGGAATTTCACTATGCCCGGGGACCCACACCAAAGAGACACTGGTGAAGCGCCCCGAAAGAAGGTCTAGACAGCGACGACATTCCCTAACGATCCTAGAGTTAATCACGAAACCCGATAGAGACTTTATCGCGGCCTGACTGTCAGAGAAGACCGAGACGCGAGTGAAAGGAGCATCGTTGACGAGGATCCATTGAGCGGCTCGGTAGATCGCCATCACCTCCGCCTGAAACACGCTGCAGTAGTCCGGCAGACGGAGAGAAATATTCAGGTTCAGTTTCCCAGAGTAGATACCGCTTCCAACACCATTGTCGATTTTAGAGCCGTCGGTATATATATCCAGGACTTCCGGGGGGATGACCGTATTAGGATTCCAGTCATTCCTATTCGGAATCAGAGAGTGGAAACATCTGTCAAGACAATATTCAGCAGTGATATAGTCCATGTTCGCAGGGGCCACCGGATCAACCTCCAGAATAGTGGAGTGTCCAGAAGGTATAATGTGCCAGCGAGACAAAGCATTAAGTCTAGTCGCAGTAAACTTGGCCGCCTGCTTAGCGAGAAGCACAGTAGGAAGCCAGTTGAGCATCGCGAACAAGGCTTTCGTGGGGGTGGTGCGTAGAGCACCAGTTATGTAAATGGCGGCAGACCTTCTGACCTTGTCAAGGAGTCTGACGTTGTGTTGTCTGTCCAGAGCAGTCCACCAGAAAGCAACGCCGTATAAGAGGTTGGGTTCGATGACCGTAGAATATATCCAACGCATGATCCTTGGGCGAAGACCCCATCTGGTTCCGACCGCTCTACTGCAGGAGTAAGCAGCACACGCCGCCTTGCGTGCCCTAGCAGCCAGATTCGCCCTCCAGTTGAGTTTGGGATCGAGGATCAGGCCCAGATATTTAACCTCGGGACTCAACGTAAGTCTGGTCCCACGTATCATGGGAAGAGAGAAGGTCGGAACTTTATATTTCCTCGTAAAAAGGATCGTGTCGGTCTTAGAGGGGTTGATAGACAGTCCAAAATCCCTACACCAGTCCAGTACGATTGACAGCGCCAAGTTCAACTTATCCGACAGTGTCTGCGGACAAATTCCCGACGCAGCAATGGCAATGTCGTCAGCGTAAGCTATGACTTCGTTGCCAGAGTGTTCCAGCCCTCTCAAGAGAGAGTTGACTGCAAGGTTCCAGAGAAGTGGTGATAGAACACCGCCTTGCGGTGTGCCCCTACGAACCATTCTCTGACAATTAGTGGCCCCCACTTTGGAGGTTACTATCCTCGACTTGAGGAGAAGCTCGATGAACCTGACCAGATTCTGTCCCAAGTTCAGAGAACCAAGAGCCCTAAGGATAGCGTCCGGGTCGACGTTATTAAATGCACCCTCAATATCCAGAAAAATGGCCAAAGTGTATTCCTTAACGTGCATGGACTTTTCCACCCGAGAGATAAGGGAGTGAAGTGCAGTCTCCACTGATTTACCTCTCGTATACGCATGTTGGGAAGCGGATAGAAGCGCTGGATCAATCGAGGCCCTAATATGAACATCAAGGACTCTTTCCAGTGTCTTCAAAAGAAAGGAACACAGACTTATGGGTCTATAGTCATTCGCCCCAGTATGGGACGGTTTCCCAGCTTTGGGAATGAAAATCACCCTAGATATTCTCCAGCTCCAAGGGATATAAAGGAGCCTAAGACTAGCATTGTAGATGGCAAGCAACCAAGGGAGGATTATCTCCTCCCCATGTTGAATGTCACCCGGGATAATACCATCCGGTCCTGGTGACTTGAATGGTTCGAAAGACCTAACAGCCCACTGCACTTGGCCAAGGGTGAGAGTCAGGGGGGAACAGTTTCCAGACAGTGGTTCGTTGACCTGATAAAAGGCCTGACCACCCAGGGTGGCACTACCTGGAAAGTGAGTGTCAAGGAGAAGCTCAAGCGTCTCCAAACTGGACGTAGTCCAGCATCCGTCAGTCCGTCGGATACAGTCAAGGGATTTGTGAGTGGAACTTAGAATTTTACGGAGACGGCCCGTTTCGGCAGAGGATTCTACTCTGGCGCAGTAGTTCCTCCACGAGGCCCTCTTCGCTCGCCTTATAGCGTATTTAAGTTCCCTCTTTTTGGCCTTGTAGATTGACCATTCGCCTGTCGCCTTCGCCCTATTAAAGAGCCTGCCACAAGATCGGTGTAGATCATCGATCTCTTGGCTCCACCAGGGCGGTTTACGTTTGCCCCTATGGGCAGCGGGTTTGACGGAGGATGTGGCTGCCGCCCTAAGCGCGGTTGACAGTGTGTCCGCAGCCCTATCCACGTCGAAACGGGTCGTTATAGTCGGGGGGGTAGAGGGAAGGCTGCTACGCAGTTTCTCTCTAAAAATGGTCCAATTCGTGTTCCTCCTGTTGACCGGAGGGGTCATGGCAGGGGGAGACTCGTTCGTGTCGATAGTGAAGGTAATGTATCTATGGTCCGAAAAGGAGCATTCCTGAGATACAAACCAGTCCTTAAGGTTAGTAGAGAAATCGGAGCTGACCAGAGTAACGTCCAACACCTCCTTTCTGTTTGAAGTAAGGAAGGTTGGTTCATCGCCCCGATTTGCTATGACTAGGTTATTACTCATAATAAAATCAAAGAGGCACTCACCCCGTTCGTTGGTACCGGAACTGCCCCACATCGTGTGGTGGGAGTTGGCATCCGCACCGATGATGACCGGAACTCCGCGCAGTCTCGCATCTGCCACTAGTCGACCGATGGGCTCCTGAGGGGGAGAGAGCCCATAGTCATGCGCCAGATACGATGACGTGATCCAGATGGTCATCGAGTTCATCTCGACGACCATGGTGACGGTGTCTTTATCGCTGAACCTGTGAAGGAGAAGAGCGTTAATACTATTCTTAACCATGACACAAGCCCTAGGCTTACCTGAGTTCTGGATATACGCTAAGCGATATCCTTTGATGTTGAGTCCGCAAACCTTACCGTCTACAATCCAGGGTTCTTGGACCAGAACGAGCTCTGCTTCCTCGGTTGTCAGTCGGAGGAGCAGAGCGGCGGAGGCTGTTTTAGAGTGCTGTAGATTAATTTGGATGATTCTCAGCATTGGTCAGAGAATCAACCACTGTCACGTCAGCGTCCTCTTCGTCCGACAACGGTGAGGTTGCACCCGCGTCAATGTCAATGCCGTCGAAGAATTCCCCCACCAGCTCAGAGTTGGACTTCTTGCTGGATGAGGAGCGTCGAGAAGAATGACTACACACGCTTCTACACTCGACGTCTTCGACGGGTTCGAGGGGTCCGGGGGTAGGGTCGGATGGGGCAGGATCGGATGGGGTAGGGTCGTGTGGGGCAGGATCAGATGGGGTAGGTTTCTGTGGGATGGGTTGGGATGGTACGGGATCTACGGGGATGGAATCTGTTGGGGGATGTGCGGCAACGCGGGAATCCGACTTATAGACCCTTAGCTCGATTGAGCTAAAACCATATTTTATCACGCCCCCTCGGGCATTGATAAGCGGAAGTGACTCCTCATTCAGAATGATCACCGCTTCGCGGTAATCACCCCACTGGTCAGAAACTTTAGCCACCCTCCAGTTATGGGTGGGCAGGTCCGAGTTGCTGGCCTTGAGGATCCTCAGCATGGTTTCCGGGTCTGATGGCCCGGTCGGAATTCTCGCCTTGGATCGGGGGCGGTTGGGAATCTGGTCCGGAGGGACGGCAGCAAGCTTAGCTCCTGGCCAGACTTCACCAATCCTACTGATAGACTCCTTGTAGAGCTCCATAGAGCGGAGATCCGAGCAAGCTATCATCTTGATGTGCCCTTGATACCACCCCGCATCAGTACAGCCGGGTGAAGGGCCAGGGTTGGAGTCCATTACTCCAAGGAAGACGTCCAAGAGCGCATGTTCCACCAGCTTCCACTTGGTGGGAGCAATGGAACCATCAGGGTGGCTCTGGTCAACGATTGCCCAGGTCAAACCTTCCTTTAATACCTCACTTAAAGGCTTTGGAGGTTTGCTGGGGTCGGGACGTCTGGGTAGCGTCGACGGACGGGGTCTTGCAGGGGGGGGGATGTTAGGGTTGGTCACCTTTGGGCGTTTGGGAGGCTGGAGTGGAGCGTTAAGCTCGATTGATCTTTGCCTCTTTGGGGCTGTCTCTGCCGTAATCGGAGAGCCGGGGGGGCGATCATTTTGATGGGCCTTAGCCCAGGCAAGGCTACCCTTCTCGTCCTCTGAGAGGAGAGCCGGGTCGGTCGAGCCAAATCTCGCAATGATCCGCATGGCTGATCTGCGAGTTCTATATGCCCTAACGCTAGCACTCACGGTATTTTTGACACCCAAAGATGGATTGGTGTCAGGGGCTTGCTCGCCAGACTTGTCTGCCAATGCCTTGGCGGCAGCCGAAGAGTGCGTGGACATGTTCGCAGCAGCCTTAGAGGTAGACGGTGCCTCGGTAGAAGGTGCCAGGGTCGAAGGTGTGGCGACACTAGGGAACGGCTTCACAGCCGGAGCCTTGTGTGCCAAGCGGGGTTTCACCGAAGTGGGAGCTTGGGTCTTGGTTTTAGAGGTTGGGACAGCCTTTTTGACAAGTGCCTGTCCAGGGAGGGTTGTGCGTCCACCTGTACCAGTGGATACTTTGCGCTCACTCTTTTGAGTTAGCGCTGGTTTGTGTGGTCTGTTAGAGTTGGTATTCATTGCTAGTGGGTCCCCACTCAAAGCCGCTATCCTTGCCCGCAAAGTGTAGTTACCCTTAAATGGTCCCGTGGTTATCTATGCATGCAGGGAGGCCACGCGAGGGTTGGCATCAGCCCTTATGGGGACAGTTGCTCAGAGCCAGACCGGGTACTAATCGGGAGTCTTCTCAACCGAACCTACACCGCCAACTTAACGGCGACGGACAAGGAACGTACTTTGAGGCCTGCCAGGGTTTTAACGGGACGGGGGCAGCTGTAGCCCTAGCCTGGAGCCGTTCACACCGGGTTTCACCCCGGTGCTACCGTGCGTACACAACTAGGTCCAGAAAGCTACAGCCACCAGCTCAGAGCAATCAAAATCAGAAATGGGGGGGTAGGAGTGGTCAGAAAGAAGAGAAAAGGGTCGTGCCAAAAGGGGGGAGGGGTCAGCCATAGTCACCCCGGCTGAGAGGGAGGTGTTTATTGACTCCCCAGTCTAGATCCGTAGTGTTTTGTTAAGGGCAGGGCCACCTCTAGCAGGATGTGACGATGTCACGCACTAACGGTCTTGATAGGGTAGAGGCTGGGGGCTCCGAGGGAGCTATGATCGCATATCCCTATCCTGCGGAAACCGCTTGACCTCAACCATGGTTCACTAAATAAATTGTGTAGTGAGTTCATCGCTTCAACGACTAAGAAATATCGCTCTCCCATCTGCGTCTAAAGGAGCCATGCCCTTGATAAGGCTACTATTCTAGCTTTTAACCTCCTCCTACATACATATATACATACTTAACATAATTAGTCATTACAACCTTTAAGTCAGGATTAGGACCTAGCTTCTCACACCACTTATAATTTAATTTCCTATGTAAGTGTCGATTATAACGATTAGTGTCACGGAATGAGAGATCAGAAACCGCCGTCTCTTTATACCAAAAGCATTTCACTGACACATGTGGTAAAAGACTGTCTTTTCCTATTCAAAAGGCCCACAGCTCCTGCAGAAGTCATTAGTCGAAATGCCGAGTCTTTCGACATGCCTACTATAAGGACAGTGACCTATAAGAATCGCTATTGTGTGATGGTTGGCCATGTTATTTGTCTAAAGGTCCAAAAGTGTCCAGCAGACTTTAGCAATATTGCACGTACCCTCCTGCTGCCAACGGGATTGACAACGTAGTGTATTGGCTTATTTGACATGAGGCCACGGGTCAAACCCCAGGTCAGACAACTCTAACAAAACAAAATATGAAGAAATATTTCTTCGGCAACTTCCTCTCAGCAGATTTCTGGCAAAAACTCTGAGCGTTAATAAATTCCCACGAGTAGTTCCTCAAACATCTGTCTTTCGAAGGCGTCGTTAAACTGTAGGTTCCGCTACTCATGTTTAAAATTAATATACACAACATGAGTATTGTGGGAGCTAGGTCGTAATTCTGACTGAAGCGTAGTAATAACCTATTATGTATGTATGTGTAATAGGAACACCTATGCCTTGTAACATGTCGGAGATTACCAGCTTCACACCGGCACTGGCCAGCTCATTAGCAATACAATTGCAATTTCCAACGATATCCCTGTATCCCGGAACATATAAGAGTTACAGCCAACCAGGATGTATTGCTAATGATGATAGTATTGCTAAAAAGATGACAGCGACTTGATGATAAGGATAATTGCTTTAAGTTTAGATGTCTCTTGTAACTCATGGTAAGGCAGTGAAACTTTTTGAACACACCTCGTTTATTTTGAAATTTAATATTCACTGTAGTTGTTAAAAAAAAATGTTTTTTTTTTTCGTTTCCAAATTCGTTATCAAACTTCAATTTCCAATTTAATTAATGATAGAAGATAATCGCATCCATCATCGCATTATCAATTCTAAAAACCCACATCAAAAAAAAAAAAAAGTTTTTTTTTTGATTAACCGTAAGTGACATATTCAATTAACGTGAAGGTGTCCTTCTAGTGAAAGGCAAATAGACATGCATTTTAAAAGCTTAATTAAAGAAAATTTTAATTGAATTTGTTTAACGTGTTTTTTTTCTATCGTAAATAGACAACAGATATGTATGTATGTAATCATGCCATAAGATAATTAAAATATCAATAACGTTTTATCTAATTTGCTAAAATTTAAACAAATTCATATCACCTGTCAGATGCCACCAGCAAGATATCTTTACCTTTATCACGCCCAACAATAAACTCTGCAGATGACCGGAGCAGATAAAAAGAAATACAATTCTAGCCATGGGGGCAAGGTGTAGTGAATTTAACGCAACTTTATATTTTGTTTGTTTATAATGTTTTTTTCTTTTCTTTTAATTTCGTTTTTTTTTTTTTAATCTTAAATTTATTATGCCGTTTTATTTATTTTGTTGTATTTTGGGGGGTCGGGATTGTACCAACGTTTTGCATATTTTTAATTTATTTCCTGACATCTCTCCCACTGCTGGGCACCTTTTTTTGCTTTTTTATGGACCAGGCTAAGAGCCATGCTAATAGACATGCAGTCAGCCAAACAGCCAGCCAGCCAGCAGCTGTCTAAAAGTACAGGCTTTTCAAAAAAAAACAGACATAAATGGCTATGAAGCTATGAACAATGTTGGACGGATGTATGGTGGACAGATAGGAAGTCTTAAAAACGGATGTTTAAAGCAGTTCGCCTTAGCAGACGTAATGAAAGAAAACGTAGTAAATAATTAATGTAAAATTAGGTTAACATTAATTAATATTAAGGCTTTTATGGCTCCTCTTCTTTCGCTTTCTTTTCTATCCTTAACATCAAGGCAAATAGAAGATTTCCAGCTCCACTATCTACGGTTAATAACACGGCAAAAAAGTCAAGTTGCAGGTAAAACAACTTAGGAAAAAAAAACAGAAAATTTTATGTTTAAAACTTAAATAAATTTTTGTGGCTTTTCATTATATCGTTTTAATTTCTTTTTTTATTTTCTTGCTTCTTATTTAACTACTCCTGTAATATTCTCCTCTTATTTTTTTAACTTCTTTTTTCTTTCTCCAGTATAAATAATGGTTGTGCCATGATGTTCTTTATATTTAAACGTAATTTGAATATTTCATTTAGTATTCCATTTGACTTTTTCTCTGCGGCAACGTTAGTAGAAATACGTAAAAAAATTATTTAGCTTTGCCACTAGTATTGCACAAGTCATATACGTACGTATGTACATACTACCCACTATTCAAATAAGTTACAAAACGAAGAACCAACCGAATCAATTAGCATTTTTTATAGGCCTTAAAAAAGGAGTTAAATTTTAATAATACACTTGCAAAGAAAATCTAGTCAAATTAGGACTTCTCCAAAATTCCTCTCTAGTTCGGGCCATCACCTTCACTTCACATTTCATGTGTTAACAAAACGGCCCGTGCTTATGTGCCTCTACCAGCCTACGAACCATTCTAATAATATCGTTTAATTACTTTCTAAGCAAATAAATGGCAGCGGTGAGTCCGAGATATGGATGCATAGAAGCATAGAAGCTATATCATTGGAAAATTTTGGATATAGTTAATCTACATACATACATACATAATTGGCCATTACAACCCTTTAGTGAGGATTATGCTCTAGCTTCTCACACCACTTATATTGTGTGTGTTAATTTTATACACGAGTGTCAGAACTTTCAATTCAAAATCGACTCCGAACGACAGATCTTTGAGATACTTTTTCAAGGTAGTTTTTTGCCATAAATCTGCTGAGAGAAAGTCTCCGAAGAAATATTTTTTCCAACATCGGTTTTGGGGCTTGGACTGTGGCCTCACGTCTATTAAGGTAACACACAATGCCTATGGTAATGCCTATTGTCTGCACGGTACCTAAACCTACATTCGACGAAAATATCCCTATACGACAATGGTAATACACCTCCCTGATAACCTCATCCTTCCAGAGATCATTATCGAAGTACTCACTGGCTCATCCAGATCACACAACCAAGTAGAATGTGAAGTCTTTCTAAAATAATTGAATCTTTGAAGTCGCCGTAGTCTAGTAGGTAGTGTGTTGGCTTATTAGACTGAAGGCCCGAGTTCGAATCCCAGGTCAGATATCAAAACGAAATATGAAAAAAATATTTCTTCTGCGATTTCCTCTCAGCAGATTTCTGGCAAAAACTCTGAGTGTAAATAAACCTGCCATGAAAAAGTTTCTCAAAAAAAAACCTGTCGTTCGGAGTCGACGTTAAACTGTAGGTCCGGCCACTCATGTATAAAATTAACGCAAACAACATAAGTGGTGTGAGAAGCTAGGTCGTAATCCTGACTGAAGGGTTGTAATGACCAATTATGTATATTTGTATGTTATGTATTGATTGTCCCTTGCATTACTCAATAACTGTAGACTATTCAGTTTGAAAGTTTTAAAAGCTTTTGATGTACGAATCAGATAACTGAGTATAGCGTATGGTGAAGTAGTCATATTTGCTGACAATAAAGTGGTCATTAGATCCCTAGAAAGTGTGTACACCACATCTAGGGTTGTCTAAGAATGCCGGATATCTCTAGAAAAGATATTCGTCGGTTATTCTCATATGGTTTGCTTAAAACGGACGACATTGAAGGTAGCAACAAAGCTTCCTTTCTTTAATTTTAAGCAAAACAACGTGTGAGTGAGATACTATCGAAATTTTTTATATATGTAAGTCTGTAATATACGTTTTCTAGGTTGAGCGCATATGAAATGTTTAATTTGCCATGAATCTAGCTCAGAAATCAGGCTGAATTGGACTGATGAAATTGTTTATGTTGGCTTTGAGGATCACTGTAGCTTCTGGCTTATTCACATACACTTGCGACTTAAGAAAACGTCACATGGAATAGACTAATAGGATCAAAACGCACAATATCGTTGAAACCAAATATTGTTGGTATCCATTTCATTCAATTTAGGCCCCCCACAAGAAGCTGGTAATCATCAACATATAGTACTTGCCGTTGATCCACACAAAACAGTGATTTTTTTGGATGCATTGGACCTTCTTCAATCTCATGTGGAAGTGTATCGGTAAAATAATTTCGTTTGTTATGGAAATCTTGGCTGAATAGGATTTTTCGATTAAAATTAGGGTCAATTGCTTCAGAGCCCATTCAGCAAAGACCCGATGCTATCATTAGTCGCCCGTGGCGACTTAGCAAAACTAACTGATTAAATGACAACTGAATTGACAGATGTAGCTTCAACAATATGGCCGTTATCAACTGTCAAATTGTTCGGATATTCCTATTGGAAGACTCGATATAAATACCAAGGCTCACACAAATTATCACTTTCTCCTTCAATTACTAACATCGTATTTTCGGCTGTAATTGCCTTGACGCCGTTTATAATAGAGTATCTATATTTTTTTTTTTTTTTTTTTTGCCTTGAGCCGGAGGTGGTAATCTTCGAAAGATACTTCTGTACCGACAAAAGCATGCACGATTCACCATCACTGGTGCCTACGTACTAAACCCACCCCCTACACACTTCAACCACTCTCCCCCCGCGGGACTGCCGTAAGGTATTACTTCGCGGAGGGCTGGTTAGCTCGAAAGCTTTATCACGTTATCCTAAATTTCGCCTTCGTTCCTCCAATCTTCGGAGTACCATCATTACTTCGGCCATTTTCTGGCTGTATTGGCTCCATAGCGTCCTAGAATTCAACAGCTCCTCCATGAGCTGGTTTGGTCCTAATCTATTTTCTCCGGGCCATCTAAATCTGGGGCAGCATGTTAGAATATGCCCCGCATCTTCCTCTTCATTTACACAGTTTGGGCATATAGGGGAAGTATCATGTCCAAATCTGTGCAGGTACTTCCTAAAACATCCATGACCAGTTAGAAACTGGGTCACGTAGTAATTCAGCTCGCAATGCTTGTTCTCCATCCAAAGGGTTATAGAAGGGACAAGGTGAAATGTCCATCTTCCCTTTAAGCTGCTCTCCCATCGTGACTGCCATTTGTGCATGGAAGTCCTTCTTTCCTCCGCTTTTATATCCGCTGTCCGTCCTGGATACTCGAGACGGCGAAAGTATATCCGCCTCATCTCATCCGCCAATATGTCTATTGGTATTGCCTTTGCCAATACCAATACCGCTTCATCAGATACTGTCCTGAAGCCACTTATCCGTCTAATCGCGCTTAGACGATACACCGAGGACAGTATTCTCCTTGTCGTCCCCACGGAGAGTGCCTCCGACCATATGGGGCAAGCATACAGCATTATCGACGTTACTACCGCTGAAATTATCCTCCTCTTGAATGGACCTGGTCCTCCAATATTTGGCATCATCCTCGCCAGTGCTCCCTGCGTTACACATGCCTTTTCGCCGATGTACTTTACGTGCTCCTTGAAATTCAACCTGTCGTCGATAATCACTCCCAGGTATTTTATCGCCCTCTTTGATTCGATCTCTGTGCCTCCAACGGTGACTTTCATCTTCTCCACTATCTTCCGGCCGCTTATCAAGACGGCTTCCGTTTTATGTGCAGCAAGTGTCAAACCTGCCTCATCCAGCCATGCTCCAACATTTCGAATCGCTGTGTTAGTTTTCTCCTCTATTTCCTTTACCGTCTTAGCTACCGAGACTATGGCAATGTCATCTGCAAAGCCCACAATTGTAGTCCCGTTTGGCAATTCCAGTCGAAGTACTCCATCGTACATAATGTTCCATAGTAGTGGGCCAAGAACAGAGCCCTGCGGGACACCCGCCGTCACTACGTATTCCTGCTCTCCTTCATCCGTTAGGTATATTACCTTCCTGTCCTGAAAGTAATTATTCAGAATCTCCATTAAGTATGGCGGCGTAGCCATGTTAAAGAGGGCTCTCATAATCCGCCCCCAATTCGCTGAGTTGAACGCGTTTCTAACGTCAAGTGTGACAACCGCGCAGTATTCCTTAGTGCCAAATCTCCATCTTTCGCCCTCTATTGCATCTCTTGCAATGTCGACTACCCTCCTTATCGCGTCAACAGTGGACCGTCCTTTCCTAAATCCGTATTGCAGGTCCGAGAGAGCTCCTCCTGCCTCGGCACGCGTCAGTAGTCGATTGTATATTATCCTCTCCAGTATTTTTCCCATTGTGTCGAGTAGACAAATGGGCCGATATGACGATGGTTCCCCTGGTGGTTTACCAGGTTTTGGAATGAGAACCAATTTCTGCTTCTTCCATCTACGTGGAAAAACACCCTCGACGAAGCACTTGTGGAACACCTTAGCGAACATATCAGGTCTGAACCGGATAGCCGCCTTAAGTGCCCTATTCGGGATTCCATCTGGCCCCGGTGTTTTCCTATCTCCTATTCCATTGCATGCTGCGAGTACCTCCTCTCCTGTTACCTCGGGTATGGTATGGGTAGCTTCCGGATCCCTACTTATGAAAGTGTAGGGCTGGCCCCGTGGGAATAATGTACTAATAATCCCCCGTAGCAAGACTGGACAGCCTAGTTTAGGCTGTTCCCGAGCACCGATTCTCTTGCAGACGACTCTATAAGCCGTCCCAAAAGGATTGACGTCAGCTTCTTGGCATATCCGCTGAAAGGATAGTTTTTTGCTCCTCTTAATGGCTCTTCTAAGTTGATGCCTTAGATCCTCATATGAAGCCCGTTCGGCTTCCCATGTCGGTCTTCCTCTCGTGCGCTGGGCCCTTCTTCTCGCCCCAAAGCAAGCCGACCGCAGATTTCGAATCTCGTCATTCCACCAGTAGCAGGGGGAACGTCCCCTACACACAGTCCTCCTAGGCATAGCAGCATCACATGCAGTGTTGAGCATTTCGCATACGTCGCTCACTAATTCCTCGGCCGTGCTGCCAGTCGTATGAAAAGACGACAACAGCAATCTATACGTCTCCTCATCAAAGCGGGAGTCCTTCCATTTAGGTCCCGTAAACTTCGGCAATCCATCTCCTCTCGTGTTGCGCCCAGTAACCGTCATTACGATTGCCTGATGGTCACTATTCGTGAAGTCCTCAGTTAGCTTCCACGCGGTCCGCGAAACAAGGCTATCGCTCACAAACGACAGATCTATTATCGAGCTCGATCCAGCTCTCCTAAATGTGCTTCCTCTTCCATCATTCATCAGCGCCACAGGAAGGGAAGCGAACGTTTCCAAGAGGCAGCGACCCCTGGCGTTAGTATATCTACTACCCCATTCGGTCGCCCAAGCATTAAAGTCTCCTCCAATAATGACGGGGGTATTCAGGCGCACGTGTGACGCCAGCCTCTCCAGCATATGTTGGAACTCATCCATTGACCATCTCGGGGGGGCGTAACAGCTGTAGACGAAAACTCCCTTTATCCTGGCCATAACGAAACCAATGTCCCGCGCATAGGTTTGCTGGAAGGGTAATGAACCACAGATCCATATAGCCGCAGTACTAGATCCGTCCGTGATCCAAGTACTATTCTTCGGTACCCTATAAGGTTCGCTTATGATGGCGACATCAATATTCTCCTCCTTTACCCTCTGGACCAATAGGTCCTGGGCTGCTTCGCAATGGTTCAGATTAATTTGTATTAACCTCATCTCCTAGAACGTGATTTAAGAGCGCTCAAAAATTTTGGACACCTTCCGCTCCCCGCGATATGGTTGGCAGATTTCGGGTCGCCCACTTTGCAGAACATGCAAAGAGGTTCGCCTTCGCAATTCCTCGCAATATGCCCCTCCTGTCCGCACTTACGGCAAGTTCGCGAGCGGTCAACCTTGCTCGTGCACTGACGGGCCATATGCCCAAACTCCAAGCATCGGAAGCATTTTGTCGGAGTGTTCCTCTCGCGAATCCTGCATATGACCCAGCCGATCCTAATTCTACCTTCCTTCAGGAGAATCGTTGCTGCGTCTGCGTTAAGGCTTACTATGGCAGTTTGCGTCCCACCATATGCCTTCCTGAGACCAACTATGTCGGTCTGACCGAAGCCCTCAAGACCTGGAACGTTCATAATTGCGTTATATACGTCCTCCTTCTCCGTGATCTCATCAATGTCCTTTATCTCAATTGTCCTCCTCTCCTTTAGAGTGCGGACAGACGCGCATTCACCTAGGAGCTCTCCAATGGCCCCTCTAAAGTCCTCCGTTCGCTCACCGTTTTTGCCGAGCTGAAGTAATAGCTCGCCTTTGACGGTCCTCCGAATTTTCGTCACGTTTTCCCCTAATTTACAAAGTTTAGGGTCCGTTTTAACCCTCCTCAAAATGTCAGCATACGATGTGTCATCCTTCGTTGCTATCATGATTGCGTCGGGCTTTGCTTTCCTCTCCTTAGGTTTCTTGCCCCTTCTTTTCTTTTTAGTGACTTTTTGCCACCCTGGTTCTCCAGTTAACTCCTCCGCGTTCACCTGCCTACTCAGAGTCGTCTCAGTAGTCCTCCTCGGCAAAACTTTTGGTGGAGGATTTGGAGTTCTCCTCTTTGCTTGGGGAATCTCAACAGTCTCCTCCTGTCTCCTCTTCCCCTCCTGATTTCTCATCCAAGGTGAAGTTTGTGTAGCAGAGCTGCTGCTACTCTTCTCATTGGTTGTCTGCCCCCTTAGCTCACCTGCGTACAGGTCGTATAGGGTCTTAATGGAATCGATCGCATCCCTCATCGGCTGGTGGATTGATCTCCTTTTTCCATCCTCCATCATATCAATTAAACTTCTAATTTGGTCCCCGAGTTGACCAAAAACCCCGCTGGTCGAAGCCGTCGGGTTGCTTCGCGTTGGTTCCGACTCCGATGCCGCCAATCCTGAAGATTCTCCATTCACTGGGGATCTCGGAGTCCTCGTACTGTGGCCGAATGGGTTCATTTCCCGATTCCGCACTGGAGATCTCTGAATCCTTGAGCTCTGCCCGAAAGCGTTCAGCTCCAGAGTATTCATATCGTTCGTTTTATTCGTAGGTTTATTTCGATTGTTCATCATTTCGTTTGGGCCCCAACTCTCGGCCGCTATCCTAATCCATCGTTGTAGTCGTCACAAAAGACCCCGTGGTTATCTATGCATAAGCAGGGAGGCCACGCAAGGGTTGACACGTAACCTCATGGGAATACGTGTTCAGAGCCAGGTCGACGTAAACCAGGAATTCGCATCTAGTCCTACAACACCAACTTAACGGTGATAAATCAGGAACGTACCGACAGACTTGCCATAATTTTAACGGGGCGGGGGCAATGACAGCATTGGCCCGGCAGCCATTTCAGCCAGCTTTCACACCGCCTACTAAAGTGCCGGAATACTGCCATCGTCAGCCTATATCACCAATTCAAATCCATTTTCCGGTATACCATAATTAGAACCTTACCGGGCTCGGTTCTAATGCCCCAATTAAGGGCGCCGCTTCGCTGGAACTGAGGGAACCACGGAGGCGTTACTCTCCTATTTTCCCATCTCTTGAGGGAACCCCCTGTGGGATGATGCCTAGTTAATGGCGGCATCAGTTCGCCATGTCGCAGATAACGTCTTCGGCTATTTGTACCTTTTTGTAGTACGCCTCCGTATCTGCCGCTCTTGGTCGGGGACTGCTTATTGGTTATTCGCAGCTAGCCTACATAGGGTAGGCCGTCCAGTTATCCGCCACCTACTGACCCCCATGGTAGCCTGAAGCTCAGCCCCATGTAGAGTATCTATATAGAAATGTGTGTATGTGTGTGAGTGTGTGTGGGTATAGATTCAATTTAATTTAGGCCATATTATGAAGATATAAATGATACACAGTCAAAAGAGGACAATTTTTCGGTTGGTTGAAAATTAATTGAAATTCAAGTAGCCTCTGCTCGTAGATGAAGATGTTGGTTACCGTCTTCTGTTGCTTCTACTGCTTGCTGTTGAGTTGTTCGACTATTTCGTTGATGTTAATAAAAAAAAAGAAAAAATAGCGCAAAAAAAACTTGAAATAAAATACGAAAGAAGGAAAAAAAGGAAAAGAAAGGAATACATTAAGTGACTTAAATTTTCATGATGTCGTCTTATTACCTGGTTTTCATTATTAATGGAAATTTTATTTTATTTTCTGTGAAATTCGAAACTTCAACACAGGATGTTTTAGATTGTTTGAGCACAAAGTGTTAAGCTATGTGTATGTGTGTGACAATTTTGTTTCATTAAAATAACTTTTAATTTAATGAGTTAACTAAGAAGACTTTACTAGAAGTTATTTCTTAAAAATCAGAAAAAAATATTTTTTTTCTCTTATAATTTACAGTCTTCCAGGCATACCATATGAAATCATAAAATGAAATAAATTAAAAATTATTGTAAAATATTGTCTCATGTTAAATAAAATAAAAAGAAGAAGAAGAAAATACTTAAAATCATGTCATAAATTATTATTGAAAGATGTATTGTTTTATAATTGTTGTCATAGAAATAAATTGATATTCAAATTCGAATAAAAATTTATGGTTCGTAATAGAAAAATAGAAAAACACTCAAGAAAAATATATGCAAAGAAATATACAAGAAAATATAAGAAAAAAAATGGAAAAAAGTCCAAATGTTATGATTTCCTTGGGGTTGCATTTAACCAGTAGGTGGGAAGGGAAACAAAAAGTGCAACATCATCAGGCAAATAATATTATTTTACAGAAATTTTTGCCTTCTACTATATTGTGCAACACAAGTTTTTCTTTCTTTAACTTTTCCTCTTCATTTCTTTTTTTTTCTGCATAAAAAATTTGCCATAAAAACAATATTGTTCACATTATTGCAGTGAATGTTGTCTTTGATGTTCGTCTACTCTCTGTTCCTTTAGCCAAAGTAGTTGTTGTTGTTGCTATTTTATTGTTATTATACCCTACATTCATACATTAAAGGAGGGCATAATTTGTTTACAAGTCGTGTAAGTAGTGTATTAAGTTATTAGACAAGAGGCCGCGGTCCAAACCCCAGGTTAAAGTTCTCTAACAAAACGAAATAAAAAAATATTTCTTCGGCGACTACCTCTCAGCAGATTTCTTTAATAAGGATTGCCATGAGAAGTTTCTTATAAATCTGCCGTCCGGAGACGACTTTAAACTGTATAAAATTAACAAACACATCATAAGTGGTGTGAAAAGCTAGGCCGTAGTCCTGACTGAAGGATTTAAATGATCAATTATGAATGTATTTATGCATAGAAGCTATGGCCAATCACAACTTATGGTATTGTTGATCTGAATATACCTTTTGGCTCACAATACAGGAATTTATTTTCGCTACTGGTTTTGTAATGAAAATACCAAATAGATTGTATCATGAAAACGGCTTGCACTCCCCACAGAACGTTATTCAAGCGTTCACCGACGTATACAGATCTCGCGATGAACGCGGATGTTAAATCCTTTCATTACGGTTAAGCCTTCCATAATGCCATGAACTACTCGAAGTTTATGGTACTATTTAGACAGAAATAATGGGTATAGAGCCTGCCGCTGTAAGAATTCAGTATCAGAGTAATCTAGTATTCCGCCACATCGAAGATTCTGCAAGACTGCTGGATATCTCTGGAGGAGATATCAAGACATTTGACTTTTGCCGTCATACTTGCAAAAGCTGGCACAACACACATACATAATTGATCATTACAACCCTTCAGTCGGGCCTTACGACACTGATTATGATCCTGCCACTTATTTTTACACATGAGTGGCAGGACCTACAGTTTTTAAAGACGACATTGAACGACAGAATTTTTTGAGAAACCTCAGAGTTTTTGACAGATATCTGCTGAGAAATCGCCGAAGAATCCCGAAAACGTCACTATTTGGTATGTGTTTTTAACTACATTCGCCAGGCCATCACTGTCAACAGCGAGCACTCTATGTCTTTGACTACTCACTTTTGTGTCTTGCATTTGATGTTCTGGCCATAAATACTTGTGGTTTCAATAGGACGGCATTATCTGACACAGCTTGTTCCATACTGAATATTCTGCAATTTGAAGGTTTGATCATCTTACATGAAGGTGATGTGAACGTGCGATTTTACACCGATAAAATTTTCTGAGAGGTTTTCTTAAGTCGCAGATGTATGCAAATAAGACACAGCATTCCTTAAAGCCAATAAAATCCATACTATCCGTCTACTACAGGAAAATTGGATGCGCTGTCCACAGATGCGCTTCACACATAATGACATCAATACCAACAAAACATTTCGATGATATATTACACACACTTTGTTTTATATCAATTTGAAATTGAGAAGCGATTAATGAAAGTCTCGTTATATATAAACTTTAATTTCTCTTTGCCTCCTTTTGCTGTCAGGAAAGCCAGTAAATTTTTTCGTTTGGGAACAAATGTGAGTCAGCTAACTCTGTCATAAATGACGGCTTCTGAACTCAGTTTGGATGTAAATTGTATTCAAGTTTAACTGGGATTTATCTGCCAAAGAATTCATTGAATTGTTTTACTTTTCAATTGTACGACACAAGACAAAAAGGTAAAGCATAGTCGGCTTTGACCAAATCCTGACTTGCTCTTGCTTGCTTTTAGTATTTTTTACTAAATTTTCTCTACACAATATTTTTTTATATTTTTCTAATCTAAGTGCTATTTGCTGTTACCAATTTTTATTCTTATTTATTTTTGTTCTTTTTCTTATTGTTTATTGTTTTTGTTGTTGTTATAACTTGCTACACCCACTTACTACTGTTATTGCTGCTGTTGCTACTGCTTCGGGTGCTACTTTAGTTTTTAATGTGGGTGCAGTTGTTAGAATTTTTATATTCATATACCCACTCTAAAGGGATGTATGAAAGTGTGTGTATGTATATGGCAATGTACATATGTATGTGTGTGTGTGTAAGCTTACGTAGGAATCCTTATTGAGCTTTGTTAGAAGCTGTATTAAAACACTTACACTTTCCGTTACTCCACCTCTGGCACGGCTAATGTTCCACTTTTTTCTGCTGCTGCTTGCTAAGGAGATAGGATATGCAATGAACAAATGACTTGAAGCTTGTGACAGATTTTCTTTTTTTATTTTAGTTATTGTTTTTGTTTCTTAAGAATTTTCTTTTAAATGTTTTCTTAAGTTAGGTTATGTGATGCTATTTTAAAGCGTTCCATTTGAAAATTTTCTTCAATAAGAATCCATTTTTCTCTGTAAGGTTTCTAGAATTCGTTGCCTCTTTAACTAGGATTTTGAAAGAAACTTCTTTTGGGTGTGAAGCAGACCTGGAATTATATTCAAGCAGTTATCTTTTCTACAACAAACACAATGGCAATAACGGTACGATAGTTTTAACATCATCATATAGAAGACATCAGTAGTGGGAGTAGCAGAAGAGAAGGCAAGAAAAACAAGGCAACAAAAAACCTTAAATGAACTTATACCTTCGAGCTTAAAAATGTTTACAGTTATCCAAGTATAACTATAATGTAAAAGCCATCATATGCTTACAAGTACAACTACAGCTACAACAAAAAAAAGCAAAGAAAGTATTCAGTATGTTGAAGCTGAAAAAGAAACACAAGATTTTTATACAAAAAAGCTTGAAAAAAATTGTTTAATAATGGAATAGAGGAACAAAATATTCATATGCAAACGAAATATGCATCAGAGGTTCGTTTAAGTAGTTCGTACTCTCGTCTTCTTCCACATTAGCCTTAAAACACAAAACAATACATAGTATTTGTTAAACTAAAGGTTGTGCATGCAACATGCAACACTAGTAGCGTATCGTATACAATAATGTTTATGTAGGTTTAGTAAATTGTGTTAGTTTTGAGCTTAGTGGCAGCAGCAATAGCAACAACAGCAAAATATTAGGGATGGCTCTCTTTAGAAACTCCATTAAATTATGATTTTAATTACTTATTAGTCGCTAGCTTGGTTTAACAGACTTGTTTTAGATCGAACGGAAGACTGTTTGATTTGTTAAATAAAAATCCTTGCCAAGGGTATTATTTGCGTCTGCTTGGACGTGAGGTTATGGTTCAAACCCCAGGTTAGACATTTCGAAATATTTCTTCGGTGACTTCTTCTCAGCAGATTTTTGGTAAAAACTCTGAGAGTATATAAAAAATTTATGAAAATTAACACACGCAACATAATTGGTGAGAGAAGTTAGGTTGTAATTCTAACTGAAGACAAAAATCGACATTTGATTTCAGTATATCGTGCAAGAACGACTTGAGGTCAAAGCTGCCTCACGTAGGAGTGATGTCAACAAACTAACTTCTAAAGTTGCAGATGTATACGAATAAGTCGCTAATCACAGCGGTCTTCAAGGTCAACATAACCCATGCCATCGGTCAAATTCAGACTGATTTATACAAATCAGAAAAAGTTCGAAGTTTCGAAAACGATCCACCCAGGAAAGCCTTTGTAGTGGTTTAAGCGATGTTATAATGGAATCAATCGTCCATGGAACAAAAACTATCGACACACACAAACTTTGTTTTACTTAAAGATATGAAACGCTAAATAAAAAACATGTAAAGAGCGAATCTGTAGACTATTAAATGGTATTTCAAAGTTACGCTATCAAATGGAAAGTTTAAAGCAACCCCAAAGTGAGGACATTGAAGTTTTGTACTGAAGTTCGGGTGAAGTAAAATTCGTTGCAAAATCAATTAAAGGAACAACACGTACATACATATGTACGTGTAATGTGAACGAAGTTAGAACCACCTAATGTTTTAGAGTCTAATATGGAAAAAGAAGGCGTTAGCACCATCAAAATCCAAAATGACATGACGGATAACAGGATCACAATCACTTAGGGATCATAAGTCAAGCAAAGTCCTACGACAACCTCAATATTAAAGACTTATTTGTCTCCCCAATGCTGTAAGAATGTATTTATAGAAGAAATAATACCATTTATTCAGAATAGATACCTATCGCTTTAAGTCCAATATGTATATTCTGTGCTGAGGAAAATAAATAACCACACCGCTATCAGCGTTAATATAATGCAGAAGGAAACGTCTGGATACTTATCATGTAACAAGCAACAGTCAGTAGTTTTTACGGCGCTGGATTTGAATCACACCGTGATTTAACACGATTCTTATAACTTCTTATAACTAAAGGCTAACTTAAGATGTTCATTTATTATAATTGTGTACGCCCTAATAAAACCAATTAATTAATCCCATCTCTGTATATGCATATGTACGTAGTGAATGCATTTGTATTGCGTTATCAACATCATCAACAACGAGGTTAACTTCTCGTATCTATTTTTATTCCTTTTTTTTTGTTTTTGCTTTTGTTTCTTCCACATTGTTTACTTTTTGGTTGTTGTTTTTGTAGTTGCTCCTAATATTTCTGTGTTGCTCTTACTGTTGCTGCAACATTTTATTATTGTTTGTTTTCTTTTTTGCTTTCGTTTATTTCGATGTTGTTGTGTTGCTCGCTCTGTATTTAACAACAACTGACTAATTGTTGGCTAAAGGCATATTTAGGTTGTTGTTTTTCTTCTTTGCTATTTTTACTCGTATTTTGGTGTTCTTGTTGTTGTTTGTTTCTCTCTTTCTCTTTTTCACTTTTTGTTTACGTTATTATTATGAACAATTTAACATTTAGCATAAACGTATAGCAGCAATACGATGGAAAATAACACACACACGCCAAAGCACTGTGAAATACACCCACATACATACATACATGCTTGTAAAGGGGTATACATACACTCAGAAAAAATGTTAATTTTTGGCGGATAAATTTTTATAGCAGAAAAGCTGGCACGCATTGAATTTCTTTAAGTTCAGAACATCGATGAGATTGTAAATACTCATCACCTTGCGAATACTAATATATGTTATCCTATGCTTCCATCTTTCTCAACGTATTGTTATCTATTTCGGCTCTCTAATGTTCTAGAAAACTTTACCTTGGCCTTTACCTTCTGGAAATATACAATGTCAGCGTAATGTCTTTTGACTTCCTCAATCTCTGCTATGGATTACTAATACAGACTATTTCTTAAACGCTTCCTAGCTTCACATTAAAATAAACAAAGTTTGTGTGAACTCTCATCGACATTTTTTATTCGTTCGAAAGATCTATTGATGCCTTTATATATGGAATACAACATCGTTCAAATCTCCGCCACGTCTTCTTTCGGTGGAGAGCATTCAAATTTTCCAACTTTCCATGATTCTAGCGTAGAAATAAGGCTACATTTGACGAATCTCATGAGTTATATTGGCTTTGAGGACTCCTGTTTATTGTACCCTATTCGCATACACCTGCGACTTAAGAAGACCCCACAAGAAAAAATCTAACACCGTCAAGTCTCACGCTCTCTATGGTAAATTCACATCACCTCAACGTGAGACGACCATACCTTCAAATTGCTCGTGAGGAATATGCAATTTGACATGCACTTTATGGCATAGCGCCGTCCTGTTGATGCCACATTTCGTAGGTGTCTAGATTATCCAATTCAGGTAAAAAGATGTTGATCATCAACGGCCTATGGTGCTCGCCAACGATAGTGATGGCCTATCAAACGTTGGTCCCAAAAAAAAATAAGGGCGAATGTTACCCCCTACACAAAATCAACTCCAAAGAGATGCTTTTCGATGCTCTAGGACGTTATGTGCATTAGTATCGTCACAAATTCGACAATTTTGTTTGAGACACCTACACATTCATCCAGAAATAGGCCTCATCGCTGGAGATGATTTTTCGATGGAAATTAGGTTCAGTTGCCAACTGCTCCATAGCCCATTCAACTAACATGCGTCATTGGATGTGCTCGTTCATGGTGATTTGTCAAATCAGACGATCTAAATGACAACTAATGGCAGATGTATCTTCATCAAGATGGCCATTATCAACTGTCAGAGTTCGAAATTCCATCTTAGTAAACCCTATATATGTCTAAAATGATCTATTCTGCTGTTATGTAAGGTCTCGCTCAATGCTATTGCTTTGACGAAACTCAGGACGGTGTTTACTGTAAGTAAGGATAACACGCTGTTACTATTTAATAAGATTGTTTTCCCAGATGCCTTAATGTCGCAAGGGTTTCAAATATGTCCTGGTCCCCTCCATATCACAGAATCTAGATGTATTGGTTAAAACGATTCCTAATCTGAACAAATGTTCTTTGAGTTAGCAATGACCAATTACAAGCCTGTTATTCTCTTTAAGCTACTTGGGGATAGTCTGCTGTGAAGTCAAATATGACCCAAAGTCGAACAGATAATGACATTTGATGATGATATTACTACTGTCTTGCTAATTCAAGTCCCCAAACAGTCGTATACTAATCTCAAGTCAATCTAATAGCTGTTAACCGAATGGTAAACTGACTTTCAGGCAATATTGTTGATTTGAGTTCACCTTTTCGTTTAGAAGATGCTATTTTGTTTCCCCCTGAGTCCTAAGGACATTGCACTAAAAGCTGGGAAGTTTTTATGCTCTCATCTTACAGCTCAAATGACTACAATTTTCTTCGGTCTCTGCAGATTGTCCTCTCGATAGTAATCGCCCACGAATATCGGTTGACTAAAAACTGTAGGTCCCGCCACTTATGGATAAAATTAACACACATAACATAAGTAGTGTGAGAAGCTAGGTTGTAATCCTGACTGAAGGCTTGTAATGACCAATTATATATGTAAGTATATATTTCATTTTTTACTGTTTCTATTTTTCGAGTGTAGAGTAGAGTAAATACAATAACTAGCTGGAATTAATTTAACGAGAAAAAAACGTATATTTTTTCTATTTTTTTCTATTTTTAACTACAAAATGATAAAAGAAAGAAGAAGAGAGAAAACTAGGGAACAAGCCTTAATAAAATTTGAAACCTTCCGGCCAGGATATACATAAAATGACATACATTTCTAAAAACAAAAGCGATTAAGTGTTACGAGCACAATATTTAGAAATTTATGTAGAAAATAGAAATAAGAAGAAGAGAAAAGAGAAAAAAACGAAAATATAAACGAAATTAAATACAAGTTAGTGGGACACTCGTACAGTTAGAGATGGTTTGCAAAAAAGAAAAAACAGGTAGCCAAGGACAAAGGATATAAAAAAAGAAAAAAAAAATTGTTTAAAATAATTAAAAAGAGAGCATTACGGTAATGTTTAAATAAATATGTTTAAAAAAAATGGTAAACGATTACTCCTCTTTGAGAATTAAATAACTTGTTAAAGGCATTTAAAAGCAAATGATCAAAGAATGGGTACCGAATAAAGGCCGACTACCATATTAACATATTGCCATTGCCAATATGATCATAACACATACAAGCAATGATGTTAGAAAAACTTGTCCTAACAAATCGTATAACGATACTGCTATAACAGCTCTGATAAATGTCACAGAAAGAGGTTGTACAGGGTGGGCCAAAAGTCACGAAGGGGTTTAATCGTTTAATCGTTCTTGGGAATCTCGCGGCTTTAGTTCTTGCACTAACTGCAGCTTGTATGGGAAAAGATGTAAATTTCCCTTTAATATTCTGCGTAAAGACCTTCCAAAATTAATCTCCCAGATTTATTTTACAAGTCCTAAAAAGAAAAATAAAAAAAAAATTAAACTAGAAAAGTTATTAATTTTTCAAATCCCTTCGTGACTTTTGGCCCACCCTGTACAACATAAGTCCGGCAATGCTTAATACAGATCCTATAATTGGCACCACCCATCTGTGAAGAATGATATGTTATTTGAAGTCAATGTAATAAAATGACCCTAATAAAGAAACTCCGTCATTTGAAGGAAATTGTAAGTGCACAACTGTACCGCCAATAGTTTACAAGGCTTTGGTTTATGTAAAAAACGAAAGGTTAATATAATAAACAAAAGTGTTGTCTCATGAGACCACAGTTCAAACCCCAGATCAGACATTTCCAACAAAACGAAATATGAACAAATATATCTTTCGCGACTGGAATCCAGCAGATTTCAGGAAGAAACTCTGAAAGTAAATAAAAAATTTCCATGAAAGGTTTCTTAAGAATCTGATGTTCGAATTCGACTTTTAAACTGTAGGTTGCGCCACTCATGTATTAAAATTATTATTAAATTAAATTAACTTATATTCATAAGTGCTGTGGGGAAGCTAGGTCGTAATCCTGACTAAACCTTCGAATTATCGTTGATATCCTTTGAAATCAACCACCATCTGGCCCTTTGCCAAGCATTCTAATATAGAGTAGTTCCAGTAGAGTTCCGTGATTCGACATGCGAAGTCATAAATGAACATTTATGGTGGGGGAGTTTTAGCACAAACTCTAGAGTATAACAAGGTTATGTTGTTCAAAATTTAACGTTATAATCTTACTGCCAAATACTACGGGGAGAGGCGTCACATGAGGACCGAAGGGTAAGGTCGCAGACATTGATTATGCAGATAACATGCAAAGCGCGCCTACAAATAAACAGAGCGAAAGCTATGTGCCTACGGCCTAAACAACTTCAACTCTTTAAAATTCAAAATGAATATCAAAGCGCTTAAAAATTCTCACTCCCTTACATACTGGTCGAGTGTAGTATCACTTGCAGGTGCCTCGCGAGAATATATTGCAAGCCCCATTAAAGAGTTTGGATAATAACAAGATGTGTAAAGATTTGATCAAATTTACATACAGACATTATAACAACAAACGTGCGTTCTGTACTCCTCTATTGTTGCGAATATTGGAAGACCTCAGCCAATGAGTTGAAACTGTTAAAGTAAAAAAATAGGATCGGGTACAGCAAAAAGGGCAATTGAATGGAACCCTAAAGACAGCAGGAGAAGAGTTAGACGTGCTAACTTCTCGAAAAGCCATGTAAAAACTGAACCTCGTTGAACAGGAATGAATTGGTCAGAATAGAAATTATTGGCTCATGATGGATTAATTTTGTTGCGGCCTGTACCTTAGACATCAACATACATTTCTTGGTAGCGAACGGATCATACTGGAGTAATTTATATTCCCGGTGAACCGCATGATTGTAAAAAAACTAAAAAAGACGGATAGCACCGATATCATCTTCATAAACCAAGTGGAGTCCTTAATCAATAATTACTGCAGACAATGTCTTGCTGTTCTGAAATTTTTCCCATTTTTTTATTTTCTTAAATTTATGCAAAAATATTGAGTTTTCCTTCTCATACAACAAATGTACACTTTCAAATACATTCTCGTTTATTTCCCTCTAAGGACTTCAACTTCTTTTTATTAATTTTCTTGAGTTTTTTTTTGTCATATTTTTTTAACATTTTAAACTTTGTAGCAAAAGCGAAGTGTTTGAAAATATACTAAATATCGAAATAGTTTCAAATGCTTTGTGCGCATTGTCAGTGTACAATTGTCAAGAAATTTTGAAAAAGATGAAGCGTGTGAAATTGTACAACAAAAGAAATTTCAATGAAAATACAATAAAAAAACTGTGCATTCGGCATATTTAGAGTAATTGACAAGAAAGCAATAAGAAATTGAGAAAAAAGTATTGAATTTGAAATTTGAAAAAAAAAATCATTTTAAAATTACTTTCTTTTGTACGAAAGAATGTGTGCACAAGTAAAACTTTCGAATTATAAACAATTGAATGCGTATTTAAAAATACTTTTTTTTCCAAAGAACAATTTAAATTCTCTACAAAATTTAATTGCAAATTGCTGTGTAATTGTATAAATATTTCCATTAATTGTGCAGATATTTTAGTTTTTTTTTTGTTGTTTTTCTTCTAATTTTTGCATTTGCATACCATATCTCAATGTCTTTGCCAGTTTACGAAAAGTTTTTCAATAAAATCAGAAAGAAAAACGCAATTACTGTTTAATGGTATACAAGAAAGTGGAATGAAGCAATGTATTTAGGATGGCGTGACAATCCAGTGAATATTTTATTGGAAAGAAGTTTTATGCAATGAAATAATGGCCAATGACCAGAATGAAAGGAGTTCATTAGAGCCTACATGTTCGATATTTCATAATTCTATTGTTCTCTCATTTTAAATATGATGATTACATTCCATATCTTCATAATTTGACATACAGAGCTTAGCTACAATGCCTTACATGTTAAACTATTTATTCGATTCTTACCTTTGCATGTGGTATAGAATACCAGAGTCTTGGAGATATAACACAAGATAAACCAGGATTACTGTGGCTTGGCAAACAAAGTAGCAGACAGCTTGAACCTCGATGGAACCAAAAAACTTTATAATTTTGGAAAATGCTTTCCAACGAGGCAGACTAAGAATTAAATAATAACAACGAATGGGACAATTTGGAATCTTTACTCTCTTTTAATAGAGGGATCATTCTGTGGTATACGAATAGGTTAAAAGTGGATTGTGGAACAGAATCAGGAGAGTCCGGTGCTAGATGAAAATATTCGGAACCCACAGAGAAACTTACGGAGATGAGCCAGATGGTAGTCTATGGCATTGAAAGAAGTGTTCTATATTTGAATAGGAAATACTATCAGAGAGGAAGGCTACCAACCGAGGACTTAGCTTCTTGATGGAAGCTCAATTGCGTAGGTAGGAAAAACACTACCTTTCTTTATGGGATCCCAGCTCATGTGCGAATTCAAGGCAGGTAGGGAAATTCCAGGGCTTGACAAGGGAAGTTTGAAAAAGAAGGAAAGAAAAGCAAAGACTCTTATCTAGTCAGAAGTGTTGGGTACAATCTAAGCTTATGCTGGGAACAGATTTGAGTCTTGAGGATTATGTGACTTAGAAAGGATTATAATAACCTGGAACGAAATACCAGTCTGACCTTTCGTTCTCTCTTTGATTGCGGTTAAGTTCCTTTCTTGCAGACTGAGACTTACGCTACTGACAGGGCCATTATGTTTATTGGGCATTTTTGGTATCTATGAGCACTCTCAACTCTACCGTAGTGTGATTGCAGTATCTTCTCAGCTACATTGGTTCACTATCATATAGATCTCAGCATCTGATATTGCTAACACGATTGCTATAATAAATAGCCCCGTATGTTGTGGCTCTTGCACAGTCTGTAGAACTTGACAGATGAATGGGCATTAGATAAGACGCAACTCAAGTGGGCTGATACTATCACTTGTACGACTTCCAGAGTCTTCTAGTTTTTCAATCAATGGGAAGGACGAGAACTTTCTTGTATTTTTGGAAAATTTGACTAGCCTTCTAATGGTCAAATATCTGGACATTGTATGTACGGCCATTTGCTGGAATATATGCTAAGATGACGAAGAGGGAGAATTTTTGTGAATGCACCGCTCAACTATATGTAAGACTTTGGCAACTTGGTGGAGGTTTTGTTCCATAATATTGACAGCCTCAAGTATGCGTCATTAGTTACTTTTAAGGGTACTTTACGCTCCCGAAAGTACTACGTAGGTTACACTTTACGGTGTCGAATTTTTTCGAGAGGAAAATAGAACACTGGTGATCTCATGTTACTCCTTGCTGGATAGTCATAATGCTCTCGTTATCTTTTTTTGGATATTGCAAGAAATTTAATTAGACTCCTTACAGGTGTAATTATTGCACATTATATACTTGAACGTAAATATGAGGATTTACATTGTGATTACCTAAGTTGTGCTTACCATAGCAGCTGTCTGGATAAGAAGGAAAAGGAATCGGTCAGTCATTTCTGTGTGAATGTACTTCTTCATTGGAATTTCGATTACGGCACCTTTGTGCAAAAACATACTGAATGATAAACATACGGCTGACAGAGAGCCTGTGACAATAGTTCGCTTGCGAAGTAAACGGTTAATGAGAATAAATTCGTCTAATATTATTCATATTGTTTGCAATTTTATTATTACTCAGCCTACATTTTGTTAAAACAAACAAGACAAATTAAAAATCCGATCCATATAATCAGTGAAAATCGATCGAATTAACCAGTATTAGTTTAAATTTATGTCGACACTACGAATACATTGATTGGAATCCTTTTAAGATTTTAAAATTTTTGCTGGGTTATGCCATGAATTGCAATTAAATTTGCATTGCAATCGATAATTCTGCTTAAAATGTCATTACTAATTAAATTTTATAAACACTAAAAATCCGCAAATGTTAATACATATTCAGCTTAAATGCGCATTCGTTTTTTTTTTTGTTTTTTCAAAATCATAAATTTTACACGATTTTATTATAAAAAAAAAAAAAAATAAAATAAAATAAATAAATAGAAAACATAAATAAAATGACCGTCATACATAATTTATTCATGCATTAAAATAATTTTTAAAAAATCCCTATAGTTTTGACAACACACACGTATTTCCTTATGCAAAAAAAAAATCCGCTTTTTAATGTCAAAAACCTAAATTCGAGTTGACAGGTTGAAAACATACACAAAGTCGAGGCAAACAAAAAAAAAAAAAAAAATTCCATGTAATTATTGTTGTTAACGCCTTTCTATTTAAATATTAAAATGCCTAATTATGATTACTACACTGCAATAGAGGACTAGAGGCGCATGCAAAAGGGCATAAATTAAATTAAAAATAAATTAAAATAAATTCAATTCAATTATGCGACAACAATACACAAGTACACACACATACGCACACAATACAGTCAGATGTAATTTAATAAATCATGGACAGTATCCTTTTTTGTTTTGTTTTTGCAATTCTTGCAAACAAAATTTATTTGAAAATATAGGATGAGCACTGTATTGAGTGAAATTAAAACAAAAAAATTCATTTTAATTATACGGAGGGAATTCGAATATAAAAGGCATGTGTGAGAAGGCCAAAGGTTATGCTAAATACTATGTCAAATTAGATTTAAACTAAAACCAAAATTGTCGTCCTTGAAGATATTTTATTGCATTCCATTACTCCCTTCGTGCAGAAATGTTATGCCACTACATTACCCGTAACATAAAAAAAACGTTTTTCACAAACATTAGTACCTCCTAGCATTACTGGGGAGTAGTCATCAATTACTTCTCCAACATGATTCTGTGTTACTAACTTGTCAATTCAAGTTCAAATAATCTGAAATTATCTGCTATTGATAACGGTGCCACGCCGATGAAGTCGCCGTAGTCTAGTAGATAGTGTGTTGACATATTAGACGTGAGGCCATTTTTCAAACCCCAGGTAAAACATCTCCTACAAAAAAAGATATTCTTTCAGCGATTTCTGGCAAAAACTCTGACAGTAAAATAGAATTACCATGAACAAATTTCTCAAAAATCTATCTATTTTGTTTGCACAAAATAATTGGCAAACATTTAAATTTAATTAATCCCATGGGTTGTACTTAAAAAAAAAATGCAAGTCTAGAAGTTGAGAAATGTAGGAAGTTACACAGATTACTAAATTCTTTACTATTATGAGAGGACCGCAGTCTAGTAGATAGTGCGTTGGCCTCGGTTCAAACCCCAGATCAGACTTTTCGATCAAAAACGAATTACGAAAAAATATTCCACCAACGAATTCCTCTCAGCAGATTTCAGGCAAAAACTCTGAAAGAAAATAAAATTGCGATGAAAAATTTCTCAAAAATCTGTCGTTCGGAGTCGACATTCATATATAAAATTCACACACACAGCATAAGTGGTATGAGAAGCTAGGTCTTAATTCTAACTGAACGGCTGTAATGACCCATTATGTATGTATTTATGAAAGGACAGTCTGCAAAATAATAAACATTCTAAGACTGTAGCAATTATCTTATAATCTTCTCGTAATGGCAGGGGTCATAACAGGAATTATTACCATAACTACAGCAGCAAAAGCATATGCAACTTTGGTATTGCAATTTTCACCATATTTTAAAGCAAAATGTAATCGTTCCCATTCAGTTCTCTAGGCAAAAGATTTCCGATCTTCGGAAAATTGATAAGAAAATACTTTTTTTTTTTCGTGGAACCACATCAAGTTGGGATTATTAGACTCAAATAAAGACAGAGGCGTGGCATTGTGGTAACCCGAAGTAACAGTTAATGTGTATAATTCTGGGCGTTTATAACTTAACCTTCACATTAAAAAAAAGTTTCTGTTTACAAAAAAAGAAACAAAAATTAGAAGTCATCAGAGTCCTGTAGGTAGTATTTTGGTTTATAGAGGAGAACTCGTGGTACAAACTCCCGTTCAGACATCTCATACAAAAAGAAAAAAAAAATCAAACAAAACTTATGAAACATACCACGCATATTAAAATTTTGAAAACTACAAAAATATTTAAATTTTAACACGTCGAAAACAGATGCAGTCTGCAACCAATAAACAGCAACAAAATAATTCTATTGACTAAAACAAGCTTCAGCACATGGGGTTTGAAATAAAATTCAGTTTTTTTTTTTGAGGAATTAGAGATTATCCTCATACATATATGCGATATAGAGGTTCTAAGAATTTTTCAAACTTCTGAAAATAGTTTTGGAATGTTCTTTGTGTTGGTTGTGAAACACTTGGACTACATGCAAAATTTTACGTAAGGATCATTGTTTATGTGACTTTAAAAATACAACGACCAAATTTTGTGGAGCATTTTTGCTAATTGGGTTCATTTAAAGTTGATCGATGATGAGTATTTTTATACAAGAATTGAGTTTAGTGCTGAATCTCATTTCTGATGAAATGCAATAAGCAAAATTGCCATATTTGGAGCTGAGACAATAGTTAGTGAATCACCTTTACTTACTTACTTAATTGGTCATTCCAGTCTGGATTACAACCTAACTCTTCACAACGTCCATGTTGCGTGTGTTAATTTTATCGATGAGTGGCGGGAACTACAGTTTAAAGTTGACTGAGTTGAGAAACTTTTCATTAAAATTTTTTAATTACTCTGAGGGCCATTATTACAACTTGCCGTTAAGCTTGGGTTTAGTTAAAGGTACCTTTAGCTAAAGGGAACTGTAAAGTTACCTTTAACTTTAGCTAAAGGGAACTGTAAAGTTACCTTTAACTTATTTTCGTTATTACAATTTACAGATAAAATAAATTTAACTTTTTAAAAAATATGGCAGTGCCGGAGCAATGTCGATAAAACTGCTCAATTAAACAAGTTTTTTTTAACGCAGTGGCAACGAGGGGCTTCGTCTTTTTGTTGCATATGCTCATTTTGTTTATATATGAAGTTGCCATATAAAAATAATATATAATATGGCAAGTTCAAACATAAACTTAACAGTAAAAGTTACCGGTAGGATGATCCTCCCTTTAGCTTAACGCTACAATATTGTCCACTTAGAATAATGAAAAACAATTTGTCTGCCAGTTAAATCCTTCCTTTAGTTAACGGTAAGTTGTAATAATGGCCCCAGAAATCTGGTGAGAGGAGGTTGTCGAAGAAAGATTTCTTCATATCTCCTTTTGTTTATTGATGGAGTTTGAACCGCGCCCTCACGTCTAGTAAGCTAACACACTACCTACTAGAATGCTGCTACTTCAATCACCTCGTCTAATTGATTATTTCGAGCAGTTTACATGCTAGGGACACCATCGGTTTTTATATCTTTTGAATTGAAAATAAAGAAGATGACGTTGTAGTGAAGGGTAAGAACTATCAGGATATTGCTAACCATTTTTTTAAATCTTTTTTCCAAAAACCTATTAACTTAACATCAACGAAATGTGGTTGCCATATAAGTCGTTTAACAAACAATTCCTTTCAGAAATGTTGTTGTTCACTAGTTTCCTTGTTCGTTCAATAAAACGCCTATGGCTCGTTTTTTTCACAAATCAGTTAGCTTAATGTCAACGGAATTTGGTTGCCATGCAATGCAAACAATTCATTGCAACTTTCTTTCATAAGTAGTGCTAATCAGTAGTCTTCTCGTACGTACGATAAAATGCCTCTGGATTACTCTTTATGAGGCTACGTTAAGTTATTGGTTTATGCCTACAAATCAGTAACTCTTAAAGCATTGTTTATTAGAATGATCCAATGGCTCCTAACCGTGATGGACAATTGTCGGAAATAATTTTTAAAGAATAAATCCCGTGAAACTATATATCAGGTTATAATACAAACTTTATCCCGATAATATTCCAGTCTTGTATTATCATTTTAAAATCTTTAGGCTAAGCACGTTATACAGCTTGCCTAACTAAACAACGTTGGTATAAGTCATTGATATGCTGTAAGACAGCTTCAAATGCTCGCAAGTTTACTGTATCTCTGGCGTTATTTGTAGTACTGGTTCATTACAAATCTGATCCGTTGTAGAAGTCTAAAAGCTGCTAAGAGCAAACTGCATTCTGAAATAAAATCACAAAACGTAGGGTATTTATTCAATAAAAATTAGTTTCGAAAACAAAAAACATCGAAATTTTTCTTTTTTTTTTATTCAACAATTTAAAACTTAAGTAATCATTATAAACAAACTAAGCGTTTTTATGAATTTAAAATCGATTATCTGAAGGCAAAAAAAATTAATTTTTTTTTTTAAACTTTAAAAAATTTTTTATTTGAATTGAAATGTTTTTAATTTCAAATTTTTATTGCAGTGTTGCATGGTTGCAAAAACAAAAACAAAACTGTATGAGGCTTTTAAGTCACAGAGCAAAAGTATAAAACGCTAAACAACCGTTAAGTTTCAAAATTCTAACAACATAAACAATAAAAAGAAGAAAAAAAATTTTCTTTATTTCACTCTTTTTAATTTTTGTTTTGTGAAAAACTTTTATTCACTGACTAAAATCTCATCAGGTAGAGTTTATAGAGTCGATGCCACCAGAAGAAGAAGTAAAATGTTAAAGGAAATTGTGTGTTGCATGAACGCCAGCGATTGCGTGCGAATGAATTTGAAATGAAAACCAAAGCAGTCAGTCATGCCTGAAGTATTTTTGACTCTTTGAATTAAACTACGTTTTTTTTTGTTCCTTTTAATCTTTTATTATTATATCCTTAAGCTTTGGCATTGTAATACTCATATTTTTCTTTACTTACATAATTTTTTCATTTATTTACCAGATTTTTTAAGTGGAGATCATGAATATGAAGAAAAGAAACTAAAAAAAACTGTTTAACGCAGGCAAAGAAAATTACTTTTATCTGGCATATCTATTCAGTTATTTTATGATTGCTTCTCATAATAATTATGCTTTAAAAAGTATGCGTTTTCTTAACATCCTTTTAAAGAAAATAAACTATTATTATTGTTGTTGTTATTTTTGCTGTTGCCATTTCCCAATGAAGAGCTGTGAAGTTGTTTAGAATGTTGTTTTTTTTGTGTGTGTTTTCTTCATTCTAAACTGAAAACATCATAAAAACTTGAAATCTTTTTAGTTTATTTTCCTTACTTTTTTCCTCTTTTATTTCGTGTCTTTTACAACGAAATGCACTTGCACTTTTCCAGTTTCTTAAACAGTTTTTTTTTTATTTGCTTTTTCTTCTTATCATCGTGCTTCTTTCTTTCCTTTCCTTCAACGCTGTTGTTTTTATTAAATGATTTAAATCCTCCAGTTTGCAGCTGCTGACAGAGTGATGATGTGTTGAACAGTTCTACATCACATCATATCGTATTTAAAATAATTGCTTAAGCTGATAGTCAGAGCAACCGGCAAAAAAATACACGACAGCAATAAAGAATTTTACGTGTATTAAATTGCTAACGGAGTATCACAATTATATGAACTTTAAAAAATTTATAATGAAACATGGGTCAGTTTTACGTTGTCATTTACTTCATTCTTTATTTAACATACAACAGAATATCATAAGAAATATTTCTGCGTACCATTTCGTCTTATCTAAGAATGTACAGCCATTTTTGGCTGTTTGTTTAAAGATTTATGTGGTACCATGCACAATTTTGCTAAAATTTTACCAAATTTAGATGCCATACTGTAAAGGTCGTGAAATTCTTTCCAAGTTCTAAGAAACCCATGAAATTCAATTTCCTAGTACAATACACAATAATTCGAACTATTGACTTCAGCATATCTTTCAAAGCCGTCATTATACAATGGCTTGGTAAACTTCACTCATTTTTTTGTTTATCCTCTTCGTTACTTTTTGGATTCTTCCCGAAAGAAATGTTAAGATCTTTGAATCGTTTTTATTTTATTAATCTAAGCAGGTTTTTAAATTATTGTAACTGGTTCTAGAATGACAGGGTTGCCAACAATACTTATCTAGAAACAAAAACCTCTGAACAAATGTATTGAATTTTTGTATTGTATTGTGTGATGGTAAGTAATATCGCTTATTCAGTACAACTTCTTGTTTGCAGTTGAAGCCGCCTGACCTTCCCATTATATTTAGTTTGGATGTTATACTCTCCAGGTGGTAAGAGGTCTGGGGGTAGAACTGTTCGATCTACTGTATTTCCCTCAATCCATATAGTGTGTCACTATAGTGTCAACAAGGGTAATTCCGTGCGCACAGCTTTGGGTGAGTTAATATCGAACAGTTTTTGATTACTTACTCTAATCATTTGGTCTGCAGTACCAGGCAATAAGCTGGTTACTACTTCACAGGTTTTAGATTGTCTCAAACCCATTTTAGTTTCTGAAAATTCTTTATCTAACTCCTGCTAAGTATCTCTTTCCAAACATCTCTTCCCATTCCACAAAAAGGTTCTGGCTATATTATAGGAGACTTCTCTTCTTCTAAAGCCAACTGCTTGCAAATTACCACATTACCTAGGACCCAGGAGATAACCTTATCTCCCTACCTTGCTTAACATTTGTACTCCAGAACTTTTTGTTAAATTTTTGGAGGAAGTTTCGTCTTGATGTCATACAATGTACTTCCTAATCTCTAACCGACAATCTAAGATAAGTTGCTTTCGCTATGTGGAACACAACTAAGTCCCATAATGTGCTTTTGCAACAGAAAAAAAATTGTTATCTCTAAGAGGCGGCTCAGTACAAATTTTCTGAGATTTTCCTGGAGTCAATAAACAAAGGTTACTCACTATCTTGGGGACATTGTCGAGCTTACACTTAACGTAAAACTTTAGATACAATTTCCAACACCTTGAACCAATAATAATCGTATTACATAGGTCCGACGTCTAAAAGCCTTCTCCATTTAGTTCTTAAGACGGAAAGTAAATATTCTCGATAAGGTTTATTTATTTGTTTGGTTACCCTACAAATATAATATTCCCGTTATGAAAAGTTGTAGTTTAAATGGGAAGAATGAAAGAAGAAGGATGAAAAAACAGAGAAAATATTTCTCAAAGTAAATAAAAATTAATTTTAGAATTTCAAAATAAAAGTTAAATAGAATCCCAGTTAAAGTAAAAGTAATGAAAGTAGAATTTCTTAGAATTTGATAAATGCGTTCTTAGTTGTAAAGCAAAAGATTGAACGTTTAACAAATTAAAAGTAAACGTGTTCGATGCTGATATCATAAATTTCTCGTTGATGAACAGATATACATACATATAAATTGTAGTGTGCTTTACATAGATACCTAATTGGTCATTACAACCCTTCAGTTAGGATTACGACCTAGCTTCTCACACCATATATGTTGTGTGCGTTAATTTTATATATGAGTGGCGGCAGCTACAGTTTAAAGTCGATTCCGAACGGTAGATTTTTGAGAAACTTTTCATGTCAATTTTATTTCACTCTGACAGTTTTTACCAGAAATCTGTTGAGAAGAATTCGCCGAAGAATTATGTTTTCGTATTTCTTTTGGTTGCAGATGTCTGATCTGTGCTATGAACCATCTAATAAGCCAACCCACTATTAATAGAGAGTGGCCTTCTGATATTTCAAGACAGTTCTTGATGTTGAATCTCAGGATGCTATTGTTTTTCATTTAATGTCATTGTCATTTAATGTGATAAGTGAAGATCAAGAATGGGCCATTTAAAACTTGAAATTTAAAAATGAAACAAAAATGATTTGCAATTTTTTAGAAATGGCCACGGCTGGTCTCATTGTATCTCATTCTATCGGACCAATTTTCGTGCACTTTTTCGAATGTATGGGGACGTAACTCGGTACTGGCATCACAAATGTTGGCCTTCAAATGCTCAATTAACTCCGGTTTGTCGGCATAACACTTTTCTTGTCCTGGTGCGATAGGTGTCTCCATTGACCGTAATGGTTACACCGTCCTCATTTTCAAATATGGACCAATAATGCCTCCGCTCCTCAAGTCCGCACCAAACAGTCAGTCGCAATCGGTGACAAATACGGCAATTTTGCTTATTTACTTAATCACCACGATGAAAATAAGCTTTTCGTGCAATTTCCGACCAATTGTCTTTGTTTTGGAAATAAATTTTTAATAAATTCCTAAGTTGTTCAAGCGTAACACGATTCATTACGTTCAATGGTGATAATACACTGAGGGCCATTATTACAACTTGCCGTTAAACTTGGGTTTAGCTAACGGACTTCTTTTTTTTTGTTGTATATGCTCATTTTGTTTAAATTTGAAGCTGCCACATCGAAAATAGTATATGATATGGCAAGTTCAAACATAAAGTGACCTTTAAATGTTAAAGGTAGGATGATCTTCCCTTTAGCTTAACGATCACTTCTATCTTATTGGGTACTCATAATAATGAAAAACAATTTATCTGCCTGTTGTAATAATGGCCCTGAGTTTTGTAACAGAATAGAATGACATAAGTGTTGCCAGAATCAAAATAACCGATGGTTCAAAATTTACATCGCAAGATGGCCCACCCGATATTTAAATTTTAAATGTAATTCTTTGAAACAATTAAATACATTAAATGTTACCACTTAAAATCTTTAAAATATGGTCACCTTACCACTGCTATTCTCCAAGTTGCTGATGCAAAGTGCGAATAAAATTTATGGCCGGCTTAAAATAATTATACAAACAAAACAATCGGCAACAATATCAATAATAAACATAAACAGCCAACAAATATCGTAAATTTGGTAAATGAAAGAAGAAAAGAAAGAAAATGTAATAAAAACCGTGTTTCTAAAAGATAAACTCAACAAATTAATTAATAACAAGACTAGTAGTCTAGAATTACACAAGACTGGCAAATAACAACAAAAATAAAGAAAAACCCACAGGCTAGTGAAGCAAATAAGCAATCATAGCAGGCAAAAGCAGTCAAAAGATTATCAATAAAATCAGGCTATTCCAGCGCACTCGGAAGCAATATCCAAAAACAAAATTGGTAAGGATTTATTAGATGAAAGCCAAAGGAATATGAAACCCATGACATGCTTGTAATAAATTCTCAAACTTCTTCTTCTTCTACTTCTGACAAGTAACAGCGGAGAGAGTAAAAAGTTAACAGAAGGAATGAATACCTGCTTGACTAAATCTTATTCAAGAAATAATGTTTTCTTGTCTAAAGAACTTTAAAACTCTTGTAAATTTTCAACGAAATTCTCCTCTGGTATATGGTATGTTACCAAGCAGTACCTTCCATGTAATCAATACAAACACTTGGTTGATATGGCCCGTTTAAGCAGCCAAGTTGATCCTACTATTGGTGCTGCTGCTGCTGTTTGTGGAAGCTTTGAAAATTACAAAACCAAAGACAACGTTTACGAATTTGTTTGTTTATTGAAAAATGATTACAAACTTTACAAGCGACACATCCTTTGCCAAATGGTAGCAACAACAACAATAACAACCACAGGAAGAATTTGAAAATTATTTTCATTATACTTATCGAACTGAATAGTAAAATATCTTGTTGAACATACACAAACAAACAAACAACCATAAGATACACATTGAAATTTACAACATCAACTTCTTCTCTATTTCCTTACGCTTTTGCTCCATGGATGCCATGCCATGCTTTTTGGTTAAATGTTTGCAGATGAATGGCATAGTAAATGAGCTTTTAAAAGCATGGCATGGCAGTTGGAGAAGTTGTAAAAGTGGAAGTTGGTTGCTAGTTTGATGCTAGAATATCGAGAATATTGAATTGAATTTGAGCCTTAGGGTCACGTACCTTAATATTCAATCAGGCGTAAATAACACCCCATGATCCCTTGTTTTTTATATGTTTAAAACAAACGAAAAGAAACTGAAAAAAAAACAAACGAAACGTACTTAAATGAAAGCGAGAGAATAAATAAATTAAAGATTATTTTCCCTTTTTGTTTTTGTTTTCGTTGAAAGATTTGTAGCTTTTCACTTTCGCATATAAATTACAAAAACAATTACCTTGTATTACAGGGTAAACTGGGAAACAATTAAAACAGTTCGTTAAGCATTTAAATATCTGATAATAATTACTAAAAAACCATCATATAAAAAGGCTAAAAGGGGGGTGGGAATAACAAAAATATTGACTTAAAATTTATGCTCTTAAAACGGTAGCAAGCAATAGTAGAAGAAATGATTGTTTCATTGACGCAGCAATCAAAATCATGCAGGAGGGTATTCACCAACTGAAGCCGTATCTCGAAACCAAAACGATTATTTATTTCCCAGTAGAGGCTTAAACCCTACAGGATTTACATCGGCTAGTGAATGTCAGCGGCATACTGATGGTACAAAAAGAGAACCCATCGTACTCTTGCAGAACACATCAATTCATATGATAAGGCTCAGTGTCCAGTTTACGGAATCCGAAGGCAATACAGGACAAAACATTTGAAACAACTTCATGCATGGAAATCCGTACCTTGAGAACCATAACATTTCGATCTCTGAACTGCTCTACTGCTTGAGGGCTGTATAACTGTATAAATCTATCATCATGAGCAGAATAAAACCTGTTGTCTGGGACTCCTAAAGGTATGTCTGCAATCAGCAGTTCATCTTTAACCACCCGAAGCCTTTGGTTCTCCTAACAATAATACCGTTTTCAAAGCCGAGACACTTAAAAGATATGGCTTGTGATTTGAAAGTGTATGAGCTTGGTTAGCATAAATTTCCAACATCAATATAACACAGCCAAGGCCTGTCTTTAAAATGTAATGAAATGTTTGACAATTTATTTTCTTATTGCCCGGTTTACATTATAGGGGTATCTAATTACAAAGGAAGTCCAAGACGTCGTAGTCTATTAAGTAGGGTGTTGGTTTATTGGAGGTGAGGCCACGGTTCGAATCCCAGTCCGGACATCTCTAGCAAAATTAAATATGAAAAATATTTCTTCGGCGACTTTCTCTCAGCAGATTTCTGGCAAAAACTCTGAGCGAAAATAAAACTGCCATCAAAAGTTCCTCAAAAATCTAACGTTCAGAGTCGACCGTAAACTGTAAGTCCCGATACTCATGTATAAAATTAACGCACGTAACATAAGTAGTATGAGAAGCTAGTTTGTAACCATGAATGAAGGGTTGTAATGAAGAATTATGTATGTATGCATGTCCCACAGCCCTGGAGGCATGTCTGCAATCTTCTGTTCATTTTTGAACTACCAAAACCAAACAAGAGATAGCCTTTGCTTTTCCTAGTATAAAATATAGATTTCAAAGCATTTACACTTCCGATTAGAGAGCGTATGAGCTTGATTCGCATAAATTTTGTTCATCAATAAAAGCTGTAGCGTTCAGTGTAGCACAGTCAAGGCCTGTCTTTAAAATGTAAAGAAGTGATTGACAATTTATTTTGGTCAACTCCAGTTTACATTATAGGTGTATCTAGTCACGAATTAATAGTAGAAAATGAACAGTCAACTCACCTAGTTAAAGAGCTGGATTATAGCAGAGAAAATCGGAAATCGTTTTATTTACAAAAAATTTAATTCCAGAGTGGTTTATAGCTGGCTTCGGTTAACTCAGATATGATGACCTGAGTAGGAAAATTCGTGTGTTTACTTAAGACTTAACTTTGTAGGTACATATTAACCACATGGGAGTACAATTAATAGGAAATTCAGAGCATCAAAACCACAGATCCGACGTTACATTATAAAATTTGTGTTGATATTTATGTGCTAAATTTGTAAAGGCTAGTGGGAGCAATAGGCCCTTGACATACTTTCTCTGAATTTAATGTCCGATGCCATGATGTTCTTAGTCACCTGGCCTGTTGTTATGTTAAAAATACTAACCCGACGCCTTTTTGATGACTTCGTCTGCTGGTTTACATAGATTATGAATGATTCATTTCCGTTTGTGATGATTTTCACAAATTCCTTATCATACCAGGAGCAGAATGTCTATATACGAGACAATTCTTGGCAGAATGTCTGTATACGAGACAATTCTTTGCTATCAATTCTGATTATTTGCCTTTAGCAACAATTAATAAATTTCCAAAGTTTATAACCTTGCATCAGACAGATTTTGCAGCCACAAAGTAAAACAGGCTTCACGTTCGAACTACAAATTTGTATTTTCGGCGCTGAAGATAAAATTCAGCTGCCCAAAAGCCTTAGTAATACGATTGTCCATAGCTTCAGCATTTCCTTCTTCCAGAGTAGTTAGAATGCTCAAGTAAAAAATTTTTACTTCGTTTTAAGCTGTCATTATCCACACGATAATTGATAGTAATGGTAGTGGTACAGACATGGTTTGCCTATAGGTGCAGTTGTTAATCAGACTCAACTCTTAAATAAGATTATTTCATATAATTGTATTCGCCGTAGGCTTTTTAGATATGATATATCCTCAGGCCAGACACCTTGAACAAAACGAAATATCAAAACATATTTCTTTGGCGACATCCTCTCCGCAGTTTTGTGGCAAGAACTCTGTAAAGTAAATAAAATTGCCACGAAAAGTTTCTCAAAAATCTAACGTTCAATAAACTTGAGGCCATGTATAAATAAATAACACACACAAAATAAGTCAAGTGGGAAACTAGGTCGTAATCCTGACTGAAGGATTACTACACTATGCGACAAAATAAAAAATGATATACACCCAGCTAATGATATAGTGTAGGTTGTGAGTTTTGTTGAGTAGAACTCATAAATATTTTTTTTTATATTTTTCGACCCCTTTAAACTTGTTTTATTTGACAAAAATCGTTTTTATTTTTGGACTTTAGCCACAAATTAATTGATTGCATAAACATTTCTGAATCGATGTCAAAAATTTAAACTTTCTTAGAAAAGGGAGGAATTTGGCCTTTAGAGCGATATACATATATACGTTATTCAACTTAATATTCTATGAGGTTTGATGAGGTAAACTTGGCAAATGCGAATTTTTTTATATTTTTTCAAGTTTGTCCATTCATAGTAGCAAACTTTAATTAAAAAATATAAAATAAGTGGTGACATTCTTAAAATAAATTCTCTTGTGAAAAGTTTGACACTTCGTTTGATAAAATCGAACAAAAATTATCGTAGTTATTATTTAAAGCGTATTTAAAGAGTTGACATGACACGAAATTGTACGGATGATGTGCTTCAAAAAATGAGATCAAATTCTCACAACACTCTTCTCTTAGTAGGCTCATGGTATCATATGCCATATGTATATGTATAGATTATTTTTTCTATTTTAAGCAAAAAAGACAGTAATCATCACGGTATCTTATTTCATTAATAGCATTTTGCGGTTATTATTAGTTTTCAAGAAGTACAGTCCAATGATATAGCCTATGCTCGTAGGAGTATGCAAATTTACTTCATTTCTGCAGACGTTTTATATCCGCATATTTCACTCGACTTACGGCAAATTACTTTGCCCGTTACTGAAAGGAACTAAATATATCCCCCTTACATTTTTTCCCGTCATTCTATTGTAGGCGCAAATACTGCCTACAGATTTTTTTCAATTCAATGTTTAATTAAATAAAAACCCATTCAATTATATTTTCTAAACTGTTAAGCCAAAACCGGTTATAAGTCCAGACAATACTGACCACCATCACTGAATCCATTAGAATAATTACAACAAATTTATTTAAAATACTTTTGAAATCAAAATTTCGGAATTCTCTTTCAAGTTCACTTATTTGTTTTATAGATCCAGCAGTCCTGCAAATCCAAAAAACAACAACAACAAATAACATTTAATGGAATTCAAACAAGATGAAAATAAAGGAGGGAAATAAAGAAAGAGAAAAAAAATCCAAAGAAATCATTTGTATCTCAAGTGTGTTTACGTCTGTAAAAGCATAACAAAACGTCAGAAATTAAGCGCAAATGAATTGCCACTTGAGTTTCAATTGAAAACAAAAACAAGAACGAAAACGAAAACACAGAAACTTAAGCAATAACAACACAAACAACAGAACCATTAGATTTAAACAGTAGCTGACAAAGGCAACAACATCTTAAAGCAACTGTGTGTACAATAAACCAAAAGAAAGCAACATTTAAATTTACAGGCAAGAAAATTTGTTGAAGGGCAATGTCAGTGTTCATATTATTAAGAAAATGGAAAAATCTAGATACTGGTATTTTGCTTTTACATCGTTTAACATTAAAATTATAAACAAAAGCTACAAAAACAAAACAATTTACTTGTTTATAAATTATCGCATTGCGTAATATACCAACAAACACCAGCATAAAAAATGGTAAACAAGTGAACAAAAATACAACAACAAACACTACAAGAATAAATGTAAACAGAATACACAAACAACAATAATGAGATAACGATGTTTATATTTATAGAGATCTAGAGAAGGCGAAGCCACGACCATTCTCCGCCTTCAAGAACATGTGTCAGACTGTTTACTCTGCCATATAAAAGGCAAGGCAAAATAGGCGAGTAAGTAAAAGTTCAGTCAGTCTTGTATGAAGACGCAGTGTGTTTGAAGAGTGTCATCGTGGTTTGAAGATCTCGGTTACAAAGATCTGTCGAACAATTATCTAGTAATTGTTATTGTTTATATAAAGGGCGTAAACAGAGGGATAACAAAGAAAGCAATTGTTGTTGTTGTTCACATAAAGTTGTGAGCAGTGGCACACAGAATAATAAATAATTTTAATTAAAACTCAACACAAATTTATCTACAAGCTCATATTTTAAATGTTTTTAAAAGGTAAAAACGTTACAATATTGTATGTTCATATACATACATCCATACATACATAATTGAGAAATTGTAATGCCCTTCAGTCAGGATTACCACCTAGTTTCTCACACCACCTATGTTGTGTGTGTTAATTATATACATATGTGGCGTTAGCTAAAAGTCAAATAAATATTTTTTTCATATCCCTGGCCTCACGTCTAATAAGCCAACACACTACCTGCTAGACTACAGCGACTTGTTTTTGGTGTTGCTATTTTAATGATATTGAGTGTAGTGTCCTTTTGCATTGCTTGTCGTAACATTTCCAGCAACCAGAAACGGTCTGAGAAGTTCGCATGAGAATCAGAGCAACATTTGAAACTGTAAGAGTCCTTTAACGATAATATCAGTGGATTTCTGTAAAAAGAACGAATGAACGAAAACAAAACCAAAAAAAAAATCGCTACTCAAGTGGAAATTATGTCTTATTAAAAAATCTTTAGTGCAACAAAAACAACAACAACAACAAGCTATTTTTTTTTTTTTTTACAAACAAAATAAAAATAAAAACCCAACAAAATAAATTGTTTTGTTTCAGATTTAAAAAAAAAAATGTTCTTTATACTTCCATTTGTTTGAGAGAAGGACTAAAGAGAAAGAGAAATCAAGGTACTTCAGATGTTTTGTTGTTTGTTGCTGTTGTGCCAAGTTTATGTGTTTTTGTTTTTATAACGCTAATGAAATTAAATCAAATGAAGGCTTTTTGTGGGTTTGTTTTACGTTTTAAAAAGAGTTAATAAAGTGAGGCAATAAAAAAAGTTTACGAAGGAAATGGTACTTCATTATTGCGTTTAATGAAATGAATTGTTCCAAAAAAAAAATGGATTTTATAGAGGGGTTTCCATGCAAGAATTTAAGGACATAAAATTTAGCTACAAAGCCTATTCAAATGATTTCATACATCGACGTTAATTAAAACAATGAATTTCAACATAAATTTACGTGCAGCTGTTTTCTAAATGATTCCGATCATCGTTTTTTTCCAAAAAAGGAAATTCTGAAGCCATGTCACTGCAATGTCTAGTCAAACCTCGATGAAAGACATCCGCAATGTACAATTTTCAATGATTCTGAATTTAACCGATGTCATGGTTTAAGTTCGCTTTAAGGACTTATGCAGTTTGTGGCTTATTCACAAACTTATGCACCTTAAGAAAACCCCACAAAAAGTTTAATAGCGTCAAGTCTCACAATCTCGGCGACCAGTTCACATCACCTTCATCATGCCCTTAAATCGTTTGTGCAGGATATCAAATGTGACATAAGCTCTGCGCTACGTATCGCCGCCCTGTTGATTCTCTTCCATAGGGATTTAGCTAAACAGACTGAATAAAAGTCTAAATTGAGAGATGTAGCCTCAACACAAAGGGCGTTATCCTCTGTCGAAGTTCGGAAGACTCGATATAATAGAATACGATATAATAGAATACGATATAATAGAATAATAGAATGCTTTATTGAAATTAAATCTCAATTAAGTACACATTGCGACCAGTTCTTATACCACTTAAAGCAATATCACGCAGCATACTGATTAGTCGTGAATAACCGGTCGTCAAGAATATGCTCCGTTAGAATCAAACTGAAAACCAGCTTGAGAGCTTACTGAATTTAGTGAGCGATCCGATACTTCCATTAAATTATCGACAATGATGCAAGTTTGAGTCATTGTAAGGAATAGTGCAACTTCTGTAAAAGTCATTATTATCTAAGTGAAGTCTCTTCGCTTGATTTTCATTTAGAAACTTTATGGCTTACACATCCTATTTGATTTAGAATAGGTGAGGGAGGCAATGAGACTCAGGATCTCTCAGTTGCCAATAAATATCTTTGGCATGGTAAAAGGTATACTTACTTATATGGAGGAGGTAAGATTGCATTTACAAGTTCACTGCTAAAGAATCATCGGGGATGTTCGTATTACCAAGAACTATAGGACATAGACAATAATGCATCAATCAAGTGAGTTACAGCAAATACAAGCATTTTAGAGCTGAAGATTGCATTCAAAAGAGAATCGAACAGAAATGCTAGCGGTAGGAGATTACTTACATGCATACGTACATAATTGGTCATTACAACCCTTCCGCCAGAACTATGACCTAACTTCTCACAGCAACTATGTTGTGTCTAAATTTCATCAATGAGTAGAGGGACCTACAGTTTAAAGTCGACTCTGAACGACAGATTTTTAAGAAACTTTTCATGACAATTTTTTATTTACTCTCAGATTTTTTGCCAGAAATCTGCGGGCTCGCGTCTAATACGCCAACACACTACCTACTAGACTACAGCGCCTTTAAAAAGATTACTTATCGTAATGAATTCCACTATAGTACTCTGAGTATCAATATCTAAAATATCCGAAAACTTTCGTTGTACAAACGGAATACTTTTATAATTTGGCGTGAAAAAAACAAATTAATTTTTAAATCAACGACTTTCCTCAATATTGGAAATTGAAAAAACTATCAAATTATCGAAATAATATTTCATATTTATCGATGTTTTTGTTTTGATTAAATTGTGTAATCAAAGCAAATGTTTTCTATTATTTTCTATCAATAGAATAAAAATTATTTCAAATAAAATTTTTTAATAATTTCAGTTACCATATATTATGCATACATACCTAATTGGTCATTACAACCCTTCAGTCAGCAATACGACTTAGGTTCTCACATTACTTATGTTGCGTGTGTGTTAATTTTATACATGAGTGGCGGAACCTATAGTTTAAAATCGACTGAGAACAATAAATTTTTGATTAATATCAGAATTTTGGCCAAAAATCTGTTGAGAGAAAGTCGCCGAAGAAATTTTCTTTCATATTTCGTCCCTAATTAAAGCTCCTATCTATTGAGAATATATTTTCATGGTTTTGTGAACGGTCTGTAGTGTCATAAATAGTTCGCCCAGATCTATTGTAATATTTCAATTCGCAACATTTCTAATTTGAATGTTTATTTAAAAACCAATCCTATTTATTGCCAAAATATGTACATATGTATTTAAATCACTAAGGAACAGTCAGCCAGCATATGCAATGCAAAATTACAAAATAAATAAATTTTGATTTCAATTGGCAATTTATTTGATTTTCGTAATCCCTCTCTCTCTCTCTCCCCCTTTCTAAAAAAGGATTTAACAAAATAAATCACGTTTGATTAATAAACATGTGTAAGTACTCTCATACACATTGTCAATGTAACTGTAAGTTCAAAGGATTTTTGCGCAAAAAAAAATATATTTATATGAATAATACGTGCATATCAATAACTCGTAATCGTATTTCAATAAGATACACAGATTTGTTAAAATTACAATAACAAGAATATGATCATTAGTCAAGGCTGTAGAGAAAATTAAATTGATAAAATCAGAAAAATATTTGCGTTCATTTTCAATAAATATTAAAAGAACAAAAACAACAACAACACAACTGTAGATGACAATATACAATGATGACAATGTCACCATTATGACAACAATTGCTGTCTTAATAGCAGCAATATAATGTACGTATGCCTACAGATTTAATATACAATTTTGAGGCACAATTTGCCCAGAAAAATATATTCGAAATCAAATGGAGAACTACAAATGATCATCGACGTCAATATGGGTATCATAGCTGTCGTCATTGTCCTTAAAATACTCATCATCGTCATCATCATTTTCATAGCTCTCTTTCTCTCTCTCTGGTATCATGGTCAATATAACATTTAATCAAAATTGTACTCTGCAATCCAATACACACTTCATATTTGTGTTTAAAAAACTTTACGAAATGACAGTGTATATTGGGTGTGCGATAAATGTGGTGGGTAGGGTAGACAAATAAACATCTGTTGGCCTTAAATTCATACAGATGGCTATAGAGGAGTTTGAATAAATAGCACAAGATTTAAATAGATTCCTGGCCTTTGATGTATCGTTAATGGAATGTGGGTAAGAGATAAGAAAAATTAGGTTACGTAGGCTATTAATTGAAAATCTTTAAAGAAGTTATTTTTCTACAATTTTGGGCTACTCTGCCTTAGGGCCAGGCTCTCAAATGCGATGTGGTGTAGTGAACGACTTCGATCACAAAAAGAAAAAACAAAAAAAAAAAAATTTTTTTTTTTGTTTTGTCTTGATCAAAACAATACAAAATCATTCACCCCACCCTTGTCAGTTAGAGTGAGGACATTATACATTCGATTACCGACTTAAGTAACTGCATGACATAATCTTATACAGTACTTATGGTAGTATAGTATTTTCATATGGTAACAGTGCCTTCATCGGTATTAAATTCACTTGAGTTTGTTAACAGTGTTGCCATTCATGAGTGTGTAAGAATATAAATTGCTATTATGGAACGAATGAGAGTTGTAAAACTTTGTATTTTACTGATAATAAAAAGAAAAGAAAAAAAATGTATTTTCTTTTCCTAATATGTTAAATGTTATAGTCATTTTACGCAATATAATGAATATTTGTTTATTGGTATTCGGCCGGTCGAGTGACAGGGTTGCTTTTTACTGATCGAAAAGACCAAAAGAAACGGAAAAATACAACTCTATTTAACGAAAAAAAAAAAAAACTTAACCAACGCTTCGTTCTATTCAACATCATTCTTCTCATGACAGATATAAAAGCTGGTGTAGAGAAGAAAAAGCTCTTTTTTCTTTTCTTTTGTTTCTGTGTACTCGTTTACTTGTTTACTTTTAAACGCTTTTCTATTGTTACGTGGAAGAAAGAAATATCGAAACCAGCATATTGACTACATCCACAGATCACGGGGATCTGTTCTAGAAAATCCAGAGGGAACAACAGCGTGCCCAACAATTCCTCGGTATATATATTATCGAAAGGCGTTTATAATCGTGTGTATACCTACTCCTCAAACGTATCCACATGGTCATCATCATCAACTTTAGTTCAACATAACCTCAAATCCTCATTATCATCTTATTCAACAATTCATCTGTATCATATCCTCAAACGTATCCCCCCCAGGTTTTATTTAATTAGTATTAATGAAGTAGGTTATCTTAATCTAGACAAGCTCTCTACTTTCCTTCCTTGTAGTCAACAGCATCGTCGCGGAGAGGCCTCATCGCTGATTACTGCTGTCCTAAGGGTAAGTGAAAGTTATATTGTTTATATGAATTATTATTATTCTCTTGAGTGTATGCTCCCATTAATTTTTTATATGAATTTCTAATTATAATTTAGTTTTAAGCACCTCATATATCTAATGACTGTAGATTTTGTTATTGGTAGATAATCATGGACATGACCCTTAATCATGACCTTAATCTATCAGCATACACATTTTGTGTCATGATATAGATTTTACATAATTTTCAATTTTTATTACTCCCTAAAAGTAGGCATTTATTAACGTTATTGAAATTGTAGGATTGATTTAGGTCGTTTTTTTTTCAGGACGACTTTTCTAAGTACTTCTATGCTAATATTGAGAGCTTTTGTCTTTCGCGGGTTTGCCCGATTTTTGTTAATTTAGTTTTTTTTTAGTTCCTGGTACATCCGGAAGATTACCGCTTTAATGGCATTTATATATCTTCAATCGGAAAGTTTGGTAATTGAACCTAGTAAATTTTTTCTTTCGATTGAGGGTGTATAATATGCAGATTTGTCTGAAATTTAAGTTTCGGTTGTATCAAGTTAGGAGATTTGTTTTAGGATTTAGTTGTATCTGTGTATATACGGGGCCTTTGGCTGCCATTGAATTTTTTATGGGATATGATTATATTGATTAAATTTTATAAGTAGTTTTGTATAATTAAGCTGTTAATAAATTTTCAAAATGAATAATTGATTTTGTGTAATTCTCTCTTATGGATTGACTGTGCTAGGCTGATGATATTTAGGGATCTTAGTATACATTTGCGCTCCTAAGATACAGGTATAGGGAGGGTGAAGACGCGTGGTTTCTCAATACACCTGAGAGACCTAATTCAAGAGTGAGGATAATTAACCCTTGTTTTTATATATTTCACTGAGTAGTATAGTGGGGCTTTGTTTGTTTTGTTTCTATACTACTCGTAACATTTAGAGTAACTATAGTAATTAATATCCTAGGGAGTCTTTATAAATTAATGTGTAGCAAGACCAAGGCGGCTAAACTAGGTCAAGAACCCCCCCCACCCGACTGCTAGCTAGCGAATCATAGGCTCCCGCCGACCTGCTTTAGACGATCCTTTATGAGTGAGTCCCTGCTCTGCTTGTGTATCTACAGGAAACCTGAGACCTCTGTAGTGTGCATTCCGAAGGGAATGGAAATGGAAATGGCACGTATATGGTGTCCATCACAAAGCAGGTGCATGGTGATTCTTCTTTCAGACGAGTGCAACGGAAACATGTTATCCCCTATCAGATTTGCTCCTGCACATTACAGTAAAATGGCGCTTTTGTTTCTTTTGATTCATTAGTGACCATTACGTTGAATGATCGCCCTTCCATTTACATCTGGAAGGAGTTGTTTTTCTGTCGCATGGGGATATCTGATTAAAATTTACATCTTTGTTTTTGTTCGTGCACATTACAGTTATTGGGCGCTGTTCTTGTCGTCGTGAGAAGCATAGTGTCCATTCCCTTGATGATCGCACTTCTCGTTTACTTCGGGAGAAAGACGTTTTCCTGTTGCATAACATTCTGATAAACATTTGCAAATATTATTATATATATTTTTGCTCTTGCACATTATAGAAATGGCGCCCAACGTGGGGCAGGAATCTTAAACCCCAACCCGGGGCTGAAGGAATCTTAAACCCCACCAACTGGGGGTACAAGAATCCTGAATTTTGTTTGCGATTTTTGTCTCCCAATAAGATTTTTTTTTTCTGTCTTCTTTTCAATTTCAAGTTTTCCGAAAAATTTTAGTGGTTGTGTAGTACGGAACGGTTTCGGTAGATAATGGACGTAAATATTCAGGATATGTAGGTGCTTGAGATATTTTAGTTCGAGTAGCCTAACCGAATAACAATGCATCCATCCTTTTGCCGGGACTGGGGAAGTATTGCATTGTCATTACTTATTTCATTAGAATTTGTTTTTTTTTCTCTTTCTTTAATATAGAGTTCACTTTTGTCGGTGGAATTTTTTACGGTGGTGTAGTGCGGAACTGTTTCGGTGAATGATTGATGTATATATTCAGGACATTTATGTGCTTGAGAATTTTCAGTTCGAGCAGCATAACCGAATATCAATGCATCAATTCTTTTATGGTGATGGGGAAGTACTGCATGGCTGTGTCTTGTTTCATTGAAATCTGTTTTTAATAGTTCAATTTTTCGCTGGAATTTATTACCAGTGGTGTAGTGCGGAACTATTTCGGTGGATGAGTGATGTACATATTCGGGATATTTAGGTGCTTGAGAGATTTCAGTTCGAGTAGCCTAACCGAATATCAATGCATCAATTCTTTTACCGGTAATGAGGAAGTATTGCATTGCTGTTACTTATTTCAGTGCAATTTGCTGTGAAATATTGTTTAATTGGAGTTATATTAAGTTGGGATTAACAATCTGTAGCTGTTGAGATTATATTATTAATTTGAATAATGGGAATTAATATCCACTGTTATTGGATGGACTTAGGTGTGTTCTTAGTGTTCACTCAGGATATTCATTAATCTGTCTTAGTATCCCTAGGTTAATTATGTTTGCTCCTTCGTTCGGCCTGGCTCAGTCGGCCATATGAGAGAAATTTTTTTTATGAATTTATTTACAGACTCATAATTTTGTTTTTTTTTTTATTTATCTACGGACCCCGATGTTAGTTGCGGAAGCGTTTTTCTATCGGGGATATTTTTTTATCTTGGATTAGTTTTTTTTTTTTATTTTTCATCGATTAAATTAGTTTTTTTTTTAGTTATTCTTGGATTAGTTTTGGATGTATTGTTGAGTAATAATCGAGTTCGTGGACAATGTCTTTGCCAAGAACTCCACCTCATTCGTCAGCGTCGGTTGCGATTATGTCATCTAATCCAATTCCAAATGTAGCTGGAGGATCGGATCGAAATTGTCCTATTTGTACGGAGAGTATGGATGAGAAAGCTCCGTTCATAGAACCTGTATAGAGGATTGTGAAGGAAGGCCCGTTGGCACCTATCATGCTAAAGATATTCGGTCATAAGGTTACCCGGACAAAGTGTTGGAAATTTAATAAGCTCGTTCTTTTTCTTCCTATCATGATGGGCAATTGCCTCATGTTATGCAGTTTTGTAGTGAACGACTTCGATCACAAAAAGAAAAAACAAAAAAAAAAAAATTTTTTTTTTTGTTTTGTCTTGATCAAAACAATACAAAATCATTCACCCCACCCTTGTCAGTTAGAGTGAGGACATTATACATTCGATTACCGACTTAAGTAACTGCATGACATAATCTTATACAGTACTTATGGTAGTATAGTATTTTCATATGGTAACAGTGCCTTCATCGGTATTAAATTCACTTGAGTTTGTTAACAGTGTTGCCATTCATGAGTGTGTAAGAATATAAATTGCTATTATGGAACGAATGAGAGTTGTAAAACTTTGTATTTTACTGATAATAAAAAGAAAAGAAAAAAAATGTATTTTCTTTTCCTAATATGTTAAATGTTATAGTCATTTTCCGCAATATAATGAATATTTGTTTATTGGTATTCGGCCGGTCGAGTGACAGGGTTGCTTTTTACTGATCGAAAAGACCAAAAGAAACGGAAAAATACAACTCTATTTAACGAAAAAAAAAAAAAACTTAACCAACGCTTCGTTCTATTCAACATCATTCTTCTCATGACAGATATAAAAGCTGGTGTAGAGAAGAAAAAGCTCTTTTTTCTTTTCTTTTGTTTCTGTGTACTCGTTTACTTGTTTACTTTTAAACGCTTTTCTATTGTTACGTGGAAGAAAGAAATATCGAAACCAGCATATTGACTACATCCACAGATCACGGGGATCTGTTCTAGAAAATCCAGAGGGAACAACAGCGTGCCCAACAATTCCTCGGTATATATATTATCGAAAGGCGTTTATAATCGTGTGTATACCTACTCCTCAAACGTATCCACATGGTCATCATCATCAACTTTAGTTCAACATAACCTCAAATCCTCATTATCATCTTATTCAACAATTCATCTGTATCATATCCTCAAACGTATCCCCCCCAGGTTTTATTTAATTAGTATTAATGAAGTAGGTTATCTTAATCTAGACAAGCTCTCTACTTTCCTTCCTTGTAGTCAACAGCATCGTCGCGGAGAGGCCTCATCGCTGATTACTGCTGTCCTAAGGGTAAGTGAAAGTTATATTGTTTATATGAATTATTATTATTCTCTTGAGTGTATGCTCCCATTAATTTTTTATATGAATTTCTAATTATAATTTAGTTTTAAGCACCTCATATATCTAATGACTGTAGATTTTGTTATTGGTAGATAATCATGGACATGACCCTTAATCATGACCTTAATCTATCAGCATACACATTTTGTGTCATGATATAGATTTTACATAATTTTCAATTTTTATTACTCCCTAAAAGTAGGCATTTATTAACGTTATTGAAATTGTAGGATTGATTTAGGTCGTTTTTTTTCAGGACGACTTTTCTAAGTACTTCTATGCTAATATTGAGAGCTTTTGTCTTTCGCGGGTTTGCCCGATTTTTGTTAATTTAGTTTTTTTTTAGTTCCTGGTACATCCGGAAGATTACCGCTTTAATGGCATTTATATATCTTCAATCGGAAAGTTTGGTAATTGAACCTAGTAAATTTTTTCTTTCGATTGAGGGTGTATAATATGCAGATTTGTCTGAAATTTAAGTTTCGGTTGTATCAAGTTAGGAGATTTGTTTTAGGATTTAGTTGTATCTGTGTATATACGGGGCCTTTGGCTGCCATTGAATTTTTTATGGGATATGATTATATTGATTAAATTTTATAAGTAGTTTTGTATAATTAAGCTGTTAATAAATTTTCAAAATGAATAATTGATTTTGTGTAATTCTCTCTTATGGATTGACTGTGCTAGGCTGATGATATTTAGGGATCTTAGTATACATTTGCGCTCCTAAGATACAGGTATAGGGAGGGTGAAGACGCGTGGTTTCTCAATACACCTGAGAGACCTAATTCAAGAGTGAGGATAATTAACCCTTGTTTTTATATATTTCACTGAGTAGTATAGTGGGGCTTTGTTTGTTTTGTTTCTATACTACTCGTAACATTTAGAGTAACTATAGTAATTAATATCCTAGGGAGTCTTTATAAATTAATGTGTAGCAAGACCAAGGCGGCTAAACTAGGTCAAGAACCCCCCCCACCCGACTGCTAGCTAGCGAATCATAGGCTCCCGCCGACCTGCTTTAGACGATCCTTTATGAGTGAGTCCCTGCTCTGCTTGTGTATCTACAGGAAACCTGAGACCTCTGTAGTGTGCATTCCGAAGGGAATGGAAATGGAAATGGCACGTATATGGTGTCCATCACAAAGCAGGTGCATGGTGATTCTTCTTTCAGACGAGTGCAACGGAAACATGTTATCCCCTATCAGATTTGCTCCTGCACATTACAGTAAAATGGCGCTTTTGTTTCTTTTGATTCATTAGTGACCATTACGTTGAATGATCGCCCTTCCATTTACATCTGGAAGGAGTTGTTTTTCTGTCGCATGGGGATATCTGATTAAAATTTACATCTTTGTTTTTGTTCGTGCACATTACAGTTATTGGGCGCTGTTCTTGTCGTCGTGAGAAGCATAGTGTCCATTCCCTTGATGATCGCACTTCTCGTTTACTTCGGGAGAAAGACGTTTTCCTGTTGCATAACATTCTGATAAACATTTGCAAATATTATTATATATATTTTTGCTCTTGCACATTATAGTGGGCGTGTCTCCTTGTACGATATGTCACTTTGAGACGTATCATATCGTATTTATATGTCATAACCTCGTTTATCATATACGTCGCCTGTGCATTAAGCAGAATTCCGTCTAAGGAACTAAACTTAAAATATTCGCAATTTAGTTTCAATGCAGTGCATACACGAAATCCAAAATAACATTCATCTCTAACAGATCGTCAGATATCTTTCCTTGATCCAGGCCACTTCTACCTCTTATGAGAAAATCCTCTATTGAGACACTTTGTCTCTCTATACACGTCTATAAAAACCTTTTAGGAACTAAACATTAGTAGAATATGAATTCTGCTGATTCTGCTGCCTGCAGTTACAATCGGAAAACAATCACATATTTGCTAACAAATCATAATGACTGAAATAAAATCCGTTGGTAGTTTTACGCGATGCCTTTTAACTTTAAAAGCAAGTCCCCTTGAGGCCTTTTTGAGTTCTAAATTTTTGAACATTATTTAATTTTGGGTTTAATTGACAAAAAAGTGATAAAAGATGTTGCACAGTACGACTCGGCAAGAGTATGGGGTGTCACTAATCCTTTCCTAGTCAGTGAATCTACGATTTCACTGCAAAGTACAACGTGCAAAGTATTATAAAAAAAAAAAATTAACGCACTATTCGGATTGATATTAGCACATGGCCATGAACACAGCCTTAAAGTGCAAAATGATTTTTCTACTGGAGTCGATATTTTTTGATAGTAAATGCGACACCAATACCAAACGCCAGCAAATTGATTTCGTTTCAAATTAAATCTCCAACAGGTCAACATTCCCGGTCTGGTAACTCAACCCTAAACCTCTTAACAAAATACAGTTCCAGATGCGTTACATATGGATCAAACTAAATAAGCTCAGTGTATTAAATCGTCAGTCTATATAGGAGTTCGAAACCACCCGATGCATAGCGAGACCTTCACGACCTAGATGTGGAGTAATGTAAAAACCATTAGAGAAGTCGCAATAGTCCAGTAAATACTGTGTTGGCTAATTAGACCAGAGCATATGGATCAACCCATGGTTCAGCCAGCCCGAAAATAAAATATTTCTTTGTAGACTTCCTATCAGCCAGCCGTTTTCTGTCAAAAACTTCGAAGGAAAATAAAATTAACATGAAAAGTTTCACAAAAGCCTGCCACTTATGGATAAAATTAACAAATACAACATGGGTGATATGAAAAGCTCGGTCGTAATCCTGACTAAAGGTTTATATTGTATTGAAGAAGCCACATGTTGAACATGTGTTTGTGGGCATAGATAAACCAGGACAAACAACACACTGTACTTCGGTGCCAAAGGGTGTTAAACGAGCTACTTTTTAGAAGGTGACTGATCGGTTTCACTAGTTAATACGACAATTGAATTTTCCGACGCAGGACGCCACTTATTTTACTGATATGCGATTCTACTCACTGAAGAAAATTTAACAGCAGGTGCAACAAAATGGAAGTAGGTGGAAATTTAATGCAATTCCACTGTGATTCCGCTTCACTTTCTACAATTACTAGGAGATTATTATGAAAAAACTTTCTATTCAATCAGACTGAACTTGCGTCTATGGCGATCAATATTCCTGGGAATATTTTACTTTGGATTCGACAATAATTCAATAACACAGATCACTATTTTATTCTGCACGAGTATCAAATTTTGACCCAAGTGAGGATGCTACGATCTGTTGTCCTCGTCGTACTCACCTTAGCTTGGATAGTATGGACCGATATATTTTAGGTTACTGAACGTTTAGAATTCATATCGAAAATTATTTGTTACACTTAATAATTCTGGTTTGTTGAGTTCAAATTGAGGCCTATGGGGAATAGAATGTTTCAATACGTTTTCGTATATGATCTACGATTACTGTAAAAAATTTTCCTGCTCCTCATGACTCAATAGTGACTCAGCAGAATTGAAAGTCGTTTAAAGAGTTCTACATGATGTGTACATATGCAGTCATTAATTTTAGCCTTCAAACAGCTTTAATTGAAGAACAACCAGAAAAACACAGTTTTGTGCTCTTTATTTAACTCATGCTGTAAAATATGTGCATGTGTGCTTGTGTCCATGTGTATACAATAAACCACTAATCATGCCAGTAAAAAGCTTTGACATTGGTTTTTGTCGGATACTAAAGATAACACATTCCAATACTGTATGCGTTCCATATCCTTATGCCTGCATACATATATATGTGGACGACATACTTACAGACAGTCAGCAGTCGCACTTACAAACACTAGTATTTTTCCACACTCATGAAGTCTAGAGATCTATTGAAACAATACATTAATATGGGATACACATGTATGTATGTCTGTGGAGGATTGCGTACATATGTATGCAATGAATCCACAGATAAATTTCTATATATTTGTGGACAATTGCATAGCAATGGCCAGGCAGGCACAGACAGAGACTGAACGAAACAATTTTTTTTTTCAATACAAAATGTGGTTTTTGTTTCTTCATTTGTTGTCATATATTTATTGGTATGAAGCCTCTCTGGACAATACAATAAAATGATGGAGAATGATGACAATGACGATCATAATGATGATCATGATGATGATGAGGATGGTATTGTTGTTAGTGATGAGGTTGTTGATGATTGTTTTGTTGCTTTTACCCAATCTAAAATGTATTAAATTGTCAAATTCATCAACAGCAACAAAATCAACAATAACAACAACAGTAATAACAGCAATATTTAGAACAATGACAACAGTTTCAAATATAACATGAATTCAACTAAAGCAATAACAACAAAAACAATAACAATAACAAACACGATAGAATGGGAAAAAATCAAACCAACACACAATAAGACAATGACACACATTTAAAATCTTTTTTCGTCTCCTCACTTTTTTTTTTTTTTTTGTGTTACAGATTGTTTGTTTTTTCTCACACTAATGTGATGCCCTGCTTTGGCAGTCACACAGGATTTTCACTCTACGCATATACACACACTCAGACAGACATTTACGTGTCTGGCTGGATATCAAAAGAAAAAATAAAAAAAGACGTGTACACCGGTATTCCAAGCAGCAAGTCATGTTACAGTCAGACGACGACGACGACGACGACACACAGGGCAAAGGACACAAAGGCATTAGGAGCAGAGCAACAATAATAGTACAACAGCAACATTACATCGTATATTTAGGCTGATTTTGAAATATACCCAAGCAAACAAGCAATGACAAGGTTATTGGCAACAAAACCAACAAAAAAAAACCCAAAAAAGAAGAGAAGGAAAATTACAAAATCAAATGAGTCTAACAACATGCATTAGGACGAGAGCATGATTTGCAGAAGAAATTTTAAATTCTACTGGCAAATGGAAAAAATGTCTTGAAAACTTTTTGTACTTCTGGTACTGTGTTCCCTTAGCACACTGAACTTAAAGACAAATTTTTCCAGCACAATTTGAATTGTTGTTCGTTTACTGGGATTAAATGAAGAAATTTGCTTGACATGTTGTTGTTAGTACTTTGGTGCTGGAATAACAATGGATTTTATAATTAAGAGGACCTATAATTTGGGTTTTAATATCTATTATAAACGAGGGATGTTCAGGAAGCTCCTGTAGATACATAAATTTGACTGTTTTCTTATGTTTTGTACATTTCTTGTAATATATCGCCCAAAAGTATAGAAGTATAGACGTTCAATACTTTTATATGTTGAAGACGAAAGTGGCAACTAAGCTTTAATTAAGCTTCCTGACAATAGTTTCATACATTGAGTGTAACAATTTGCCAGGACCTACAGTCTAACTTGCTTGCATAGACACCATTATCTACCACGAGCATCAGGTATTGTCATGATACAGCATTTTAAATGGATGCCGCATAACTCGAACTGCAAAATGTTATTTATAACTCCAATCCGTTTCGTTAGATCCAGCTACTATGGAATTTCCCTGGATCAAAATACATCATATTCTGGAAATTCTCTGTAAGAACTACTTTCTAATGATCCCATGTCAGTAGTTTTTTGGAACTGGACAGCCGTAAAAATGTCTTCTTTTCGTTTACATACTCACAGTTACGGCAGTGGTCATTAAATTGAAGCCGAATCAGTTGGACATGATCTACAAATGGTCGGAGCCCGGTCACCTGTAAGGCAACTAGTCTGGGTACATCCTACACACGCTAAACTATAAGCGAACTAAATACCATATTCCGGCTATGTATTTCTCGATATCTTACAGAATTAAAAAGCCCTCCATCTGCAAATATCAAAAATTTTGCAAATAATTTATTTTTTATTTCCATAGCAAGGAGGCTTAGGGCAGTTCACTCCACCAATCTAGTTTTTTCACTTGGCAGTCACGTAGATGCTGGTGATGAAATAAAAGATGATTTTAGTGGGTGAGAAGTTAATCCACTGTTGAATCCACTGACATCTGGAATCAATATTTCAAGCTGTATCGGCTGGGCCATCTATCGGTTTAAATTTGAACCATATATCGAATCCGGCAATACTTATGTCATTCCATTCTGTCACAAAATTTAGTATTTTATTTTTATTTATTTATTTATTTATTTATGTCTATGGATAGTAGTTCCTTACAGACTAAATTTAAATTTACAAACAATATATATAATTAACACTTAATGATTCAAGTGCAATATAATTTTTCTCTTTAAAGAATAATTGCTTTCAGTAAGATCAATTAAATGATAAAAATTATTAAACTTTAGACAAATTTGACGAAAAGAGTCGTTATTGGCATAGACTGAGCGATGATATTGTAAATTTAATAAATTAAAATTACGAGAGGGTCTAATTGGAACATTAAAATTAATTTTACGTAACAAATAATCAGAATAAACATCTCCACGTATTAAACCCAGTAGAAAAGAGACACTTAACATTATTCTTCGACTTTTCAGTGTAGGTAGCTTAATAAGAGCGAGTCTACTTTCATACGAAGGGAGAACAAACGAGTTCCATCCAAGTCCTCTCAAGCAAAATAACAGAAAGCGCTTCTGTACAGATTCAATTAAGTTAACGTAAATTAGAAAATGTGGATCCCATATAATAGATCCATACTCAAGAATAGGGCGCACCAAAGATATATATAATTGTTTTGTTACGTAGGGATCAGTAAATTCCTTTGACCAGCGCTTTATAAATCCTAAAACACCATTTGCTTTGTTCACCATCATTGATATATGTTCAGAAAACGTCAGCTTATGATCTAACAAGATTCCAAGATCAGTTATATTTAAAACCTTTTCCAAGATTTTGTCTTTAAAATGATAAGAGGTATCAAGTTTAAATGAACGATGAAATGTCATATGTTTGCATTTATTAAAGTTTAACTCCAACAAGTTGACTTCACACCATTGACAAAAATAATCAATATCCTTTTGAAGAGTTGATTGACCAGATATACCATCAAGCGAATTAAAAATTTTAACATCATCAGCATACATGAGTATATTAGAATGAATAATAACAGATGGCAGATCGTTTATAAATAATGTGAATAGTACTGGACCAAGATGGCTTCCCTGAGGCACTCCGGATGGAACATCGATGACTTTAGATATTGCATTTCCAAATTTCACTTGTTGAGTTCTACTGGAAAGATAAGATTTCAGCCAACGTACTGCATTGTTACTAAAACCCATTCAAGATAGTTTATAAAGCAAAAGATCATGGTTGACTCTATCAAATGCTTTACTAAAGTCTGTATAGATAACATCAGTTTGTTGTCTGTTGATGAACCCTTCATTTACTTTAGTTGTTAATTCCAAGATATTAGTAGAAGTTGAACATAATTTTCGAAAGCCATGTTGATATGATGTTAGAATTGAGGATATTTGATGATATAAAGAGTCAGTCACAATTTTTTCAAAGAGTTTTGGAATTGCATTCAATTTTGCTATACCTCTGTAGTTAGAAACTTCCAATTTATTGCCTGCTTTAAACAATGGGATAATGAAAGATTTTTTCCAAGCAGTTGGAAAATAACCCAGTTCATAGATTTGTTGAAAATTGCCGTTAGGGGACCAAAAAGGTTTCCGGAACAATATCTAAGAATACAAGTAGGTATACCATCTGGACCTGGGGTACAGAACTGAACTTAATGAACGTAATGAATCGATATACGCATAAGTAACGTTGGGATTTATTGGGTCAACGAGAAACTGCACGATGATGTCGATTGTAATAAGCAAAATTGTCGTATTTGGGACTCAGAAAACCCACATGTTACAGGAGCCAATGCACCCACTACGAGTGACTGTTTGGTGCGGCTTGTGGAGCTGAAGAATTAGTGGCGCATATTTCTTAGTAAATGAAGACTACGCAGCCATTATGGCCAATGGACACACCTATTGCACCATGATAACCGACTTTTTTGTACCCGCTTTTCATGGTGTTGATGTGAATGAGGTTTAGTTTCAACAGGATGGTGCAACTTACCACACGTCTCATGCCAAAATTGAATAATTGCGCTAAATGTTCGATGACCGTTTAATTAGCCGAAATGTTGAGGTCAATTGGCCGCCAAAAAGCTGACGTTTGACACCGTTGAACCATTTTCTGTAGGGGGCCATTAAAGAAAAGTGTTATGTCGACAAACCAGAGACAATTGAGAAGCATTTAAAGTCCAACATTCGTGATGCCATTGCCGAGATACGACCCCATACACTAGAAAAAGGGCACGGAAATTGATCCGTGCCTCGAATGAGGTACTGTGAAATAATATTCATAATCATAAATACCCTTCAGTTAGGATTACGACCTAGTTTCTTACACCAGTTATGTTGTGTGTGTTAATTTTATACATGAATGGCAGGACCTACAGTTTAAAGTCGACTCCTTACGACAGATTTTTGTGTTGTGTCAGGACCTTCTTCGAGGATTTGAAATATCTCCCAGGAGCCGATATATAAGCTCTCCTAAAGCATGAGGTGATTATTCTGGATACCAAACTCTATGTACGGCGAGCCTTACAGTTAAATGTCGACTCTCCGAAGGACAGATTTTGTGAGAAACTTTTTTTACTGTCAGAAGTTTTGCCAGAAATCTGCTGAGAGGAAGTCGCCATAGGAATATTTTCCTAGAGTTTGAAGCATGGCCTCACGTCTAATAAGCCAACACACTGCCTACTAGACTACGGCGACAAGTAGTGCTTGTAACCTGCTACACGTTAACTGAGTTTTGTTAACATAATCATTACACTCAAGACTGAACGCATGTTTGCTTTAGCATCATTACAACCAATTTTTGGCTGGGTTATCCCTGTAATATTTCTAACACAATACCAAACAAAAAAGTCTTTGATTTTAATGTGTGTAAATTTATGACAAAAAACAACATGTCCAATCAACGTTAACAAGATCTAAAACAACCCAACAATTTATATTACAATAACAATATTGTTGTAACCATACATTGCTCCCCTAGTTGTTGCTGATGTTCTATCATATCCTGCATCATGAATGTATGGGCATCATGAGCAAACCATTGTCTGAATGTGTTGATGTCTTGTGCTCTAATCCATAATACTTTTTGATTTATATTGTTATTGTAAATGGCAACAAGAACAAAAACAAACAGAAACAATAGCAACACACAGCTTTTTTAATACAAGATTTGTAAAGTATTTGTATTGGATATGATTGAATACTGGCTAGAATGAGGTTACGTAGTGGTATTTGAGAGATGGGCTATAATAAATTCAGGTGCAAAAATGCTAGGATTTTAAAAATGAAATATTTTTAAGATTTTCAATCCAACAGTTGAAATGTTGAACAGAAATGTATAGCACATGAAATTGGGGAGTACATGGTTTGCCTTCCAACACCTCCAATGCAATCCCTTGTTCCCATTTTAAATTTTCCTCTTATTTTAAACACATACCCTACGATTTTCCAATATTTTCTTGCATTTACCTTCACTTTGTTATTTTCCCTTCAGTAGAAATATCGATAAATTGTTTTCCTTTAAAAAAAGTGCCAAAAAAAGCATCACTGCAGTCCCTTTTTATGTCATCATTATGTCAATATAACCCATAAACAGACATTAACATTAAGTGTTCATGTATGGGTTAATATCGGTATATAACATTGTGTTTGTGTCTGTATATTTTGAGTTCTTTGTTACCTGGTGTAAAATGTATTAAAAAGTTTTTCTTGCTTTTTTTTCGAACATGTATTGTGCTCTCTTATAGGTAAAGATTAAATCAACATGTCAACACATGTTGACTGAAACTAACAATACCACTGCTTTTGACATATTAATCCTTTACTTTGGTCCTTTTTTTGCTTTTATACTCGCTTAGTTCAAACGTTTTTCAATTCATTTTCAACACTTCACTTCTTTTACCCACTTTCCTTACTCTCCCTCTCTCTCTGTCCCTCACTCTATGTTTCGTTGACAAATTCCCATTTCCATAGTCTTTTTATATAAACCACAACTACTGCTTCAGTGTTTTTAATACACATAGTACATACAGGGATATATTTAAACAAACATGTTTTAAGTATATGGATTATTTCACGTGTGATAAAACAATTCTCAGAGCTACTTATAGGTGTTAATTGAGAGAAGGTTAATGAGTTTTTAGATTGAAAAATTAAGCGTATTCTGAATTAGGTAGAACTAGAACCTCAATTCAGTGAAGTCGCTGTAGTCGAATAGATAGTATGTTGGCTCATTAGACGAGGCCCGTGATTTAATACTTGGCTCAGACATTTTGAACAAAAATAATTCTTTAGTTTACTTCTAAGCAGTTTGCTGGCAAAATTTCTGAAAGTAAAATTAAATTGCAATGAAAAGTTTCTTAAATCTTTCGTTGGGGGTCGACATTAAACATTAGGTCCCGCCATTTAGGGAAAATGGGATGGTGTGACAAGCTAGATCATTTTGTGTTAATTTTATCTATGAAAGGCGAAACCTTCAGTTTAAAGTCGAAACCTGTTTCGAATTTATTGTACCAAAAAAACTTTAGAAAAAATTTGTCTAGTTTCTAGGTTCAAAATCGTATCTGCCTGTGTTATTTGAAAAAAGCTTCTACGAAGCATTCTAAAGGGTGGGTTATTTAAAAGTGCAATAAAAGTGCAATTTTGACAAATTTATTTTTTTGTTGTGAAGTGCAATTGTTGCGGTTGGAAATGGAATATTATTCCATTCATATGGCTGCTGCGGCTGGCCACTCAGTACCTCATTCGATCGGACCAATTTTCGTGCACTTTTTCGAGTGTATGCGGTCGTATGTCGGCAATTGTATCAGGAATGTTGGTCTTGAAATGCTCAATTGTCTTTGGTTTGTGGGCATAACACCTTTCTTTCACGCGCCGCACATAAAATAGTCCAACGGTGTCAAATCGCAGCTTCTTGACGGCCAATTGACATCACCATTTCGGCTAATTAAACGGCCATCAACGTTTGACGCAATAAATCGATTGTGGCATGAGAAGTGTGGCAAGTTGCACCGTTCTTGTCAATACCATGAAGAGTGGGTACAAAAAATCGCTTATCATGATTTGGTAGATGTCTCCATTGGCCATAATGGTTGCGCCGTCTTAATTTTTTCAAAGAAATATGAGTCAATGATGCCTCCGATCCACGATCCGCAGTAAACAATCACTAATAGTGGGTGCATTGGCTTCTGTAAGACCACGTGTGGTTTTTCTGAGCTCCAAATACGGCAATTTTGCTTACCCACCCAGATGAGAATGACCTTCATCCGAAAGAAAGGTTTTTTTTCGTTTCGTTGGCCTTATAAATCCCTTAGTTGCTCAAGCGTTCAGTGGAGATAATATACTGAATTTTGTGACAGAATAGAATGACATAAGTATTGTCAGATTCGGAATAACCGATGGTTCAAATTTAAACCGATAGATGGCCTATCCGGTACATTACCTACCTAGCGTAGCCTACAACCATTCATGTATTCTTTGCGCTGTTAAGTAGCTGCACCAACAGCTTGATGTGAAATGCTTCACATAAATGATGAGCAGCATAAACAAACATTTCCCATAGAATAACACAATGTTTGTTAAGTATTGTTGCTTTAAGGTACCGTTTGTGTCTGTGTGTCTGCATGTTTCATTGTGTCTGTATGAGAATTGTAAATGTGTTAGTAGATTTCTATGTAATGGTTGGTTAATACAAAATATATTACTAAAGTTGTTGCTCATTGATGCGTTTCTTTACACATTCACTCACACGCATACATATATACATAGATATTAAAACAGACGCAAAATAAACATACTTACAACATTTGGTGGCTTAAAGACCTCAATATAGCATTTCACACATATACACACACACACACATATATGCACTTTTAAACAATGTTTATACATCTTTAGTGTAAACCCTTTGTGCATGTGTTGTGTTGGTATTGAGCAGAACAGATTTATTGAATGTTGTACGTTGACTGTGGCATTCGTAATACTTTTGTAAATATAATGCTGCCATATGAGGCTGCAATAGATTCAGCTGAAGTACTGGCAAATTCAATAGCAAACTAAATGTTTTTAAAATATTATCCCCGACGTTTACACAAATGTTTTCTTTATTTTGAAGATTTTTCTCAAGTTTCGTTTCCTTAATTGCCACATACACAACCACATTGGTGGGGTGGTGGTCAAACACTAATTATAATTGGATATTTTAGTTTCAAGCGTTTTTAACCCGCCATGATTAAGGAAATTACACCAAGCGTAACTAGGCTGATGGATAAAAACACGTGCCCACAATTAGTTGACCAGAGTATTCAATTAAAATAAGGGTGACAAAGGTTGATGTGACAGCCAACAAAACACTGAAAACGAAGAATACACACATCCTAATCGGTTGTCTAATGGCAATATTATTATTTTAACGCTTGACTTAGAATTTAAAAGGTATCCATGAAATACGAATTAAACTGATTTAAGATAGGAGGAGGTAATTTCCTATTGATTGATAGAAAATTTATTTTCAATAATAAAATTGAAAAGTTAATAATCTTTTAATAATCATTTGTAATTTAAAAGAGCTAATCTTGTTGTTAAATAAGTTTTGTATTTAACGTTTCAATTTTCAAATGACCACAATTTCCAAGTGTTATGGAAATTAATTTTTTATTTCATATTTTTTTATTTCATTTTTTTTTGTCCAATTGTTACTCATAATTACCAATCAGTACCATAAATATCAAGCCGAAGGAAATAACCATAAAACCTATTAAAAATAATTGTGAATAATCACTGAAAAACATTCATTATTAATGACGATCGTCAACATAAAAAACCAATAATTTTTAAAACAGATGTTCATACAACAAAAAAATAACGCTGATGGCACTTTTTAAATGAAATATGTTTCTGAAAGATTTTAACAGAATAAAAAACAAAATATAAATATCGCCAAAACAGATTTCTTATTTTATAGTTTTTTTTCTTTTTTTTTTTACTGAAATAATTAGGAGTGAAATGAATTGCTGCCGCCTCATGCCTCAACCTGGTGAACAGAGCAAATATTAAATGTTTATTCGTGAAGAGAATCATAATAACAAGCACAAACACAATGACAAAAAAATTGTGATAACAAACAAAACATCAGAGAATTTGCGAGAATACGGATAAACAATGATAAAATTGCAATAACAAAATATAGAAAAAAATAACAATCACAAATCAATTGTAAGTTTCTAGAAGATGTCAGACTGAAAAGGAATGAAATATGAATGGAACGAAAGGTAGCATTTCTAGTCACTTCTACTAAGAAACGCTACGTGTGCACACTGTTGTTTTATGCAATGTTGTTTTCTTTTCTTCCAAACTTAAGAGGGAAGTCTTCAAAACATACTACTATTCATCAATATACGTATTGAGTCCTTATCCTATATCAGTCAAATACTTTCTGTCCGCAGGAGTGCGGTTTGGGCTTTGGTAAGCTTTCTCGCGTCAAATTTTGCTAATGTCTCCCCCTACCTCCTATGTTCGGAGTTCCAACAAGACTTCAGCTGACTGAACGGAGTATACTCGTTCTGGAATCTATTTCCCATGGCCATCTGAATTTCAGATCTTCGTCCGTCGTCCACACAATTAGAGAAGGCAAGAAATCCATCATGTCGCAATCTGTGCAGATATTTCTAGAAAAACCATGATAAGTTAAAAACTATGCCATGTAGTACGTAGCAATTCGAGTCGCAGTATTTTCTGGAAATCCAAGGGGTTATATAAGGAATAATTTGAAATGTTACCGTTGCTTTCAAACTAGTCTCCCATCACGATCCTAGATATCCATTGTTTCTCGTTTTTTATATCCGCAAACTTTCGTCTACCCAACATTTTCCGGCTACTTATCAAGACAACCTCCGACTTATGCATATGCAGCATATGGCAAACCAACTATTAAAAGGGATATGTTCGTCATCTCCCCTTTGTCTAAGCTAAGATTCAAGTCATATCGTCTGAAAAACCTACATTTGTATTCCCGTCTGGTGACTGTAGTCTAAATAATACATCTTACATAATTTTATATAGTTGGAGCTCGTCATCTTGTCTCCATTATCTGTTAAATACATTATTCTTCGATTTTGAAAATAATATTTTGTAGTGTCCATTACATATGACTGTAATAAAAAGAGGTTTCGCAATATGTCTCCAGTTCGGAAGACATGAACATTGATCGTGTTCAATGTTTCCGGATTTTAGTATTTATCGTCAAACATTTTTTAATCATCATGTCAAATTGTTTGATAAGGTATTGTAATTTTACCAGGTTTTAATATAAACAGAAAATTCTGCACTTTTCACATACACGTGTGGTAATGTAAAAATACCTTTAATAAAAAAATATAGGATAAGTGATAATATTCCTAAAGTCTGTGCTCTTGTGAAGAGATTGAGTCATAATTTGATCAAATCAGACAAAAATTACCGTAGTTATTATTTAAAGAGTCTAACAGTCGAGTGATATTTTTTATGTATGTCATCTCATCAAATGAACTTTTAGGTCAAAAATTTTCAGAATTTTTGATGGCTCTTGATTGTTTATGACAAAATGTGTCAATTTCACGTTTGCACCACTATCAGAAGTCGGCTAATGTTTATGCTTTTTGCAAATATTATTATTTCCCTTTGCGCAAACATTGACCAACTTCTCATAGTCGTGCAAACGTGAAATTAACACATTTTGTGATAAACAATCAAGAGCCATCAAAAATTTTGAAAATTTTTGAACTAAAGTTCATTTGATGAGATGACATACATAAAAAATATCACTCGACTGTTAGACTCTTTAAATAATAACTACGGTAATTTTTGTCCGATATGATCAAATGATGACTCAATCTCTTCACAAGAGAACAGACTTTAGGAATATTATCACTTATCTTATATTTTTTTTATTAAAGTTTGCTACTATCAACGGACAAACTTGAAAAAATATGAAAAAAATTTGAATTTTCCATGTTTACCTTATCAAATCTCATAGCATATTAAGTCGAATAATAGATATGTTTTAAAGGTCCATTTCTCCCCTTTCTAACAAGATTTAAATTTTAGAAATCAGGTCTGAAATGTTTGAGTAATCCAGAAATTTGTGCGTAAGGTAAAAAAAAAACATTTTTTGTCAAATAAAAAAAGTTTGGAGGGTTCGAGAAATATAAAAAAAATATTTTTGAGATCTACTCAACTCAACTAAACTCACAACCTACACTATGTCATTAGCCGGGTGTATTTAATTTTTTTTATTTTGTCGCATAGTGTTATTATTGATTTCCTGTTTTTTATGATTTGAAGTAATTAATCCAATTTAATTTGTGTCCCTCTCTTGCTATATGTATGTATGTAGAAAAAAAATATTTCATATTTAATTAATTCTGTTCTTATTAACAATTTTGTAAACAATTCAATCATACAATATTATGTATAAAAAATAATAATAATACAATACACATTAATTTATTTGTAATTTTTTTTTTAATCTAAATCTATGAATGTAATTTAATTAATAATTAAAATACAATTGTTCAAACTAAATGGGAGAAAGAAAAAAGACTCATTAACGAATAGATTTTTTTAATTGCAGAAAAAGAAGTTTTAATTAACACGTTAACTGCCAACTACGAGATAACTCGTAGATTACGTTCCCTTCTAGGGTGCCAAACTACGAGTTATCTCGTACTTACTAATGTGAAAAAATCAAATTGTCTTTTTTTGGCCAGTTTTCTGAAAATTGTCGCGGCAGTCAACGTGTTAAACAATTTTATTTAATAAATTGCAATGTTTTAAACGTTAAGTTACGAAAAATGACAAAAAAAAAAATACAAACGAAATTAATAAAATTAAATGAAATCTTTATATCGTGCAATAAATGCATTGTTGCCATATGATAGTCACAGATTATTTCACGTAAATATTGTCCATCTGTGAAGTCCAATTCTGACTGAAGGGTTGTAATAACCAATTATGTATGTACTCGTATGTATGTATGTACAGCAAGTGTGGTTTCGCATTTTTGACACCAAATGTTAACCAAGTCTAATTCCTTCATTTTGGTAAAAAAAAAACAAATTTCAGTAACCAAAGCACACGGTACCTTCTTCTCTAGACTGTATCCTTATCTTTGCTATTGAAGAAGTCAGATCCATCACTCATCATATCATATGGAAAAAGTGTTAATGTTCATTAATTTTTATTTATTTATAATTGTTATTCCTCTTTGCACTCTTTTGCGTAAACAATAACACCTACTAGTCAATTGTTCGACAGATCTTTGTAACGAAGATCTTCAAACCACGATTACTCTCTTCAAACACACCGCGTCTTCACACAAACTGACTGAAATTTTAAAAAGTTGCGGACATACATTTCTAACAGAGGATGCCTTTAATTTATGGAATATTAGAATAAATTTCCAACGGAGTCGAACAAAATTAAAGGAAATCAACCCAGAACTCTCTAATGTAGATTAAAATCTTCAAAACATCATCTGATTCACCTAACAGTTTAGGAAACGTGTTGTCATCTGAATTTACTTTTCTCAGAATTATGAAGTTACATTAAAATTCTGCATAATCTGCGCTTAACCTTCGTCTATAACCCTGCTTTTGACTGAGACAACGACAAATGTCTCTCCATAGAGGGTGGGCCATCTATCGGTTTAAATTAAATTTAAATTTGAACTATCGGTTATTTCGAATCATTATGTCAATCTATTCTGTCATAAAATTAAATATGTTATCTCCATTTACGAGCAACGTTGCGATTTATTGGGCCAACGAGAAACTATACGATGATTCCGATTTTGCCAAAAAAAAAAAATCATCTTTACAGATGAAGCGCATTTTCATCCTGGTGGGTACGTTAATAAGCAAAATTGTCGTATTTCGGGCTCAGAAAACTCACACATGGTCTTACAGAAGCCAATGCACCCATTACGACTGACTGTTTGGTGAAGTCGCCGTAGTCTAGTAGGTAGTGTGTCGGCTTATTAAACGTAAGCCCACGGTTCAAACCCCAGGTCAGACATCAAATATAAAAAAAATATTTCTTCGGCGACTTCCTCTCAGTAGATTTACGGCAAAAACTCTGAGAGTAAACATAATTGCCATGAAAAATTTCTCACAAATCTATCGTACGGAGTCGGCTTTAAACTGTAGGTCCCGCCACTCATGTATAAAATAAACGCACACAACATAAGTGGTGTGAGAAGCTAGGTCGTAATCCTGACTGAAGGGCTGTAATGATCAATTATGTATGTATGTTATGTATGTTTGGTGCGGCTTGTAGAGCGGAACCATCATTGGGCCAGATTTGATTGAATATGAGGATGGCGCAACCCTTACGGTCAATGGATATACCTATTGCACCATAATAAGCGATTTTTTGTGCCCGCTCTTCATGGTATTGATTTCAACAATGTTTAGTTTCAACAGGATGGTGCAACTTGCCACACATCTAATGCCACGATCGATTTATTGCGTTAAATGCGTAATGGAAGTTTAATTAGCCGAAAGTTGGCCGCCAAGAAGCTCCGATTTGACACCGTTGGACTATTTTCTGTGGGGAGCCGCTTGCATTCTCGAAGTGTTAGGCCGACAGACGAGAGACAATTGAGCATTTTAAAGCCAACATTCGTGATGGCATTGCCGAGTTACTACTCCAGAGACTGGAAAAAGTGCATGAAAATTGGTCCGATTGAATGAGGTACTGTGTAGCCAGCCGTGGCAGCCAAGTAAATTAAATAATATTCCGGACAATTATACTTTACAACAAAAAAAATAAATTTGGCAAGATTTCAAACCGTTTTTGTTTTATTTTTTTTAAATTTAAACTTTTAAATGGTCCACCCTATATGGTGTAACCAGTAAATTACAAAGAGTCATGCTCTGTGATAAATATTTCTTCACTATAAGCATTACAACAGGTGAAGCATTACTTGAACTGTCATAGAAAACTAAGGTTTTTCAGTGTTTTTTTTTCAGTAAACTCTACAGTGGATTCTTCTTAAAAGTTTCTTACTAAGAATCTTAGCTAAGGTGACAGTCACTGCAGTAAAATTGAAACTCAAAACTTTTGCAATTAAATTAAACTTTTTTATTGTAAACAATTGAATGAATGCTCATATGGTGCCATTGTAGTTACTCAGTTACCTTTATTTTTTAATTTTTAATTTTAAATTCAAATTATTATGAATAAAATCACTAGGTATTTAATGATCTTTTTATTTACGCGAGTAAATATTGATTTTTATTTATGAATATATACACAGAAAGTCAACTGCTAAAAACAATAAAAACAAAAGGGGGGACTGGCTAAAAGACTAAAATAATTTATTATTTTTAAACGCAACATTATTTACTTGTATTTACTTTACGTATGTATAATTATATTGTATATGAACAATAAACAAATTAGTGCACTTAATTTAATCAATTTATTGAATGAATTCATTTGTCCCCCTCAATTTGTGAAAAACTTTAGAAACTTAACACAGTGAGCATTTGTCTTTAAATTGCTTTTAAAATGAAATGTGATCTGTATGATTAAATAAACATGGACAGCAACAACCATTAACAGCATCTCGGTGTTGAATGGAAAGAACTTCTTAGAACCGCTGGTTCAATGTTACAACAAATAGCGCAAATAGTTGGCTGGCATTCCACCATTTTGATAGAGGTATTTCGGTAATTAAGTTTTCAAACGTTGGTCAAAATTACGGTATTCTCCGCAGCAATTGATGAGCCCACCTATGCTACATACATACCTAATTGGTCACCTAGCTTCTAATGCTGTGTGTGTTAATTTTACATATGAGCGGCGGGACCTACAGTTTAATGTCGACCCCGAACAACAGATTTTTTGAGAAACTTTTCATGACAATTTTTATTTACTTTACGGAATTTTTTCCAGAAATCTACTGAGAAGAAGCCGCCGAATATATATTTTTTCATATTTCGTTTTTTTAGAGATGTCTAACCTGGGATTTGAACAGCGGCCTTACATCTAATAAGCCAATACAATACCTACTATACTACGGCGACTTCAAAATGTATTTACGCCATTATTTGTTAAAAGAAATTTGCAGACGGAGGGCTTATCAATACTGTCAGATCTTAAGAAATTCATGGCTCGAATATGGCATTTAGTTTACTCATATGTTAGCGCGTAGAGGATGTACCCAGACTGGTGTGGCTGTACTCACCGAGCTCCGACATATTAGAGATCATGTCGAACTGTTACTGATTAGACTTCAATTTAGTCACCAGTACTGTAGCTTGATTATGCCGATGAAAAGAAAACATTTCCCGTTCTGAACTTCATAAAAACTGCCGCCAGAGTATCATTAAAATGTATTGATCCAGAGGAGGCACCTTTGAGGAAGCTACACTTTTCATGCCGTTCTTAATTAGGCTCTATGGATAAATATCACTGCCACCTTGAATTTCTGTGAAACACCGCATTTTTGTATGCAAAAGTATTCTTAAATTCGTTTCATCATGTGGGATATTCTGTATGTTGACGATGTTATTCTTCCACCACTAAGCGAATTGCAATTTTAAACTTAAGAGGACAGTAGGAACACTGTCTTATATTTCGAGTCAAAATTTGAAAACTTCTGATAAGATTTGTTAATCGCAGTTCATTGGAACAAAGTTTCAGGAACGTATTAAGTTCGGTGTGCCCAAGAATCCTTCATCTTAGCATCCCAGTACGCGGACAATGATACAGAATATGTTCTGCAGCTTTCCAATCCTTTGTGGCTTTTCAGTTATCTTACGTACTCTATAAAGACTCGATTTCTCCCAAAATGCTTGCTGGGTATGTACTTGCAAACGTGTTGCATCTGCATGCATATACGTGCATGCATGTGTACGTGTCAACGCTCTTGTTTATTAATATAATTAATAATTTGTTTTTGTTGCATTTCTTTTTTTTGTATTCTATTTGAATATTCTAAAAACAATATACATAACTAGTCTGCTATTCATTGTTGTAATTCCATTATAATTATTTATAAATGCATTTAAGCATTTTCGCTTATTTCGCTTATTCCACTGCAAATTCTGTTTTTTTACAATTTTTTTTTTTTTTTTTTTGAAAGATAATTTAACTTTAATGTGTATTAAATTACACCAACACAAACAAATATGCCGAGATTAAAATTATTAAAATATTTATTTAAATCCATACTCGTAAACATATTTTATTTTAAACCTTTATTTAGCAGCATATTAATGCCTGAAATTCAATAGAATCGTTTGCATATTTATTTATTGGATACATTGTTTTGCTTATTATACTAATAAATATTCAAATATTTCTCATTTTGTTTTTCATTTTTTTACTATTAAATACCCACAAATAGCATAATTAACAAATTTAAATACTAAATTAAAATAATTAGACATTTTGGCGCCTGCAACAGGACACCAAACAAAATATTTAGAGAGAGATAGAAAAAAAAATATAACGAATGCAGTTAAAATAATTAAAATTATTGCAAATTAAGGTATGCATTTAAAATATTTATGTTTACAAAAACAATGATAAATACAAACGCTAAGGCTAAATTTCATTATAAAAATTCTAATACAATGCAATATGAGAAGTATAGGTGGCATAGTCCAACAATATATTATTTGATTTTTTTCATTTGTTGAACAGAATCGATGGGGATGGTTATATAACGTTGCATTCTCAAATGCTTTGACTAGGTTAGAGGACGTGTACTTGTCCGTTAAGACAAGTACAATACCCGGAGGTCGAAATTGACCCATTGTACATGCTTTGACTAACTGCCTGCCATATATATGGCATATGGTTAAAAATCGGTAAACGTGTTGGCCTAATTGACGTGAGGCCACTGTTCAAACCTCAGTTCAGACATCTCCAACAAAATTAAATACGAAAAATTATTTCTTCGGCGACTTCCTCTCAGCATGTTTCTAGCAAAACTATGAGAGTAAATAAAATTAACATAAAAAGTTTCTCAAAACTCTGTCGTTCGAAGTCGACTTGAAATTGTAGGTACCGCCACTTATGTAAAGGGTCCGCCAAATAACTTTTTTTTTGAAAATGATTTAAAAAAACTACTGAATATTTTCTCAAATTTCTTTTTTTATTTGAAAGTATAATCATTCCGGTTAATAATGGAAAATAATTTCATTCAAATGGCTGCCTCGGCTGGCCATGCAGAAGGCTACACGATCGGTCCAATTTTTAAGCACATTATCGATTGTGTGCAGCTGTATTTCACCAATGGCTTCACGAATATTGTCCTTTAAAGCGTCAATTGTCTCTGGCTTGTCGGCGTAACACTTATCTTTGACAGCACCCCACAAATAATAGTCCAACGGTGTCAAATCGCAGCTCCGAGGTGGCCCAATTATGCCTCTGGACCAAAATCCGCATCAAACAGTGACTCGTTTTGGGTGCGTCAGTTTTTCAATGTATGCCCCAAATGCGACAATTTTGCTTGTTTACATACCCGCCAAGATCAAAATGAGCTTCATCTGAAATGATGATTTTTTTTGCCAAAATCGGCATCTTCTGTAAGTCGATCGCAGGCCCACTTAGCGAAGCGAAAACGCATAATCATTTATTTTCCATTATTGACCGCACTTTGGTACTTTCAAATAAAAAAAAAAATTTGAGAAAATATTCAGTAGTTCTTTTTTTTACATTTTCAAAAAAAAAAAGTTATTTGGCGGACCCTTTATAAAATTAACACACACAACAATGTAGTGTGAGAATCTCGGTCGTAATCCAAACTGAAGGATTGTAATGACCAATTATATAGGTATGTATGGCACATAAATCAGGCTGAATTTGACAGCTGGCATGGATTACGTTGGCTTTGGTGGCTGCTAACGTAATGAAATTTAATTCTCATTTATGGGCGGATGCCTCCATTCTGAGGCTTTTCGACCGCGAAGGTGCTGATTAACGATAACATGGTATGCAACTCTATTGGTTCATTGGAGCATCGTCGCAATGTGTCTTGTGTTTCACTTTTCTTTCGCTACTACAAAGGATTTTGCTCGAGCGAAATAAGGGGACTTGTTTGCGGAAATCATGTATTCCTTTGTAACACACGTCTTTCTCTCTGAGTGTTTGTGGTTAATTGGCCAGTGGATCGCTGCGAGATAAGGGGCTTGATCCTTTGAATTATGTTTTCTTGTATATATATATGTACGAGTATATACTTGTATTTCTCGTCCGTTCATGATCTATTGGTCGTTCTTAAGAGCCGGACTATTCATATGTGGAACTCCCTCGCTGCAGAGGTTTTTTCTGTCACTTATGACATAAAGAAATTCACATCTAGCATCCACATACACTGGTCCCTCTTTCCTCCTTCCCATAACATATTTTCCTAGTTCCAACAAAATGCACTGCATGAGTAAGGGCCATCCCCTGGGTGTTGATCGTACAAAACAAAAAAAAAAATAAAAAAAACTTTTGGAATACTTATTTAAAGTATTCTAATATGGGCCGAGTATACTTTTTAATCACGACTGACCCATTTATACAGACTTAACCTAGTTTAGGGTTGTCTGTTGAAAATTATGTGTAATTCGACCATTTTTGTCACCAAATTGATCACAAATTTGGTCCTATGTTTGTGTTGTAACTTATTAAGGATATTCAATCATAAAATTTATTAATTCCGTATTATTTTAAACAATTAAAGAGTGATGTTTGATTATCCAGAGGTGAACCTTATCCCAAAATCGATTCTATCAAATCACCTTGGGTGGTCCTATGTGTATCACCAAACATCAAGTAGTTCCAGTGGATTAATTAAACGAATTTAAATTATAAATTAATTTCAGTTTTTGTAGCCATTACAAACATGCACACCCCACAAAAACAAAGACATTAAAGAATTAAGTGTCCGATAAGAACAAAAGGTCAACACGTTATAGTATCTATACATGTGTTCTTTTGAGGACTCATCTGTGTCCACAATAAATGCAACAACCATACCCAAGCAATGCAAAAAAAAAGACAAAAATGTTATCAAAAACACATCATAACCCTGACAAAGCAAGCAACATACATATATGGACAGATACTACACATGAAAGGATACTAAAACAGATGAACAGCCAGAAACTAAAACCAGTCTGTCTAGTCTGAGATAGGCATACATTCTGTTGAAATTAAGCAAGTGACATTGAGAAGCGTAAAGGTGCAAAATAGAGCGACAGCAGCTGAATAAAAATGAAAGGACTGAAGCTCACACACGTTAGGTGACGCACACATTGCACACCCTCGTTTATTTTAAAAAAAAATTGATGGAAAAAAAAACAACAATAATATGAGTCTTTTATTACTAAACATACATCCATAAAGGCTTCCTCTCACATGGACTTACATTTAAAATAAAAGTAGATACAGACAGAGTTACACATAAAGAAACATTACGAATACAACACGAATTTGTATGAATTTTTTCAAAAGAAAAAAAAAAAAAAACAAGAAAACAGGCCACATGCCAAATAAAGTGGCTTGCATTTCTTATTTGTTGTTAATTTTGTTGTTGTTGTTGTTAACGCTGTGTAAATATTTTCATGGAACTGAAAAACACCTTCAATCCACTCACTTGATAAGCTGAAAGAGAAGGAGAAGAAAACAATCCCAGAAAGGACAACTAAACAACACACACTAAAACTGTAAAGGATATTAAGTTGGCTTGGTTGTTTGGTTAGCCGGTTGGCTGGGTGAGATTGCATATGTCTTTATAGCTGTTCTGTATGTGTCAATATGTGTATGCAGGAATGAGAAATGAAAGAAAAAGTTCTTAATGTAGACAGACAAACAAACATAAAGTTTTATACTTGTTCACACACAAACTCGTTTAATATTTCTTCATTGAGTCAGTATGGAAGGAATGTTCTCCTAGTTGTTTTGCATATGTATGTTTAGATTGGAATATTTTATATTTTGGTTGCGCAACCCTCAGTTACACGTATAAATATGTAAGTTTGTCGGGTGATCTTTGCTGTCGAATTTAAATTTTCTTTGTGTTTATTACGCCTTTCAAGCCCGTTGAAAGCAAGGTATGCAGTCTTTTCAAAAAAAATTTTATTTTAATTTTAGTCCCAGGTAATGTTAGGTATGAAGGGGAAGACATACTGGCTTTTCCTTAATCAAAAGAAGAACCAGAAACATAAAATAATCAAGGTCGAATAAATTTAAAATTCTCAGGAATTTATAGAACTCGAAAGGAGTTGATGGATTAATAAACTACAGAACTGAATCCCTTTTAAAACGTTTGAAAATTTTATGATCCCAGAAGAAACAGTGGTGGATAGACAATCCAACTTTCAAGAAAAGTTTTTATCATGAACCTCTTGCTAGCAGAGGAACTGTGTTTCTGTACTTTATCACAATTGTAGCAGACGTCATTACGCAGGATCCTTAACCACACAACATTAGTGCATATCTGACGATGGAACGCCATGACGATCGTAGAATGACCTGAAATGGAAGACATTTTATTAAGACTTTCTCTCAGCAAATTACTGCAAAAACTCTAAGACTAAATATAATTGCCATGATGTTTTTCTCAAAATTCTGACTTGACGCCATGACGATCGTACAATGACCTGAAACGGAAGACATTTTATTAAGACTTTCTCTCAGCAAATTACTGCAAAAACTCTAAGACTAAATATAATTGCCACGATAGGTTTCTCAAAATTCTGACTTTAAACTGTAGGTCCCACCACTCATGTGTAAAATTAACGCACCCAACATAAGTGGTGTGAGCAGCTAACTCTTAATCCTGTAAGAAGGGTTTTAATGATCAATCGGCCGCACCCTATTCCACATTAACATCGTTACCCAGAAAATGCATAAGAAATCCTGACCTGCTTATCATTAACGAAAGATTAGCGTTCAAAATACTGCAAAACCGTTACACTCTCACAGGTTTGTAGACAAAGTACAGGGAGACAATGGAAAAACGAAATGATATTATTTTTTCAAGATAACAAAAATACCAGTGTACGTTAGATGATACATAGAAATTGATCTCACAGGGAAAAAACATCCAAATAGATCAGAACACTGCTAACGAGCTGTAGATTAAGAGTACACGGGCTGTGATAAGTTAGTAAAACGAAGGATAAAAAATAAAACAAGACGTCTTAAACAGCTTACTAGCGATGCACTGAAAATCTTCGAAGAACTCAGATCCAAAGGTCTATGAGTAATTAGGAAAAAGTCAACGCCAATAACTTCTCGGCATAGATGGCAAAAACTTCTCAACTAAGAACATAGATGGTGATCAATACACCTTCAAACGCAAACAGGTTAAAATATGAAAATTCTGTAAATGTTTGCCCACAGCGTTGAAAAGGTCATATCCATTGAACAATAGAGTTCTTAATGCTGACAATATTTTACCACATACATATGTTCAAATCTAATACTAGCGCACTTTATACATTTTTAGCGATCTTATGTTGGCTTAAAGAGGACATCATAGTGGCAGTCAGTGGCCCTGAAAAAAATAACATTATTACTGTCAAAACTTGACTCAGCTCAATAAATTTAACATAAGCAATTGAATTCAATCAATTTGAATAACATAATCCCGAATAAAGCAATTCTCCTTAAGAACAGTATAGACTGGATATCGTACTTGATCTATAAATGATCGAAAAGGCTCTAAACCACCATACGGAATGAAATGTTTTAGGTTTTTGGTAGAAACGCCAAACGCCTTGTGATTTATGATGGCACAGTTAGCAATAGTTTTCGCGCGACAATAGGATGCTGATAGAAATGCATGTTAACCCCTTTATCTTGTAATACGGCTGTCGATCTGTTCCTTTTCAATGCTATTTCGACCAGCAGAAATTTAAGTTGGAAGCTTAATCAGCAGAAGTTTGGAATAACATACAGACATACATAATGTATGGACATTATGACCTAGCTCTCACACCACTTATGTTGTGTGTGTTAATTTTATACATAACTAACGGGCCCTGAAATATAAAGTCCGAATGACAGATGTTTGAGAAACTTGTTCATGAAATTTTATTTACTCTCTTCTGCTGAGGGGAAGTTAGCAATGAAATATTTGTTCATATATCGTTTTGTTGGATCTGTCTGATCTGGGCTTTGAACCGTCGACTCACGTCTAATAAGCCAACACACTATCTACTAGTCTTCGGCGACTTCAATACTGATTAATAATGTGAAACACAAAGAATTATTGCAACGAATTCATTTATTTAGAGTTCTGATATAATTTTCTGCTGTTAAAAGTTACATTTTATTTTTTTGTTTTCTAATAAATGTTTCCGTTGTTTTACTTCCTTTTTGCCTTCTATTTATTTTCCTTTGCGTTTTATATTGGCATTCGTCTATTAAGTCCTTGTTTTAGTTGCTATTATTGTTGTTGTTATAACAGCCGCATGTGGCATGTTGATTTATAATGACATCTGACGTATGTTTGTTCAATCTACAAATGCTCACCCACTGTTATCATTGATTACTCCTACTCCTACTAACTGATGGCCACGTGAAGTTTTTCGAAAACTCTTTTTCTAGAACGAACGCGTATGTATGTATGTCAATGGCGTTCTTAAAAGGAAATCAAATTACAATGGCAACACTCTGACGCACATATGTACATCATATAATAGATTTGAAAAAAAAAAAAAATAATCGTTCCATTTTATGGCGGTTACCTTTTCGCTTAAATGTTCATTCCATCTTTTCTTTTTCTATTCACTTCGTTTATTTGAATTTTATTTGTGGTTTGTAATCGAAAAAGAAGGCAATTTTAGAATTTTTTTTCTTTTTCGATTATGTTTGTTTCCTTTACTTTTTTTATCATTTAAATTGATGTTTGTCGACTGATAATGCTTTTATGGTGGTAGAGGGAAGTGATTGTTTAAATAATTCAAATATTTCTGTTTGAGGTGTTTAAACAAATTGACAGCTGTCTAGTGCTGCCATTGGTTGTTTTATACTCGAATAGTTGTTATTGCAATATATTTTCCCATTTTCTTATTAGTTTTCCGGTTGAGATTAGATATTCAATTTTTTTATTTAACAAATTGCCACTCAGCAATATAAAAAAGATTTATTGGCATGTGGTTTAAGGTAAAGAGTCTTCGTTATAGAGCGAGTAATAAATTTGATTCGATGATGAAATGTTGCAGCTGCATATGAGAATAACTTGAGGCGAAATGTTAACGATTTTCACAACTCTAATGTATCAATTGTATTTTTACATACATAATTGCTCATTACAACCCTTCAGTCAGGATTACGATCTAGGTTCCCACAGCACTTATCTTGTGTGCGTCAATTTTATACTTGAGTGTCGGGACCTGCTGTTTAAAGACGACTCCGAACAATAGAGTTTTTGAGAAACTTTTTATGGCAACTTTATTTAGAGCTTCTGACAGAAATCTGCTGAGAGGCACTAGCCAAAAATAAATTTTTACTGGGGTTTTAACCGTGGTCCAATGTCTTAAAAGCCAACACACTATCTACTAGACTACGGCGACTAATAATTGAATAAACTCCCGAATTATTTTTATTATAAATTTTACTCAATTTTTAGTCTATAAGTAGACAAAGTTAACAAGCTAAGTAGAAGACTTCACTTTATCATTCATTTTCTTATTCTATCTCAGCTTCATATTTTTCCACTAAAGAGGGGATACATCTGATGTACCAGATCCATGAAGGCCCACAGAACCAACGTTCTCTGTGTATATATGTTACGTGCAGTGGGGATAAGGTTTTTGCTGATTCAGTCCTATACTTTCTCTAGAGGTGGTGCTCTCTGATTTTCCTATGCTGTTGTTTTTAATGTTAGTCTCTCTGAGATGAGCAGACGCTTGTCAGCTTTCTAGATGCATTATTAGGAGGAGATTGTAGTCTCTTTATTTTTAAAATTCAATAACAGTGATGAGCATTTTTTGTCTTGGTTGCGCTTTGAACCGAATTGCTAGGTACACTCTCCTTGAACAACATGATACCACTGAGTCTATCATTTAGGCATCTACAGTTTGACACTAGAAATTATGTCGAACACGAGGATCAAACATTCCCTAAAACAACTTAAAACAACCAACTTTACTGCAGAATTAATCTTGTTATTGCAACAATCTTTTCATAGTCAGTCAAGTTTAGTCAATGATGACAAAAAATGAGAGGGCGTACCTCCTACTCATGAAGCAAAGGATTGTCTATACATTCTCCTCAGACTCACAGATTCTGTAGAAATCTTCCGATGGAATTACAAGTTTATCTTGCGTGCCTTCCAAAAAGACAGTGGCTCATGAAAATCACAATTGTGCGATGGATGGTCATGCGATTTAAGGACAGAAGATAACCAAATCCCTTCTTAACCATACAAGTTTAGCAATATTGTAATATTACAACAGAGTCTAGCAATATTGTACGTACCTCCCGGTGTAACACACGGGGAATACTTTGCTTAGATAGACAATCAGTCTATCAATGCCCTGTAACATTTGGGAGACGTGTGTTAAGCACCCGACCCTGCTATGCAATTTCCTGGAACCTATATTTGGGCTACCTTCAAAAATTATGAAATTACCCTGAGAAATCCTAGAAAACACTACAGAGTGGTCAGATACCACTTTAGCCAGGATATTAGAGGAATTGAAGTCGCCGTAGTCTAGTAGGTAATGTGTTGGCTTATTAGACGTAAGGCTTCGGCGACTTCCTCTCAGATTTCTGGCAAAAACTCTGAGAGTAAATAAAATTGCTATGAAAAGTTTCTCAAAAATCTGTCGTTCGTAGTCGACTTTAAACCAATTGTGTATGTATGTATGTGTTAGAGGAATAGGCATTAAAGTCAAGGTTGGTTCCACAACAACCTCATAGAGCACTCTCTCTCTCCACGAGAGTTTAGTATCCAGAATAATCACCTCATGTGTTAGTCCCCAGAATTTTGGGTGCAGATATGTCTACGATCCGTAGCCTGCATAGTCTCATTAAAAGCTTTAAGGGAGCTTATATATCGGCTCCTGAGAAATATTTTAAACCCTCGAAGAAGGTCCTGACAGAACACAAAAATCTGAATCGTTCCTGCCACTCATGTATAAAACTAACACACACAATAGGTCGTAATCCTGACTGAACATTTGCAATGACCAATTATGTATGTATGTATGATTACTTATTATTGCAATTCTTTATACAAAAAAACTGCATGTTTTCAAATTTGTAAGTCTAATTAAATTGAAGGTTGTGTTGGGCAACACAACGTAAAATATTTTCAAAGATAATTTTAATTGTGTTGTGCGTAAATCAAGCAAAAAAATTTGATTTATTTTTCTTTAAATACAATTCCTTTGAAATGTTCTATTTCAATTAGAATTTCATCAACCTGAAGTTATTAAATCTTTATTCAATTCTAATGATTTTAATTATGTTTTCTTGGAATTTCGAAATTAGTCTTCTTGAGTACATGCAATTATAATTTTGTGTGTATCAATTTTTTTAAGGTGTAACCGTAACCACAAAACATTTTCAGTTTTTAGTTTTTTCTCTTTGTTATCAATTAAATTAAGCCGAGAAAATTATTTCAACTCTAATTGACCGCTATCCGTCAATTAGATTACAAAAAAACACAAAAAACCGAAGCAGAAAATGAACAAAAACTAAATGAAAACCGTTTGATGTTTAACAGTCACTCTATTTGAAAAATTTTCTCTCTACTACTACACAACAAATGCAGGCATTTAACCTTTAAAACCTTTCCAGTAGACAAAGAGTCATACCCTTGACCCTTAATGTAAAAGTCATGCTAAATATTATAAAATACGCCACGTTACAGACAGCCAAGCAGAGAACAAACAGCAGCCCACATACATACATTCTGTAAAATATTATTGTTAAACAAAAAAACTAAAAAATTAAAACCCAACCGCGTTATGTTTTATGTTTTAAACAAAAAAAAAAAATAATACTCGTAAATGCCACGTCATATGACGCCCTTCTGCTCTTTTTTTAATTGTATGAATTGCATTATGAAACATTTAGTTCTCCCTCCATGTGTGCCCTACACGACGATAGGCAGCTCAATGAAGTATACTGGTTTGATGTTGATCTTTGTAACACTTTAAAAAAGAGTTCAGGAACCGAATTGATTCAAACTAATCGGCTGTAAATCACATTCAGCTAAAATTTGTTGCCAAAGAAAAGTTTATGTTGTCAAGGATAATTCGATGAATCTTTGCAAAATATCGGCCTTCATACGAACGGATATCTCATTTACTTAATGACATTTTCAAGTGCATGTATCCTATTGTCCTAAGAGTACGGCTCAATAGCCTTTTTGTAGAGGCCTTAGGGAATTTATGTGTGTTCAGTCCAGTTCCATTTTTGGTCTTTTATTGCAACTTCAATAGATTGTTGATTAGGCGGGAATACTACACTAGCGGTGGCCAGAAGATGCATAGCACTGTCGGCAGACATTCGACGAAGAAAGCAAGCAAACTTTTTTGTACCACCATATGGGTCATGTTTCTTGCTTTTTTTCTTTGAATTTGTTCCTTACATTTCTCACCAAATGGGCCACCTATGATCCAACTGTCTATTATACTAACGAGATAGCAGAACGGAAATATTTCCATTACTCCCTAGCCTTGTGAAACAAATTCTAGCTGTATGTAGCTATTGATTCATAGTAATTTGGTTTTGTTTCTATGGGGTGGGCCATTCATTATTTCGAATCTGGCAATAATCGTGTCATTCTATTCTGTCACAAAATTTAGTATATTACCTACACTGAACTTAATGAATATATTTAGGCTTGATCAACGTTGGAATTTATTGGAAATTTATTTGCAAAACAAAGACAATTGGGCGGAGATTGCACGAAAATGTCATACAAAATTTGGTCGCAGAGAAGGACCAACAGTGCCGTTAAAGTTCGTGAAACTGATTTCTTTGTTGCTGACGTGAGCACACTCGAAAATATCAAAGCTGTGGCTGAGAGTGTATGTGAGAATCCATCAGCATCAACTCCTTATCTTTCTCAAGAATTAAACATTTTACGCACCAATTTACGTCGAATTTTGCGAACAGAAGCCAAGTTCAATTTGTTCAAGAGTTGAAGCCGCATGACCATCCGCTTCGTTTTCGCTTCGCTAAATGAGCCGACGAGAAATTACACGATGATGTCGATTTTTTTGTGTGGGGCACTGTTAAAGAATAGTGTTATGTCGACAAACCAGAGACAATTGAATTGAATTGAATTTGAAGGCCAACATTCGTGATGCCATTGCGATTCATATTCTTGAAAACGTGCACCTAGCCGTGAAACAGTTGTCCGAAACAGTTGTACTTTACATACAATGGAATAATAAATTTGGCAAAATTTTGTTTTATTGCATTTTTAAATTTAAACTTTTATATCACCCACCCTATAGAATAGGGTATCTAAACACCGTTTCTGTCGGCATATATGCCTGATACTTATACATGAATAATTGCATTACAAAACAGAAACGTATTTTAGTTCCCTTACTTTTTTTAATTTAAAAATTATTTTTTTTTATATTTCTTTCTGTTATTGGATTTATTTTTGTTGAAAAACAACTGAAAATGAAGTAAAAAGAAGAGAGAATTATTCAGCGTATATATTTCACTTTCAATTTTTATTAAATTCAACATGCGAGTATTGCTGTTGTGTCCACTTTAATGCTCTTTATGGATACAGAAAAAACACAGAAAAAACAGACACCAAACACAACCTAAAAACTTCGCATATGTCACGCAATTAAAAAAGAATTCATAATACCAAGCACTCCTTAAACGGAGAGCAAGTAAACGTATTTGGAAATCGAAAACAAAAATTGAATTTCAAAGACGGAGTGGTAGGAGGAAGAAATGGTAATGCATTACACTGCGGGGCTGATATGAATATGTGAGAAGAAAATAGTCTTTAAAAGCTTATTACACATACATTCATACATAATTGTTCACTAGAACTTTTCAGTCAGGATTACAAACTAGCTTCTCAAACCACTTTGGTTGTGTGTATTAATTTTATACATGAGTGGTGGAACCTTTAGTTTAAAGTCGACTACAAACGACAGACTTTTTGAGAAACTTTTCAGGGTAATTTTTATTTACTCTCAGAGTTTTTGCTAGAAATCTGCTGAGAGGAAGTCGCCGAAGAAGTATTTTTTTTATATTTCGTTTTGCTGGAGATGTCTGACCAGAGGTCTTAACCATGGCAACACACTGCCTAGAAGACTACGGCTATTACTGAAGTATCTTATAATACACACTGTTTTAGGCCGTCTCCTTGGCTTAGGGTGTACAACCATCCATAACCATAGCTGTACATTCCCCTTTAACAGGGGTTGTAACATTTACTATCGCCATAAAAAAAAAAGCAAAAACGCTCTAACAAATAGTGTCTGCATTAAATAATAATAAAGTGACAATTCCTGGTTAGAGAGAGAGTTCACTTCACTTCAATTATTTTTCCCCAGCAGAACTTTTTCATAGTTTTCGCCATTTTCAGTTTGAAAAATGGTCAGCAAAAACACGCGTGTGATATGAAAACACACGATATGTATATCGGCAGGTCAATGAACGTTTGTTAATAACAAATTTTTAACTTTTCATATAAAAACGTTTATTTTTTTATAGTTTTTTTTTTTGTTAAAATCACACAAAAACTACGAGTTTATAAAATAATTGAATGAGTTTTTAACGAAAAGACAAAAAAAGTGTAATTAGTCATCACAACAGTTTTAATAAATTGCATGAATACGAGAGGGCATTTGCCCCTTAAGCCACAAATTTATATTTTTCATAATTAAGCATTTGTTGTTATTGTATTTGTTTTAAAATATTTGTTTTTAAAAAGGGTGTTTAAAATACGCGGAATTACGTTTTTGAAGGATATTTAGCGGTTTGTTGTAATTCACATGCGAAAAAAACTAATTTAATATGTTTTTTTTTTAATTTGTTAATAATTTTTCTCTTTATGATTTTAAGTGGAAATTAAGTGGAATATTTTATGTTGATTAAAATAAAAATTTGCTAAAATTGCATACATCGTTGAGAGCTAGCAGCTGGCTACTGGAAACATTTGAATGAGTTGCTCTGTTTGCATGATGTTTGATAGTCATTGATATTAAACTTTCACGTGATTTCATTGTAAAATGGCAAGAAGTGAATTTAGTGGGCTCGTTAACCGGCACACAAATCAAAGCTAAGCTACACTATCGATTTGCATAGTAAAGGAATGTTGTACTGTATTTCGTTCTAGACTAAGTACTAAGACTTTTGCTATCCACTGTACATACATACATAATTAGGTATTACAATCCTTTAGTCAGGATTACGACATAGCTTTTTACACCACTTATGTTGTGTGTGTTAATTTTATAGTGTGAGTGGTGGGACCTACAGTTTAAAGTCGACTTCGATCACAATCGATCACAAAAGCCTTGTGACCATTTCGCATTCATATTTGACGTTATTTAGTCGAAATAAGAACGACTTTTTCCACTGTTTCGTAGCGAAGGAGCTGCCGCAAAACACCAGATGCCAAACAACGGGTCGAATTGATGACAAAGCAAACCACTGTGGCCTTGTCAGCGAACAAAGTCCTGATGATTATTTATTTGTTTACCTGGGCCTACCTAAACGTTGAAATTGCCAATTAGAATGAGAATGTCACCAATGCGACCGTTTATTACTGTTCCAGTACAGTAGACTCTAAATCATTTATTTTGTTTCGCACTGTGAAACTTAAGTAGGCGCGTTACACCATATTCAAGTGATGTTGTGTCTACGAACATAAAGGCGAGCAATTGCTGTTCTTAAGAACGATTTTTTAGTATGTCCGTTAAGGATTTTATAACCGCTGCCATCGTATGTAATTATTTATCACTATCAGGCCACGACTTCTCTAGGTGACGAACATTTAAAGTGTTCAATTTTCCATGACTGTGACGTATAAATCGCGCTGAGTTTGACTGATAGCGTGGATTATGTTTGCTTTGAGGACTGCTGTGGTTTGTCGCTTATTTCACAAGAAAAAATCTAACGCTTATGCAAGGTGGCGTGAGTTACAGTGCATGTAATGCCGTTCTGTTGAAACCACATGTCATTAATGTCCAACTCATTAAATTTAGCCCAAAAGCAGTTGGTTATCATGGACCTATAGCGCACGCTGTTGATAGTGATGGCTTGGCCAAAAACATTTTCAATTAATTATGGACACAGTCGGGTTGAGTTCTTGCGAATGACAATTGCCGTGACGTTTTCCGCGCACTCACATAGACAACGGCGATGTTTACGCCACATCTGCGCTTCGTCGATAGAAGGATGTTTGTCGTTCGCGATCTGTTATTCAAATAGAACATTGATGAAACAATTTTATTATTTGCTCGACATAAATGACATCCAATTTGAAAAACGTAAATTCAGCAAGTTGACCGTTATGAACTTCTCAAAGTTCGGAAGTCTTTGTTAGAAGACCTAATTTAAAGAAAAAGATTTAAGTCTAACATAAGACTATTTACGAATTTCCTGAAAGCCGTAATCGGTCCTCGCACCAACAAGCAACATCTATATTGTCAACACCACAATCTTTCAAGGGGTGGCTTACGGCATTACTCCAAGACGTGAATAGCTTTTTGAATACTCTTGTACTACTCGAACTTTTTCACGTTGCCGTCAGAACGTTCGAGTCCTGATGATACAGATGCCCGTATATTAGAGAATATTTGATCTTCTACGCTATTTCTGCCAATATCCTTCTCTTTTTTGTGTCAGAAGTTCGGGTCCAGGTAATGTAGTTCCAGCTATATTAGGAATATTTTCCCTTGTTCTATACAAATTCTGTGAATATTCTTCTCTTTCGTCTGTGCGCTTCAGAACGTTCGGGTATATATGATGCAGTTGCAGTGTAATATTCATTGCATACTCATAAGCATATTCTTCTGAAATTGTAGACAAACTTCCCTTAACTATAATTTTTGGATTTTAATACAGTATGTTGAATTCCTTACCCTTGTTACACTGACTGTGATGTAGGTAATCCAATGTTCCTACTCTACCTACTACAATTATTTTCTTTGGAATATTTAAGTGACTTATGAAACTTTTTCTCCATCAACTTCAGCGAACGTCAATTGAAATTGTTCGATAACTTCAAGGAGGCTAATCAACTTAGACTCTCTTAACAAACAAAAACAACTATCTAATGCGACTGTTTTGTTTATCATGATTTCAATTGATACGCTCTTTAATAAATATTCTATTGAATCGAATGGAACGGATATTTAAACAAAGCACGAGACTCTCTATATTTTATTGATAAAAATAAAGACTTTTTTTAAGTCTGTCACGCTATTTACTTAACTGCTAATAAAGTGACTGAACAGTGAGTGAATGGAATGGTCTGTGTTAGTAAAAGAGTGAGTGTAGATAGGCATGTACATGAATGTGTTGGAAATGAAATTAAGTCATCATTAGACCATCATTAAATAAAGCATTAGAAATGGAATATTTTCTTTAAGCGTTCCTAATTCGGACAGTTTCTTGTTGTTGGTTTTGTTTTTTTTTTCTATTTTTAATTAATTTCCATAACACACATAAGCATTAGACGTTATAACCAGCCGCGTTAATTTTTTTTTTGTTAATTTCTGTTTTTCTTCCATACATACATAATTATGTGTGTAATGTAGCTCCTCTTTGGTTACTTTCATAATCCTCTAGAAATATGTCCTCAATGCCTTGTTATGCCATGTATTTCATTTCATTCAAAAATTTTCGTTACATGCTGTACAGGATATGAACGTTGAATGATTGCTTTTAGGAACAATTCATGAGTATCAGTCTCATCATTACTGGCTGATTAATTGCTTTTGTCGGGGCATATGAGTTGAAACGTTTAGGGGCTGCATATTGTCTTCGTGGTTTCAATTGTGTTGTGTCGTTAAATAATTAATCAATCAAACTAATGACTAACTGAAGGGATAAGATAGTGTGTCTAGTGGACAATAAAGTTCAAAATATTTGTTGCTGTCGCTGTTGCTGTTGCAATCATACATGGCAGGATAGGATAGTTGAGGGTATTATAATCAATTAAAAATTGTTATTGATTTGCCATGGTGGTTGGCTTGATCGCCCTGCAGTACACATTGAATTAATTTTAATGCGTTATCTTGATAAAGTAATAAAAATTTATTGAAAAATTTAGGGGAAACTGGTAATAACCATTCTTTTGAATCAAATGGCATGTCAGTAAGTAGTTATACTTGAAATAATTTATACGTCACACAATCTATGGCATTTGAAAAGTAAAGATTTTGGAGTTACACTCTATACGATTTTAAAAATGTTGTTTAATATTCTAAGAAATTTTTTTTTTGCATTAAATGATCTAAAAAGGCAGTACTTATCTTAATTAAGGACAGGTGAACCTATAAACTATTTACGTTTCACAAATGAAATAGCAGCTGCAACCAAGTCTTTTGCTTTCATTTTGATTGGAGATTGCATAAACATCCATGCATGCATGAGGAAAATTTATGAATGACATTTAGTCAGACATAACATATGCATAGAAGAGGATAGAATGCATGGATAGGATAAAAATTAATTATTAAATTTACACGATATGAATTTCCTATAATTTCAGGTGGTTCAGGTATGAATGCACAACAGGCCGAAGCGACAAAATGTTAATTTCAAGTCATAAGGATCAATATAGCAATAAATGTAACACAGGATGGCAAAAAATTTATCACTGCATCGGATGATGATATAGGGTTGGCCATCTATCGGTTTAAATTTGAACTGGCAATACTTATGTTATTATATTCTGTCACCAAATTCAGTAAATTATCTCCTCTGAACGTAATGAATCGATTTACGCTTGAGCAACTTTGGGATTTATTGGGTCAACGAGAAACTGCACGATGATGTCGATTTTGCCAAAGAAAAAAATCATCTTTTCGGATGAAGCTCATTTTCATCTTGGTGGGTATGCTAATAAGCAAAATTGACGTATTTGGGGCTCAGAAAACCCACACATTGTCTTAGAAGCCAATGCATTCATCATTGGCCCATATTTCTTTGAATATGTGGACAGCGCAACCATTACGGTCAATGGAGGACCCGTCGCACCATGATAACCAATTTTTTTTTGTACCCGCTCTTCATGTTATTGATATGAGCGATGTTTGGTTTCAACAGGATGGTGCAATTTTCCACATATCTCATGTCATAATCGATTTATTATGTCAAACGTTTGATGGTCGTTTAATTAGCTGAAATGTCGACGTAAATTGGCCACCAAGAAGATGCGATTTGATATCGTTGGACTATATTCTGTAGGGCGCCGTTAAGAAAAAGTATTACACCGACAAGTCACAGACAACTGAGCATTTGAAGGCCAGCATTAGTGGTGCTATTGCCGAGATACGATTCCATACACTGGAAAAAGTGCACGAAAATTGGTCTGATAAAATGAAGTACTGTGAGCCTAGCCGTCGCGGCCAGATGAATATAGTCTAGTAGGTAGTGTGTTCGCTCATTAGACATGAGGCAACGGTTCAAACACCAGGTCAAACTTCTCCAGCAAAACGAAATATTTAAAAATATATCTTCGGTGACTTTCTCTCAGCAGATTTCTGGCAAAAACTCAATTGCCAAATTGCCATGAAAATTTTCTAAAAAATCTGTCGTTCAGAGTCGACTTTAAACTGTAGATCTCACTACCTTTTACTTAAAAGCCAAAAGATACTAATAGTGCCTTACTTTTGATTGGAAATCTGTAACCAATGTTTTTAAATAACAATTTTCCACTTTACAATGCATTCTACCATTGACACAAAAAGAAAAGAAAACTGTTTCTTAAATACACATTCCATTAACCCATTCATTTGCAGCCTTTCTTTGCCGCCCTTCCCTAATGACTTAATTTCAACAAAACACTTTAATTCATCGTAAGAATTTCAAACAAAAATCTATTCATTGGAGTTTCTCATAAACCTTCATGAATATGTCATAAAAATTTGTTGCTTTTTTTCATACAAAACAAGATAAATTTCTATTCCATTCAATTCAGTTCAACGCTTAAGAGGCATGCATTTAAATGACATGCTCAAATACGCTACAGCTCAGCCCAAAAGAGTTATTGAATGAAGAGAAAGGGCAGGAAACAGCAGGAGAAAAGGAAGGAGCAAAAAAAAATGAAACACAAAAACAAAAATGCGTTAAAAACATCAATTCAAGTCAAGGAGTACGTACCTAATGGCGTTTTAAACACCAACAACCAGCCGTCTTTAGCAGCGGCAAGAGCAACAGCAACAGCAGCCGTTATGGTAACAGGAGCACGAGTTAAATATGAACACATGCTGCTTCAAGAAAAAAAAAAGGTTTTTTGTTTTGTTTTTAAACCTTTTCATTCGGGTTTTTTCTCTTTTTTTTTTTTGTTTGTTCGTTTAATTTTTGATATCAGGTGTCTTTTATGGTACTTTTCTTTGTATTCCTTTCATATTTTTGTTAAGGCAGGTTATTTGTCTTGTTCTAGAAGGGAAAAGGTATCCAAAGAGTTTTTTGTTTGTGTATTCATAACGTTGTTGAGTGTTCTAATAAAATCATTAAGGCGTTTAATAAGAAATTAAATACATATGCACAGACATACATAAGTATGTGTGTATGTATATGTATGGTATATGTATGAATGAAAGTGTTATTGCAAAAAAGGGAATTTAAAAACTGTTTTAATTTTTCTTATAAATTCAAGAATTTGCCTGATTAACTTTAAAATTTCACTGGAAAATTAAATTTTTACATTTTGAAGCAAAATTATAAGCAAGTTTCACTTCGAAAGTGTTCCCGATTTTAATCCAAATGATGTATTTTTTTTCAACACTTTAAAAACAAATAGAACTAAAAAAATATCTCGGGTGACGTAGGAAAAACTTTATATTAATTAGCAGTCTGATCGTTCTACCACATGGTTAAACTCAGTACCTATCTTAGGCTCGCCTATATCTTAAGGAGATTCATACCTCCTCGAGGTACTACTGGGTAATTTGCTTTAAACACCCATGTAAGTTGTGAGCTAAAATTGCTGAGCTTTCTACCAAGAAGTCGCCGTAGTCTAGTAGGTAGTGTGTTAGCTCATTTGACGAGAGTCCACAGTTCAAACACCAGGTCAGACATCTCAAACGAAATGTGAAAAATATTTCTTCGACAATTTCCTCTCAGCAGATTTCTGGCAAAACTCTGAGAGTAAATAAAATTGTCATGAAAAAGTCGTTCGAAGTCGCCTTTAAACTGTAGATCCCGACACTCAAGAATAAAAATAACGCACACAATATATGTAAGTGGTGTGACTAAAGGCTTGTAATGATCAATTATGTATGTTATACCAAGAATTCTACAAATGTTATGGACTTTAGTCCTATGGACAAATGTTAGGACTTTAGTCCTATAATCTAATCTAACAAAAAAAATTAATTGCAGATCAGATCAGTCAGTCTCCTAAATACTGACATCCATCACACACAAAAAATGAGCACGTTTCTCCATCTGAAACATTCCTACTTTTCACAGAGTAAGTGCAATTATTCAATTGGCGAACGTGTAAGATAAATACAGTATTCTAACAGTGTCTTCCATACGCTGACATTTGATAAAAACCAATCTTGTCTGTTAAAGGTACGTCTATCAAATTAGTTGTCATTTATCTGTTTAGCCAAAGCACCAGGCAACAATATGTGTTTGCTGAATGGGATCTGCAGCAGTTGGCTTGCCACTGACACTAATTTTCATCGAAAAATCATCTTCAGCGCTAAGGTTCTTTTTTTTGTCTGAATTGGGTTATTTGTACACCAACTGGTCTGGTCATCATTGTTAACGGCGAACACTACATATATGTCGATGATGACCAACTATTTATGGTAGTAATTGGGTTACTTCTACACTAACAATATGTGGGTTCAACAGGAATGCAACATATACCACACAGCTCATGCCACATTGGATATTCTGCACGAGCGATTAAACGATATGGTCGTCTCACGTGGAGGTAACATGAACTGTGCATCGAGTTCGTGTGATTTGATCTCGTCAGAGTTTTTTTTTTGGGATTTTTCAAGTCACAAGTGCATGTGAGGAGGTTGCAAGCCTAAAGGGTCCTTAAAGACAACATAATAAATGCTATCGCTTAAACTGAGGGTGATTTTGCGAAAGATTCGCTTGAAAATTGAAAATTTTGGATGTCACTCGAAGAAGTCGTGATAGGTGTGTGCACGATATTATATTCCATACGTAATAGCATCAATAGGTTTTTAAAAAAAAGGAAAGGCCACCGTTAACTGCCAGGAAAAAACTCTGTCACATCAGTTTAGAATATCTTTGTGTCTTCAAGTCTGAATATCCCACTGAATATCAAGTGGTATACACTAGTGATGCAGCTAGTGATACACAGGTCCATAGAATTATACATACGATTAACAAATTTCTAAAATTTTTAAACAAGAAGTGCTACACAGATGAAATTTTAAAAAACATATGAAATAAAATCTTTGCAAAAGTAAATGAAACATCTACACGAGAATATAAACAGACATTTTCCACTTACTTTCATACTAATTTTGCCAGCAGCTTTACCGCAGCTTCAATGACCTCCAATTTTAACATATTTTTTTCAGCATTTTTTTTTTTTATTTTATTTATTTTATTTAATTATATTGAATCTAGCACAACAAGACTAAAAATCTTATAATTTAAAGTGCTAGTAAGATTACAAATTTAAAGTTATAAAATTTAATAGATTATACTTATAATTTAAGAAAGAGAAAAAAAAAAATAAATAAATTACGGAGAATTATCAAATTAAAATACAATGTAGATCGAAGAAGATTGAAGAAAAAAAAAAAAGTAGAAATGAATTATATAATTATAAAGTAAGAGAAAAAGAGGAAATTTAGATATATATAAAACAATCAAAAAAGAAGAAAAAAATATATGCATTTACATTATCCAGATAAGTATTCACGAAGTTCAAGTTTAAACCGCCTTACGCTGCTGATATTCTGAATCCGATTCGGTAATTCGTTCCAAAGACTGGTGCAATAAATGAAAAATTGTCGCTGTGAAAAAATGCTCCTATATCTTTGCTGTATTAGTTTCCTACCTCGTGTTGATCTACCAAATCTAAATACTCCAAAGAGATAATTAGGTTGTTGGGTAGTCATAATCTTATGTAATAAAATTAGGCTACGAAACTTTAATAGGTTCTCAAAGGTCGTATGATATATCCTATACGAGAAGCAGGAAATTGAGTCGCCCCGACCTCTATCATAAATATATCTCGCAATATTATTATATGCAACTCTTAGCTTATTAAAGTCGGATCTTGTACAAAACGCAAAAATCTCACAACCATATAATAGGACTGGAATTAGGTACGTTTTGGCAAGCAAAGAACGAATTTCCAGTGGAGTTGAATATTTTACAGCCCAAAGATTCCTTAGCATTGCGTAAACACGACCAACAACGGCTGTTATATGGCCAGACCAGGAGAGTTTATCATCAAATATGACGCCTAAATTTTTGCAAGAGCTAACGAACTGAATAATATCATCATTTATTTTCACCACAATATCATTATTAAGAATCCTATTATTTCTATTGAGAAAAATGCACTTCGATTTAGTAGGATTGATACGCAGCCCGTTGTTAATTGCCCACTCGTTAATCCTAGCTAAGTCAGAGTTGATGTTGTCAACACACTGCGAAACCATATTAAATTCACAACTACTATAAATCTGCACATCGTCAGCATACATTTGAACTCCACAATGCTCATTTATGGATCTTGTTTCGGTATCTTCCCTAAGGCAGCTCAAATGTTATCCCCAGAGCTAGAATTATGGCTGGGTTATCCTCGTAGACGAGACATTAAAGGTATTTCTAAAATAAATTGCCAATAGTCTCAACTCTAGTGAGATGGCATCGCATGCCGTGTGAAATATGGGACCGTTTTGTTGAAAATACATATGAATGATGAGATGCCAGTGACTTTGCTTAAAGTATTTAGAATGCTTTGCCTTCTATTAAATCTTGATTTCAGCTTTTGTTCTTCAAAATACTCGATAATAGCGAATGACATCAGATTTTGATGTTGTCAAGAAATGAAGAAATTTCCTGTTTTGTATGTTTCGTTTTATTAGGTTTTTTATGAACTGACACGGACTGTAAAAAAACAATTAAAAATTTCAAGAAGATCAGTTCCACTTACGCATCTGTATTTTTCAATTATCGATAAAATATGGGTTCAGCTTAAACTGACTTTACATTTAAAGGCAAGTAAAGCAGGGGTATATGAAAAGCGTTTCTGAAAAACTGCCTAAAAATTCAATCTTTTTCAAGAAAATTGCGACATTTTGCCCGTTGCAACTTTATCGATTAATAAATTTCCTTTCATTTTAAAACAATGCTTTAAAAACATTCTCTCGTTTGCTGTCTTAATATCCTCATATTTAATATTTCATTTCGTATGAAAAAAAAAGCTTAAAGATTATCACACCATAATGCTCCTGTTAGCGCCACCACATACTCATATTTTTTGTATTAAAAAAAATTAAAAAAAAGCAAAAAAATTAAGCCAAAAATGATACAAAAAACAAACAAGAGAAGAAGAGAACAAGAGAAAAAAGTAACATTGAAAATTATTTTAAAACCATAAAAAACTCTACATAAGGGACTCATTTACAAGACTTTATGCCTTTAGATCATCATTTAGACCCCAGAGAGTTTGGAGTTTCTGTTTTTTTTTCACTGAGTTGTTGTTGGTTTTTGCTTAAATAAAGCAACAACGAAATTGCAAAGAAATGAGTAATAACAACAAACAAACCAATGAACACACAAAACAACAAACAAAATCAACAAATATCGCAAAATGAGTTACAGACAAACGCACAAACATACGAAGCAACATATGGAGTAGCAAAGAAGACATACATACATATAGAAACGCTCAGTTAAAATATGCCAGTAAAACATTAACCATATTATCCAACTATACAGATGTCTTTCTCGGGAAACACAACACCAGACAGGCAGACCCAAAACAAAAAAAAAAAATCAAAAACAAAACAAAAAACTTACCAGACACACAAACACATGCATTCTGTACGAAACTCTATTAAAATATTTATATCGTATGAATGCATATCACAAGCAAAAAATGAAACCAACTGTTCAGTTTAAAAATTTTCGAAATTTTTTTTTGAAACCTTTATGTTCAGGACTACTACAGTATAACCAGGCATTAGTCGGATTGTATTCCTAAGATATAAAATTCCATCAGAAAAGCATTACCTTTGCCGTACTGGAACCCTATCTAGAGCTGCACAAAATCTTTGGCTTCCGGTAACGACTGAACTCATCCTACACACTTGCTTATATCAGGTCTCTCATTAAAGGCTTCCTAGTGTAAATGAGAGATAGCAACGAATTTTCTAATTCGCTTGAACGGCCTATTGTGGAGTATAGAGTCGTTCAATGATCGCTACGGCTTCACTGAGTGTAGCGTATTCGAAACGTTCAATTTCCTAATGATCAGGATGTATTTGACCAAGAGGCCATGTTGGCTGTGGTTTGTGGCCACCAAAAAAACTCTAACGGGGTCAAATCCCATGATCTCGGTCTTTAATTCACATCCCCTCCACGTGAGATGATCATGCCTTCCAAACCGCTTGTGTAGAATTCTCAATGTGGCCTGAACTGTGTGTCATGTAGCATCGTCCTGTTGAAATCAGGTGTCATTAGTAGACACATCGTCCAAATCAGGCCAAAAGAAGTTAATAATCATCAGGAAATAGTTCTGGCTTGACCAAAGTCGTTCTCTAATAATATGAACCGATGACGTCCAGCCCAAAATCCACACCAAGCAGTGACTGTTTTGGGGTTACAATGGACGCACTTGGATCTCATGTGGACTGGCACGGTATTCACGTTACTATTCATAGAGGAATGGGCTCTACCGTTAAAGATCTCGAAGCGTGTTGAATGTTTCTATTTTGATGGAACAATTTTATAATTTGCACGTTTTGGTGAATGCCTCATCCGTCCATGGTGATTTAGCAAAGCACACTGAATGCACGACAAGGCTCCTGATGCTTAACTTTCTTATAAGCTGCCTGATCACTACAGTGTTCTGCAAGCAGAGGTCGTAGCAGTTTTGAAAACGGCGCAATGCTTGTTGAGCGGCGGGATTTTCCCTGAAAATCTCTTGGATTACTCGAATAGCCAGGCTGCGATTAAGTTCCTAACGAAAGTCCTTGTCCATGAATGCCGAGGATTTTTTAGCGAAAATTCGGATCAATCAAAGGTAACTCTTGTACAGATTTCGGGACACAGGGATATGGTTGGAAATTGCATTGCTTATGAGCTGGCCAGGGTCGGTACGAAATTGGCAATCTCCGACATGTTAGTTTCGTATTAACTTTACAGGTAGGCTTAATCTCGTTGGCCGGAGGTGCGTCCTTAAATCGTATGGCCATCCATCGGACAATATCGATTTTTACGGGCCCCTGTCCTTTTGGTAGTGAAGACTCAGTAGAAAAACTCAGTATTCCAACTAATAACTTCTGCAGTAGCTGTGGGCTGAGGAGTAGGAAACTGCCTTTCGTCTCATGTGTCAGTGTCTTACTTCTTTCCATGAACAGTCTAAAGTTTCTGACCTCTCATTTACTGATACCGTTGACCAAGCTGTTTAATATAAAGATTGCTGAATAGCAAGATTTATTTTGGACTCAGGATGGTTTTGTCCAGGGAATGGTTGACCTCTGGGTAGAATTAATTGTGGTAACACAATTGGCTTAAGTGAGATCTCTTGGGGGTCCGCCACCAAAGCTAACCTCACCGAACCTAAGAAAACTAATTTGAAAAACGTAGCTTGGACAAGTTGGCAGTAATCAAGCGTCAGAATTCTAAAGTCCCTGTTAGAAGACTTTTTATTATCAACAGCTCTGTCTGGTCTTAAAGGATTTGATTATATTTTAACACTCTTTAATCATGTCGTACCTGATAAATAGGTGACTGATTTGCATTGTACTGCAGCAGGTTCTAGAGTGATATTGTTGCCAACAATAACAATTCCTCTTTAAATACATTGACTTGTAGCGTTAGGTGAGGAAATTTGCGCATTGAGTTATACTCTCTCAAGAAGTAGTCCTGCTTTCTAGGGGCTTGGACTTAAAAGGGAATTAAAACTTTTCATTGACAGAATACTAAAATGTCAAATTGGATTTCAGTTAAACCAACACGCCAGTTCTGTAGCTGATCAAATATTCCGGCATAATTACAGGTGGAAAGCTAACCCCGTTTGTTTGACGGTTGGCATACCCGTTTATCAACATTATAAGTAGTCACCGTAGTCTAGTAGGTATTGAGTTGGCTTATTAGACATGAGGCCACGGTTCAACCGGTAATCATGACTGAAGGATTGTAATGACCAATTATGTATGTATGTAAAGGTATGGAATGCATAGGTCCTCCATGTATCGCCATGGTCTAGTACGAAGTTGGCTTTGTAAACAAGAAATCCAAGTTCAAGTCTTTGCTCTATTATCCCTCGAAAACTTTGGTTGTAACTTAATGCCATGAAGAACCTTCTCAAATCCACATATTGAATGAGAAGTCCAGCCACTAACGACAACCAATTTCTGTCATTTAAAAAAAACTTTCCATTCAGTATCTATCAACTGGTCAGCCTTTTGGGCGCCCTAATAATTTAGTTGGTTCCATTATAGATTAACCCCAAGGGACTTAAATTAAAACTGCTGCCACAGAAAAAAAATATGCTTTCATGTGTATGGGGCAGAAAGCAGGCAAGTCTTATTATTAAAACCGTATTAAACCTTTAGTTTTCATAAACCAGTACATTAAAACCAACAAAAAAAAAAGAACAATAAAAGCAAAAACAACAACAGGAAGATTGAAAAAGTAGACAGGAAGAGACTGAATGAATGAAAAAACAACAGGACAACTACAGGACTTGACCAAGCCAGCAAACCAAAAGCAAACAAACAAACGACGTTTTAGTGTGGTATAGTGTATGTGAAGAGCACAAGTATTATCATCTGGACTTATACAGGCATCCATTTTGGATACCAGAGTGAAAATAAAAAAATTAAAAGAATTATTTTAAAAAGGAACCCACAAACTCTGGACTTTGGTGCTATTTTAAGCAGTTGCCACTATTGCTGTTCTGCTGTTCTGGTATGGTATGGCTGTTCAGGTTCATACATTCATACATAATCATGTCACATGTGTTTGTTTTAATGTCCTTCAATTTTCGTTGACTGGCCATGTATGTGTGAGTGTGCCTACAGGTTGTCTTGCTTTGGCATCATCTAATGATGTTTTACAAGTTGCTTAGCAGACTGTTAGACTAGTAAACTGGTGCGCTGTTTCGTACATTTCATTCATTCTCTCTCCACAATATATTTTCATTTTATAATTTCTTACTTGACATTTGCTTGTTTATGTGTGTGTGACGATAAAAAGGACATCAGGGAGTATTTGAACGTATTTTAAACGGTTCGTTTTGAACATGTTCAGGCAGTGTTTCTCTTCATAAATTATGGTTTTTTTGTATGATGTTTTAGCAGGTTGGTTTTGACTTTTAATAGTCGATTGAACATGATGAAAAAAAAAATTAGAAGAAAAGTAAATAATTAAGCAATAAATTTGGAACAGCTGTTAAGTTTTGGTAGAAGGAGAACAAAGGAACTCATTAATTATGGCACTGTTTAAGGAATTTTATTAATTAACTCCAGTCAGTTTGAATAAGCAGGTAATACTGCTCTTTGCTATAAGAACTCTAGGGAGTCAAACTAATACTCACATAAAAAGTGAAAGGTAACATAAGAAGTGGAATAAAAACACAGCATTTAAAAAATTGTTTGATATTTCAATGAGATGTGTAAACTATGTAGCGTAGTAAAGAAAAGTGTTGACAGCAAAATTCAATATTGTTTGGTCGCGTCTTTTGATATTTTCTTTTTGAAAAGGCAAGCCAAACGCATATATTTTTAGTTTCAGCATAACCACACTTTATTATTATTATTATCATGAAGAAGTGCCATAGTACATAGTAGTATATAGAGTATGCCAGTTATATCTCCTCTAAGCCTATTTCCCTGACAAACTTCAGAATGCTGTCGGTGTCAAACTAACCCATTCCCTGCCCAGCACCAGATATGCACCCACATTTTTCTTTCTGGTATTCATAATGTCACCCTATTACCGATAATATATTCTGATGATTCCTGGTGATAATGATCATCACAGAATCCATATATTTAGGTCGACAAGATCTCCCTTCTGAGCAAGTTAACTTTGAGTTAACAGTGTCCTGTCCCAGTTACTAAACTATGTTTATTCTTGCATAGTCTAATGCATAACTCAAATATTTCTTTTATTGTAACTCCTCAACAAAGCTTTTGATTACATAAAAACCATTTAGTTACAGAAGTGTCTTTATCTCTCTGAGTTATCCCCTTTCGTTGAGTATAGTTTTCCCCACTCCACGGAAAGGTTCTGGCCCATTATTGCATTATTATTTGCTTACAATACGGCGAATTTCTATACGAAGTAACTGGTTTCCTTCAGCCAGGATTACGACCTAGTTACTCACAACACTTATATTGTGTGTGTTAATTTTATACATGAGTGGCGAGACCTACAGTTTAAAGCCGATTCCGAACGACAGATTTTTGAGAAACTTTTCATTGAAATTTTATTTACTTCCAGAGTTTTTGCCAGAAATCTGAGTATGAAGTGCTCGGAGAAATATTTTTTTCATATTTCGTTTTGTTGGAGATGTTTGAATTGGGGTTTGAACCTTGGTCTCACGTCTAATAATCCAACACACTACCTACTTGATTACGACGACTACATAGCGTTGAGGTCTAACTACATTATATCCGGATCCATATTCCTGTAGGGAGTCTAAAGCTTTGTTTGTCGACCTATAAAGTTCGCCTTTGACAGAGATGATTTATTCTTTAAGGAATACCTATTTATCTAGAATTGGGCCTCATAGCTCGAGATAATTTATCTGATGAGAATTAGAGTCAAAATCCTTTAAAACAATTTTGTTTGTGATTTGGCAAAGCAACTAATTTGACAAACGGAGCTTCAACAATATGGCTGTTATTGTCTGTCCAAGTTTGGAAGTCCCTGTTGAAAGAACCGATATTACATACACTTTGGTTTGCAAAAAAATTGATAATACCGATGAGTAGTTTGATAGTCTTCATAGAAGACACATGACGTCATACATCACCATATCCAACTTCAAGATATTCCAGAAGCCAATATTATTCTGAATGAAGTGCACATCTTATCAGCTTTTTATTTTGACATTTATTGAATTATTGTGTCGTGCATCCAATAGTGTTATTAAAATATTTAAAACACTTATTCGCCTCTATTTAATTCCATTGAATTTCTTGTGTGAATGCCTGTGGATATTTGTCAAAATCGCTTTACCAAGCAAGGATCATCATGTATATCAATTGCAAGTAGTTGATTATTATTGTTGCAATCAATTTCGTTGCACTTGCCAAGAAAATAGTGGCATTTATTTATTTAAGCGCCCTCATGCAATAACAAATATTTTCTTCAACATGTCATTCAAACTCTCACAGAATGTACGAATACAATCAAATGTGATACATCAATGACATCAAATCAAAGTACCAAATGGCCAAAGCCAACACATTCGTGATGATAGTGATGGTGATGACGATGGGCTTCATGAATAAAAACCAACAAAACATTTGGATTTGTTATTAAGATTCTGAAGAAAGTAAAAAAAAAAAATCAAAACATTTTTCTCATCTAAATGTTTACAAAAAAAAATCCACAAACACATGGCTTGACGACAACAAGCCAAAGGAATAGTAAAAAGAATAGGAATAGTAAAAAGAGCAACAAAGTATTGATTGTGAATGTGTTTTCGACACTCCAAATAAGACAAAATAGGCGCATTCACTCACCAGTCAAAACAATTGAAGAGCGATATTGGCGACAACATAACGTTGTGGGGTGAAGAATGAAATGTCATCATAAAATAGTTTTACGATAAATTTAACACCACACTAATCCATATTTAGGTGCCAAAACAGAGATTCATATTACAGTCTTAAGTACTTGATGGTATTGTTTATTTTAAGTGGTTTTGCTCAGCTCAGTTTATAGAAGGTATAGCACAAGCATACTTGTCTTTAGACATGTACATACTCTATGTACGATATACAATATGAAAAAATAAGCAAAAAAAAAAATACATAAACATTTAAGATAGCAGAGAGGGAAGTATAGCTAAAGAAAATATTAATTTTTTCATATTTTCATTCTGATGTCTGACCTGTGGTTTGAACCGAGCCGTCACGTCTAATAGGCCCACACACTACCTACTAGACCAGTGCGACTTCAAAGGATGAAGGATAAGCGAATTAAACACCAGGTCAGACATATTCAACAAGACGAAATATGAACAAATATTTCTCCAGCGACTTCCTCTCAGCAGATTTCTGGAAAAAACTCTGAAAATAAAATAAAATTGCCATGATAATTTTCTCTAAAACCTGTCGTTCGGAGTCAACTTTAAACTATAGGTCCCGGCATTCAGGTATAAAATTGACGCACACAACATAAATGGTGTGAGGAGCTAGGTCGTAATCCTGACTAAGGGGTTGTAATGACCAATTATGTTGTATATATGCACATGTATGTAAGTGCTCCCAGTAGCTTGAAAATATACAACTTCAAGCTAATATCTGTACCGACGAGGGGCTGAAATGGATATTGAATGCATTTCTTCCGTATAAAACCTTGGGAACAGATGGAGTTTTTTCAGCCCTACTTACTAAGTATAGGAGAGGGCTATTACCATACCAAATAAATGAATGCCACAGCGGCCAAACTTTTAGACTGATAAACCTCACATCGTTCACTTTGAAAATATTTGATAAAGCGATGGATAACTACGCAGAATTTGTGGCACTGGAGTGCGAGTAAATATACGGTGATACAAGAGCAATTTAGGAGCGCCTGAATGGTAAGGAGGTAATAATTTATGTCGTTTACAGATAGCGCAATATATAATACTTCACGAGGTCATAGTTATGCCATTGAACAGAAGGGATAAAGCCCATGACATTCGAATGACGTTCTATGCACACGCAGAAACAAAATCAGGGAAATATTAAATGTCCAGACAAGCAGAGTTTGTTCACAAGGCGATGTTATTTCATCATTAATGTAAAGGCTGATTGAGGTTAAACACTTGATAACAATTTTCGAGGCGTGGTTTGACTGTAAGCCTATGATGACGACCTTGTTCTAATTGAAAGAGACAATATCATACAAACGTGCCTTGATATTCAAAGTCGTTGGAAAGTCTTAGCTCGATAGAAAATTACCAAGGAGGAACCACAATTTACGAGGAGGAGGAAACTCTACAATGGATATTAAACTTCTACATAAGTTGATGTCATGGAAAAAGGACAAATATCTAAGAATAGTACTCTGGCATAGAGCGTTCATAAAATGAGCGTAGGGCCGTGCACATGTCCTAATTATATGCCGGAAAATATTGACGTTGTAAACCAAAGATGCTATTTTCAACATGACGCGGTTGGATTCTAGGGAGTCATTTTATTTGGTTAGATAATGGTCAGGTTTCATAAGATACAAAGGCAGACATGCGTCGACATATCCGAAACAATCAGAACCTCCCTTACAATGGAATTAATCGTTCTGTATAATTTAAGTCTATTTCGTCTGCAGACCACAACCATAAGAACAATGATAGCACACAAGTTCATCTGGGGATATCGGGAACTGTTAGTATGCCAGCTCTCTACTTTAATATGCCTTCTACAGAACCAGTAGCAAAGGAAGTGGACTTGGAAAATACATACTATTTTCATAAAGGGGTCATTCTGAAGTAAACGGTGGGGTTAAAGAAGCTAATGATAGAGGAGCGGTAGTATACGGGCTTAAAGTGATAAAATCGTAACCCATGGGAACACTATAAAATGAACAGAGTTCCATGTGGGAAAAGCTACAGAGAACGTCGTTTTGCAGTACTATTTGACTGTCACACTGCCAGCCTAAGACTGGCACCCAATGACGCTGAAAGGCACTAGCCATATATCAGTTGCTCAGATCTTGTTCGAAAGGTGGGTGCGTCTTCCTATGATATTTTTTGATTTCTGCACTGGGAAACGTTGGTTTGTCGTGATTGCTCTATCTACAGCTCTATTAAAAATACGAAATATTGATTTATTTTCAGATTTTGAAATCTAATTACAGTTTTTGGTTTACCTTCCCTTAAAATGTGCCTTAAAAATGGCACCCAATATTCTTTATATGAGTATTTCGTACTTCTCATAGACTAACGTAACGTAATATATGTAAGTATGGTATAAAAGGCGGTTTAGATCAACATCACTTTGATTTCTCTTTCCCCTCAAATAAATTTTCCTTTTCTTAGTTTTTCAATTTTCTTTCATACTTGTATGGGCCTTTAAGAGATTTCAACTTTTTTCTCTCTCTCTCTCTTTCTCTGCCCTGCACTTCTCTAATACTTTAAGTAAAGAGGACAACAACAAAGAGCACATAGGGAAAGTGTTGATATTGAATTCAAGTGCGTCTTTCATAAAACCAGGATAAATAGTTGCCTAAAAAGACAAAAAAAAAAAAACAAGAAAAGAAAAGGATTCTCTACTCAAGTCTCAAGTGTTAAAAATACAGAAATTAAGGAGAAGAAAAAAATCACAATTCTGACACAGGGCATTAGAGCAGATATTAATGTTTTCTGAATATTTGGAGATTTTATTATTTTTCTTTTCTCTTTTTCAGAGAAAAATGCTTGTAATTGAATCCTTTAATTTTGTTGGGATTTATTTAAATGGAATATGACAACACACTTGAAAGCCAATATTTACAATGGAGAGAGGCGATAAAAATATGGATTTTGTTTATGTTAACAAATATGCGATTAGGAAGAGCAATAAATTTAAGGCGGGTTTAGGATAAGACAGTCTTAACTGCGGACAATTTTAGTAAATTTCCTGTTACAAATATACGTCATCGTTTATGTGGTGTTTATCGGTCAACACTACTCCAATTTCGTTAGCCAAAGGGTGATTTAATAAATGGCTCGCGTGTGCATTGTATCGTTTATCGCGTCTGAGTTTAGTGCCCAAAAAAAAAATATTCTATGCCAGGCCTACGTAAAAACAAACAAACAGAAGCAACTACAGAGTCTTTCGGAAATTTTATGATAAAAAATTAACTCGGTTTGGTCCTTTTCGACAAGTCTCTGAATAAATTTAAAAAAATTTACGAGTTACAGAACAAGATCGTAATGTAAGTTATCAAGAGATAGCAAATGCTCCATTTAACAACCTCATGATAGTTTAGATTGGCTATCCAAGTACGTACACCAACGGAAAAACCTAAATAGCCGTAAGTAATGCCCAGTTATAACATATAGGCATTCAGTTATCAGATTTAACGGACAATATAATATCATAATAATAATAATATAAATAATAATAATAATATAAATATAATAATATTCAATATTCTTTATTTTATGGGCACGTAAGCCAAGATCGTTAGTCTTGTCGAAGGTCTAGACTGGAATGAAGAGAGATAATTAGTGCGAACACGACTATTAATTGCAAGAATTTCTTGGTCACCTTTTATTACCGACTTAATTGATCATAACAAACCTTTAGCCAGAATTACAATCTAGCTTCTCGCACCAACCATGTTGAGTGTATTAATTTTATTCATTAGTGTTTAATGTCGACTCCGAACGACAGATTTCGTAAGCTTTTTATGGCAATTTAATTTACTTTCAGAGAAGTATGACACTACTTTTGGATACATGATTGGTCATTACAACCATTAACTCACTATTACGACCTAGTTTCTCATGTTGTGTGTGTTAATTTTATGCATGAGTGCCGGGACCTATAATTTGCAGTCGACTCCGAACGACAGATTTTTTTTTTTTTTTTTTTTTTGAGAAACTTATCATGGCAATTTTATTTGCTCTCAGAGTTTTTGCCAGAAATTTGCTGAGAGGATGAAATATTTTTTCATATTTTCGTTCTGATGTCTGACCTGGGGTTTGATTAGACTGCGGCGACTTTTAGACTGAGACTGCTTATAAACTGCCGAAATAAATATTTTTTTTATAGTGTTTTTGTTCCAGATACCTGAGCTGAGCTTAATCGCGGTCTCTAGTGTAATAAGCACTACTAGCTATGCACTAGACTACAGCAGCATCGAGTACGGCAACACATCGATTTTGTTGACAGTTGTATGAACGAAATGCTCTATGTAGATGCCCACAATTTGAAAGTGCTGTGCTTTTGTTAAACGATTCATAAGTACTTGCTACGCCTTATTGAATAGAAATTCCAATACAGTTTGATTTTCTCCTCTGGCAAACCATAGTTATTGACAGTAAATTGACTCAAACCCGAAAACTGATAACAGTACAATGAATATGGACTGAAAGTGACCACTAGCAAGACAAGTTAATAATATTCACAAGGAGATACAAATTTTTTTTTCTTTTTAGTTTTTATGTCAAAAAATATTTCTTTCAAACTATCACAGCAAGACACCCTCTATTTAAGACGCATTTTTTTTTTAGGTCACTGTCCTTTATATCCGAATTATTTGTTATTTTCGTTTGTAATTTTTCTAGGTCCTTAATTAGGTGCATGCATTTAAACCAATACATACAAACCATATCCGAAAATAGCTCTCAATTTATTTACTATTGTATTATTGTTGTTGCTGGCGTTCTCCTTATTACCTTCTCACACGTACGAGCAGATGAACCTATAAACGAGAATTTATTCCTTCACTCGTAAAAAATGCGTATATTAACATTCATACATTAACAGAAAAGCAATAACAGTGTTCTGTAAATAACGTTACTGTTAAACGATAACATAAAGTAAACAAATCAAATGACTTCAATCAAACCTGTATGAAGTTTGAAGACAACTCCCTGTTTTAAAAAATGAAAAAATTTTATTTTACTTAATAACAGATGTCGCTTTATGATGCCTTGCATTCGTTATACACCAGGCAACCTTTAATCGATGGGCCTAATCAAGTATATCACTCCTTCCACGTACATTTGCCGCCATCTAACCAATTATCAAAGTACTCATATGATTGTATTGTTAGTTTAATTGATTGTCTTCATTGCTGCAAATGAAGTGTACACAGCAAAGAGAGAATGCAAGTGCTGTTAAATGACAGTGTTTCAATTAAGATGGTTAAACGTCAAGACATTCATTGTCTTGCCTTTATACGTGCCGTTAATCTTCATATTGATGTCTATTAAATGAGTGATACTTTAGGTTTCGCGTGACAGTTAAGCTCAGCGGTTTGAATAATGTGACCCAAATACGTCATCATAAACTGAATGTATTTTATTCCCTTTTTTTAATCCTTTAGTTATTACCTCTCGTGGTGCCAAAAAATTATATTAACTGTCTAGGCATTGAGTGAAAGGGGTCCTTTACAAATTGGGTTATAATATTATGCACATCTAAGGGTTGCATTAAGGCGCTAATTAACGATGGTTTTAATTAGATTGTGGGTGGTCGATGATGTTTTAGCTTATTTCGAATAGAATATAAAATGTTCAATAAGTTTTTCAAACATTTTGGTGGGTATCTCGGCGTTAACTTCCCTGACATTTGTTTTCAAATACTTCAACTCTAGGGAAACGTATGGCCTTTGATGTAACCACACAGAGAAAAAAAATTTGAAAAATTGGTTATCCTTCAGAGCCAATTAACGTGGCCACAACGTGAAATTATTCTTTCTTGGAAATTTCTTAAACAACAAATCAAAAAACAGTGATATTGTGCTACTCATAAAATCATCCTATTGAAACCACATACTGTCCAGTTCATAAAATTCAATTGGAGATCACATGAAGTCGGTCATCATATGGCTCTTCCAACTTCATTTACAAAAAATCACTTCTCCAAACCATAATGCATCCAAAACAGTCCCTTTTTCCCGCATGTATTTGTTTTTCCACAATCACGTCTAGATAGACGTTTGTAAACATAACCTTCGGGTGAGAAATTAACTGAAGAATGTTCAAGAAAATCGTGTGCAAAAAATCTTTAAGTAAAGTCTCTTGCTCTAGCATCCAATCAACTCATATGCGGTGTTGTGAATGATCATACATAATTGGTCATTACAACCCTTCAATTAGGATTTCGACGTAGCTTGTCACACCAATTATGTTGTGTGTGTTCATTTTATACCTGAGTGGTGGGACCTACAGTTTAAAGTTGACTTGGAATGACAGATTTTTGAGAAACTTTTTCATGCCAATTATTTATTCACTCTCAGAATTTTTGGCAGAAATCTGCTGCGAGGAAATGGCAAAAAATATTTTTCATAAGTTGGAGTTTTTAAAAATAGACCCATTTGCTGAGAACGCCGTGAAATCGGTATTGCAGGTAACGACGTAGGTATGTAAAATACTAGTCAATGTGAATGAAGTGCAATGAAGTTATACTACATCATCCTATGATTAATTGGTTGTAAAAACCCTTTAGTCAGGATTACAACCTATGTAGCTCTTCACACCACCCATGATGTATGTGTGAATGTTATCCATGAGGGGCGGGATCTACAGAGTTTAAAGACAAGGCAAATTTTTTTTTACTCTCAGAGTTTTTGCCAGAAATCTGCTGAGAGGAAGTCGTCGCAAAATACTTTTTCATATTTCGTTTAGTTCGAGATGCCTGAGCTGAGGTTTGAGTTACTGGCTCTAGGCTAATAAGCTAGACTAAAATGGAGGATAACAAGTTAAGATTATTATATCCTACTGAAGCCCTACGTTCCCCAAGGAACAAATACAGGAACCTACAGGTTAAGTATCCGAATCATACTGACTAACATGCCTTTAGCTTAAACCAGACGAAAAACAAATGCTTAATGTGTGTTAACTGAAATGTTGACATGCTAGAAGTCCTTTATGTTCACTAAAGTTTCTCTTTTTTAATTGCCGCTTTATATTTTTATTAGTATTTCATAGCTTAAATGCTGACTGTGGATAAGAAAATAAAATTTATTTTCAAATAAAAAATATTAAAAAATAAAAATTAAATCTGTTTAAGAACAAATATTCAATGAAAATCTTATTATTTATTATAACACCACCACAATTTCTGGTAATTCTTGCCTTAAAATTTGTCTACTTTCCACCATCATTTGCTGTTACGAGTGCCAATAGAAACTAAAAAAGCCTTTTTAACTAAATAGCCTTTCTCTTAAAGTAAAAACAACTTCCTTTAGATCGAATTTCAATACATATTTATTCCTCTTTTTTCCTTTTTTTTTTTGTAAATTGTACACATACAACCAAGAAATCCTAATATATTTAACAGAATTACCGTTAAGATTATAACACTCTTATATTAATTCACATCAAACTTATGCTCTTACAACAGAAAACAATCAAGCATAAGTGAGAAATTAACATTAAAAACCCAGACATTATTTATGTTAAATCTCTCTCTTTCTCTCTTGCTCTCTGTCCTTATGTTATTACTGGCTCTCACTAATACACAAAAAGAAATTTTGTTTACAAAAAGGAAAGAGAGTGTGTGAGAGTATTATTTACGAATAGCTCGTGCCCTCGTAAAAATGTTTGTTTACTTTAGGTTACAGTTATAAAATGTAATGTAACAGCAACAACATAAAACGACAACAACAATAATAACAAGCGGTAGAGAAGTGTGTTTCGCAGCAGACTGATTAAATTGTCAGCTGTTTTAAATGTTTTTTGCTTGCCGTTGTTTTCGTTTTTATTTTTTATTTGGTGGTAGTCAAGAACAGTGTATTGAATACAGCAATTTAATGTATGTTTTTAGTAAATGCTCTTTGGTTTTTCGTTTATATGAAGAGAGAGAGAAAAATTTTGTTGTTTGTTGTTAAGGCCTGTCGTGTCGTGTTTATGCTCTTCGTTTACTTTTTAACAGCTGCTCCACTCATTTGCTGGTTTTCTTACAAATGTACACAAACGAAGTCGTCTATGCTGCTATGTTGGATTGGACGACTACAAAATTTTACTGTTGGAAAATTTAGTTATTTTACTAGCGCGTATTCAAACGGTTCACCCATAACGGATAATTTGCCGGTTAGAATCATTTTTCACAAAATATTATGTACACAGTGAATATTTTTTTGTTTAGTTTTTGGTGAAGAAAATTTTTTGAAAAAAAAAAGAGAAAAAAGTGAGAGGAATACCACAGTGTTGTTGTGTATTTTTTGATTCTGATAAGAAAAGTGTCAGTTGTGAGAACCCAAAAACACGGGGAATAAGAAAAAATTGCAAAGAAAACAAAACATCATATTTAAAAATTGAAAAACGTTATTTTTTTGAGATTAATTTGAGCAAAAAAAAATAAAGCGGATGTGTTCGGGTAATAAAATCTAAGATTCTAACAAAACTAGCGGGATTAATTAGTAACGAAATTAAAAAAAACTGATTTTAAAAGTGTTTAGTAATAGAAACAAAGAGAGAGAGAGCGAGAGGTAGAAAGAGTGCGAGTAACAGTTAATTAAATTTAATTTTTTTTAAAGAAATATGCACAGAATTTAAGCTCTTAAATAATAATTCATAATAAAAAAAAATTGTAATTAAAATTATAATTAAAACAAGATACAACATAAAAAACAACAACTTCAACTACCATAGAAAGTTTCCAACTATTCATAGAAAAAGAAAAGGAAGAAAAGTGCTGATAAAACTTATTTGTTGCATCTCTTGTGTTAAAAGGATTATTGCTGTCTACTTGAATCCTCCTTACAAGCCAAATTGTTTAGACGTTTTGTGTGGCAGCCATAGTCACACATTTGCTGCTACTGCTGCTGCTGCTGGTTTTTATGTTCATTTTCTGAAAAACTCATTACAACTGGGGAATATCGAAATTATTCGAAAGTTTTAAACTTTCTTATACCAAAAAAAAAAAAAAACAAACTTCTTCCACTGAAAAGGTAAAATAAGTAAAATAAGATAAATTATTAGAAAAAAAAAAACTTTTTTATTAAATTTTATAAACTTTTTTTTTTTGTTAACTCAGAATTTCCCATAGCAAAGCATATTAACGCAATATCATCCCGATAAAAAATATATTAAAAATTGAAAAAAAGAAACCAAATAAACCAGGTAATCAATATCTGAAATATTAAAGAGTTTTATTTTCTTCAGAATTTTCGTTTTTATAGAAAAGAAAAAACCTGCTCGTGTTAAAATCAACCATAAAAACTTTTCATAATATTAACAGTTTTAAAGAAGCAATAAAGCTTATGAAACTTTTTTCTTTCAAAAGTTCATGAAAATATCAAACATGAAAACTATTTCAGGAAAATATTTCTCAAAGTTAATACGAGGGTTGGTTTATTTTTTTCATTATTTCATCGAAATCATATAGTAAAACTAATATTTTCCAGGCACTTCATTTAATTAAAATTTAGGTGTCTGAGAGCTTTAAACATCGTAAATTAAGGATCGCCTAGTGATCAGACCAATGTCTGCCAGAATTATTAGCAGTCCTATACTATCTTCTTAGAGTTTTATTCAGAAAACCTACAACTTTGTAAATAAATCGTAATAAATAAATAATTGAAATAATTGTATTACGTGGGTGGTTCAATAAGTTCATGTTTTCTAAAAATTTTCCGCTTCATAACTGAAAGAACAATGCTTTTTCTCCACAACAGGCCAATGTCAATTGACGAATAACAACATTATCATAATAATTTTCTATTTCTATAGCCCTTAATATTAGACTAAGACGTGATTTAAGGAGAAGATGAAAAAATTCTTTTATGAATTCGACTATAAATGAACTCGTTATTCTTACTGAATTTTTCATAGTCTAGTGGGTACTATGTTACTATTACTAGACGTGAGGCCACAGTTCAAACCCAAGGTCAGACATCTCCCACAAAAAACGAAATATGAAGACAATATTTCTTAGGCGACTTCCTCTCTGCAGATTTCTGGCAAAAACTCTGACAGTAAATAAAACTGCCATGAAAAAGATTCTCAAAAATCTGTCGTTCAGAGTCAACTTTAAATTGTTGGTACCGCCACTCATATGTAAAATTAACACACGCAACATAAATGATGTGATATATAGGTCGTAAACCTGACTGAAGGGTTGTAATGACGAATTATGTATATATGTATTCATACATATTGGACTTGAATCGATCGCTATTCTAAAACTATTGATCTTTCGAGTCTATGATGCTGATTAAAATGCTCCATAATATCATCGCATAATTCTAATCATTTCTCATTGTAAACATTGAATCAAACCCGTTTGACTTGCGAAGAGTGTTTATTCTATGCCTCTCTTCATCTTTCCTTTCGCAGAGTATAGCCTTCCAAATCCTAGTCCATAAAAAAATTCTGGTCTCATCAACGGAGTGGAAGCTATACCTTCCTGATATGTTGTTTATTATTACAATTTCCACTCTAATCTCGCGTCAACCTTTTAGGAGTTGAATGATCGATGATGACGGCCTGTCTTTCAAATAGTATGGTTATGTCTTCTGTACTTTCTGTGGAAGTTAATCATATCTTATGATGGCATAAATTTTCACTTAGAAGCAACATATAATTAATTCTGTACTGTAACTATAAGATTCATTCTTGTTGTGCAGAAATTCAAATAAATAAATAATAAAAATAAATAAATAAGTTTCCCCATAAGCCCCTTGGTGTATTCTGAATGGTCCCTTTCCCTATCCTTACAAATCTTCAGGTGTTTGAGCCTCCGGGTATTTGAAATAAAGAGACGGTTTCCTATTCCAAACGTTAAAGTTTTTTAAAACGAACCCTGGTTGGTTTTAACGGAAACTGTCAATACTAATATAGGGTAGATTTATTTGGTCTCTATACAAGTAGATTCATTATTCCGTCTTTAGTTTGCACCAGAGATTTTGATTGAAACCATTTGTTTGTCTCTTGCATATGAATTCATTCGAATTTTCTGTTGTACCAGACTCTGTAATTCCTGTGTAGTATTCGGGTACATAGTTCGGATCATTCGAAATATTTTCTGGGGCACATATTTTCTGTTAAATGCTTTCAGTTTAACAGATCATCTGATCGTATTGCAATCAATAAATATTAGATATAGAGGACCAAGCCATACATACATACATAATTGATCATTACAAACCTTCAGGTGGAATTACGACCAAGCTTCTCATACCACTTATGTTGTATGTGTTAATTTTACACATGACTACGAACGACAGATTTTTGAGAAACTTTTCACGACAATTTTATTTACACTCAAAGTTTTCGCTAGAAATCTGCTGAGAAGAACTCTGCCGAAGAAATATTTTTTCATATTCCGTTCCGTTGGAGATGTCTGACCTGGTATTTGAAGGGTGGTCTCACGTCTAATAAGACAACACACTACCTACTAGACTACTGCGTCTACTTGGATCACTTTATTAGAAACGTAGTATCTTGACTTGATCTACACATTTAGCCGGAAATATGCGTACTTCCGTACTTTGAAGTCTACACTATTTTATAGCCAGTATCTTGTATACGATGTTAAGCAGAGTAATACATACATACGTCTTTGGTTTTTTAATCTTTCAAGCCAATCAGATTTTGATGTACCTTTCTCCTAGTTGGCAGCATGTTTTCTTCCACCATGAATTGAATTAATCCATGATGTAACTACAGCAACAACTACAACACTAGTGATTATTAAATCTCTTGTTTTGATGTTGATATTCATATTCATTACCTAACCACGGGAAAATATCCTTAAAAACTCATCAAATCAATCATTTACAAATTATTTTTGAAATCCTTATTACCACCTCTCTCATTTTGCCCTTTCTCCTTTAACACTGCAACAACCAACTTTTCATTTATCATCATTGCTTTCATTAACAATTTCATTTTCTATTTGCTGGTACTTGTAAAATCATAAAAAGTGAGCCAAAGGAGAAAGAGAAAAAGAGTGAGAGAGAGGCGAGTGTAAAATAAATATAGAAGATGTTGTAGTAGTGAGGTGCAGTTGTAGTGGTACAAAATCAGTTCTCTGTATGATTAATTAACTGTTTACTTTGTGCATTTGGCTATAATTCAATTTCATTCAATTTCCCCAGTCGCACACCACGCCACCCACTGACTTAACCGCTCTTTGCCTTTGTCTCTGGCTTAATGCTTTGGCCAGTTGTTTAAATAAAAAGTTTGTTTTTTTTTTCATTTTTTTTCATAAGGGTGGGGGTCATAAGCATACAACACCAAACATGTTGGGGTCGTTTAACGATTATTTTTCTATTTGCCCAACGTACAGAGTGTTTAACGCTGGTTAATCTATGATGATGATGATGATGATGAGTTTCGCTTTTTTATTTATTTTTCTGTTTCCATTTTTTTTCTTTTTCAATTTCTGTTTTTGTTTCCTTTTCCACAATGAGGAATAAAAAAATAATACAACGAAGAGGGTTAATACGGTTTTATTGCAACTGGCAGTTGTAAAGCGTGTATACGAGTATAAATAAACATTTTGTAAAAGAACGAAAGAAAAAACACGTTAATTTTGTTGTATGACAGTATTGGATCAACAATGCAGCTGTTTGTTTGTCTGTTTGTTTGTTTGACTGAATTATAATTGATAATGAATAATAAAATATTCTCGTATATATTTTTTTATTTGTTTTTAAGGACAAACTGAAAATGAAGAAATCATGCATACAAAAATTGTGCGAAGGGTGTTACGTAGTCAATGCATTTGATGAGGCAAATGTTTCAATAGTATCTTTTGACCTTTACAATGAGGCCTTCATTTTCATTATTCGATAGTTATATGCCTGGGTATGTCACTCCTAAACAAACAAGTTTTTGTTCATTACCCTCCTTTGGAGCGTATGGAGCACATTCCAAAAAATATATCCATCATCTTCATGTTATCGATGCTAACGTTATTATTTCTTATGTCTTTGATTTTTCTGATATTGATCTCAAATCCAATATTATGCGTTAATCTTTCAACTCTGCTAGTTTTGCTTGCATATTCAAGATCTTATGCAAGAGTAAACAAATATAATTTCTATAAGTGGTTAGCATTGTGAGACTTTCATTATGATATTATACAGCACGATGGTAGATTGCTGGGGTGATTTATCTCTTTGATTCTCTGCAGCATTTGTGTAAATTGGTTGACTGATATTTATAGTCCTGTATCCTCTTACATAGCTCTGATGATTTTAATTTTTTTTTTTTGTTTGCACTGCTTATGCATTCCTTCGCACTGCTTATGCATGTGACAGTTAGTCTGATGGTATCGAATGCTTTTTTAAAGTCTACAAGTAATAAAAACAGGGCAGTATACTATTCTAATGATTGCTCTACTACAAAATGTAATGTATTGACCAAGGAACCCTCCTGTTCACCTCGTAGATTCTTCTTCTTTAAGCCTTTCCCATATTATGATTGCTAATATGTAGCTTGTCTAGTGTCTTTCATTAAACGCGTTTATCTTTAAATTAAAAGATTCTATTCTTTTGAAAGTTCTATTGATGTCATTAAGTGCGGAATATAACATTATTCAAATGTTAGCCACAACCTCTCTGGGAGGAGAGATATCCAATTTTCTTAGACTCTGGAGCATAAATGAGGATGAATTTAGCGAATGGCATGGATTACGTGGGTTTTGAGGACCGCTGTGGTTTGTGGCTTATTCACATACACCTGTGGCTCAAGATAACCCTAGAAGAAAAAGTCTAACGGGGTCAAATCGTACTATTGCGGTGTCCAATTCTCATCATCTCCACGTGAGATGACCATGCTCCTAATCGTTTGTGCCAAATACCCTATGTGACCTAAGCTATAGTGCACGTAGCGTCTTTCTGATGAAACCACATGTCATTGGTGTGAACATAATGCAAATCAGGCCAAAAGAACACACCTATAGTGCTTGCGATTGACGTCGTTTTTGAAGAAATATAGACCGATGATCCGCGGAATGCATTGGGCGCTCTTGTATCTCATGTGGATTAGTATTGTCCCTAATTTCGACAATTCTGTTTGTTCACCTACTCATTCATCCAAAAAACTCCCTTGCTGAAGATAATTTTTCGATGATTATCGAATGTTGTTGAATGCTATTTCAGTCTGAATATATTACAACTTGTTTGACAGATGTATATTCACCAAAATGGCAATTATCAGCTCCTAAAGTTCGTAGCTTCTTGTTGAGTGACTCGCAGTATGGTGTTAAGCAGAGTATTTTCTCTCCAGCTGTTATAATCTTTCAAGCTCGCATTTTGCGGTAACTTAACGATCTTAAAGGCGTCATCAGCACGCAATCTATTTGGGCTTTATTAAATGAAGCAAATCCACAAAAAGTAATTTTATGTTTAACTGTTGTCAATCGATCATCAATATCTGGCGGTCTGACCAAACAGGCTGCTTCGTAGACTTGAGTGCATACTGCCGTGTGACTGGGGTATGGAAGAAGCCGTAAATTAAATTCCGAAATGCTACGCAATACATATAATATTTACGTGTTTAGCACCGTGCAAGTATTTCTTGTTTTTAAATTGAAGAAATGATTCTGTGTAAAGATTTGAACGACGATATTAAACAATATTATTTTGATGAACTCGAAAAATATTTTTCTTTGGAAGGGGGTCAACAATTGGAGAAATGTGAAGGAATGTGTATAGAGCTCAAAGGATCCTTATGTTAGAAAATAAAAAGATTTTTTCTTCAACAACCTGCCTTTAATTTTGAAAAGACACGGACTTATTGAGAACGCTTTCGTATACATACATAATTGGTCATTACAACCCTTCAGTCAGGATTTTTGACCTAGCTTCTCACACCACTTATGTTGTGTGTGTTAATTTTATACATAAGTGGCGGGACCTACAGTTTAAAGTCGACTCCGAACGACAGATTTTTTGAGAAACTTTTCATGGCAATTTTATTTACTCTCAGAGTTTTTGCCAGAAATCTGATGAGAGGAAATCGTCGAAGAAATACTTTTTGTATTTTGTTTTGGTGTCTGGCCTAGGGGCTTTCGTATACAGAACGTAATAATAATAGTCGAAATTATTTTTATTGTTCAGTAAAATAATCATTCACTAAATACTAACTTTTGTACTCTAATATTTTTTTTTCCAATTTTTGTCACCTCGAAAATATAAAAGTGAGGAAGTACTTTTGAAGAAGTACTTTTGAAAAAGCACTTTTTTAAGAATGAACTTTTTAAAAATATTTGAAGAATTTATTTAAAAAAAAAATTTAATTTCATATCTAAAAGGGAATTGTTTAAAATTTGTTGTATTATTATCTTACCTAATGTCGCACGTCCTCTTTTTGGCATTGATTGTGCTGACAAATTGTCGCTTTTAAAATGAATTGTTTCCATACCTTTTATATGTAGTTGACAACACATGGGAACACTGGCACAGCACGACATAAAATGAACTGTACTCACTCACTTATTCATTCACTCAATGATGAAGTCTTACATCATAATCATCTTCAACAAACGGCATCATCTATAGCTTTGGCAGCAGCAGCAACATTGATGCATGTAGAGCGTAAAGTAAAGCGAAAAGCAATATTCAACCATCACAGCAAACAATAAGCTGAGTAAAGTGTTGCCCTCAACACCTTGTAGCAATATTCATCAACAGCATAATCATCGGCAACAGCGCCTTGGTGGTAAAATGCATTTCAGTTTTTTAATTTTTTTTTTTCATCTTTTTTGTGTGTGTGTTTGTTGTAAAATAACAACAACAAACCGTATTTGATTGAAATGAATTAATGTGTTACAGCAGAATGATTTTTTTTGGTGCTTTTTTTTTTTGGTGGAAAAGCGAAATGAAAAAGCGGGTGTGACGAGTTGATTGTTTAAGTGTAAAATCGTTTTTGTCTGCACATCTATAAACGTCTGTCTATTTATCTGTCTGTCTGTCTGCTTGCCTATCTGTATGTCTGTTCTGAAATTTGTCTATTCAACAGCATTTTTTTTGTTTTTTTTTTCTATAAATTGAGGTTCTACCAGAAATAAATACTGCGCCACTGCCTTTATGGACGACGTTGAAGTCTCAAAGGCTTATAAATTTTTCGCTTCTCGCTTAGAATTAATGAATGCAACGGTAAATGATGTAAATAAATGTATATGGAGCAGCCATAACAACCACCGCATGACAATCGATTCTGGAAATTGGAAAAATTAAAAAAAAAAATAAAAACGTTGATGAGATGAAAAACAAAACGAAAAAAAAAAAACAGAAATCAAACAGAATCATCTGTCAGTTACATATTTATTCATTGATCCGTGGAATAACTCACACACACAAGACACCCAAAGTGAAGAGAAAAAATCCCAGTCTATAATTGAATAAATGGAGTGCCATTGCTGAGATATTAAGAAAAAGTGTTGATTGAGTTTTATGGCAAAAAAAAAAAAAAAAAAAAATGCTTTCGTTAGCCTGTATGGTGAATAGTTTATATTTTTAAGGGAAACTTTCGTATTCTTGAAATGGGAATGATACTCTTTCGTTTTAATTAAAATTAAAATATTTTCATTTTCCATTTGTGTTAATAGATTTATAATCGGTTTCAAGTTTAATAGCATAGAGAGCCAATAACTATTGGTGATATTTTATTAATTCTTGTTAAATCTCCATTAAGATCAAATATTACTTCACTAAATTTGATTATAATAAATTCTCTGCTTTCTTCGGAAAGCCTTAAAACTTTAAGGAGACATTGGATAAATAGCTGATGATGGGCAAGTTCTCTTCATCTGCTTAATTTAGGGATGACATACGGCTTTAGTGGTCACCATAGTCTAATAGATAGTGTATTGCTTGTGAGTTTTAACCTCTGCTCTGACAGCTCGAAGAAAAGAAATATGACGATCTCTCCGATCGGCGATCTCTTCTTCTAACAAAAACTCTGGGAGTAAATAATTCCGAAGATAAGAAAGCTTCACAAATATGTCGCTTAGAGTTGATGTGAAATTCTGGATAAAAGTGACACAAAGAATAGATGCTGAGCGACGCTAGGTTGTAATCCTGACTAAAGGGTTTTGAATGTAAATAAAGTAATTGAAATACGGTTTTAACTCCCTAATTTATAAATTCAAAATCATTGCATAACACATACAGACGAAACATAATTGGTTATTACAACCCTTCTAGGATTATGACCTAGCTGATAACACCACTTATGTTGTGTGTGTTAATTTTACACATGAGTAGCGTGATCTACAGTTTACAATCGATTCCGAACGACAGATTTTTGAGAAACTTTTCATGGCAGTTTTAATTACTTTCAGAGTTTTTGCCAAAAATCTGCTAAGAAGAAGTCGCCGAAGAAATATTTTGTCTAATCTACGATTTGAATCATGGCCTCATGTCTAATAAGCTAACACACTACCCACTAGACTACGGTGACTTCCAATCTTTGCATAAGCATTATTCAAATTCTTTTGAATTTTTATGATCCTGTTGTACAAAAAGGATCATGGTTGCGGCAGCTAACAAAAATCATTAATTTCTGGTACTCAAATTATGTATGCATGCATGTGTAATATACATAAATTGCTGAGCACTTGAAAGTGTTTTTCTTTTACAACAGTTACGGGGAGCTGATGTGTATCATGGAAATAGAAAATGGCTCTATATCTCTCTTATGAGTGAAGAATAAAATAAGGCTTCTCATTTATTAAACTTGTTGCCTGTACGGTATGGCTTTTAAAAGGGTGAGTTTCTTACATAAAAAATTTTGTTATGCGAAGGCCAAGTTTTTATTCGGTTATTTAAACATTTATTCATTTCAATTTCCTGTAAAAGTAAATGAATCGTGTTTGTTAGCCAAATAATATTATAAAATCCTTCTGTTATTACTTCCCTGTTTTTCACGCTTAAAACCGTTAACGAAAACAAACCGAAAAATCTATAACAGAAGCAAAAGAAAAAGCAAAAAAAAAACAAAGAAATAGAAAAAAATTTTAAATAAACTTTAAAGGCAAAAAGTATACAAAGCGACCAGTGGGAAAAAAGGAAAACCGCAAACAACAGACATCAATCTGTCAGATGAAACAACAAACAAAAAAACTTGCTGACATCCCACCACCACCCATAAGTGGTTAAAAGCGTTTTAAACTTTTCCACAAAAGCGATTTTGTTTTGGGCAACAAAACAAGGAATATTTAAATAAGATTTTCCGTAAGATTTTTGTATTCTTTTTCTGCAGATGAGATATAAATGTTGTTGGTACTTTTCTTTTTTTTTTTTTTTTTGGAAATAATCAAATATCATCCATCCATCTCTATCCATTCAGCCATCAGCGTCAATTTTACAAATTGCTGAACGAAATATTATTATAATTTTTATTTATTTTGTTTTATTGTATTTTCATTCGGTATTTTTTCTTTTTATTTTCTATCTCTTCTGAAAGAGAAAGTGGAGAATGAGAATCTTTTAAACAAGGCCATCAAGTCATTATGAAAGAAAAGCCTGTTTCAAGCAAGAAAAAATAAATTCATTTGGGGATAAAAATTGTCCTGCTTTTTGAAACTGGTGTTCCCTGTTTTATTTACAAGGCTTAACAAATAATAACCAAATTTTATTCCAAAAACCAAAGAGAGACTGCCCTGAGGTCCATAAAAAGCAAAAAAATAAACAAGAATTGAATTTAAAAAACTTGTATATTTTGTGGGCTTAAAGAACTAAAAATAAGTAAAAAAAAAAATTAAAATACAAAAATATTTATATTTCCCTCAAACATACAAACTTTTTGTTAAAACAAAAATGTTTTAGAGAAAAATTCTTCTTTTGTTTTGTAATGGTTTTGTTTAATAAATTTTATTGCAAAACGGAATTGGAAAAAAATTTATTAAAATATTCTGCCCCCCATTGGGCAAACATAAGTAATTGAACTTTTTCATTCTGTTTCCAATTGGTTTAAAATTTAATTTCACAAATAGTCTTCCTAGAATGTGATAAAGTCTCGAGTTCCATATTTTTATAACAACTTATACTCAGAGAATCAATAATTGAAAGTGGGATTGGTGTTTACAGAAGTTCAAGTAGAATCTTTTTATGTTGTATTGAGAACCTCATCTACATTAGGGATTTGGACGCAACACTCTTTATGCAACTGATTGTGATAAATTTTGAATATGATGCTTTAATTACGGTGCATCATCAATTATGGATCAACAGATACCAGAAATCGTATCAGCGGAGTATAATTGAGACACTGAATTTTACTTAACACGTTATTTTTCGACTGGATGGCGCAAAATGCCCGTGAGGATTGTTTGTTAAACGAACGGATTCAAACTTGAGGATAGAACGGGACTGGGCTTCTATGTACATACGAAAATAGTTGGTCATAACCCTTTAGTAAGGATTACGATCGAGCTTCTCACACCATGCTGCTCGTATTAATTTTATACATAAGTGGCTGGACCAATTGTTTAAAGTGGATTCCGAGCAACAGATTTTCTGAGAAACTTTTCATTGCAATTTTTATTTATTCTCACAGTTTTTGCCAGAAATCTGCCAAGAGGAAATCGCCGATCAAATGGTTAACACAACTAAACGATATCAAACACCCATAACTAACTCCCAATGTACATAGTAAATATGCTGCTCTGGCTCAATGCATATATGTATATCTCGAGAGTTCAACGAAGCTATCGTTACATGTCATTTAATAGATCGCTAAATTTATTAGACTTTCAGGTTTGTTTTTAGCTTAATTGTAAGGTAGTTATTGTTTTAATTCGAAACCCAAATGCTGATTGTAATGGCACCATGTGAGCATGCTATGTCTCCGGAGAATGGTTTCAAGCTTCGGCCGCGCAAGTTTTATATTTTCCTGTGAAAAACCAATTCCTTCTGCAAACAATGTAAAAATTCTTAAAATTTACAAAAACAAACACAAAAAATGGTTTTTTTTTAACGCTTTAACAGCCACTAATTAGCACATGGCATGTAATAATTGTCGCAACTAAATATGATTTAAAACGAAATTAATAAACAATAAAATTGGAATTAAAGCAATAATTAGTTAAGCCAACCAAATAGTCGATACTGAATAAAGACAATAAACTTAACACGGCAGGAGATGAACATTAAGTATGTATGTAACACAGACCTAAACACAACCAATAACTGCCGGATATACATATGTACGTATGCATGCCTACCGAGTGGTATAATTATTACAAAATAAAAATGAAAAAAATTCATTCATTTGTTAGACTTTATGGCTGCAAATCCACAGTTTAAGTCTCACATCTAGAATCCTTAATTGCTTAGCACAATTCCTCCTTTCAATTTGACCACCACTGATTATGTAGAATTAATTCCAAGTAAAGACAGGCTATGAAGACAATGTCAGGGGCCAAGTTCAGAAACAAATACGAAAAGAAAAATCAATTCGTACTAAATCACTCAACTCAAGATAATCTTATGATTTATGATAAAAACAACTTTTGTACGATTTTCTACGTGTGCATGTACATACATATGTATGTATAGTGTGTTAAGTCCAGTGTTTTAAGACCAGACACTCATGGCAACGAGTATTTGCCTAACCAAGTAGCTGTTGCAAGACATTACCATTTAAAAAGCGTAGAGCAAAAGAAAAACAAAAATAATAAAACAGAAGGAAGAATGTAGACAACAATTGTTTGCTACTAAAGACTTAAATACTTAAGCAAATATTTGCTTAATAATCCAAGATAAAGACAACCCATAAGACAAAGAAGATAGAAAAACCAACTAAAAAAACAAAATGAAATGAGAAGAGGAAGAAGAATGAGTAAGTAAGAAATACTTTTGCAAAGAAAGGAAATGGTCAGTGGCAGTGTTGAAAAATTTAAATTTTGAAATGGTACTGAACTATAACTGAAAGAGTACTTTTTCACATCAAATGGTACTTTTGTAAAAAAATACCTACATACATTACAGCCCTTCAATCAGGATTATGACTTATCTTCTCACATCACTTATGTTGTGTGCGTTAATTTTATACATGAAGTTTAAAGTCGACTCCGAACGACAGATTATTGGAAACTTGGCAATTTTATTTACTCTCAGAGATTTTGACAGATTGAGATCGCCGAAGGAATATTTTTTTCATGTTTCGTTATTTTGGAGATGTCTGACATTGGATATGAACCGCGGGCTCACATCTAGTAAGCCAGCACACTACCTACTAGATTAGTTTTTTCTATATATTTAATGCACGTACGGCTTATACGTGTTCCTCACATATAAAACAAAAACTGCTAATTCTGAACGTAACAAAACGTTAAAGTTCCGTGTAGTCAAACGTCGACGGAACGTTATGGAACATACTTTCGTTTGTAGCATATGAAGAGCAATGTTAATGCTTACCGAAATCATTCGGCAGACGTTCTCATTGCTTTTTGTATTCTAAAAACGAACGTACGTTCTGTGGACGTTTGGAACGTTCTACCTTTAGCATTACGTTGCTAATGCATTAATAGTTGAAAAGCACACGACATAAAATATGTAATAATAGAAAAGTACTGAAAGCGTCACGGGGGTACTGCGATATTTTTGAAATGGAAAAGTACTGAAAAAAGTACTAAAGTACTGAATTTTTCAACACTGGTCAGTGGCAACCAAATTAAGAGATAAAAATTGAAATGTTATTTTGAATTTATATAAAATTATTATTAATCATAAGCTTCTCTGCAAGGACATTTTTAGTATTCGGTTTGCTTAAGTATGGGTTCCTCCTTAGTTAAATTCCAGCGGTGTCAGTCTTCGTGAACGCCAGAATTGTCTGTATATCAAACTGTATGTAGACTACCGATATCGATGGCTATGGTTTGACGGCTTAGAACGATAAACTGTGTTGACAGTTCTGCTTATTGGACACGAAACGTTTAATGCTAACTCAACGTCTACAAATTGTGGAAATTCTTTTTAAAGTCCATGCAGTTCATAGAGCATTTCGTCCATTTTGCGATCAACATATACCGCCTAGTGAGTAAGCAATTCGATACTTTCCGCAATAACTTTACTCTTCTATTGCGCCTTCCTCTCAGCATCTTTTTGGCAAGAAATCTAAGAGTAAATAAAATTGTCGTGAAAAGTTTCTCAAAAAATTTGTCGTTCGGAATTGACTTTAAACTGCAGATCCAGATCATGTATAAAATTAACACACACAAAATATAAGTAGGGTGTGAGAAGCTATGTCATAATCATGACTGAAGGGCGTAATGACCAATTATGTATGTATATATGTACATACATACTCGTATGTAGTCGCCGTAGTCTAGTAGGTAGTATGTTGGCTTATTAGACTGAAGGCCCGAGTTCAAACCCCAGGTCAGACATCAAAACGAAAATATGAAAGCATTTCTTCGGCGACTTCTTCTCAGCAGATTTCTGACAAAAACTCTGAGAGTAAATAAAATTGCCATGAAAGGCTTCTCAAAAATATGTCGTTCGGAGTCGACTTTAAACATTAGGTCCCGCCACTTATGTATAAAATTAACGCACATAACATAAGTGGTGTGAGGAGCTAGGTCGTAATGTATGTATGTAAGATAACGTAATTTGCCGTACAACCCGCTTAACAATCGAAATGGTCCTGTTTACTGGTCCCCTTGTTCATTCAATTTAAAACCGCTGCTTTGCTTTTTATGGATCTATGTTATGCTTTACGCTGTCTCTTGAACCAATGAAACCTAACATTCAAGCTTTCACTGACACCATACGGCCAGATTTGTTAGAGAAAGATTCAATAAGTGGACTGATATAGGCACAGTTTACAAACGCATACTTAATAAATAAATGCGATGACAGGGCTTCCTCGATTTGGTCCTTGCCACGCAAACTGAACTTCCAAGATGAAATGAACTTCCAAGATGAAAATTCGGGTTGTGAGAATTTAAAGTCCAGGGAATTTGGACTGCGCTGCACTCATTATTTAACATCTAGTGAGTGCCAGTGTGCTGCGTGTCAACTTGAATACAGCAAGACAAATATCGCTCTGGAGTCGCCATGCCGACCACAGTCAGAAACTTTACCTCTTTTGTATGCGTTTTGTGAACAAATGTCTGAAGTTTTTAGGTAATTGTAGTAGCCGAGTAATATTTCCTTACAAGACTGTAATCCTGCCTGCCAGTGGACTGTCCTCAAACTTAAATATAATTGCTTATCAAACTCGTCTCACAGAACCTGTGGCATAAGGTCGTAAATTATACACAATTTTTAACTGAAAAACAAAATAGCAAAATATTTACCTTTAATCTTTCTGCTTTTAATTAAAAAAATTCTCAAACTTTAAATTAGAGAAGAAATTTTGAAAAATAATTTAATTTTTTATAAAATTTTTCTTCAATTATTTTCTTATTTTTTAATTGAAATCTTTAAATATTTCTGACATTTTCATTTTTCTTATAACAAAAAAAAATAAATAAAAAACGTAATAAATAAATCAATTACAACGTATTACAAGAAAATCTTGAAATAAAAAAGAAATCAACAACCATATGTAGAATGTGAAAATTTTTCATATTTTTGTTGTTCGTTTATCCATTTTTCTTCTGAATTAATTTGAGGCGAATTAATTAAAATGAATTTCAATCATAAAAATATTTTTTTTTCCATATTTCTGCTGTACGAGTATTTCACTTAAAATTGTTTAATAAATACGTAACGTATTTATTTTTTCCTTCAAATTGAAATTGTAAGGCATTGCAGCAATTGAAAGTTTAATTGAAAAAAATTTGTGTTTAAAGAAAAAAATCCACATTCATAGTCGGATAGTTTAAGGTATACACTGTAACGTTTAAACTAGGCGGGTTGTCTAAAGCATTAGAAAGAATTTTATTCGATTCGATAAGAGCTACAGAAGCAAACGATTAAATTATAAGTGAGGATTTCATTGCGTTATATTTTGTGTTGTAATGGCAAGTAGTCTATCTATCCGACAAAAATTTCTACTTTACAAGGCATTGCTGGGGTTATATAGGAAAATACAAAGAAATGAATTGATTAATCGACTAAGCCTATGGTGACTTTTATCTTATTTGGCTGGCACAAGTTTGTCAGTGATCTGCTAAAGGTTAAAGCTTTATGTTCCTTGTCTAGGAAACGATGTGGGTAAACCATCGAATGCCACGCTCCTCTCTTCCAGAGACATCCGGATTCCGGGAATACCATAAGCCAACATGCTTTTCAGCCCAGAAACCAGTTTATAATTTGTAAAAGTTTTTAGTGCACAGAGCCCTAATTTGACTTCAAAATCATTTAAGAACCAAGTAAGGATCTTTGTAAGCATTTTATAAAAATAAATTCGATTAATCGAATCGAAAAAAGAATCGATTAATCGAATAAAAATAATCGATTAGGTTAGGTTAGAGGACGTGTTCTTGTCGACAGAGATAAGTACAGTACCCGGAGGTCGAATTGACCCAATGTACAGCGTCCTTGAAAGGGAGGATATTAGAGGGGATATGAAAAAAGAGAGGAGGTAGGAAAAGAAAAAAAATAATCGATTAATCGAATAAAAATAATCGAATAAATATTTTTTCAAACTTTATCGAAATAAACGTTCAACAAAACTTATCATTTATATTTTCCACATAAAGTTAATTAAAAAAAAATTTAATCGGTTAACCGTTTAATTACCCTCACTTGAATAACCAACCCATTTGCATTATATTTCAGCCAATACTACGAGATCATATCAAATATATGGTTGCAGAAGCATAAGGCGATAGCATTTGCAACAACTGATATCAATTGAAAAGCAATTATTTGGTTTATTATGCACCACTAAATCGACGAAATGGTTGACTAAATAAACTGACTATGTATGTATTTCAGTCGCAATGTATCGTTTGGTAAGGCTAAAAGCAAAAGCAATTGATACAAGTGTTTAAAAGGCTTCCAAATGTGTTATTTGCATATGCAAGGCAGGAAAATTGTTGTTTGGCAAACGGCTGCATTTGCCTCTGACTGATATCAGGGGCAGCAGCGGCAGCAGTAGTTGGCTGCAAAAGCAACATTTGCCTTAAATACAGCTGCTGTGGCAAACAATGACGATGATGATAATCATCATCATGCTGCATCACATCATTGTGCCATTAAATGACGATAATATGCCATCGTATGGCACTTATAACTGCGTGTGCATCTTCATTTGATGTGCTTCAGTGCCTTTAAGAAACTTTTCAAAAAGCTGTAACATGTGGCACGCTTTTGGCATTTTATTACACTTCTGTGTTTATTTATCGTTTTTATGTGTGTGTTATTTTTTTACATTTTATTTACTCTCAACTAAACTCTTGATAAAATATGCCCTGAAAGAATGTTTATTAAATCGTTTAAAAATGTTTTTATTCTGTCTGATAAAATGATGCAAATATCTGCTTAATTTCACATTGGCACACAAACGAAATTATTTCAAGTAGTTTTTCTTTTGAATATCGAAATGTTCCTTCAAATTGTTTTAAGTGAAGCATATTTTTTACATGCGATTTTTTTAATTTTAATTTTAATTTCCGTATAAAATCGCCGTAGTCTAGTAGGTAGTGTGTTGGCTTATTAGACGTAAGGCCCGAGTCCAAATCCCAGGTCAGACCATCAAAACGAAAATATAAAAAAATATTTCTTCGGCGACTTCCTCTCAGCAGATTTCTGGCAAAAATTCTGAGAGTAAAAATTGCCATGAAGAGCTTCTCAAAAATTTGTCGTTCGGAGTCGACTTTAAGTGTGAGAAGTTAGGACGTTGTACAATGGGTCAATTCGACCTCCGGGTACTGTACTTGTCACAGTTGACAAGTACACGTCCTCTAACCTAACCTAACCTAAACGTGACTTTACGACGTTGTGTAATCGCTTGCTAAACGTAAACTTATCGTTGCACAACAAAGGTCAAAGAGTATCAAATAATAGAGGAGAAACGGCGCTTTCTGTCGGTCAATAAAAATCTATTAATGAAGCTTCGAATTACTTATTCATTCATTCTATTCTTCATTCTATTTAGGTCCGAGTGTTGGGGCAGAAAGAAATTTGAACTCAAAGATTAAATGATCTCCCAAAAGAATTAACTTTGATGACAATGATGATGATAATGATCAAATTGTCTTTTATGGAGTACGCAGCTTTCACAGTATACTACACATGTCACACCTATTAATCAGTCAAAATCACAGAGTATATTGGTCCAATGCAGTAGACAGTTCAGAGGAGAGCTAGTAGCCACTAAACATATCTATTGCTAGATCCATCTTCCATCCTCCGTTTTCTTAATCTTCAGTACCATATTCAACGATAATAAATCCACGTAAACCTACTAGCCTACGGCAACTTCAAAGTCACGTTTACCTTGCGGTTAAATAGCGGCAAACACTTTTAAGAAGTTGTTACACAAATGTGCTTACATGCGATTGTGAGCCAAAGTAGTTCGCATTTTGTGGAAAACTTTATCATAACCAAGTGATTGTGATTAATTGAAATCACTGGACTATGTGAGACTTTCTTCCGAACTTTCAACCGACAAACATGCTGTTATGAATTTTTTTCAATTATTTTCGAACGTGGAGCATACACATAGATGTTTGGAACCTGCAGCTTTAGGCGTTTTTTTAATGATGCAGAGATCCCATAGAATTTATTAAGATAGCCTTGATCTGAGTGCGTGATTTCTTTCTTTTACTTTAGACTATCAGCCATACACAATGGATGCCGTACACAATGGCCGCCATACACAATGGCTGTCATACGCAATGGCTGCCGTATACAATCGCTGTCATATACAATCTAAGTGACACTGGTTTTCTTTCTCTGAAATCAATTGACAAAAGTTTGTTGAGAGGATCGACATTGCCTTTTCGGTTAAGATCCGCTTTCGTATTTTAGAAGTTAACTCTTTCAAATTCTAAACTTTTGTCTTGAATGCGCAAAGAAATATTTTATTCAACACACGTATACAAATAGAGCCCATAAAACTGTCTGTTGATTTTATAGTTCTCATTAATTTAACTTTTAATAATTCTTAAAACAATTAAAATCTTTTTTTTTTTTAATTTTATTTTCAATTTTATGGCCTTTCAAGCAACATGTGCTTAATCAAAAATGTTCATAAATTAGTTGCCTTGAAACATAAATTTTCAGTGTAATAAACATTGTTTATAAACAATTTGTTTCTCTATAGTCATGTAAATAGTTTATTATGCTGTTCCTTTTTTTTAATGATGAAAAGTGTTAAACAATTATGAACTTTTCATGAAAACTGAATATGAAAGAAAAACTAGAGGCAAATCAAATTATAAAATAACAAAGAAAATCCCTGATTGAAATGTAGGTTGTTGTGGCGCCAAACACTTTAAATAGTGGCAACACAAATTGCTATTGCATCCACTACAACTGACACTAACACTGCCACTTGTTGCCTGCCTGCCTGCCTTATGACTATAAGTAGCCGTGCCATAAGTATTGTTGCTGCATTACAATTTAGCTGCTGTTGCCGATGCTAACATATAGTCACGGGTTGCAGTGTGCATTGCCTGCAATATTTTGCTTTGTACTTTAACTTGTTTGTTTGGCTGTTTGTTTGGTTGGTTGGTTGGCTGGGTTTTATTTCCTCTCTAGGGTCAGTCGGCATATCATTTTTGTATAATTTATTCAATTTGTTTTTATGTACACTTCTTTATACCAATATAAACAAACAAGACTCTATTATTTAAGCATAAAAGTTTTATGTTTTTTATTACTTGTTTTTATTTTCTAAACTTTACATTGCAATTGAAATCTTTTGCTGTGTTTTATATTTCAAATAAATTCTTCATGTTATTGAATCGAATGTATGTTATCAAATGTGTTACAATGTTTTCTTATGATGGACTTCCTTTTCGTTTCTTAATTGTTTTGTTTAAAAATTCATTTGAAAATATTATTTTTGCTTTTATTTATTATTTGAAACGAAGAATTTATTTTTAGAGAATTTTTTTTCACTTTATTTTGTTTATTTTTTTCAAAGACTTTTCAATTGTTTATGAATTTTTAATAGAAAATTTTTTTTCGTATTCCTCAAATAGTTAGTAAATTATTGCTGTTGTTGTTGTTTCAGTTTATTTTTTTATTCATTTGCTTACTATCAATTGCTTGTCAATCATTATTAAGTAATTTTAACTTAAGAGATGAGGAAGACTAAGAGGCAAAAGAAATGAAAAGTTTTTCTTTTCATTTGATTTTAATTTAATTGCTTTTCATATGTGGTAGGCAGGCATGCTCTTCACTAAGAATGATTCATTTTATTTCATTTATAAACAAAAAAAATATTAAAAAAGTTCCAAAATTTTTTTTATAATTTTCATCTTTTGCCAGAGCACAATACATATAAGTATGTTTTAAGCTTGGAATGTATGTATATACATACGTACATAATTGGTTATTACAAGCCTTCAATCAGGATTATGCCCTTGTGTGTGTTAACTTTATTTATAACGCCGGGATCTACAATTCAAAGTCGACTCCGAACGACAGATTTTTGAGAAACTTTTTAATGACATTGTTATTAATTCTCAGAATTTTTGCCAGAAATCTGCTGAGAGGAAGTCATCAAAGAAATATTCTTTCATATTCGGTTTTGTTCGACTTTTTTTCTGCAAGACTAGAGAACTCACACAAGAAATAGTCCAGTGTGGACAAATCACGTGATCTTGATGGCCAAAGAACTGCTCCAAAACATGAGATTACTTTCAGACCCTTACTAGATATTCGGTATGGCGTTAAGTCTGGCATGTGACACTAATTATTTCCTTTTGGCCGAAGAAACGTCAATAACGATTGCACGGTACAATGCTCCATTAACATTAGCTTGAGTTTTTCATTAGTCTTCAGGAAATGCGGTCTAAGAAAACCACCTGTTCTCAGCTAACCGTGGTTCTTTTTTGATGCATTGATAGCTCTGCAACTGCTTTTGCTTTTTCTTCACACCAAATTCTCCAACTCTGTTTGCTAACATGCTGATTCAGCCAAAAAAAGAATGCTTCTTCGCAAGAGCTAATTTCGGATTGAAACAAATTGATCAAACAGCACACATTTTTTAATGAATTCCAATCGAAATCGTCGTGGTCTAGTAGGTAATGTGTTGGATTATGAGACGTGAGGCCACCAAATAGAAAAAAATATTTCCTCTCAGCAGATTTTTGGCAAAAACTCTGAGAGTAAATCTCAAAAATCCGACGTTCGGAGTCGACTTTAAACTGTAGGTCACGCCACTCATTTATAAAATTAACACACACAACATTGGTGGTGTTAGATGCTAGTTAGTAATCCTGACGAATGATCAATTGTGTATGTATGTATGAGATATCTTCTTTTATATTCGTTTGAAGAGCCTATTGAAGCCATTAAGTATGGTATAAAATATCGTTCAAATTTCCGCTACAGCTTCTCTGTGTGAGGCACATGCGAAATGTCCAATTTTCCATGACTCTGACGGTAAAATCGGTCTGAATTTAACCAATGGCTTGAGTTATGTTGTCTTTGAGTACCGCGGTGGTTAGTGGCTTATTAGAATAAACCTGCAAGTTAAGAAATTCCCACAAGTAAAGATCTAAAAAGCGTCAATTCGCACGACTTCGTTCGCTCTCAAATCGCTGCTGCAGAATATCCTGTATAACACGCAGTGTTGTTCTATTGAAATCACATTGGTATCCAGAACAACTCACTCAGGCCAAAAGAAGTTGTTAATCATCAATCTATAGTGCTGTTTCGTAAAGAAATGTAGACCGATGACGCTGACAGGACATAATTCATACCATACAGTGATTTTTTTGGAATGCATTAGACACTCTTGGATCTTGTGGTATTGGATTCGACAATTATGTGTTTACCCACACCCATTCAGCCAGAAGTGGCCCTCATCGCTGAAGATAATTTTTCGATAAAAATTAACGTCAGTTGTCAGACTGAATAAATAACAACTTTGTAATTTGCCAGTTGAAGCTACGACAAGATAGCCGTATCCAGTTGTCAAAGTAAAATCTTAAATACTAAACCGTAATATTTAAAGTTTTCAAGCATTATACGATTTTGTTTTTTTACTTTTTTGTCTCATATAGCAAGTACAACCCTTTTATGCTCATTTGGTCATCATTTATTTTTGCTGAAAGTGTTAAAATTTCATAAAATATCGTTTTTGGTCATTCAATATGTGTGACCTCTTTCGTTTACCCAGAGTGTGACAGGAAACCCTACAACTATAATAATGACAATATTAGCACATAAAATGCATATGTTATTATATTGAATATACTCATCTATACATACATATATACTTATACTATACCTTATATATGTATACAAACATAGAATGCATATTCATATGAACATACATATTTATTCACGCTTTGGGTACACAGTAAACCAGTAAACATTTTCTCTAAAATACAAATGTATACACAAGCATTTCTTAAAAAATATTTCTTAATTTTTATGTTTGTTGGGTTGTATTTTTAATGCATTTGCAAGAGAATATTCACTAAACTCTTACCCACATGTACACATACTTTTAGTTTTAATAACAAACGTCCAACAACTACTTAAGGGTCAACTAAAAAGTTCATGAATTATCGAGAAGTACAAGAAGAAAATTGTAGAATGAAAATGTTTTTTTTTTATTCTTTGTTTTTTTTTCTGTCGTAAGCACTTTCAAAGCAGATGAGTTTTACGGAAAGTATGTAATTTAAAGATTTCCAATGTTTTTATTTTCGTTTAAAGATTTTGTTAAAATCTCCATATTTTTAAAAGACTATTATTACGGGGAAGAAAATTTGGGGGAAATGAATATTTATTTGGTGTGTAGATAAAACGCTGTATTCTAATGCTGATGTAGTTTCTCTTATTTAAATTGAAGATTTAATTTTGAATTTTGTCATTCAAGCTTTGCTTACCAGGAATTATAGTAGACTTTTACTGGTGAAGGCGTTTATATGTGGTACCAAGTCATAGCGGCTTGTGAGTTAATGTTAAGGAGACAATATAATACGTATAAATGACCATACAACTGTAGGCTATTTCAAGATTAACACAAGCTTTAACATGAGTGGTGTGAGAAGTTAGGTAGTAATCCTGACTAAAGGGTTGTAATGGCGTATTAAATAAGTAATTAACTCCAATCACTTGCCGCAATGTGACTTTATGCCATGCCACGATGGCATATTACGACATCTAGTTACTTCCTTTTTCTTAATATTATATTTCACATAAGAATTCGAAGCAAGGATGCCCGTCATCTACATGATGCGCCCCGAGAATTCTGTGGAAGGCTCATTGGAGGGTTCTAAGCTTTAAAAAAGATGCATGTAGAATTTTTTCCCTCAAGACTTAATCTAAGGATATCTCTCTGTTTGACTAGCTATCGTAATACCCATCAATATATTATATTAAGTATCTCTTTTTAGTATAACTTTTAGTCTTTTTAGAGCAACCTTTAGTAGTATGGTTGTCAAACAACACAATTCCCTTAATTAATCCTGGATGCAGTTTTATGTCACAGGCTTATGGCCAGGTAATTGATTAACATGCCAGTGAACATGCTGATGAACATACAGGCATACTATATGCACAAATACGAAATTGGTGACTAAAACCCTTCAATCAGGATTACAGCCTAGCTTCGCATAACACTTATATGGTGCGTGTTAATTCTATACATGAGCGACGGAATCTACAGTTTTAAACCGTCTTCGAAGGGCAGAATTTTTGAAACTTTTCATGGCAATTTTTATTTACTCTCAGAGTTTTTGCCAGAAATCTGTTTTTAATATTTTATTTTGTTGGACATGTTCAAACTGTAGTTTGAATCGCGGCCTTACGTCTAATAAGCTAACATACTACCTACTAGACTACGACGACTTTTCTAGCATGCTACCGAATAGTAATCCATACATGAATATAAGAATCTAATACCACAGGTCATTGAAAATGAATGTAGAGAGACTTCTCTTACCTACAAATGACTTCTACAAAGTAAAAGATCGGCTGATAGGGAAGAAAGTATTGCTCATTTTATATGTTAATGTCTATCTCCGGATTGACGATATCGTCTCTTATGTGGCTTACAATTTCAACCACAAAGCAATCGTTGTTTATATGGGATGGATTACAAAATTAATTCAACTTTCAGTCTGATTTTCAGCTTGACTTATGGGAAGATTCGGGCTTCATCTGCTAAAGCTTGATGTGGTGGCACAACAGACCCATATGCGTACACAAGGCTAACGCTCCTTCCAAAATTCGACTCCAACACATTTTTAGCGCATGTTCAAATATCATGCTGTTAAAAGGAAGCAAGACGTGTTTAATAACCAAAACCACTATTCAAAACATCCAGGCACAGATGAATAAATTTGTGTTCATTGTATGTCACAATTTGTTTTGCCGAATACCTACATACATACATAATTGGTCGTTATAACCCTTCAGTCAGGATTACGACATAGCTTCTCACACCACTTACATATGTTGTGTGTGTTAATTTTATCCATAAGTGGTGGGACCTACAGTTTAAAGGCGACCCCGAACGACAGATCTTTTTTTCTGAGAGATTTTTTCACGGCAATTTTTATTTACTCTCGGAATGTTTGTCAGACATTTGAAATCGAGATGTCTGACCTGGAGATTGATCCGTGGCCTCACGACTAATAAGCCAACACACTACCTTCGATTGAATATCTACACTAAGGGCCATTATTACAACTTGCCGTTAAACTTGGGTTTAGTTAAAGGTACCTTTATCTAAAAGGAACTGTAATGTTATTACAGTTATTACAACTTACAGATAAAATAAAATTAAAATATGGCAGTGCCGGAGCAAAGTCGATAAAACTGCTCAATTAAACAAGTTTTTTTCTAACGCAGTTGCAACAGCGGACCTCATTTTTTTTAAATTTGAAGTTGCCATATCGAAGATAGTATATGATATGGCAAGTTCAAACATAAAGTGACCTTTAAATATTAGAGGTAGGATGATCTTCCCTTTAGCTTAACGATCACTTCTATCTTATTGGGTACTCATAATAATGAAAAACAATTTATCTGCCCGTTAAAATCCTCCCTTTAGTTAACGACAAGTTGTAATAATGGCCCTAAGAGTAAATTATAAATGAAAACTATTGAGAAATGTTTCACAAAAGAAGTTATAAGTAGAAAACAAAGATTGATATACTAGATTGGACAGAGGTTGGATCCCTTATGCAAAGAACTCCAAACATAACAAGATATACTCTGGAATAGAGTTCTTAAGTTAGTAGAAAATGTGGTCGGCTAAAATATTTTCGGTGCTTAACAGCATAATAAATTTAACATGGCAAGAAGTAAACACAATAAGCCACCACAATAAAATTATGTGTGGAATATAATGTCTACTCATGTTAACAGCTCTAAACAATAATATCCTGCGAGACAAAAATCTTTAATTACAATTTCCTTTGTATGCTATTAAGCTTCTGATGATGATGATGGTAATATTTGATTAAAATAGCCTTTAAAGCATAATAATGGCCAACGGATTTGTTGACAATTTCCGAAAACATTATTCATAATATTCTCATAGGTGTTGTTGGTGTTGTTGTTATTATCGTTATTCTGTTGTTATTATTGTTGCAAACTAAGCTCATTAATCAATTTATCTTCTATTGTTATGCTTCATTAACGTAATTTATCTACAAAATTCACATGTTACGCATCACATGCACACGCAAGCGACAGGCGTGTCGTGGCGTGGCGTTGTGTTTGTTGATCGAAGAAGGTGTCCCATATGTAAACAAATCATTTGACAGAATGAGTTAATGAAAGGAAATAAAATTAAATTTTCTACAAAATACAATATGATTTATTATAAGTATTGTTTTCGGGTTAATTAAGCATAGAAAACACCTGTGCTTTATGTGAAGACGATTTTAATTATAAACAATGTAAACGTTTTAAAGAATAAATTTGTTGTTAAAAACTAGAAATTCCAAGAAATTTAAATTCTAAATAATTCAGTGTCCTTTATTTCTTTCTTTACAGATGCTTAACTTTTGACCTTAACTACGTAACTTTCTTACAGCTTTAATTATAAAAACGAACTTAACTCTCCATCAGTATTAAATTGCTCTTATACTTCAACGCGTTTTGGAAAAAAAAGTTTTCATCAAAATGTTACAAATTTTCGAATTATTTTTGCTGACTTTTTTAATATTACAAGGTAAGCCTATTTAATAATCTTGAATTATACTTTATTTTTAAAGGAAATTTTCTTAATTATTAAACTTTTTTTTTTAAATTTCAATTTACATTTGATAAATACTATTTGACAATTGATATTTTAAATTAAAGGCTGTACAAAAAATTCTTTACTTGAGTGATAGAAAAAAAAGAAAGAAAATAAAAAATTGCCGCATTTGTATAATAAAATATGCCAACAATAATTGGACAATTGTTTGTTGCCGGGAAATTAATTTGTCAGAATTTATTAACATTCAATTGAATATTTTTTCTTTTTTTTTTTGGTTTACCAGATACATTTCTATTACTATGTATACCGTACCGTTCCGTAAACAGAAATAGAAATAAATTTTCATCGAAATGTTGATTGGAACAACAAAATTTGTTTCTACATCTTAATATCACATTAGAACTCTAGACATTACTAATAAAATTACTAATAAAAGTCCATTTTTTGCTTTTAAAGGTATATTTAACGAAATATAGGCATTTAAGCCAAAAATTTTTTTTGTAAGACATAAACTGCGGCTTATTAGCTATGAGGCCTTAGTTCCTATCCCAGGTCACTCATCTCCAACAAAATGAAATAACGAAGAAATACTTCTTCAGCGGCTCCTTTCAACAGATTTCTGGTAAAAAATCTAAGAGTAAAATAAAATTGCCATGATAAAGTTTCTCAAAAAATCTATAGTTCGAAATCGACTTTAAACTGTAGGTCCCGCCATTCATGTATCTATCTGGGAATTCTGACTGGAGGATTGTAACTAACCAACTACGTATGTATGTATTTAGCATGCAAACATGTTCATCAACATGTCATTAATTACCAGCACGTAACATTGTGATATAAAACTATCTCCAGTGTTAATTGAGGCTTTTGGCTTGTTTGCCAACCATACTAGTAAAAATTGTTCTAAAAAGATATCTAAATTTTAGTGCTGTATACGATAAGAATTGAAGATACGGTACTCAGAATCAGTTTCACAGCATAATTTTTAGTTATTACGATAACTACTGAGACGGAGAGGTATCCTTAGATTGGGTATTGAGGAGAAAATTCTGCAGTGCACTTTTTGCTTCAGCTTAGAACACTCCATTTAGACTTCCACAGAATGACCTGCATGCCTGCTTCGAATTCTTTTGTGAAATATAATATTAAGACTTGAGAGGTGTATGGCATTTAAACTAATAGTTTTTCTATACGATATAATCTCTTAACGAATAAAGATTTAAATTTTATTTTGTACTATTGTTGTTGTCGTGAACCCAAAATTCTATAGAGAATTCTTATAATGTCTCCTTACTGCCCTAAAAAATTCAATGAAAATGCCCTGCTTAACAAGTGTCTCCTTCTATTAAAAAATACCCTCTCTCTTAAAACAATATGCAGCCTCCATATTATTCCATTCATTTTTGTTATTCAGCCTCGTTGTAAAGCACTCCCTCAAATTATAGAATCTACTGGTTCTATTCAAAGGACAGCTAACGAGAGTGCTGTAATCTAATCGTTTTCTTAGGTCACTATATCTTCTAATGAAATTCATGTGAGATTTGTCTCATCTAACATGTACAGAGACGCTATAGGACAGATTCTTGTTGCTGTTATGTCTCTAGTTGCTAGTTTCCGTACAAGAGTCAAACTCCATTTGAGTTGTTTTCAGATTTGTTCTATCTGTCCCATATATCGCTATTGATTCGACCATAATGGTTTACATCCAGTGCATATTTACTGGGTTGCATCCTTAGGATTTTTCTGCAAGTCTTCTTTATATATCATTAAGGCATACCCGACTTTCCAACACATGAGTAAGATTAATTCAATACCTGTAGAATTCAGCTTTGACCATAAGGCTCTTGCGACCCTACAGTCCTATTTACATTTCGACATGCTGTTGGTGAATTAGGTCGAAAATCTCCAACAGAACGAAATATGAGAAAATATATCTTCGCCGAATTCCTGTCAGCAGATTTCTGGCAAGAACTCTGAGAGTAAATAAAATTGTAATAAAAAGTTTTTCCAAAAATTTGCCGTTCGGAACCGACTTTAAACTGTATAATCATGTATAAAATTAACACAGATAACTTAAGTGCTGTGGGAATCTAGGTCGTAATCGTGATGAAGGGTTGTAAACACCAATTATTTTTATATATGTATATATCAATTGGTGAATGAATCGAAACTTTCCACGATAACTTCAAGCTCGTTATTTTCATGGCTTGTCAGTTCATTTGCAACTCCGTTGCCCATTTGCAGCCACCCAGCATAGTGTAATACTATAATCCGACCTGTCCGTAGGTGACACTTAGCAACCTCCTACCTTCCCTGATCAGATGAGACGCTAGAGATGACACTATAGATTTTGCAGGTGACACTATATCGCATAGGTTCCACGAGTTCTAGCTCAATTGAGCCGTACAAACTCCATGATTAATTTCTTGTTGAATTATTATTTTTCTTAATGAGCTCTATTCACGTTAACGGTACATTTTTAAAGATGGTAGCGGCATATGGCATCCATGTTTCGCTGATTGCAATTTAATGCAAAATGTTAATTTTGAAGGCATGACCTTCATACACCATAGTTTTCTTTCGTTTACTAAATACTTATCTGCCATTTTCATGTCACGGCACTATTTTCCTAACGCCTTGGTATTGTTTTCAATCAATTTAATTTATTTCTTTCTGATTTGATTCTAATGCTTCAACCAATCTACAATTTATAAGACTTCAGTAATTCATTATTTTCATCATATTTTACAAGTACATCCGTATCATACAATTTATGAAATTTAATTAATTATTTTTATACGCTTCTCGAAATAATAAAAGGAAATAACGAAAAACAATACTTTTCAGTTCTTTCAGTTTTTCATTTTTCAAATACCGGTAGTCGTAAATATTTTGGCATCATGGCATTCTTATTTATTCACAACAGTTTTTTAATTTTTCCAATTTTTTTTCTTTGCCGAAAATCTTTATTTAATAAACAAAACCAAAAGCAAACGGTACAGTGTTCCTATCATGCATTGAACAAAACCAAATAATTTGAAAACGCTTGTATTTCAAATATTAATTCATCATCGATCGCAATGTGTGCATGCGGATATATGCAGACGGAACCTGTCTAAATAAATTGCATTGCCATACAAGGTGTTCCAAAAGGAAACTCATATTTGTTTGGCTTGTCTTATGTAAGTGAATTTGAGATGCTTGCTGGGTAGGTGAATTGGTAGCGTTGTTCTTGAAGATTCCGTTTCGCGGAGACCGGGTGAGTGAGACAGTGTGCATATTCGCAATATTATGCCACAAGCAAACCTCTATTCGGAAATGAGTAAATAGTTTAGCTCACTTGGAAGGCGTTAATCAGTCGTTTTACCTTAATCGTAACATTCTATTTTAGAATCGTGCTACAATTTTTATTGTGCACACAACGTTATAATATTTTGCAAAATTTTCAATTGGCGTATTGGAATTTAAAGAGGCGCGTGTAGTGATTACAATCCCTTGCAATTCCGGTTTTAGTGCGGGAGAAGACAAAAAATTTTCAACTTCGAACTTTAAGAAACATTTTGATTCCACCAATAAATAATGCAGAAAGTTATCTAAGGCATGATATAACAGAGAAGATAACATCGCTAACGTTCATCATAAGGAAGGTAAGGCAGGACTTTCCTTTCAGAATCTGTAGAACACAGTGAGAAGTTACTGGCAACCTTACTATTCTATAACTTCCAAAGTAAACAAATATAAAGATATATAGCTGGAAAGACTTGACTTATGCAACTGAAACAAAATAAAGAAGAAGAAAAGAAATGAAAAGGAATAAAAAAATGATGTTCAAATCAACCATAAACGTAACTCTACTGTTAATTCAAAAGAGGTTCATCTGCCATCGAACAAAGTCTACCGATTTTGATGAGCACTGGAACTATTTAGACTAGCACGATTGCGAAAAAAAAACTTGAAAAATCAAAAAAAGAAACTCAAGACCCTAAGATGTCAGTTCAATTCCTGATTCGCGAGACAGACAACGTTTATGAACATTTTTTTTGTACGCCCAACATTCAGGGAATGACCCCTACTCATGTAGTGCATTGTGTTGGAACTAATAAAATATGTTATGAGAAGCAGAAAGGAGGGAGTAGTGCTTGTGGCTACTAGATTTGAAACAAGTCCCCTAATTTTGCTCGAGCAAAATCCATTGTAGTGGCCACAGAACAATGACACAAGCCAGATTGCGACGATGCACCAATGAATCAATAGACTTGGATTTCCTGCCGTCTCCTTCGCGCTTGTCTGTACGCGGTCGTAAAGCCTCAAAATAGACCTCGAAGTGCCGGCCCACACCAGAGAGTTGTGTTCCATACTCGGTCGGATATATGTAGTAGTGTAAATAGTAAGAAAATCAGATGGAATGAAGTATTTCTTGCACCGCCTTAAGAAACCGAGGCACTTGCTTTAATTGATAAGAAAATAAGAATAAAACGTTCATATGCCCAAAGTGTTTTGAAACCAATAAAAAATAAAACGAACCGAATAAGAGAGACGGTGAAGATGCTTTGTGCTCTAAAAAGTAAGACTCCTGGCAAAACTTTTTTGGATATATGTATTTAAAGAATGTGGCTCCTGCAGAACAGAGCTTTATTTTGCTTTATTTTGTTTAAAATTAACACACACAACATAAGTGGTGTCAGAAACTAGGTCGTAATCCTGATTGAAGGGTTGTGATGCCCAATTATGTACGTATGTATGAAACCAAAATTAGTCATCATGGAATCCATCTGCCTAATAGCCATAAAAATTTTATTACGAATCCTGTTGTATGAACTTAATTTTGAGTTACCTTGTATAATGGCGCACAGACGGCAATGATTCACAATGATAAAGGCATTGAGTTGGTTTAGCGTATGCATAGTTTTAATCATAATATCATCACCGGCCGTAATATAATCATAATCATTTAATATTTTTTTTTTGTGCAGCAAATTTATTTCGTTTATGTGCGTTGCTACTTTAAATATGAATTATTTTCAGTTTTCAGAATGATTTTTATTTTTGTTGGTTTTTCCTTCATTTCCATTTCATACCACAATTCATTCTAGAATTTTGCAAATACAACACATCCTCATGGGTAAATAGAAAACTTTAATGATATCGTCCGTCCAGCATAGTTAAATTCATTTCGAAAATTCACTTGTGTCGCCTCGCTCTGGTCTCTTTCGCAATTTCGCGTATTTGTTGCCTTTGCAAACAACTTGAAATGTTGTGTGCGCCACGTAAAATATTTTTTTTTAATTTATTAGATGAGAGAAATACAACCACAACTGCTGTGCGGTTTGGCTTATAAACGCCAGCTAATATTTCTTTCATTCTGCGGCTTTTTTTACGTTATTTGTTTTCCTTCTTTTGTTTTTCCGATACTCATATTGGTTTTTCTATATTTTTTTATGTTTTTTTCCTGTATTTAAATTTTCTTTCTCTGTATGATAGGATGGATGAAAATATTTATTTGTTTAGCTCAGTCGTTGTGTTTGGTTATTACCGTCATAATAGTATGATCATGATGTTGATGATGATGATGTTGCTGATGCTGATTGCATTTATTTAAGGTTGGTTTAACTGCAATATACTCCCGTGTGTATACGAATTACAATTTTAAAAACAATAAACATTTATCGGCAAGACAAACAAAATAATTTTATTTCAATTGAATTGTTTATGTTCCAGGAAAATATTGACTCCAGGAGGGAGAGTTAAGGAAAAACTAAATATTTTATGATTTATCAGGTTATTATTAAACAAAACAATGCAGCAAGTTTTTGGTAAAAGGAAATAATTCAGCAAACATTTTTATTAATTCAACCAAACTATATGATGTGAGGGCGACTATACAGCGACAGTACTTTTTTAATATTATTTCTCTCGGTTTCATTAATCAAATATTCTCAGCTAGGCAAGAGACGCTGCGTCAAGATCTATTGAGTCCTACTTTTATTCAACAGCTTGTAGATGGCTGGGTCAATAATTTGTGAAGAGAATGGATACGAAAAATTTGAAAATTCGTAAACGTTAATGAAATTCTTTTTGACTTTTCTTGGCTTGGGAATGCGTAGGTCTTTTTCAGTTGAGTTAATTTCGTCTGAAGGAATGTCGTGTTACATAGCCATTTAAGTCAATTTCTGTGATTAACCGAGTGCAGTGATGTCTTATAGGGAACTCTAGATAGATTCTCATAAACTGTACTTATGTACTTTCAGGGATGTCATTACAATGGAAGCCAGCACAGTGGCAGGTATCTATATCTATGGAAATAATGCCAGGGAATCGTATATTTTTCCAGCGGAATGTAAAGTTTTTTGGGCAAAAGTTATATTTTAAAGCCAAGAAAATACTCACAAAATATATACCGAAGAACTCAATAGTACACATTTACGAGGATAATCAGGTCCTGCTTAGGGCTTGAATGGGACATACTTGGAGTTTACATTTGGTGTGAGAATATAAGAGGTTGCCGTAGTCTAGTAGGTAGTGTGCCGTCTTATTATACGCGAGGCCACGGTTCAAACCTGGGGGTCAGACATCAAAACCAAATATGAAGAAAATATTTCTTAGGCGACTTCCTCTCTGTAGATTTCTGGCAAAAAATCTGAGAGTAAATAAAATTGAATTGAAAAAGTTTCTCAAAAATCTTTAAATCTTTAGGTCTCGCCATTCATTTATGGTTGTAATAACCAATTATGTAAGTATTATACAGGTTATTAAGAGTAAGGATGGGTGCCCCGATATCTTAGTTAGTAATGTGCTAAACTTCAAGTGCCGTAGCGGTGAGATTGATTACCACCAGAGATTCTTGATGTTTGTGAGTGTCTGATTGTTTGTCTGATATTACATCTGATTACTCACAGTAGAAAAAAGAATGTGGGAATTATGACTAAAAAGCAATTCTCGAAAAAAAAGTGTGAAAGGTATATACCCTGGTCATTAAAAAAAATTGTCGCACACCTCCCCCTCATTCCTTTCTCCAATAAATTATCTTTCCCGCATTCTAACACAAAGCATTGCATGAATAGGGATCATCTGCTGAGTGTTGGTCACAAAAGAAAAAGGAGATAGTCAAGAACAGAAGAAGAACTCAATAGTGCACATTATGAGGACAACCAGGCTCCGCTTATCTCTTAGAAGGGACATAATTTGAGTTCTCATCTGATTTGAGCTTGTTAAACGTCCTTTTGTGGGGTTATCAACTTGATATTTCAATTTTATTGGCTGCGAAATTGCCGATGAAATAACAAGTACAGGATATTCCTCAGAATTAATGATAGCCGTGAAGTCGCTGAAACTACCAATAGGTTTCTTCTTTAGACTCATCGAGAGAAAGGTTTGGTTCACACATCAATCCCGTAGATCGGACTCTAGGCTCACAAGACCCTAATGGCCTAAAGGCACGAAATGAACCTTAAGCAAGAGTAGGAGCTGTGATAGCGTTACACGAGCATGGCCCTCTTAGGCACAGGATCAATAGATAAAATAAGAATGATTTTACTACCTACTAGACTACGGCGACTACACATAAAATTCAAATGAGTACATACGTAAGATTCTAATTCACTCATTTCACTCATTTGCACCATAAAGATGGGATAATGAAGCCACTAATAGAGAGATCAGACTAATCCGGGCGGTTATTGATATGTTGTATGCAGAACACAATCTACATTAATCCTGAATTGAGCCTATTAGACGAGTGCTAAGTTTAACCACACAGAGGAAGAAAACTTAGCTTTATAAATATATAGATGAGACGAGAATAAAGAATTTTTATTTTTGTTGCTCTACAGCATGTAGAGTTTGACCTTTAGCTTGGTAATTTTTAATTATGGCCGTTACAATAACTGCGCTCTATAGCGTACATATGTATATTAGAAGTGCAATTTATTTTCCTTGACATTATTTACCAGATTATAGTAAATAAAATTAATTTCAGCAATATTTCTGACTTGTATTCACACTTTAGAAATATTGTCAATCTAATGTTTCTGCAGATTGAAAACAAATACAAATTTTCTATAAAGTATGGTTTGCTAAGTAAATAAATTTGAACAAAATTAATCAAAAGTATATAGAAACGTTCTTTTCAACAAACATTTTTATTATCTTAACCATCGGCATGTAAATCAAATTTCTTAAAACATCAGCAACAAACAAATCAATTAAAATTGTTTGGAAAGTTGAAACTTTTGAAAGATGTGTCAGTCTCAGATTGTTATCTTCCTTTCAAGATTTTTCATTTTACTTGGCATTGGTTTATTTGCCAAACGAATGCCAGATGTTGGTAGATAAAAAAGAAAATTTTTGTTTCAAAATTAGTTTCATATTTTGTGTAACAAAATTGTTTATTTTCGAACAAAACTTTGTATATTTTCGCATATAAAAATGAAGCAAAGAAAAGGAAAACATAAAAACTGTGTAATATTTTATAGGTCTCTAGTATAAATAATCAATAATCTTTGACGGTATTCCGGTATATATCATACAGCGATTCATGTATCACCAGATGTCTTTATAAGCTGGTGAATATAAAATTAAAGTTTCAATAACACACAGAAATGTTGCAAGTAAGGCTACATAGTAAGGAAAAATTCAATTTCAATTTTCGTTACTTGCCACAAGGTTGTACGGGGTGATGGTAAGGCTATAAGTAAATTCCTGTATTAACTATTTCGCTGTAACTTTTTTCAATTTCGTTTCTATTTCTAGTTTTTTTTTTTTTGTGTCTTTTACAGCAACAATAACAGCCAGCAATAACAGCAGCAGCTCATTTCATATGCAAGGTGTAAATTGTATTTTTTTTACCTCCCCCTTGTCAGTAGTAGTGATGACTGACATGTATTGCTACTACTGTTGCCTACTGTACTACTGCTACTGTTTCTGCACAATGGGCTGGCTGTCTATTATATGCCTCAAAGCCTAAAAGCAGTTCTTTGGCATGTTTTTCTATTCACTTTGTATTCCTATTGTTCCTTCGTTGCTTTTTTATGGTTGTTTGGTGTTGATATACGTTTTTTTCTTGTTATTCTACGCCATAGCATTTGCCCATAAATCCCTTACCATAGTTGCCATAGAAGATGAGTGAGGCATGTTGTTCCAGCGCTATGAAATGAAATAAACAATGAAATAACAAACGCAGAAAATGTTTCTTTTGCTTGTGATTTATTGGCGTAAAAGCAGTAAAAATGAAAATACTTACTAAGCCCCGGCTCTATAACACATTTAATGCTGCCTGTAATACGCACCAACACATTTTGTTAATAAAAATAGAAAAAAAAAATGAAATGAAATAGAAATTCTTAGAATAGAAATTTTGTATAAAAGTATGTACGCTTAAACATATTCATGAATTTTTATAAATTGCTTAGCAATAGACGTGTAAAAAAGTGGCAATATTTTGCGTAATTTTTCTTAACGTACTTCAGTCGCCCAGCATGTAGGCTGTATGTTATTACATCTTCCCACTTCTTCTCTTGTTTTATGGTTTTTTGTTAGAAATATTCGACCTTGTCGAACATGAAAATGCCCTTCGTTGAAATGGCTTCAAGGAAATTTTATAGGTCACTTAAAATAAACACACGATTAACCATAAAAAAGAAAAATTCTTCGAATTGTTTTTCAATTAAACGTAGTGAAGAAAATTAATGAAAGAAAATTCCATCAATATGAGCGGAATGCAGTATATGAGTCATTTTATTATGAGTCATTTTATTCGTTTTGTCTAAACACGAGAGGGAATCAGACCCCTTACGAAGAAAGCGATTTGAGGTAAATCTATCCGGAACCCTTATTAAAAACCTCAGAGCTGTCATAAAGAACAATTGGGAACTGGATTTATATGTCCAAAGATTGAAAATTTCATACGACTTCTGCAGAAGCTGTATAGATGACAAGGAAGAGGAATGTATGTATATCATTACCCCCTTGCACTTTGGGATCGAAGACAAAGGATTTCTTGGTACACAAAATTTGTCGAAAGAACTTCTCTTCTTACAGATAAGAAAAAACCGTCAGAATGCCTAGGAAAGGCGAACCACCAGTTCTTATCGATAAACATAATAACATAATTAGTCATTGCAACCTTTCAGCCAGTATTACGACCTAGTTCCACACATCACTTATGTTGTGGTGTGTGTTAATTTTATACTTGAGCGGCGGAATCTGCAGTTTAAAGTCGATTCCGAACAACAGATTGTTGAGAAACTTTTCATCGTAATTTGCATTACTCCCAGAGTTTTTGACAGAAATCTGCTGAGAAGAGAACTTGCCAACGAAATATTTTTTCGTATTTTATAGTGTTGTAGTTGGGATTTGAACCGTGGCTTCACGTCAAATGAGTCAACCTACTAAACTACGGCAACTTCAATCGATATACGTGTATTCATTAATTTAGTTTTCTACATTACTTTCGTTGTTATATCGACATCGATTATCGCAATACTATGTTTCTATTGCTAGTTGATGATACCGTATGCTTTAGCATTGAAGGAAGAAAGTTTGTGAATGCTTCATTTAAACCATTGTAAGCAGCTCAAAGCTTTTTATCTATCGCTGTCGTAGGCTCTGTAATGGAAGTACCATTCTACCACATTTGCTCTTGAGTTTATTATTTCGGGTAGTTAAAGTCTCCTAATTAGATACCTGATTTTGTAGACATATGGTCGTCTGTTTATGTAGATCTTCGTCTTCTTTTTCAATAGCTTAAAGTGTTAAATTGTCCAAGTCTCAATCAGAAGATATAACGTTTATATGTATGTTACCTTCTTACCAGTACCAGAACAATTTGTCTGACTTTAATTTGTCGTGCAGACAGGCCACTCACATTTTAGAAGCCTTTATAAACAATTTAAAGACAACCTTTAACTTATTAAAGTTCAATTGCCCAAGTACAGCTGGATACGAAGCAAGTACATCATAAAAGTTGAACTTTTTTCAGTATAGATTGCTGCATGTACATACATGCGATTGTTACTGACGACTCAAAGATTTATATAGTCACTGGCACAAACATCCATATTGTGGATAGCGATACCCCTATCAGCTTCCAAATATGTTCAGTGACTTTCAGCCTGAGAATTTTGTCACAAATAAATCAATCAACATATCAAGTTTGGTGGAAAAGTGGTCAGTGGTCAGCTTTCTGAACAATAATTTTCATTCAGAATATAGTTGTGGCTGGTTGCATCATGCAGTAAGGCATGCTGAAAGGCATGCAAGATAAGTGTATCAAACTGTAGCCTGGTGAGAAAGAGTTCATTGGATTACCTTTACCTGCCAATGGATATGATCTGGAGGTTCGTTCTTGAATTCTAAGACTAGAATAGAATCTTAAGAGGACATCTGGCTAGGCATTGCATTCTGATGGTGTGGTACAGATTGTGGGACACTGGATTCTTTTGCGGTCTTAGGATATACTTTTGTCTTTCTTTTCTCTGCCGTATTTGATTCCTCCCTCTAGTTTTAATTTTTTTTTCACTCTTTCTTTCTTTCCTATGGCCACACATCTTTTTTGTTTATCTGTGCTATGAAAAGCCTTCCCAACAGTCTTTTTTCTGACCTCTAGGTACAGATGAAATTTACCCTCTTCTTCTTATTTCAGCATTAACAACCTGATTATCGGATATCGGTCTTCCAGGCGCTCCAAATTGCGCATCTTCGCCAGTTTGTCATACCAATTGATGATAGGGCCTCTTCGACTTGGTCCTTCCAACGCAAACAAGGTCGTCTTCTTCGCAAACTTCCGCAAATTCCCTCATTAAATACCGTCTCGCCGCAGCATTCTCATCAATTCGAACGACATGGCTGAGCCAGCGCATTAGCTGGATATAAATACGCTAACAACGTCCACGTCGATGATGAGCTCATACAGCTCATTGTTGGATCGAATGTGCGGAAATCGTCGCCAACTCACACTAGACCTAACATCTTTGCTGCATCTTGTAGAGTATTAGTTTTGTCTACTCATTGCCTATTGAGACCATATTGAGCCAAGAGAAAGAAATTCACTGACCATATCGAACGTATAGTTATCGGCCGTAATCTGGAATCCGTTACGTGGCAAGTCCCTACTTGTCGACAACATTTATTGCATTTTGCTCTCAGTTACTGCCAGACCCATCTTTATAGGCTCCCGTTAAATACCACTAAAGGCAGCAGTAACATGTTTTTTCATCGACATCGAAAAGTTCGGAATTGATACTGCATAGTGTAAAAATATGAAGTATATCTCTGACCAAAAAATATACCCAGTCTTAGTTACACAACCAGCGTTGCCATTTGCCAAGTTTTCCCTTTTTTGCAAGTTTTTTGAGATACGGAAAAGTTTTCCTTAAATTTGTTTTCTAACAAAACAAGTTTTTTCGACAAAATTCTATTATAAATTTTTTTTCAATAAATTCAGTAATAATAACAAGAAATATTTACATTTTTAAATAAAATATTGTGTTTTTTTAGTTCCAGGCAAAATTAGCAAAAAAACACCAACAGAGGGCATCGGGTTCCGGTGTTTCCTTTAAACATTTTGGTACTTTTGTAGAAAACAAGTTTTTTTTTTGGTAAAAAAAAAGTTTTTTTTTCCCAGAAATAAAAGGTTTTTTAAAAAAAATGGCAACGCTGTACACAAACTTTGTTATCTTCTGTTCTACTTGCGTTTGGAAGATTTCCATATTTTTTAAATGTTGTTGTCAACATTTAAATTCAGCTTCTGTGATATTATGTTACTTCTAAAGCAAACAAGTGAAAATACAAAACAATTTCAATTTCCTCTTAAACTGTTTCATACGCCATGACAAGCCTGCAATGCCATGTAATTCATACTTTAAAGAAAGTCAAACAAATTCTTAGAATTTTTCTAAGCACACATATACTACAAAGAGGCATAAATTCAGGAGTATATTGTGTGTGTATTTGTAAAACAAACAATCTTAAACAATATGAGTTTATTAAACACACGATAAGCGAACACCATATTTATAGTAAAATAAGATGTCATGAAGAGTTATTAGAGATATTTGAGATGGTAATAAAAGCATACAAAAGAAAGAAGGAATGATTTGAAAATGTTTTACACTACGATGAGCTCAAACATGCACGTTTTACAATATTTTTTTACGACTATGTTTTCCTCAAAAACCAAATGCTTGATTAATATTTTATACAAGTATTTGACATTCTACTATACAACTAAGTGTCTGTCTGTCTGTCTGCCTGTATATACATAGATAAACAAATTTTATATGTAAGGAACTAAGAATCTATGAGTTTTTATCAATGAACTTCAGCTTGATTTCAGTTTGATGATGGTAAAATTCTATGCAATTCGTTACGGTATCGATTGATATTTTCAAATGGAATATTTTTTTTTTCCTTTAAATTTGTACAAAAATACTCTTTTTTTAATAACAAAATTAAATTATTTTACTTTTTGGTTTTAGGGCCTATTTATAGGATTGTAAACATTTAGAAACCGTATTTACATAGCAGTTATAAGAGGCAGTTTAGTCTTACAATTCAATTTTAAATGCATTGCTCACAATCGGCCGCAAACGTTATGTTACAGCTTTTTAGAAGAGTTTGGCGTTATAGAACCGTTATATAATGAAATTTAATCGCCGCTTTTTAACCGTAATCCATAAAGTGGTGTTTTGGCTTATTAAATGCGAGACCGTGATTCAAACCCCAGGCTCAGATACCTTGAACAAAACGATTTCTTGCAAAAACTCTGAGGGAAGTTAAAATTGTCATCAAAAGTTTCACAAAATTTTTCGTTCGTAGTCGACTTCATAGTAAGAATTAACACACACAACATACTAGTCGTCATTCAAAAAAATGCAAGTCATCGATCAAAAAATGCAAGTCATCAACTAAAAAATCCAAGTCATCCACCAAAAACTGCAAGTCATTGACCTAAAAAATGCACGTCATCATCAAATGCAAGTAATCATCCATGATTATTATTTGAATCTTCTGTTAAACACTTAACGTTGGTTCTTGTCTGTGCTAGCTAAATTCGAATTCGCATATCTTTTCTTGGCAATTTTTATTTACTCTCAGAGTTCTTTTATTTTGCCAGAAATCTGATGAGAGGAAGTCGCTGGAGAAATATTTTTTTTCACATTTCGTTTAGTCGAGGGGTCTAACCTGGGGTTTGAACTGTGGTCTCTGCTACTATATTACGGTAACTTACTATGTAGACTACTGGCTACAAATTACACAACGTTATCTTGGCTTCATGGTAATAAAAATTTCTATTTTTAACTTCAGAGAGTCTTAAATATTTACATAAATAGCATTTTAACGCTTAAAACGACAAAATTTGCCAAACCATGATTAAATAGTTAAACGATTTTAAATATCCTACAATCAAATTTAACTAAATTACCAGCAAAATTTCTATTTAAATACTTAAGAGAGACTAAAAACAAATCATTAAATTTTTATTATAGTTTACTCAACACAGTTTAGTTTGTGTGCTTTTATCTCCCATCATACTCTGACATTCTAAGCCCCCCTTTGGATAGGTACACATACATAAATATAATATTTAATGGCGAATGCCATAGAAAATTGTTGTTGCATTCATCATAAACTTTATTGACTTTATTAACACCTATTTAAGGCAGTTGAATAGGAAAATGGGAAAATAAAACGCCTGCAACTTTCAATAATTTTCCATGCAATAACAATAAATCATGAAACCATTTCTAAATACAAATACACTTACACACACACTCAGCCACTACAGTTATATGCTTGCACACTCACACATAAATTTACAAATGCAGACATTTATATAATACCAGATATGTATGTGTAAGCGTAAGTAGTTACAGGGTTAGAATCATAAGTCATTTTAAAATTGTGCTGCGTAGCACTTCAGTTCAGTTTATATACAAGCATGTGATCCAGCCGCCCAAAAATATCAATAAATATTTATAGTTCAACCCTTAGTCAACACAGATACAGAGAGAGAGAGAAAGAAAGAGTATAAATTTATACCGGTTATGTAAAGGAATTAAATCATAAGGAGAACAGAAAATGTGTGCCGACAACAAACTACAACTACCAAAAGAGTACTCCTTATAGTACAGATGGAAACATGACTTATGTACCATGTTACTCTAGTCTGCATCCATCTGATATATGTTAATTTTGTCCATGTGTGGCGGGACCCACAGCTTAACATATGCTCCGAACGATGAATCTAAGAAACTTTGCATTGCACTCTTAGAGTTTTAACCACACGACTGCTGTGAGGGAAACTACATCTGTAATTAAAATAGGTGGATCCACCTACGCTTTCTTTCGTATAACAAGACAAGAGAGTAGGCTATTAATATTTCAGATATAGAGCTTACATTGATGTTTACAATATATCAGAGACTGCTAAGGACATAGGACTCATCATAAATTCTAGTAGACTTCGGTAAATTTCTATAAGCTTTTGGAGAACTTATAGCGTCCGCCCTCAGAGCATTTTCCACGTGGATTGCCGAATACAGTCAAAACAGAAAAATTATTTTATTTTCACGTTGGTACAAAATTCTGAAATTTTGGATATCGCAGTTAGGTGGTATGAAGCTTTCACTGATTTCTGAGGCAGTCAGTTGAACTTGAAGAAAAATTGGCTTATCTTAAGCGATATACAGCGCTATGATCTTCTGAAAACAGCACTTAAAATTGTACTCCGGCAATCTGAACGCTTTTTTCCCAGTATGGAGAATAAACTTCTTGATCCCATCTTCACGAATTAATCGAAAGTAGATGGGGACTGATGCTGGAGTCATTTGTAAAAATGTTTAACTGGATCGCCACTTTAAATTATATGTTAACTGTGGGGTATTTAATGAGGAGATATTCCTCCGATTTTAGAGTTTCTTGAAAGCGTCAGCACCCGGCCTCTTCAAAAGCGTGTTCTACGTGTGTTTCGTTGATAGTCCAAATGTCTTTAGAGCGATTGGGCTGGTGTAAGCTGCGGCTGGGCAGCTCACGCGCTGACCAACTTTTTCCTCTTTCCCGGTTTTGGTAGAACTTGGTCAGTACAAGGACTGCGTTCACCTGTGGCGTCACAACGGGCTGCTATGCGTGCTGAAGTGAGCTTTTGATATCAGAGCTCCCACTCCGACCTAACCTAAGCTGCGGCTGTTTGGTGATTGTAAGAACAACACAGAAACTGTTAGACTTGATCAAATCGCCCTCTATTGAATTCTGGAGAATGCTGTATACCTGAAAATAAAATGGAATGTACTCCTAGGTTTCCATTCTGCAATCTCTCTAGACTTATCAGAATGTGGGAGAACAAGTAGAAGCGCTGAGACAATGCAATGAAGAATTCATGTGTAAAACCGCCTTGCTACTGAGATAAATATAGAGTCAGACCGGTGACTACGTTTCGTACAGGACATTGCGAGGTTATATAGCAGACAAGGATTTTGTTTGAATCCCGTCCGAATTGCAGGATATGTTGTTATGAGGAGGAGTTGAAAACACCTCTGGTGTGGCTTTGGTAGGAGAAGGTTGAATAGCATGGGTAGGGTCTACTTCGGGAGCTTAAACTTAATTTCAAAAGCCTACATTGGGGTTCTCCTAAGGCTTACGAAGAGGTTTGACTGACTGAAAAGCAGTGTTAAAGTCTGTTAGTTTTATACAAGATTATTACTTTCTTTATCTTCATCTTCATCTCCATCTCTGTCTCTTTTCCTTTTCTTCATTTCTAAGACGGTCACAATAGAGAGCCAACATGCCAGTACACATCCTCAAACCTAATTTGGCTTAAACAAGCTCCATTTCAAATCGTTCAAATTTTTGTTACAAAAAAAAAGTAAAAGTTCGGAGCAGATTAGAGATCAGCAATGAATCGTTTTTCCGCTACTCATAAGCACTCATGCAATTTTGAGTATGAGTGAATCAACAGAATTGAAATTCAACTACTCTGATTCATTCGTACTCGCTACAGCATTGATTTATAAGTATAGGTTACAATGAGTATGAGTACAACGTTGACATCAAACTCACAGCATTCGAAATGTGTTTGATTCATACGCCTACACATTCTGATTCATAAATTTAGAAAAATACTTATAATACTTATAAGTGATTAGAGTGGCTCGAATCATTCATCAAAATTTACAGCCTTTGTTATTGTTGCATATACAAACAAAGAAGAAAGGAAAGACAAAGACAACAAGCAAAGCATACACACAATCTTCTTGTGAGTATAGTAGTGTTCATACGCGAATCTTACTTATTTTGTGCTTCGTGTAAATGTTAAGTAGAGACGAGTCGAAGTCAATAACATCATGCGTATTGTTAAGTATGAATACGACGAGTACTTCCAACTTTGAGTATGAGTAGTATGAGTATCATATTAAAATAAGTATGAATGCGTATAAGTATCAGAAATAATAAGTATGACTCGAATCTACTCATCGTTTTGAATACTTGTTGCTGATCTCTGGCGCAGATGCTATTGTAGTTCGGAATAGTTAAATTCCACTGGCGTTAAACCCATAAGGAAATACTTTTTTCACTTCTAATAAATATGGTTTCCATGTGTAGAACTTTAGTGGGATGATAATTTGTAAGTCATTAATAATTTTACATGAAATAATTCTTTTATAACTCTGCAATGGTGTTAAAAACTACGATTAAGTGTAAGCGTAGACAATTTCAATTGAAAACAACAGGACTATTGCTAAAATCTATATGAAGTCATTTAGAATTTTTTATTACCATTGCAAGGCAAAACTAAGTACAAGAATATCCAAAATGAAAATATATACGTACATATTTTTAATATTCGTATATGCATATACATATGTGCATACATACATAAATATGAACCTCAGCTGGATGAATATTACTTGCCTTATAAAAATCTACAGCACACAGACACACTCAAAGTGGGTGGTACAATTTGAAATGGGGGTTTAATTTTCTCTCTTACTTTTTTTCTGTTTTTTTTTTTTTTTTTAATAAAAAAGAAAATGTGCAAAAAATATTTTGAATGTGCAGCAGAAGAAGAACAATAATCTTGTGACACTATTCAAATCATAAACAGACACTTGCAGTTAATCATAGAATTTATTGGTTTGGAAATGAACAGCAAAAAAAAAAAAGAGCAGAGAAGTGAAAAAAGGAAGTGCCATAAAGGGTAAGTAAATAGAGAAAAAAAGGAGGCGGTAGCAGGCTATAAAAGAAGATTGAAAAATTTCTAAGCAAATGTCTTCCTCTTGGCGTAATTGAATTTAAACGATTTGGTTGAAAGCGCTCTTGAAAGTTTTTCATTAACCCCGTGTTAAATGGTGTCTTCAACTATAATTCAATTCAATTTGTGTTATCCTTATTATAATTTCCTTTAAGCCTTTTTAATTGCTTTAACATTTTTGCTAATCACATACACACATACGGATGTATGTGTATTTGCATGTATAAATTAAAATAAATTTGATTATTGTTAAGGGACTCCTTTTGAATACCCAACATAAGAGATAACTTTTTCTAGTTCCAATGAAAACTTTGTTTAGTTTAAACAAGAGACAGAAGCAGAAGCAGTAGAAGAACAATTTTAATGTTCTAAGTTTTAATCCTCTTAGACAAATTTTATTTGTATAAGATTTTGGTAAAATACAACAGAAGAATTCCTAGTACTTTTACACCATAAACATATTTATCTTAACTGAAGTCGAGCATAAGTTTTTTATTTAATTTTGTAATAAATTTTTAAAAGGATTACAATTTTAATTTAAGCACCTGTTAAAGTGCTGAGTTGTTCTTTTCAAATAAATTTACCACAAGATTTTTCGTTGTTATTTTATTATTGTTTGTCTATTTATTTGTCCCAGTAGAGTTAGGTTTTAAATTGAACAACAATGACGACAACTATAAAACATTATGGTATAATAAATTTAATAAAAATAAAATCTGCATTGAAAGGAAAGGCAATTAAAGGTTTAAGGATGACAAAATCTAAAGAAAATTTATTAAAATTACATGGGCATACATAGAGACATATGTACATACATAATTGGGCATTACAACCCTTCATTGCATTCGAATCTGGGAGTGTAACTTACTTACTTACTCCTTTCAAATCTTTAGTCAGGATTACAGTCTAATTTCTCACAACTATTGTGTGTGTTAATTTTATACAAGAATGCCGAGACCTACAGTTTAAAGTCGACTCTGAACGACAGATTTTTGAGAAACTTTTCATAGCAATTTTTATTTACTCTCGATAGCTTTTGCCATAAAACTGTTGTTGTTGAGAGAGGTAGTTACCGAAATATTTTTTTTATTTCGTTTTATTCGAAATGTCTGGATTGCGGTTCGAACCACGATTATTTTTAATAAGTCAACACATTACGGCTAATAAGTCTAATAAGCCAACAGACTACGGCAGCTTCAACGACGCGGTATATCCTGCGTCTTCAAAATAAAACAGTTGAGTATAATATTGGATAGCAGATAAATATGTCGCCCAATTAAACTTTAATTCGTAGATGGCACAAACTCTACCGGAGACTCTATGTAGTAATATTTACTAGAAGTCAGACACAAAATACCACAACCACCTAACCTCCATGCAACCATGCGACTTGATGATGAGAAGCATTGATAGACGATTTCAGAGCTTTCATGTGACATATAGAGAGGGCTTAATAGCTTCCATACACTGCTTGGACGTAAGAGAAAAAGTAAATTTTACTCAAATTACTGCTGGCGGAAAGACATGGTTGCGATACGACCATCTGAAGGAAAGGAAATAAGCTAAGCTTACGAGCATAGTCCAATCAATGCCTAATAATTGTGAAGCCAAGATAAAGTTTTGTGTTTGTAGCCAGTAGTCTTTTAAGTCGTCGTAGTCTAGTAAGCCATCGTAGTCTGGTAAGTCGCATAGTCTGGTAAGTCGTTGTAGCCTAGTGGGTAGTATGTTGGCTTATTAGATGTGAGCCTAGGGTTCAGGCATCTCGATCGAAACGAAATACGAAAAAATATTCCTTCGGCGACTTCCTCTCACAAGATTTCTGGCAAAAACTCTGAGAGTAAATAAAAACAGCCATGAAAAGTTTCTCAAAAAAAATCTGTCGTTCGGAGTCAACTTTAAACTGTATGTCCCGCCACCCATGGATAAAATTAATACACACAACATGGGTAATGTGCAAAGCTAGATTGTAATACTGACTAACTAAACCAATTAAGTACGCATATATGTATGTATAACGTGCGTTGTGAGATTGAATTACGTTACATGACACAGAAAGTAACAACTCCAGTTAAAAGAATTTTACGTTGTTGCAAAATAGAACTTCTGCTTGCTAAAAATTTGTGGTTTTATTTGTGATAGAATCATGTAGTCTCTTAAGAACCTGATCTTTAATTAACTTTTAGATTCTAATGCGAAATAAATCAATGAATTTTCCTTTCATTATGCCACGGCAATATTTTCTTTAAATTTGTCTGTACAAGAAACTGTTCTTGTGTCAGAGTTTTTTGCCATAATGTTATTCAAACTTTGCCCGAGTCCCACCTTACGGAGAATTGCAAAGGCAAAGAAAAATAACGGAAAACCAACTCGAAGAAAATTACTTTCTTTGTTGGCATTTCAACAGAAAGCGAACAAAATAAAGCGAAAAAGAAAAAAAACTGGAAATAAAATTGAAATTGCAAAAAAAAACCCAAGAAACAAACCCTGAACAGCGATAAATGAAAAAATTTTTTCTTTCTACGCTTTTGAACTTCTTTTTTCTGCTCTTTTTTTATGTTTTGCTGATGTTTTGCTTTTGCAACTTTCTATGGGTTTTTATGGTGCTGCAAAACAGCGAAGATGACAAAAATAAGGCAAAAAACTTAAGAAATTTCTTAAGTTTTCTTTGCTATTCTCCCTCTCTCTTGAGCAACTATTGAAGATGAAAAATAATCACACAGAAAAAAAACAGGTAAACGCGTCAGGAAAACTACAGCAGCAGGAAAACAAAGAAAACTAAGAGAACTAAGAGCTGCTTAAGAGAAGCACAAAAACACAACAGAAGGGGAAAAAAGGGGTGTTGGTTGGGGTGTAGAAGAAAGTAAAGGAAATTAAATAAACAACAAAAATGCCAGGGAAATATTAAACAAATGCGTTGGCAGTTGTAAATAAATAAAAACAATTTAAGGATTTTAGTTTCTTTCAAAAGGTATTGACATCACGCCTTTAACGTTCCTCTTTTTCCTAAAAATATTTCAATTATTAAAGTTAAGCTTGTAACAGTGCTTCAGCGTTTAAATAAAAACTTTAGTTGTGCACCTCGTTCTTCAGATTATTTTGTTTACTGTTGTTTTTTATACAGGGTGGGTCATCTATAATTTTAAATTTGAACCCACGGTTATTTCGAATCTGGCAATACTTATGTCATTCTATTCGGTTACAAAATTCAGTGTATTATCTCCATTGAACGTAATGAATCGATTTATGCTTGAGCAACGTTAGGATTTACTGGAAATATATTTCCAAAACAAAGACAATTAGTCGGAGATTGCACGAAAATGTCGTACAAAATTTATTTACAGAGAAGGACGAACAGTGCCTGGTATACACAAGTTTTTTGCTAAAGTTCGTGAATCTGGTTTCATTGTTGATGCGCCAAGACGTGAGAGTGCTCGCACAGTGTGCACACCCAAAAATGTAGAAGCTGTGGCTAAGAGTGTGTGTGGGAATCCATCTACATAAACTCGACATTGTTCTAAAGGATTTGACATTTCACGCACCAGTTTAGATTTCGGTATGACGCCTGCTTCGTTTTCGCTTCGATAGAAGGGCCAACGGGAAACTACGCGACGATGTCAATTTTGCCAAAAAAAATCATACTTTCATTTGAAGCTCATTTTTATCTTGGTGAGTACGTTAATAAGCAGAACTACCTTATTTGGGTCTCAGAAAAACTACACCTGGTCTTACAGAAGCCAATGCAGCCATTAAGAGTGACTGTTTGGTGCGGCTTGTGGAGGGCAGGCATCATTGGCTCATAGTTTTTTGAAAATTTGGACGTCATAACCATTAAGGTCAAGGATAATAACCGCTCTTCATGATATTAATGTGAACGGTGTTTGGTTTTAACAGGAAACCACATCCCATGCCACAATCGATTTATTGCGTCAATTAATGTCGGTTTAATTAGTCTAAATGGTGATGTCATTGGGCCGCCAAGAATCTGCAATTTGACACCGTTGGACTATTTTCTGTGGGGCGCCGTTAAAGAAAACTGTTATGCTGAAAAACCACAGACAATTGTGCATTTGGAGGCCAACATTCGTGATGCCATTGCCAAGAATACGAACCCATACCTAAAAAAAAAGTAGCACGAAAATTGGTCCGATCGAATGAGCTACTGTGAGGCCAGCACCGGCAGCCATATGAATGTGTGAAAGTGATATTCCATTTCTAAGTGGAACATTGTAAAAAGCTATCCATTTCGTGGTTTCAAAAGTATGGGACTGGAATTTGACATCTGTCAAACTAAGTTGTGAAACCAATTTTTTTCTTTTCAGTTGAAAGTCTGACATTGACGAAAATGGATCCCTTAACACAACGCATAAAAATTATCAAAACCTACTACAAAAATAGTGATTCTGCTACAGCCACGTATCGTGGTTTAAGAGGAGATTATGGTTTACATAATCGTCCAACTAAGCAAGCAATTGTCGTATTTGGGGTTCTGAGAATCCTCAAGTACTTGAAGAGAGGCCATTACATCCAGAAAAAGTCACTGTTTGTGCGCTCTTTGGTCCGAAGGTGTGATTGGTCCTTACTTCTTCGAAAACGACGATGGAACGACTGCCACCGTCAATTCGGAGCGCTATGGTCATATGATAACCGACTTTTTTTTGCCTGCTATTGAAGAATACGACTTGGAGAATATGTGGTTTCAACAAGACGGTGCCACATGCCACACAACTCGAGCGAATATGGCTTTATTGCAAGAGACATTTCCTGGCCGCGTAATTTCTCGTCATGGCGATATCAACTGGCCACCAAGATCGTGCGATTTGACACCATTAGACTTTTTTGTGGGGCTACGCGAAAGACCGTGTTTATGCAGATAAACCTTCAACTCTTGAGCACTTAAAAACGAACATTCGTCAAGTTATGGCTGAGATACAGCCCAATATGTGTAAAAAAGTTGTCGCAAATTACCTTAAAAGAATCAATGCTTGCAACACTTCGCGTGGAGGTCATTTAAATGATGTAGTGTTTCACACATAATGTCAACGTTCAAACTTTACAATAAAAAAGAAATATCATAAAAAAATATTTTATATGTGTTTTATTTACGTTTACTTTTGAAACCACGAAATGGATAACTTCGGTACAACAAAATAAATTTGGCAAAATTTCAAACCGTTTTAGTTTTTATTGGATTTTTAAATTTAAACTTTAAATGGCCCACCCTATATGAAAACTTTCAATTTATCTTCTCAAATAGAAAGAAAGGAAAAATATTCACAAACTGAAATGAAAACATAAAAAAAGCTTTTTTTCCTTTAAAATTTTATTGTTCTAACAGACATTATTTTTCATCTTCAGTGTTTTTCTTATTGTTATTTTCCTAATTTTCCTTATTTATACTTTACGTTTTATGATCATTTATATCTTTTTCTTCCTCTCTATTCTCATATCTGTTGTTGTTGTTTTTATTTTAACTAATAAATCTTTACTCTTTTCATTTCTTTTCTTGTCGAAACAAAAATTCATATTTCTTGTCATTTAAGCCGTTAAATGCATCTGGTGCGTCCGTCGTCATCTATTTCATACTCAAATGGACAGACATAAGTTTTTTTCTCTTCTTTTTTTTTGCTTTTTTCCTGTTAGATATTCAATTTTTATTAAAAACACAAAATTCATTTAATTTTTCTTGTATTTCAAAAGATAAGAGATGATATGGAATCGTAAAAATTGTGAAACGAAAAAACATAAACAATCCGCACACAGAGAAAAACCGAAATTCATAAGAAATATTTTAAATTAAATGTCTTTCAGGCACATGTTGCAATAATAAGTGGTGTCTTTACTTGTCAAAAACCGTAGTTATTTTCAAGTTTTCAAAATACTCTGTAGAACTTTTATTATGTCGGCTTTCTTATTAGCCAGAAAACGTAAAACTCAATATCCTTTTAATTGCCATCCGAAAGGCAAAAGAGGTAAACTAGACACGTTCATTAAACAAGGCAAATAAATTTACTCATCTGTTTTTAATGACTCACCAGTCTGGCTATGAAATCAAATTTTTATGAACAATTTCTAATAACAGTCATAATTAGGGAAGGTATGCCAAAGAAAACAACTACAATTGTCAAGTTTTTAATTTACATGAACTAGTCGTGGATGGCACTGGGTACACAGAATGTAGGACCATTTTTTTATTTAATCAGAATAAATCTCCAATTGCGTTCTAGTCTTCCAACTTTTTGTCACGGACTGTCGTAGCATAGTAAGTAACCAGGTTTTGCTTTTGATTATTTCGAATTTTAAAAGTAAAAAACTTTCATCTGTCCCGCCTTCAATAATGCTTACAAAAATCCATCAGACCCCTAAAGCCCCTGAGAGTGTAACGTCAACAAATACAAAAATCCATCAGACCCCCAAAGCTCTTGAATGTAGAACGTCAACAACAATCATTAAGTCAATCTCATTGGAAGGTTAGACAAATTTTTTCAATATTATACTCGACACAATAATTCTATACAGTTTCATTTAAAACAGCGAGAGATGGCAATCCTATAATTCCAGGATCTGCTACGAATGTATCAGATGGCCCTTACTAAAGCGAAGAAACTTGATTTGTGAAACTGAATAAAGTAAAGAAATATTAGAAAAATGTAGGATAGGCTTTAAAGTAATCTAAAGAACTAAAAAAGTCATAGCCACACCGCACAGTTGTCATGTCGCGTTCTCTTATTTTCTTTAATAATAAAGATACCTTTGTGTACCTATAATAATATTTATTTAAGCCTTCAACCCCTATTTTCATCAACGACACTAAGTTTGTTTTTTTTTAAATGTTACTTAGCGAATGTCTAGTTATTCCTAATGCCAACTTACCTTATATTTGGCCTTTGGCTTTCGGTCAGATTGCCAACATGATTACAACCATATACTGACAGCATTAGTTTCATTCTATTTTAGAACTCAACATTTCGAAGAGAAACTATCATTGGTAGAACATATTTCCCAGGGCCCTCTTATTCACGGGCAGCTGAATAAAATAGTGTCTGCACTTTCATTCATGTGGCGGATACAACAACAGTCATCACCAGTAAAGAACTGGTTCAAGTAGAAGTTTGATTCCCAGTATTTCTTCTACATCCCAGAGGTTGTGTTAGGAATAAGGCAGAATGTCCATTCTGCTTTTAAACCTCATTCTCATTGTGACTGTCATGTACTTTTAAAGCTGTATGTTGTCCTATGCTGCAAGAGAGCGAATTTATCTGTCGAATTTGGTCTTGCAATATCTGGGCCACTTCATTGGATATTTTCTTAGACTATTTATCAACCTGATGTCGCTTAAGCGAAAACTTCCCCTTTATTATCAACATTATGACCGAGAATATTATTCTCCTCTACAGTGCATTGGGTCTTTAGATATTTGCTAGTGCTCCCTGAGTCACGGATCTCAGTTCGCTGAGGAAAGCATATTGATATTCTCGATTCTATTTTATGGAAATTAAACTTAATTAATAGTCTAGTAGGTAGTGTGTTGGCTCATTTGACGCGAGTCTGTGGTTTAAAGCTTAGCTCACACATCTCGAACAATCGGAAACATGAAAAAATATTTCTTCGGCGACTTCCTCTCAGCAGAATTCTGACAAAAACTCCGAGAGTAGATAAAATTGCCATGAAAGGGTTTCTCAAGAAAAACTGTCGTTCGGAGTCGACTTTAAACTGTAGGTCTCGCCACTTGTGGATAAAATGAACACACACAACATAAGTGGTGCGAGAAGATAAGCCGTAATCCTGAATCGTAAATGAAGGGTTGTAATGACCAAATTATGTATGTGTGTATGTATGAAAGGATCGAAATTTATTTTCATTTTCAATAAACGTTGTCCTCAAATCTACTTTAAAATACCTTATGTAGCATACTTCCCCTTTGTTTAACGCCTTATTACGTTATAACCATTGATTTACTAGCTACATTTGTTGGTTTTCCCTCTCTCTCTCTCTTTCATTTATTTTTTATTTTTTGCCGCATATACTCAGTCATTATTCTTCACAACATCTGAGTCTGTGACTGAGACTGGAGACTGAAGACTCTTACAGCCGTAATAAGCTTTAATTTTTAAACAAAAACTAATTGATTTATAGTGCGCCATAAAATGTGTCGTTTGTTCTGCATGTAATGCATCATATATTAACAAAAATGTGTGAAAATATAAAAACTAAAGCCTCAACACAAACACGAAGAGGAATACAATAAAAGAGCTGAAAAAGAAAAAAACGGCGCAGAAATCCATAAAAAGTACAAATAAATTTTAAATAAAAACCAACAGTACATAAGAGACAGACGACTGAAAGAATGCAAAAAAAAAAAAACAAAAAAAAAACAAAAAAATTAAATAAAAAAGAAACTTAAATTGAAATTAAATTACGAGTACAGCAGCCCAAAACAAAAAACAGGAACGCGTAACACATCGAGTGGTAATTAAAACCATATGCTTGGGAGTATTAAAAGCGGCAGGAGTAAAATTGTTGAAAAAAGAATCACGTTTTTTGTTTCAAAATAACGAATAAAATTCGTCACCGCTTTTCATTATTGTATGGAGGGAAAAATGGCAATACAATGAAAATACAATTCCTTTGCAAAATAAAAATATTTAATTATAGAAACGAACGTATTTAAAGGATCTATTTAAAATTGTTTGTCACTAACAGAAGTGAACTGTGACTCGAATCTGAAAGTTAAATAAAAAATTCGTTGCACAGGCGTATGTCAGTTGCTTCCTACTATAAACATATATATATTTATATTTATATATATAAGATGTCTCATATCTTTTATGCTGCACTTACCTTGAAAGCACACTTCCAAGTGATTTCATAGCAAAATAGAAAATTAAGTGAGTTCCCTGTAAAAATTTCAAAAAATCCATGGACTAGAATACAAATTACTCCCTCATTTTCCGGATTTAGCACCGAGTAACTATTTCTTGTGTCGAAACCTGAAGAAATGCCTTAATGGTGGAAGATTTGACTTTAACGAACTGCATCAACAAATCTAGTTTGAAAACTTCGCCAAATTGTATCCTTTGGAGGTGATGAAAAAGGGAGCCTATGTTGAATACTTAAATGATTTTTTATCCAAATTCCTGTGCTTCACTTATAACAAGCTTAGTAGCTAAATCGGAATGTTCGGTGTTGTACAGCAGGCCCGAATTTTTGGGAATCGAACCCACAAAGCATGCACATACAAATAAATTATTAATTTGTCTATGCATACATCCCCCTTCAGTCAGGATTACGACCTAGCTCCTCACACCATTTATGTTGTGTGTGTTAATTTTATACATGAGTGGCGGGACCTACAGTTTAAAGTCGACCGCGAACGACAGATTTTTGAGAAACTTTTCATGTCAATTTCATTAAGTTGTGAAAAAATCTAATGGTATACAGTTAATACATTTAAACGTATACTTATACTGTGCCATTTACACTCAAAAAGATTGAAATGAAATGTTCATCGGTTGAAGTTGCATGTGTCAGCTGAGACCCTAGGTATTTCACTTCGTACAATATACTGCATACTGAACAGCTGTGAGCAAGGTATCAATATTACTGGGATCTATTGTAATCCACTCCAACTTTATAAGGTGCCTTCATAAAGCCTTTTACTAGTTTATTACCCCGACAATCTTTATGATTATGCTCCAATGATGCATTCTCATCATCGCAAAACCTACAGGTTATTTTCAAAAAGTTCCGCATTCTGAAGATGTGTACCTTGAGTTTACAGTGCCATTTAGAAGAACAAGTTATTAAACATATGTTATTCGATTCAAATCTTTTCTTATTGTAATTTTCCAACAAAAGTTAAGATTTCAAACACGCAAAACACATTGGATTTGATAAGAGTCTTTACCTCTCATGAAGAGTGCTACCTTTCGAAGAACATAATTTACCAAATATCTGCCCCACTCCTGGCTATGGCTTCCGTAGAAGCTCCTCTCCGTGTAAGCTCGAATTCCGACATGAACTAGGACCCAGCAAAGGATAACCTATTTCTATTTTCATTTTTTACTTGAGTGCTAGAATCGCGACCTGATTGTGAGATATTATTGCTACCTCCCGTCCTCTATACTTTCCATCCAAGATGAATTGAGCAGAATATTTCAAAAGCATAGTCTTCTGCTTGGAAATTACATTCTGGACCAAAAAATGTCTAGTCCTGTCCAACGATCCTTTCTTGACCCATCTGTAGATACTATTTTAAAAAAGTACGTAGCTTCCAGATTGCTGTACGCAAGGTGGGCTAGATTTACTTATAGTAGAAGAAAAAGGGCATCGAAAAGATGTTCGACAATGTTTCATCGCAACATATCTTAGCGTCGATTCGTAATCCTGGATGAGACCAGATTCTATAATTTCATACCTGATAAGGAGACACAATCTAAGCGGTAGTTTGGATTGGGAATAGACGCATAAAGAAGGCGAAGACAGTTCCAAATGCACACAAAAGCTTAGCGTAAGTTTTACGGGCACATTATGCAGCACGTCGTGTTCTGCTGTTGGTTTCCAGAAGTTATTACCTTATGTAAATATATTATTATTTGACTTGACAATTCCTTTCTTATATATTTTTTTATAAATTCACCACTTTAATAATAATTCTAAATAAAAAGCAAAAAAAAAAGATGGGAATTATTTGTTTTTATTTAGAATTCCGAAAACCAAAAACAAAAATAAAATGGAAATTTTAAAAGTAAAAGTAGCAACCAAATTATTACGCAAGACAACAGAAAATGAAAAGAATTAAAGAAATAAAATTTACGACACCTTATTTTTTACTCCCCAATTTTCTAGGAAATTTAAATAAAAACTTGTAAAAATTCTTGAAATATTTTAAAGACACAAAAAAAAACAGAAAAAACACAGAATGAAAATATTTAATGCAGAAGAAAAGCACGCAACAAAAAAAGAACACAAATAATGTCACTTGCAGGGAACGAGGAACAAAATCAAAAGAGTAAATAGACAACGGCTATGTAATGAGCTATATCAACTACCATGAACACAGGAGAAAATGTTAAATGTAGCTTAAATCGTTTACTTTGATCATATTAGCGAGAGCGTAATGGTCTTAAAACGTAAGCTCTAATGTTATCATTACGTAGTTATAGTAATAAAAGGAAAGATTGTGAAAATTTTGTGTCATTATTTGGCTTCAAGAGTGTTCAACTAGTTTCACTTAAAGCACAGGTTTAATACACATCACGTAAATAAAACTTCAGATCTGATCTGGATATGTTCTTGTAATTTGCTTAGCATATCTAAAAATAAAGTCTTGTTCCGTTTCACAAGGTAAGGGGGAAAGTAATCTGAAATATTTTGAACCACGTGGAATCACTTCGTGCAGATCTTCTTGATTGATAAAGTTTGGCAAGATAAAAGTTTTTATGCAATATTAAGGCTACTGACTCGAAAAGATGGGGAGGAACATAAGAGTCCACAGCTTTGTTGTCGAACGATTTCCGCTTTAACCAAACAAGACAATTCTGAAATAGGCTTTTGACATGACGATTTTGTCTGACAAATACAAATTCTAGCTTGGGATTCTCTTTGTCCACTGATCCTAAAATTGCTAGAGATACTTAATATTGGTATTACTAGGTTCAAACCAATTTCCTGTCGAAAATTAAACTGAATTCTATTGACTCCTGTAAAATAAATTATTAACTCCTAATGACTTAACTCTTATGTGTACCACTTCGCTCGCCAACTCATGAATATGAAGTTATTTGTTGGCTTGGACAATATCACCTACTATATTCGTCGTAACTCTTTCGTCTTAATAATCATTCTATCACAGTACTCGAATTTTTATCAACCTTCTATGGGTATAGCCCTAGAAAAATTACCAAGTTCTGATCACTAATTTCTCCAACATAACTAGGTTTTGTTCGCTGACCCGATAAGCTGGAGCGGATAACGCTTTGCTGTGAGACAGTTTAAATAGCTCGCTGATCTCGCTTCTACTATTTGGATAACTATCTGGCATGACCTTCTGGTTATAAATGTAGGCAGGCTATACGGGCTCATTTGAATCTCAAATTGGATTGTGCTTAAATCGCAGTTTAGTTTGTCATTTCTGTTATTTTATGTCCCGATCTTCAGGGATAATTATGGCCCTTTTAGATTTTTCGCAACTCCCATACGATTGAAGCAGGTTGGCGCCAAAGCTCATTCTCAGACAAGTGAGCATTCGAGTTTGAATCTGCCTCGTATAGCAACAGCTTATTGCCGATGATATTCTTGGGGAGCCAGCTATCTGCATTGTATAAACATTTTAATTAATACTCTGTATCATTCCATTGGATTGGTTGCTGTGGTTGTTCATTACCACTTAAATAAACATTGACTTCTTCAGCAGGGTCAAATCATTTTTGGAGAAACGACGATCAAGTGATAGACTATACTCATGCAATGCATTGTGTTAGAACTGGGAAAATAGGTAATGAGAGGGGAAAAGAGAATGTAATGAATTGCATGACCAATTGGCTAGTTGGCAACAAACAAATATGCTCTACATGACAGGCGCGTACTACATCGAAATAATGAGAACAAATACCAACTTTTTGTGGATGTTGTAGTGATTGTACTTTAATTTAAAGTACTTTAATTCCAAATTGACTCTTGAATTACATTTTAAGGTACCACAAGATTTTACGACAAAAGAAGTTCAGTACAGCCTTTCCAACTAGCATGGTGCAGGGTATAAAAGGACAAAAAACAAAAAAAAAAAAAACAGAAAATAAATTGAATTAAAACAACATTTGCTGAAAGTTAAATAAAAGAAAAAAACATAAAAAAGAAAAGAAAATCCTCACAAGAATAAATAACACGAGCAAATATGTTTTTCCTTTTGCCTTACTTTTATGGCAACTCATATTTCAAGCAGTCACCATAAAACATTTACTAGCATAGAATGCTCGTACTTCAGCATTGGATTTGTCCTAAATTTGGTACCGTTTTTTCCTATTTTTTCCTATTTTTTTCTTAGCTTAGTTTGTACATTGAATTATGCCCCATTTCCCTAGAACTTACAGCATATTTTATTGGACGCGTTTAACAATTTTTGGTTGACCGTTTTCGGGGTTTTTTTATTAAAATTTTCTTTCCTTATTTTCGTTTCGTTTTTCTCCTTTCACAATAGCTAGCCAGTCATCTCTGTTGCCATAGTGAGTTTTGGAATAATTTATCTTTTACCACACAACCGTTATGTTCATTCATGTTTTCATTAGATTTTAATTCGTTATTTTCGAAAGAATTTTCTGTGAAAGTATTTCTCCCCTCCCAGTTTTTTGCTTAAAATAATGATTTCTGGCTTGAGTAAATATTTAAAAATCCCTTAAATTTGTTTTGCTCTGTGCAATATTTTCCATAAATAATCTTTAGTTTTATCGTTTAGGTTTTCCTTTCTCTTTTTTTCTTGGGGTTTTTGATGTATTTTTTCTGGTATTTTGGTTTGGTTTGTTGTTTTCTGCTTGCAAACCGATTTCAGTTTTCTGGTATTTCTCTTGTCTTTTCTGGCCATTTGACTGGTAGTCAATATTTTTTGGGTTTTCTGTTAAAATTTTTTACATTTTTCCGTTTTTTTTTTCATTTTCACATTTATGCTCTCGAATGCATTCATGATTTTTACTTAAAATGCCAAAAGGGATTGAATTTTAGAATCCATATTAAGGCATGGCTTTGCATATATTTTTCTGCAATATGAATGCATCAGCATTGACTGAGAAGAGCCGTTCACTAGAATTAAAATATTTCGAATATTTATCTTCGCAAAAGAATGCATATGGTTTGATCAAACATATTTAACCTTCCTATACCCGCGCGTTGGTCTGTGAGACCAATAATAGTACCTTGAAATAGTACCAAGGATATAGGATTTTCCATTGTCGGTCTCACAGACCAACGCGCGGGTATTGGTGTTTCACTTTTTGGCGCGGGTATAGGAAGGTTAATAGTCTATTAAAATTTTAATAACCAAACTTGCCATATTTTTCTACCATACTTTTCTCACAAATACGTAAAATATGTATGTTTTCTCAATGACCTGCTGAATTGAAATTTTAAATGAAAAGGAAAGTTCGATGAATTTTTATGATTTCGAAAGACAAGGTTACATTTCAATTAAAATTTCAGAGGACAGCTCAAATATGGTCATGTCATTCTTTATATTGGTACACACATATACTCGTATTGATTCTCTGCATTGGTACACAAATTTCTTTAAAAATACGTAAAATTGTTCTAAACGGTTGTAACACCATACGGTGGCTGAAAGTATAAATTAAAAGAGTTAAAAAGAACGTTGATAAAATGAAATAGAGTTCATTTCACGTCCACAGTCTACGACTTCTCTTACTATAAATGTTTGTTCAAAACACTTTCCATTTGTTCTATAAATTCTTTGAAATATTTTTGACATGAAATTTTGTTTTAACAGTTGGCCTGAAAAGTTCGTATGCTACGTAATAGTCGCTATCCTAGTCAGGATAGCCGACCTTGTACCATATACTAAAATACTGATGTTATAGTTGTGCCAGCCGACTGTTTGGTTTTTGTGTGATTTGGACTCGGTTCAACACCGTCTTGATTCTGGCGAGAAATGATGAAGCTATGTTTCACCCACTTCCACATACCAACGCGTAAATTCGTATTTTTTTTTATGGTAAACAGATATAAACTTTTCTTAGAATCATTAATTTGTTGTTGTTTGTGATTGTTTGGGGCTTGCGCGGGAGCCACTGTGATCTTCGCTTACCTAAAAATTCATACACAATATGTCCAACAAGTTCTTTTGATTTGCAACTATTTTGATCAACTTTACTTTGCGGTTATCCAAACGAATAAAATTTTTAGCTGTTGGTGCACATGTCGCCTCTTCTACACTTAATAAGCCACGACTAAATGACTGATTTTCCTGGTGCAAAGCCTAAATGATGTTTATCAAATGAAAACTTATCTTCAACAGTATTTATTAAACTTTTTTTTTGCCAGAACATACATATATAAAATCTGGATTACGACCTAATTTCTCACATCACCCATGTTGTGTGTATTAATTTGATACATAACTGGCGGGTAGTTTAAAATTTACTCCTAACGACAGATTTTAGAGAAACTTTTCATGGCAATTTTATTTACTTTTAGAGCTTTTGCCAGATATCTGTTGAGTGGAAGTCGCCGAGGAAATATTGTTTTATATTTCGTTTTGTTGGAGATGTCTGACCTGGGGTTTGAACCGTGGCCTCATGTCTTATACGCCAACGCACTACCTACTTGGCAACGGCGACTTTTTGCCAACATTTATTGATACAAGAAATTCTTTCTGATTAGTTTCTTTCAAGCTAACGAAAATTGGTTCACTTAAAATGCTCTGAAAACGCTTCTGTCATAGCACAGCAGCTGTAAATTTCAAAGCTTGAAAATTATTTTTTTTACTTTTTAATGTTTATTTAACGTATTCAATGCTAATGCAGCACTGTTAGAATGTGTTGTCTTAAAATATTAGAATTATAGAAAGCTTTTCTCCATATAAACGAATGAACTGCTCCCAAACGTGAAATTAGTTGCACTCGAATCTCGTCTTTATTCGTTTATTTAGTCGTTATGGCTTGTTGCACTGTTATGTTGAAACATTGTGGTAAAGTAAATTTTAAGTCTTGCTTTTTGGAGAAAAAGTCAGTAGAATGGTTCATAGACGGTAGCGCTTTTGATCGCACCATGAAGATTCCGGCCCGGAAATCCCTCCGAACAATATATATTTGGGGGTACATTGAAAGTTCTTGACTACATCTGGCTGTTTGTTGGCAGATCTATTGACCCACATGCGAGCTGCTTTCCTGAAGATAATTTGTGAATAGCAGCACATTTGTTTTCCAGTAATTATGCTGAGATTGTATTGAAAAATATTAAATATTGAAATTTTGAATAAGAAAACAAAGTCCTATCTAGTCAAAACAGCTACCAACAGGTCGAAAACCCTAGGTTGACTAATGTCTGCTTTGATATACTACAGAAATCGATTGCCCACAGTTTGGATTTGCTTTGCAAATCTAGCGTGAGCATTTTAAAAGCCACCAACGAAGACGCTACTAAGATTCCATTTGCGCCAGATCATTTAATTCGTAACTCCGTATGTTTCCAAAAAATTTTACGATATCTTGACAACAGATTACCAATAAACGGCAATATATCCGCTTAGTTTTTCGCCCAATCCAATTGTAGGGTATAGTTTTCAGGCAAAAATAAAAGACAAGACCAACAGAACATTCAAACTATTTGTTCATATACTCCAGACACACACTCATAACAATCACATCGATTTTAAAAGGAAAAATTTGTTTGGAATGTCCGATTTTTTTTTGCTGTAAACCATTTAGCATACAAATCGTTTCAATCTTTTTAGCTTTAATGGTTAAAAGCATTCACTCGTACCCGTTTTGGTAGTACACGTAAATCTGTGTGTGTGTGATTTTATGCCAGTTCTTGATTTTTTCTACATTTTTTCGGTGCAACCATAGTTGTTACGTTAGAAAAAAAATTTTCCCATTCTTGTTAGTTATTTACCCATACTGATGAAGTTGTGATTTTTGTTATGTTTTTTGAATATTTGAATTTTTAGCACAGATTTCATAGACCAAACAAACACCCATCTTTAGTTTTTCGCCGCTTTGAAATAAAAACAAAAAAAAAACTTTTGCGGTTTAGTTTTTATGTTTGTTATGTTCTCCCTGTTTCGGCTGACTAATATTTATATTTATGGTTCTATGTTTTTAATTCTTTCTGCGGTTTTTATTATAGTCTATCCATTCCGTTTATTTTTACAATTTTATTGGAGTTTTGTTTTTCCTCCCATAATTTTTTTTTTTTTTTTGGTTTGTCAATAATTTTTATGTGTTTGTTGATTCGCAATTTCACAAATAGTTCGTCCATCTCTCTCTGTCTTTTCTGTCTGTTTTTTTCAGTTGTAAGTAGTTTTGAGGTTCTGTTGTGTTGTACACGCTACATTTAATAATCACTAACTAAGACGCTGAACCTAAATACATACAACCATTCAGTCAGGGTTACGACCTAGCTTCTCACACCACTTATATTGTGTTTGTTAATTTTATCCATAAGGGGTGGGTGGGGAAATCTGCTAAGAGGAAGACATATTTTTCATATTTCGATTTGATTGAGATGTCTAGCCTGAACCTAAATACTTGACTAGAATTAAGACAAACAAAGATAAAGTCTTAAGCAGGCTTTCTGCATTTCTGTGCAATTCTCTTTTTTCAAGAAATCTGAACTAATTTTTCAAAATTTTAGGGAAATTAGAACGAAATTTTAGAGAAACAAAGAAATGTTTTTCGTCCATATGCAAAATTAAGCCTTTGTCCTGTATTGACTGTACCTTGCCCAATAAGTTTACAAGCAACACTTGATCTTCGCTAGTTAAACTTTGTTAGTTTCTTTAAGGAGAATAAAGCTGCTAAAGCTTCTTATTTAAGCTCCGTATTTTATGTTTCCCCTGCTGCCTTGAACAAGTTTCTAGAGGAGGCGTCGCACATTTATACAAACCACATTTTATACATACCATTGCCACAAAAATCTTTATTGGAATAGCTTGAGCTTTGAAGCCAACGTCAAGCTGAAGACATTCCCTTGAATACACAAAATCAATACAAAACAAAGTGGGTGGTGTTGAAATCGCTGTAGGTGCCGTAGTTTAGTAGGTAGTGTGTCGGCCTATTAGACGTGAGGTTTATACCATAGGGAAAATATTTCTTCGGCGACTTCCAATCAGCACATTTCTGGCAAAAACTCTCGTTTTTAAACTGTGGTGTGAGAAGCTAGGTCATAATCCTGAGTGGAGGGTTGTATATAAACAGCTAGCATAGTTTAAGTCGCAGGTAGTATGTTGGCTTATTAGACGAGAGCATGTGGTTCAACTCCTGGCTCATACTAGCCTTCGAACGAAGTTTAAAAATATATTTCTTTCGGCGTCCACCTCTCAACAGACTAGAACACAGTTCTCACCAAGGCAGGTTCGAACTCTTTGAGTTTTAATCAGTAAGTATGCTGTGGTGGTTGTCGCCGTATGTTAGTAGCTAGACGTGAAGCCACGGTTCAAACCCAAACTCGAACACCTCGAACGAAACGAAGTACGAAAAAATATTTATTTCGGCGTCCTCCTCTCAATCTGTCATCTGGCAAAAACTCTGAGAGTAAAATAAAAATTGCCATTAAAATGTTTCTCAAACATCTGTCGTTCGGAGTTGACTTTAGACGGCGGCACCTACAGCCACTTATGGATTAAAAATTAACACACAAAACATAAATGGTGTGAGAAGTTAAGTCATAATCCAGACTGAATGATTGTATTGACCAATTGTATATGAGGAAACGGGGTTTACCAACCACCTCTCAGTTATTTTTTAAGTAAATGCTGTCCCATAGATCAGCTATCACAAAAGTGATAATTTTTGTATAAAGCACGTTTGTGCTGTAAGGTGTACATGAATTCGGTTAGAACCGACTGGAGTTTTTATTTGTTTTTTTATTTCAAAAATACTCAACTTGATAATCTTGTTTAGGGTGTAATCACTTTCATGCGATTTTTATGATAATTTATTATGTGGTTGTGGTATTTTTGCTTCGTATTTCATTCAATTTATTCTCTTTCATTTAATTTTTTCTATCACAGTTTAAAGTTTTTGCCGCATAGCATTTTATAAAACACAATAGATTTATGGCATTTGATATGCTGCTGCTGATAGGAGGGTATTATATTATAAGCATTCAAATGAAATTAATTGTTATTTTAGTTATTTGCTTACGCTGGTGACAAATAATTAATCAATTGTGTGATAATCACTTGAAAATATTTGAAAGAGAAAAAAAAAGAAAAATTAAACAATAAACGCGTTTAATTGCAATTTACAACAATTATGCGTTATAAATTAGAAATTAAAGAAGAATTTTTTTTTGTATTCGCTCCATGATTTAACAGCGATACGATTGCATCATATTGCAGTCAAGTGTTAGGCTTTGTAAACAAAAATGCGTCATTTTGCTGAATCGTAAAGAGAGCATGTATTTATGAGTTGGGACATCACTATTACTTTTCGATTTATAATAGAAAGCTATTGCATTAGCATTTTGGTTCATTGTGATTTATTGAAGTTAACTTGCCTAAAGCAGCTTAGCAAATTTCACAGTGATGATTGTAATGTCCATGGTATTAAAGATTTAAACATTGAAGATTTAAAACATAAAGATTTAAAACATTCTATTATTGGAATTCAAATTATGAAGCGTAAATCCTGGCACTATCATAAATAAAGAATGGGCCATTTAAAAGTTTAAATTTAAAAATGCTATAAAACAAAAACCGTTTGAAATTTTGCCAAGTTTATTCTTTTGTTGTGAAGTACAATTGTTCCGGTTAGAAATGGAATTTTATTTCATTCATATGGCTGCCGCGGCTGGTCTCACAGTCCTTCATTCGATCGTACCAATTTGCATTCACTTTTTCGAGTGTGTGGGATCGTATTTCGGCAGTGGCATCGCGAATGTTGGCCTCCAAATGCTCACTTGTTCCTTGTTAGTCGGCATAACTTACTTACTTAATTGGCCACTAACAACTCGATTAATGGATTTCGGCTTGCCGCAACACATCCTTCCATGCGCCTCTGCTTGTTGCGCGCCTACGCCAGTTGGTCACACCAATCGATGACAGGGCTTCCTCGATTTGGTCCTTCCAACGGATACAAGAACGTCCTCTTCGCCGCAGATCCCCGCATCAAATATCAGTCTCGCCGGAGCATCCATCCTCGGTATGACACTTTTCTTTAACCATGCATTCTTGGCAACAAATTCACATCACCATTTCGGCTAATTAAACGACCATCAAACGTTTGATGCAATAAATCGATTGTGGTACCATTCTGTTGAAGCCAAACATCGTTCACATTAATACCACGAAAATGGGTACAAAAAACAAAAACGGTTATCATGTCGCGATAACTGTCTCCATTGACCGTAATTGTTGCTCAGTCTTCATTTTCAAAGAAATATGAGCTACTGATGCCTCCGCTCCACAAGCCGCACCAAACAGTCACTCGTAATGGTTGATTTTCTGGGCAATTTTGTTTATTAACGTACCCACCCACCAAGATGAAAATAAGCTTCAAACGAAAAGATGATTTTTTTCAGCAAAATCGACATCATCGTGTAGTTTCTCGTTGGACCAATAAATCTCACGTTGCTCAAGCGTAAAACGATTCATTACGTTCCGTGGAGATAACATACCGAATTTTGTAACAGAATAGAATGATGACATAAGTATTGTTACATTCGAAATAAGCGATGATTCAAATTTAAACCGATAGATGGCCCAATTGATAGAAGAGCTAGTTAAGTGGTCTTGTTTTCTACTCAGATGAATTCATAAGCAGGGAATTTGGTTCACACATGAAGGTAAAAGTGATTGATATTGTCTTGAGGTTGGTATTTACTATCTTCTGCCTCTGACACATGCAGCAATACTGACAGCTTCACCATTTGCAACATTTTTCTACTTCAATAGTTTATGAGGGCTTAAGATTATGTGAACAATAGAAACTCTTTTCAAGCTTTTTAGCTTGGCCAGATTTTACATAAACAATGCTTTCTTCTTGTGTAGACATCTCTGTTGTACTTCAGGACACAAGATATTACATTTCCATTTCAACGCATGTGAACATAATCTTAAAAACTCATTTCAAGCTTAAAAATAAATGTAAAAAAGGATTTAAAATAGATTATGTTTCCTTGTCATATGATTGATCCTTAATAATCCTTTTTTTCCCTCAACAACAACAAGCAAAAGTAAATTGAAAAAAAGAGCAGATTTAATGAGTTTTGTAAATTTAAAGCAATAAAAATTAGAAAAAGAAGACAAACAAACCAAAAACCTTGACCAAAAATTGTTTAAGTCTTAAGCACGCATACAGCAATACATAACTAAACAAATACTTATACAAACAGCAAAATAAACATCTAAAACAACAACAACGTAATGCAATATTTTATTGCAAGTGTATGTATAACTAACAACGAACGAATGAATGAACGAACGAGCGAACAAGAAAGTGTCATTAAAATGTATTGCTTCACAGATTGTTTAAATGCATTAGCAAGGAATACATATGTATGTGTTTATGTGTAAGTGTGCGTGAAGGAGTTATATATACATATGTACGTATGTATGTATGCTTATACGTATGATATGAAATTCAATGTTAACGTTTCAGTTTTTATTTTTGAAGAGATAATGTGACATTTTTGTGGTTCTTTCGTTAGAATTTCTTTCATGCTTTTTTCAATTTTAATTTTATGGGTTTAGTTTTGGAAACATTAAAATGGAAAAACATGCATTTTCTTTATACTTCGCTTTTTAGTTTTCATTTAATGGCTTAAAATTTTATTATCGTTTTTGCTTAACAGAATATTAATTTTTGTTCGTATTCATGTTTTTAGCTGCAACAGCATTTTAAATAATTTTTTAAATCATCGTTTAAAAAAATAATCATGAAAGACTGTTTAAAGCATATTCGAAAATCAATATCAATAATTTGTATTATATTGTAAAAACATACTTTTTTTGAATTTTATTCCTTAAGATAAGTACTTTATAAAGGGATTTTAATATTTTTTACTAATTTTCTATGAATTTATCATTCAACAACTATTATCGCTTAAAAGCAAATTTATTCAAGTGGAATTAATGACAAACTGATATACTAAGATTAGAACATTCTTTCATGATTATCGCTTGTTTACAATATTATTTACAAATTTTAAATTTTTATTGCTTTAATCGTTTGAATTACGAAACCCTCGATAGTATTAGAAATCTATTATTCATGGAGCCCGGAGTCTTTATCACAACAAGCAATTGAAGCGGGCACTTTCCTTTAGGCTAGGCTTAGAACTTTTCTTATTTGATTTATTCTTTACATCGAGCTTTCGATAAAGCAGTTCGTACATATTACATGAAGTCGCCGTAGTCTAGTAGGTAGTGTGTTGGCTTATTAGACGTAAAGCCAGGGTTCGAGCCCCAGGCCAGACATCAAAACAAAAATACAAAAAGTATTTCTTCGGCGATTTCCTCTCAGCAGATTTCTGGCAAAAACTCTGAGAGTAAATAAATTGCCATGAAAAGTTTCTCAAAAAATCTGTCGTTCGGAGTCGACTTTAAACTGTAGGTCCCGCCACTTATGTATAAAATTAACACACACAACATAAGTGGTGTGAGAAACTAGGTCAATAATCCTGACTGAAGGGTTGTAATGACCAATTATGTATGTATGTACATATTACAGCATGTGTGTAAGTATGTATGGGGTTTAAATTTGAACCATCGATTATTTTGAGTCTGGCAATACTTATGTCATTCTTTTCTGTCGCAAAACTCAGTATATTACCTCCACTGAACGTAATGAATAGATTTACGCTTGAACAACTTATTTACTGAAAATTTATTTCCAAACAAAGACAAGTTTATTGCTAAAGTTCGTGAAACTGGTTTCATATTTGATGCCAATAGAAGTGAGCTTGCTCATACATGGCGTATACCCGAAAATATCAACATCAACTCGTCGTTGTTCTCAAAAATGGAAAATTTCACACACCAGTTTTAGTCGAATTTTGCGAAAAGGTCGCGGTATGACGCCTTACAAACTTCAATTGGTTCAAGAGATGAATTCACATCGTTTCGCCTGCTTTGTTTGCGTTCCGCTAGATGAGCCACGAGAAACTCTACGATGATGTCGATTTTGCCAAAAAAAAAATCATCTTTTCGGAAGAGGCTCATTTTCATCAGAAAACCCATACGTGGTCTTACAGAAGCCAATGCACCCATTACGAGTGATTTGGCTTGTGCGGCTTCTGGACCAGAGCCATCACTGGCCCATAGTTCTTTGAAAAGTTATTGGACACACCTATCGCACCATGATAAGCGATTTTTTTTTGTGCCCTCTCTTCATGGTATTGATGTGAACGATGTTTGGTTTCAACAGAATGGTGAAACTTGCCATACATCTCATGCTACAATCGATTTATTGCGTCAAGCGTTTTATGGCCGTTTAATTAGCCAAAATGGTGATGTTAATAGGCCGCCAACGAGCTGCAATTTGACACCGTTGGACTATTTTCTGTGGGTCGCCGTTAAAGAAAAGTGTTAATCCGATAAACCAGAGACAATTGAGCATTTCAAGGGCAACATCTGCGATGCTATTGCCCAGTTACGAACCCTTAGACTTGAAAAAGTACATGAAAATTGGTCGAAGCGAATGGGTAGTCATTTGAATGAAATAATATTCCATTTTTATACTTCACAATAAAAAAAAAAAAAAAATAAATAAATTGGTAAAATTTTAAACCATTTTTGTTTAACTGCATTAACAATTCAACAGTGAGTTCTAGAAGTTGCCAAACCGAAAAAACTTTATATAGATAGATTGAAATGTAACGTTATCAGTCAGTTGTAGTAAAAACACTGTGGAGACATAAAAAAATTGTAAGCTTTGAAGTAAAAGGATCGAGTGATAAACTTGTTAACGTGGTGTCATCGGTTAAAATGTGTTACAATGTTGCTGTATGCAAACAGTTGTAATAAAAATTATGGATTCCCAACTTTGTTTGAACAGTTCCAAGAACTTACAATAATTCTTAAGCACACTTAATTAATGTTTGTGTTCTTATTTTTCCAAAATGAAAAGATATTTTCTAAAGAAATAACTAACTAACTAAAGAAATAACTAACTATCTAACTTTCTCCAAGCCTATGCTAAAGTTTCAAGAGTTTTTATATTCCGTACCACAAGCATTAGATCTTCTTAAATACTTTATTGGTGCAAAATTGGCAAATTATCAAATGTCACAGCTGTATAAAGACACAATTCTCAAGTATTGTCAGTAATTCTATTTGTTAAAAAAAAGTTGAAGCAATTTTATTAATAATTCTCTTAAACACACGCACACATATAGTTAAGAAACTTTTGAGCAGAATTAAAGAATATGTGGGCTTTTGAAATGGGTGAACCTTTATCAATATTAATTATAAGTGTCTTAATATATTAGTAACAATTACACATGATGTCATATGTCACAATCAAAGAAAACAAAATAAAAACCAACTTAAGAAGACAAAAGAATAAAAAGAAACTGAAAGTGAAATAAGAAATAAGTAAAGCGAAAAACGCAAGAGCAAAAGTTCTATGCCAAATGACACAGTACGATGGATGAATGCTTGGACAGACTAGGCTGGGTCTTATGGTATGTTATAGAGGGGGTTTGATCTTTAAATGAAAAAACAAAAAAAAAAAAAAAAAACTTTTTTCCTCACTGTTATCTTCGATTACATTGAAGCAAAAAAAGTGGAAGAAGTATAACAACAATAAAAAACAATAAGAACGAAACTTTGAAACCAACCTTAGCAACAACCATTGTCTTCATACTCAATCTTCATCATTTCCATCCGCATCATGTAAAGTTATAAATTAAAAGTAAATGCCGCTCATGACACAAGGCTACGAAAAGAAAAAACACTACGCCTTGATACGTTAAGGCACACGCATATTAAAAAGTTCTACATACAGCCTGTAACTAAGTCAGGGTTGGTATGTATGTGAGTGTCAGCAGCAAAAAAACGGGGAGCTGTTGAATTTTTAACACACCCCCCCCCTATAAAAGAAAAGTTTTTACAAAAAGTCAGACTAAAGTTTCTGTAAATGCTCACTTCTAAAGTGTTCATCTTTTTCTCCGTTTTTTCTTGTTCATCGCAATGCAACGCCTACAAAACGTTGTGTAAGAGGGCATGTGAAATATTTTGTAGCATGCTACAGAGCTAATGTCAGTTAAAGAGCTAACTTTTCAATAAGTGTACTACAAGGCGATGATATTTTATTTATTCTCCATTACAACTTTAATAAACACGAAAATATAAAAACAAAAATCTGACATGAATTGGACATTAAAATTTCTTAGCCAGAATTACGATCTAGTTTCTCACACCACCCATATTTGAGTGAAGCATCATATGTATCAAACTCCAACCCTGCATAACTATCAGACTTTCTTCAGGAACTTTTTCCAATTAAATCATTGAATTGATTTCATTGTGGTTTTATTGTGACCACTCACATACGTTGAGAAATTAAAACTTGGTTCTTCTAAGTATATGTTAGCTTCCTTATACTGATTGTAGTCGCAAAATCTATCGCTATCTTGAGTGTGCTGTTTGCACTTGCTTCTGCGCTGCCATTTATTGCCACAATACTGTTTACCACAAAGCAATTAACGTATTCGACTGGTTGCCTTTGTATCTTAATGCATTGATGTTACTATGATTTCTGAGAAATCGGAAGCTGTCAAATTAGCAATTCACTCCTTGAATGCCTTCTGAACAGAATCTAAATCTAAAATCTAAATCTATGAGACTGAATAGTAAGAATGAATGATATGTATTCATTTAAAGGATTAACCCTTCCGTTGTACAAGAGACTGATTGAGCGACAGAGCTTATTAAGTATAGAATAAAGTATTCAGAAACCGTGGCAAAATTCTAAATTATTTTCGAAAATATCCGCCATCGAAAGGTGTGCTCAATTTAATTTGTACAGAAAGTACAGAGGAAATGACATAGCAATGCTATCGGTATATATCCGAACTTAGTAATACTTTCGATCAGGCGGCCGCCTCCTACGAGGTTGTCTAAAATTGTTCGCAGTGTTGTCTGAGCAAGCTGAACTAGTTAGTGATGAAAACCTTCACTATATCCCTGAAATTTTAAGAATTCAGAGTCACGCTTGCCAAATTATCACTAGTCTAAATTGCACGTACCTATGCTTGGAAAACCTCATTATGGTGTGGTACCAGAGGCCTAGTTTCTAGGATTTTCTATGTAGCAGTCCAATCCAGTTCTCCATGTTTAGAACCATCGGTGTAGCAGCAAGTTCAAACGGTCGTCTGTGATATGCATTCTTTTGATCAAGAATTTGCAATTGCACAGAATTTGGTAACGATTAATAGGTATTTTTCATTAGGGTTCCAGTGTTCCAAGATAGTACTGTGGTGACTGACTGATTTGTGACTTTGTTTGATCCATTGCTTTATAAGTGCTGCATCATTTAGAATTGGTTTGATAAATATTGCTATTTCCAAAGCTTTTGTAGGTGATGACCTAATTGCACCATTTGTCCCTTAGGAAATATTTAAACTCCTATTAGATTCGAAAGTGCTAGAGGTGGAGAAGAGTTCTTATTCTCTTACGACTTAAATTATTTAGCAACGATGACACCTTGCGGTGTTTAAAGACGAATATGCGAAGAGGTATTTAGTATCGTTTATTTTGTGGCCTAAAGTTGCCGGAGTCTAGTATGGCTTATTACAAATGAGGCCACGGTTCAAACACCAGGTCAGACATCTCCAACAAAGCGAAATAAGAAAAAATATTTCTTCGACTACATCCTCTCAGCATATTTCTGGCTATAACTCTGAGAGTAAATAAAATTCCCATGAAAAGTTTCTGAAAAAATGTGTCTTTCGTAGTCGATCTTAAATTGTAGGTCCCGCAAGTCATGTATAAAATGAATACACATAGCATAAGTGGTGTGAGAAGCTAGATCGTAATTCTGATTGAAGGATTGTAATGTCAAATAATTTTGGTATGTATTTTGTAGTCAAGATAATGACGAAATGAAAGAGAGTACTTCACTGTAGAAGAATACATTGCTATGCTGGTTGAGGTACTGGCATTATGATATAAGTCTTACATTAGTAAGTCCATGGGGAAACGATGTATCATTCGGGAACTGTTAAAGGCCCTTTTACAAACATACATACACAATTGGTCATTACAACCCTTCAGTCAGGATTACGACCTAGTTTCGCCCTTTTGCTAAGTAGTATTTTTTCTTAACCATCGTGGCGAATGGTAGAAAATATGCGCTGAAAATAGTTCTTAATTTAGGTTACGATATGGAGACTATGAATAATTCTTTTGTGCCTTTAAGTCATTTACGATGTTTGTTAGGTTGTTTCTAATCGGTTAATAATTTTAAATAAATATTTTCAATATGCATTCCTTTAACTTATAAATAAATTTACGGCATTTAAATTTCGTTGCAACTGTAAACAAAAACTCTGTCTCAATTGTAGTGTGTAATTTTCTGCTTGTGAGACTGTCACTGTAAGTGAATAGAGATCATCATGGGGGAAAAATTATTGCGGTTTTACCCCACATAACATCAACAGTAAATAGCAGGGCGAACAAAACTCAACAATGAGATGAAAAACTTTTTTCCTTTGACTTGTTTCTTTTCCTCTACAAGTCTCACTAAAAACATTAAAAAAACAAGAGGGCTGTAACACCCTCTCTTTGCAAAATGAGTAAAAAAAGAAGGAAAACAGAATGAAAAAAGTACGTACAATGTATGTACATTTTATGTATTTAGTACCAAACAAATTTCAGTGAGTTTTTCTTTTGTATTCCTCTCCTTAACTATCATGATTGTCAGGCCTTTGGCAAAAAAAAAAAAAAAAACTTGCCATGATTTATGGCTTTTTATACCCATTCATACAATTCAGTCAGTTAGTAAGACACGATGTATGTACATACGTATATACTCGGTATTTCATTCATTTTTTTCGTCTGAATTTTCCATTTTTTTCAATCAGCGTCAAGTGGGCAGCAGTGTTTTGTCTGACTCTTCATGTGATACTTTGAAATGCAATTTTATTTATTCTCTTATACTCCTGATCTTATTTGTTTAACTACAAAATAATTTGTGTTTTAATTTGTGTTGCTTTAACGGAGAAATAAAAATCAAATAGAAAATATTTTTCTTTTTCATCCTGTTGAAATTCATATTTTGTTGTCTTCTTTCTATTACGTTTCACTTGTCCGTTTTTCATTTCAAAAGAATTCTAGTTCGTGTTCATTTGTAACGCTTTGAATTTTCTGTCAGTGTAGAGACGACATTGTTTTGCTGTTTGTTTTTATAGTCGTAGTCATAGTCACATCACAGCCATTATAGCCATCTTGTTAGCATAATGTCAAGCAAAGTTGTCATTTTATTTGTCAGAGTATGTGTGTTGCTACAAATGTCGGTGCTGCCTGCAAATTTAATGCCTCTCTGCATACACTACATACTGGTATGTGTGTAAAGAGCAGGCCAGAATTTTTTGTTTATTACGGGTTAAGGCTAGGAAAAAAAGGAAGTTTCTTTTTGGGGGCATAATAAATAGGGAGTAGTTTTCATTTAATGAGAGGAACACAAAAAGTAAATGATGTGTGTTACAATTACTGGTCTGCCAGAGAAGACTTTGTTTGAATCCACACCACACCTCACCACAACCAAAAGGGAGTTTTTGAGAAAATTTTTAAAGTAAAATATAGAAGTTTTAGGTTTTATTCCAATTTATTCCAAACAGTAACAGAGTATAAGGAAATTATGCCATTTATGCCGAAAACCGAAATATTAATGGATCAACAACATGCGAATATATTGTGTAAGCAAAGACTAGGCTTTCATATAGAATTTCGAAAATTTATGAAAGGCTTAATAATAATTCCGTAGAAACATTTACGACAGTTTTTTTTAAAGTAAAATAAACAAATAATGTGCTGACATTCTATATTTTCAAACCTATTTATTGTGGGTTATATGAACTGATGACCAAAGGCTTCTTCATGCAGTAATTAAAACAAAACGAAGACACAATAAACTGTACAATATTGAAAATTGGAATCTATTTTAAGAGCTATCCTGTTATATTTGCATTATTTCATACAATTTTTTTATTCTCAGAAAGGTTAGGTTGCTGGTTAGTTAGTTTGGATCCAAAAGCAGGACTTATTTCTTATTAGCTAAAAGTTCCTCAGTGACAATTATACCTACCGTTTCACATTGTTACGTTTTTGCCTTTTAAAAATGTTTTAAATATGAGCTCGTAGATTGCAAATAAAATAAAAATAAGTTTGTGTTTAATTTTAATTAAAATTCTTTATTATTTATTTATTTATTTATTATAATTTCTGTGTGCTACTGTTCACAACTTGATGTAATAACAACAATTGCCTTATTTGTTAGTCCTCTGTTTACACTCTTTGCATAAACAATAACAATTACTAGACAATTGTTCGACAGATCTTTGTAACGGAGATCTTCAAACTACGATTACTCTCTTCAAACACATTGCGTCTTCACACAAGACTGACTGAACTTTTACTACTCAGTTGCCTGCTTTGCCTTGTCTTGTATATGGCAACGTAAACAGTCAGATAAATGTTCTTGAAGGCAAATGTTAGTGGCTTCGCCTTCTCTAGATCTCTATAAATGTAAACATCGTTGTTTCATTATTGTTGTTTGTGTATTTTGTTTACATTTATTCTTGTAGTGTTTGTTGTAGTGTTTGTTGTTGTGTTTTTGTTTACTTGTTTATCATTTTTTTATGCTGGTGTTTGTTGTTATATTACGCAGTGCAATAATTTGTAACCAAGTTTGTTGTTTTTGTAGCTTTTGTTTATAATTTTAATGTTAAACGATCTAAAAGCAAAACCCCATTATCTATATTTTTCCATTACAATGGAAAATTTGATGGTCGAGTTCTTACCCTAACTACCTCAGTCTAGATTCGTTCTATCAAACATCCATGGTTGCAGATGAATTTTACTCTTTAGGTCACCAAATTTCGGAGCATGTTGAAATAACAAATATGCTCATTAAGGTTTATTGCTGCACCCATAAAAGGAATATCAAATAAACAGCGCTTGAAGTACTGTAGGAGAAATATGTTTCTAAAATTACGTTCATTTAATGGACGAAATTTCAGAACTTTCACTGTAATAAGAAACCACAATAAATCGATTTGCATCGCATTGACAAAACGTGCGGCACAATGGCCTAATTTTGATGAAATCCAACTTTTTTAATTTAATGAATAGAATGCCTAGAGACAACTTTCAATATTCGAGCAGCATTACTTTTATATTTTGCACAAAAATGCATGAGGCTATAACTCTGTGCACCGTAGTGATTAAATACTTACGTTGTGCAATCATAAAAGCCTTTAAAAGAATTCACGAAATAATATTGAACTATAGCCGGTTAAGTAAAGACACAGTTTATTTATTTATTTATTTAAGTCAATGGACAAATTCCTTACTGACTTATAACAAAAATAGGTACGAATAAAATTAAATACAATTACAAACAGCTTCTTCAAAAATACAAATAATCCTAATATATATTATAAATCTTTCTGGAAGTCTGTTTTTTTGTTTGTTTGTTGGTTTGTTTGTTAGCCAATCACGCCTGAACGCCTGGACCGATTTTCTTGAAATTTAGGATATAGATCGAGCTTTTGTCGGTACAGGTTATAGGCAACAAATCTTTTCAAAACTTTGACCCAAAGGGAAAATGGGACAAAGGGAGAAAAAATGGGCAAAATTAGTACTTTTATACATAAATGCTGTAGTTTATCTGTTTTATATGTAATTTTTTACGATTTAGCTTGGTTAAGTTTCCCAAATAGCTATTGGAGGTGTTCCGTTTCAAAAATTGGACCAAAAGGGGTCCAAAAAGGGGGAAAGACTTAATTGATTATAACAAAAAAAAAATGCGTTTTTCAAAATTATATGATTTTTTTTTATTGTCTTGAAAATTATAAATTTTAATTATTTTTTTTTAATTTTTTTGATGTTAAAAATTCAAACGACAATTATATTCTAGCTCTCTGGATACAATATTCGACTCTTTTATAGTTTAAAAATAACATTAAGACCGACACTTATATTCTAGCCTTCTTATTACAATATTCGGTTCTTTGTATATAGTTTAACCTTTATGTCAACAGATAAAAAATTATACGTACGTCAAAAGAAGCATACCCGGGTATGTTCATACATTTTATATGGAATTTCTTTTGTTGCTAAGCTTATTTCTGTTTTACTTATGTTTTGTAGTTGCATTGTTTTGTTTCTGTTTAAGTTTTGTTTTGTTTGTGCTTTGTTGCTACATTATTGCTCATCCAAATATATCCAGCTTCCATGAGCGTGCGGCATTTTTGGGACATAAGCCGCTTTATACGTTTCGACAACGGAAACACCCATCAATAGCGTAGAAAAACCCACAAAGCTACAGCCATAACCAACTTATATTTAATGCTGAATGATAATCTACGCAGCAATTAGGTACCAGTTCCAAACATGATAGTTGATGAGCAGTTGAATCCCTACCGTGGTGGTACTGGGTTTACCCAATACATACCATCGAAACCCGCCAAGTACTCCGCCTCATCCTATCCAATGAAGGGACAAATTTATACTGGATTGGCCGCATTCGGCGAACGGGAAAAAACCGTATGCGAGAGGGTAGTAAAGGACTTGTGCGTCAATCTTTTTCGTGGAAGTGGACGGAATATTGTTTGTGATAATTTCTTCACAACTTATAACTTAGCGAAAAGTTTAATGATGAACAGCAGTTTATCAATGTTAGGTACAGTGAACAGAAGACGAGTCTTTGTTTGTACCACCATATTTCGCTTTATCTAAAGGACGGGAAGTAGAGTCAACTACATTTGGTTCAGTAACAATACCTTGTGCTCTTACATCCTAAAAAAAAATAAGTCGTTCATACTTCTTTCCACAATGCATTATTCATGCGAAGTGCAAGGTCCAAAGAAAAAGTCGCTCAAGATCCTAGATTACAACAAATATAAAGGTGGCGTCGATAATATGGACAAGCCTTTAGCAGAATATACAACAAAGCGAAGAACAAATAGATGGCCCTTGGCTTTCTTCTACAGTATACTAGACGTCGCTGCCCTTGCAGCATACATAATTTACGTTGAGGATAACCCAATGCCAAAAGCTTCCACAAGCCGCCGTAGAATGTTCCAACACAGCCTCAGCGAACAACTGGCGAAGCCGGAAATAGAAAACAGAGCCAAAAATAAAAATTTTTTCCACACGCAATGCTATTGAAGCCATATATGGGGAATTTTTGACCGTAAGATGTGCTGCAGATGAAAGCGTGGAAGAACGTGACAGCACTGGTAGAATAAAAGCGAAAGGTAATTGCTACATACGGTACAAAACGTCTGCCAACCAGAAAATCCTGCACGTTATGCAAAAAGCCCGTGTGTGCAGCTCACTCAAATAATATGCCGCAATGTAATAAATGCATTTACGAAAAATTAGTATGTAATATTTTTTTATTTTTTCTTATATTTGATTGAATTTGAATTTTATTTTATTATTAAGATCTTGTAAATTTTACTCAATAAACATCCAATATAAACATATTTTCATATATTTCATTATACATACCCAGGTATGTAACTGTTGACGTAAGGGATAGAAATGAAAAAATGGCTATATCGTTGGCCCCCATCCCCCATTTTTACTCAAGTCTAGCAATAAGGTAGAAAACACTACTAGTGATGATATCATGAAATTTCAGGTTAATACAGTTATTACTTCCTGAGATACGGCGATTTAAAAACACAAAACATACCCGGGTATGTATCTGTTGACATAAAGGTTAAAAATAACAGTAAGTAAGTAATTTAAAAGAAAATAGTTGATAATTTTGGATGATAGAAAATATTAATAATTAGAATTAAAGCAAAATAAGAATTATAGTAAGTAATAATAAATTAAGTAATAAGAAGAATTAAAGCTAAATTAAGGAATGTAAATATAAAGAGATAAAGAAAGTATTAGGGTAGTTCGTAAACATGTAACTAAAGCGGCCAAAAACGGGCAAATTGAGTGCATTTATATTTAGGACTTAGAGTATTCAAAAAACTGTCCGAATAATTTTGAAAAATTGCATTTCTTAAGAAACCGGTTTCAAAACCGGTTTCGAAACCGATAAACCGGTTTTTTATTTATTGTTATTTTTAATGCAAAAATTACCCAATAATAATTTTTTTTAATTTTTTAAACTAATCCAAACTACATAACCCGCGAAACGCCGGGTACAATCTGTTAGTTGTTACAATAAAAATATGAAAATTTATGAATTAAGAAAAACAATAATATTCCGTTTTATAACGCAAGAATTTAAAGAAAAATCAACAAAGTCTGATAAATAATTAAATTGACGGCAAATTCTAGTTAACGGATCAGCAACAGCATAACCCTGACACAAAAGGCAGTCTGACGCTATCAGTAAAGTGCGTTTAATTTGTGAAAGTTCATCAAAGTTGTTTGCAGCCTAGCAATGCTATAATAAAATGCAACACCTTACTGTACTGACAACTACAGTGGTTCAGTTTTGATCATTTAGTTCGAACAATTTTTTTCTGTTTTGTCAGATTAGAATATTTCTCTCGTCATAGTCTAGTAGGTAGTGTGTTAAACCTCTGGCTCGGGCATGTTGAACACCATGTAATATGAAAAAAATATATCTTTCGGCGACTTCCTTTAATCAATCTTCTGGCAAAAACTCTGTGAGTAAATCAAGTTGACAAGAATTTATCGTTCAGAGTCGATTTTAAACTGTAGGTGCCACTAACCATTGATAAAATTTATACACCTAACAACGGTGTCGTGCAGCAATTTAACAGGGACAATCGGGAAACCTAAGCTCTGTAATATGTCGAAGATTGCGAACTTCATGCCGGGCCGTGCAGCAATTTAACAGGGACAATCGGGAAACCTAAGCGCTGTAATATGTCGAAGATTACGAGCTTCGTGCCGGGCCTAGGCAATTTCTAATAAAATTCCTATGTCCCGGGACCTACCTTTTGTAATGTAAAATTTCCCTGAGAAATAAAATACATTTGTTAGGGACTTAATCGTAGTCTGGTGGAGCAAGTAAATCAAGAGATTTTTAGAAAAAATTGCGCCACTTATCAAAAATTGCACCGCTTTCAAAATTGCCATTACGTCCGCCTAAAAACACTGAATTGGTCTGGCAGGCTATAAGAAAGAAATAAACCATCGTGTCACGCATATTAATCTGGCACATCAAGACATCAAGGTTAAAAGTCCTTAATAGACACTTAATTGTAAGTTGTCGATATCGACTACTCCTTTGTTATACAGTCGAAGAAGCTTACTACTTCTACTTTATGCCTTTGCGAGCAAAGGCTTCTAAATAATGATTCAAAGGCTAAAAAAAAGCTTCTAAATATCAACGACCAGATCAACGACCAACTTCTAACTAAAAGAGACCCATAGGAATTGTAGATGCCATTAGCAGAATTCATTACAACAAAAGCTCTATAAACGATAACATCTCCCCGGATCTCCTACAGTCAAATCCCTCTACTGGTGTTGAGTTTATGTTTCCATACAATAATAATAGCTTCCAATAGAGAAAAATTTTGATGTCAGTGCAATGTTATGACCACTAGGAGGTGCTTAAGATGATTTTCCATTAAGGATCAGATTTCCTAGTTTCCATGTACATATACAGTGAGCGTTAAAAGAAACTGTACAATATGGATAAAATTGTAACGATCATCAAACTCAACTTTTATCACTTAAGGAGAGTGCCCGAAAAAATTTGACAATATTTCGAAATTTTTTGTAATTTTTTTTTTCAATTTTAAAAACTAGAAATTTATTAATGGATATTTTTTTTAAATGTATAGTTTCTTTTGACGCTCACTGTATAGTCTGTGTTATCCCCTGTGGCTAATTTTATGAAATCAATTAAAGTGAATGCAGGAAACTTGATATTTTTCTTTTAAGTGTGTGTCCAACATACTTCAAAAGGTTACAATTGAATCATAAATTCAAAAGACTGTATTTTTTGATATCTTTTTACCATCACTTTCATTTTAAATAATTAAATTTTATTCGCACTATAACCACTACTTAGGAATCATAATGCTTTTTATTTGACAATTTACCAAAAACTTTTCGTTGCAAAAAATTTTTTTAAAGTGTCCTTTTTTTATGTTACTGTTGCCACATGAATACAATTTTTATTAACCGCAAACTGATGGTAGGAGTCAAACAAAAAGAAAAAAATTAAAAAAAATCCCACAAAAATAAAAACAAAAATTGAAGCAAAAAAAGTGTATCTCTTGAGTGCATTCCAAAAGGCAAAACAAATTTACTGGCAGTCCATTGATATAAAACAGCATTTAATTTGCAATTAAAAATTATTTCCCTCAATTAAAATGTACGATTACAAGTATGTATGCATGTATGCATGAGCATGAAAATGTATTATTATTACACCCTCTCTTAGGACTTTTTTTTGTGTTCGTTTGTTTATTTGTATCTCTTGGCAACACAAAAGAAAACCGTAAAAAAAATGCAAAACAGAAAGTGAATAAATGAGAGGAGCCCATAAAAATCAAACCACAATTACATGCATAATATTTGTTGTAATTGTTTGTAAATGATGCTGTTGCTGCTGCTGGTGTTGCATGATGCATACGAGTACAATCAAGTTGATATGAAATGAAATAAATTAATGAATGAGTGAATGAATAAATAAAAAACTAAATGACTGACTGACTGCTAAGTTGGTTGCATAGACGAATGAATGGATGGATGGCTGGATGACTGTTTGTTGTAAGAAACCCAAACATTTTACACTCGTTCATCATCTTCAAGTCGAAGCATATACAATTTCGTTTTAATGATTATACCATAAGTATTACCAGAGGTTATATTTAGTGCTGCATTATAAAGTTTCTTAGTCTGTCGTATTTTCTTAAATGAAAGTAAATTCGGAATTGAATTTTATTCGAATTTGTTTTTAAATTAAAAAAGCCGCTTTAGCTGCATATGAAATATGATTGTTTTTAAAGCCGACTGGCACCAGTGCTACTAAAAAGGAAATCAAATTTAATGGTTTTATGTTCAGCAATTACGTGGCAACAACTCAAACATTAGAAATAACATGAAAGTGAAATTTGTTCTTAGAAGTATGGCTATTTTAATTAAAAGAAACTTACTTAACCATTTAGGACTTCAAAAGGAAGTATATCGTATAACATAAAACTAATAGAAGAGATATTTGCCTCTGATTTAGTAGATATTATATGGTACTCTAGGATTTTTTATTCCATTGGCAAACCATCTTCAAAAATGTCTTCTTTCTAACTCCTTAAGGTTGGGGACAAAATGAAAGAGGTTTAGTGTAAGAAAAGAAAATAGAAACAGTATGGGCAGATGTTTTGTGCCAGCCTGAGGCTTCTCAAAGGAACTAAAGCAGAAACAAAAAATAATGTTACGTTTTAGCATTTATAAAAACAAGTTTTTCTTAAAGATTCCACCATTACGTACTCACTTAATTGGATTTTACAATCAGTTTGTCGGATTACAATCTGCTTCAACACTTCTTACCACGAACCTCAGCAATTTGTCGTTAAATACCTGCATCATCGGAGCATAGCCTTCCATGTGGACGATAACATCGAGTGAAATTAGATTCTGGATGTTATTGTGCCAAACATTGTTCCCTCGTTTTGCAGGGCACGTGCAATATTGCTAGACTTGTATTATTTTTTTTTTCTTTTGAGGCTAATACTCAGTGGAAGACCCCTATTCATGCAGCGCATTGTGTTGGAATACAGGAAATACACTTTATAGGAGAAAAGAAAAAGGGGGTAGTAAGCGAAAATTGTATTTAATTGCATGGCATTCGTTGCACAATTGCGATTCTCATGGGCTACTATTGGCTTTGGAGTTATGACCGTAGAATTCGCATTCCAACAATTTCTTCTCGGGAACCTTTGGGTTTGTGGGGTATGGAAGAGATTATATTTCATCCCATGCATCCTCTTCTTCCCGGTTTCTGGCTCTTAAGTCCCCAATTTCTGTCATCTTTGATTGAGCTCTCCAATACAAAAATAGCAAGACTTGGGTTTTCAGGCAAAGTTTGATCACCGCCTTACTTAATTGCTCATTATACCCCTTTAATCAGGATTACAACCTAGTTTCTGACACCACCCATGTTGTGTGTTTTTATTTTATCCACGAATGGCGGGACCTACAGTTTAAAGTCGACTCTAAAAGACAAATTATTGAGAAACTTTTCATGGCAATTATATTTACACTCAGAGTTTTTGCCACAAGCCTGGTGAGAGCAAGTTGTCGAGGAAGTTTTTTGCTGATGTCTAAGCTGGGGCTTGAACCAAGGCCTTGCGACTAATGAGCCAACACACCACCTACTAGACTACGGCGTTTTCGTATTATTGGGTATTAAAGGTCCTAAATGGATATTGGCCTTCAAGGTAGTTCCGCAGCGGGAAAGTTTGTGTTAAACTGTTGTAAATTATTTTAACATTAGGTTTCTGTACTCAAATTGTCTTTATATTCAAAGCAAAAATTTTTTTTTCGATTTCCTTACATTTAAATCTAACAATATACAGTAGACTACTTACATAATTGTATTTGTGCATGAGCATTACATCATATTGTGTTCAAATCATCTTGTTTTTTATATGGAAATAATTTAAAATCTTTTTTTAATATAAACATTATATTTATGCTTCTATAATGTTCAGTAAAAAACTGCGATATAAAATTTATCTGAATTTAACAACTTTAACCTTCACATAGGAAAATTATAGAAGGAGTAAAATATTTTTAATGTCAAGAAAAGCATCATAAAAATTAAAAATAAATGATGGCATAATTACATCTGATTAGGAAATTTTTTTATAACCCCCTACTACCTAATTTGATATCTTTCTTCTGCTCTCTAAACTGTAAAATGTTTATTTAATTACTTATTTTACGTTTTTTTTAATACTTTCAAGGTTTTTGAAAGCGATTAAAAGCAAAAAACCAATAAAATATTATTATAATGAATGAAGTTTTTAAGCTTTTTGTACTTTTTTGGTTTTTAAACAAAGAATAGAATAGAATAGAATAGAATAGAATAGAATGTTACAGAGTTTTTATTGCTGTTCTAGTCTCTTTTTCCCCGCTCTCTATAAAAGCTATAAAATTTCAAATTGTCATCAATTAGGCTTTCAAATGTATATATTAAGCTGTTGTTTAATGAGTGCTTAAGCTTATCAGGTTCTCTGTGATTAAGTCATAAAAAGTTGTGTTAAATGTTTTCTAATGGCAATTTAAGATGCAATCGATAATAAACGCCTACTTATTGGCTAAATTTTAGTCAGTTTTTACTGATTTTTACATCAGTTTTGAACATGTGGAGACCACATTAAATGTCTCTGTATAGCACAGTATTCGATAACAGGTGATCTGCCCTTAAGGAGACAACTGGTACAATGGCAACTAGTTAGAACGATAGGCAGATGTTGAACAAGTTTTTTAAGCAAGGTTCTCAGGCATTGTTTACGTTTGGTCGGCGGACAACGACAACGACAATGCATTTCCTGCAATATTGGAGATTTTGAGACACGAATTTTTGGGTCAAATGAATAAAACGGCCAGGCTATCAGATTTTAGGACTTCAAACTTTTTATTATGAATTATACTATATGTTGTCTGCTCTTGTATTTTAAACATTTTAATTTTATCGATAACTTTTCTTATTTTTTTTCAATTCTAAAAATTCGTATTCGTTTCCGTTTTTAAATGTTCTCATCCTTTTTTATTCTCCTACCACTGTCGGGCATATTTAATGTTTTTTTGTTTTGTATATGAAGAAGAAAAAAAACTGTCGTTATTAAAATGATATCGATAACAAAAGAAGAGCCATCTGAATTTTATTATTTTTTTTTTTTATCATAATGGGCTAAATCTATAAAAATGTTTTCTTTTTTTGTTTTTGTAATAAAATTATATGTGTAGCACACTTTTAATAAATGTTCCCAACTAAGTAGTACATAAAGTCATACACAACTATGTTGTATGGAGGTACGGGTGGCATGTACACATTCAAACCATAAGACAGACACTTGCTCTACTGGCAGTCTGAGAAAAGGAAGAGTGAGGGAATTTATGGCATTGTAGTCATACATCTTCAAGTCATAAAAATAACCGAACTGGTTGGTGTCTGTTCCTGTGTGTGCTTTTTTGTTTTGTTTTTTGATCCTCCTTGCGTAAATTACAGTAACAGAATATGCTAAAATAAAAACACATGGCATCTTGCTGTTTATAATCACATCATCATACAATAAATGCACTCCAACACCACTGAGTTTGTATACAATCATAGGAATGTTTCAACAATGTTTCGTTATATGCTCTGGTAATTTAAGGAGTTTTTACACCCTACTTTACTTAAGAGCATATCTTTGGCTAAAAAATGCGATTAATAAAAAGGGTATGAGACAACCCTATGTTCCTTTCAGAAACGAAAGGAAATAAAAAATCTGTCTTGTATTTGATATCCTTTTTAGCAGCATTCACCCCGATCCCCATATCATAAGACATCAACCACAGACACAAACCAGTGAGCTTGAGAATGGCGATTTATTAATTCGTTTGTCACCTCGCAGGAGCACATGTCGCCTAAAAAAATATTCAATTCTGCCCTAACTTTAGCCGTTTAAAACCAAAACTTATCGAAGCAAATACACAAATAAAATACGCCTCAATGTCCTCTTAATCCAACAAAACTGAAATATGATAAAATATTTCTTCGGCGACATTTTCTCAGCAGATTTCTAACAAAAACTCTGAGAGTAATTAAAATTGCCACGAAAAATTTATCAAAAAAACCTGTCGTTTGGTGTCAACTTTTAACTGTAGATCCTGCCACTCATGTATAAAATTAACACACACAACATAGGTGGTGTGAGAAGCTAGGTTATAATCCTGACTAAAGGGTTGTAATGCAGAATTATGTATGTACATATGTATGTGACATTATTACCAACTTTTGGTTAAAGTAAAATACTAGGCTTCAATATATCTAGCGGTTACTTCCTCACAATAGTCTGTGGGCAAAAACTCTGGGAGTAAATAAAATTTGCCATGTAAAGTTTCTCTAACATTTGTCGTTCGGAGTCGACTTTAAACTGTAAGTCCCACAGACAACATGTGTGATGTGAGAAGCTAGGTTGCTATACTGACTAAAGGATTGTAATGGACAAAATAAGTACGTTAGTAAGTAAAACCACGCTTGACCTCTAGATTGGCAGCAGTTTCGTTGATGCGGCGGACCGAGATATATTTTTTTTATTTCGCGGTGTAGGATATTAAATAGTTCGACTAAACCTGCTGCAAATTTTAAATGAAATATTATTAAGAAAAAGCTTTTGCATTTTATTTTAAATAGCAGACGTTTATAGGCTCCATTTGATACTTAAATGACGTACATTTTTATAACCAAAAATACAATAAAAAAGCATTACTTTATGTAATTACTTTTGTAAGTATAGTTAACTTCTGAATTTTAATTTGACGGCAACTATATTATCAATGTAACTAACACTCTCCAAAAGGTGGATTAATCTCTTTAATTTTTTCTTTTCAGGCTTAAAAGTATCATTATGATCCTTCAAGCCATTCTCATATGTATCCAATAACTGGAGTTTCTATCACATTTCGATACTTTAATTGCATTATAATTATATTTATTTTATGATATTTAAATTGCATGCAAGCGAATATGTGCGTTTTCACTGTACTTAAGTACATGCCATCCATGCCTGCCTACACACTTGGTCAGTTATAATCATTTAAAGCGATAATATTTGGTTACAATATTAATAACATTGCCATCATCATCCTCATCAGCAGCAAACAGTAGTTGTTGGCAGTGGTTGTAATTGAAAGAAAAAAAACTTCGATAATTCAATATTCCAATATGTATTGTAAATATTTACACATGCATCCGCAGAAGTTATTAAATTGAAAATTTCTACTGCAACAGTTACAACAGCAGCAGTAATAAACGAAAGCATGGCCATCATCATCATAGTCAGAATGGTTATTATTATTATTATTATTATTCTTGTTCATGTTATTATAATGATTGTGAGAAATATAATAAAATCCGATTAACATAATTTAATAAGGTATTGTTGTAATGTGCTGTAAATAAAATTAATTTCGTAACAACAACTTCAATAACATGCTGCTGCAACATAATGGACAATTTTAAAAAGTTAAACAGTATAAATTAAAAAAAAGGATAAAAACAACAAAAAACCATTAAAAAACTATGGTAGTATGGTAAATGCATTGATCAAGTCTTCTTAATTGATATTGTGAATACAGTACATATACATACATACATGCTCTAAAGTGTTTGCATATTTACAATAAAAGTCAAATGTGTTATAAAGAATTAAAATTTGTTTGACGTAATTTAATCGCCTTAAAAACTGGAAAAACAATATTAAATTTGAATGGAAATCAGAAATTTAAATAATTTTCTGTTTCTTTTAAATGTTATGAGCAATAACATCCAGGTTAAAAGATTCCATTATTTCGTTCTCAATGTAAAGACGGTAGGTAAGTAGGTTGAAGTGGTAGTTTCGGTTATCGAAACCTCAATTGAGTACACATAGCGGCCCGTTGTTATGCCACAGACGAGTGCAGTCCCCGTACAAACCGAATTCCTCCAAACTAATCGAGGAAGATGGTCAGTGCAAGGGCTGCTTAAATGATAAGACTTATTTGAAGGAATTATCTCACCGTGCCAAGTAAAAAATTGTAGGTAAGATAAGGTGATCTTTCCTTTGAAGGAAAATCAGAGATTAGGCACATTATTATACCACAAGACAAACAATATTTATAAAAATACAAGTACGAATTCCAAATAAATCTCACTGTTGTGCCACATTTTATTATGGAAAGTTCAGATATGAAATGAAAAGTCAAGTCTCTTCCTGGCAAGATTTACAAGATTGGCAGTGTCATTCTCCTTATATACACAACTTTAGCAAAAGCATGCAAGGGTATATCGAATTTCAACAGAAAGTTGACCAATAAGCCTGGGTCAATAGAGTGATGGATGGTTATCCCGCTCTCATGTTGCCAACTAAATTGATTTCTTTTTTTGGAAATAGAGAGGACTGTACTCACCCACTAATCAGCAACACAATTTCTAACGAAATCCACTTCTTCTGGAACTCATTAAAGTCATATTTCAATGGTTTGAAATTTCTACGAAGAAATACTCAGCATTCATAAATGATAGTAGACGTCGAGGTGGCGTTTATAAATTATATGACTGCAGTTCGCCTCGCCGATTAAGCTAGAAGGTTTGCAAGAAAACCACCGTCACCTAACACTCATTATGCAGTTTCTAGTATGGCCATGATATCCGCCTAAAATATACTACAGTGGTACATCATTATCCCTTTGAGATATTGTTGGGTATCTCCAGATTGTCAGACCAGCAGTTCTTAATTGGAGTCGTAAATTTCTATCCACTATCAAAAAAATTATAAGGAATCACGTAGACGACCGAAATATGTCTAATGCTTCCCAATATTGCTACAGTTTTAAAGTTTAGAATGGGTCTCTGCTAGTTTTACTGCTAGCTGCTGAATCTAAACCTTCGCATTATGTCCAAGAAAATTGTGTGACAAGATTTCTTAAATGAAATGGTACAACATAACATAAGTGGTCAATCCTTTAGTCAGGATTATGATCTAGTTTCTCACACTACTTTTGTTATGTGTGTTAATTTTATACATGAGTGGCGGGACCTTCAGTTTAAAGTCTACTCCGAACGACAAAGTTTTGAGTTTTGTCTTTAAATGTTAATTTTATGTCCAGAGAAAGATACTTTTGATTCTAGCGTGTAATGATGATGAAGCCATATTTCATCCGTTATCACCTACCGATTCATAAATTCTAGTTTTCTTTTTGGTAGAACTGTTTCAAACACTGTTCAGGATCACAAAAGTTGTAATTATATTTTTCTGTTCTCACACGATACTCATTTGAACAGAACTTTCGTCTTCTCAAATATTAAGGCACTATATGTTCAACATGTTCCTTTAATATCTTTAGAGTCTCAGTTATGTCAATAAACTAGACTTTGCGGGCATCAAAAATTATTTCGTAGACTTTTTTTATATTTTCGTCTATAACAATATCTTTGTAGAGAACATATCTGAGGTAGAGAACACTGAATAGATTATTTACATAGTTAGCCATTACAACCCTTTAGACAGGATTACAACCTGGCTTGTCACACTGCCCATATTGCGTGTCTTAATTTTATCCCTGAGTGGCGGTGCATACACTTTAATATCCCCTGCGGACAACAGATTTGGGAAACTTTTAATTGTAATTGAATTCACTCTCATTTGGAGTTTGGCTTATTGGACCTCTCATCCAATAAGTTAACCCCCTACCTACTAGACTTTGATGGTTTTCAAAGAGTACTCATATCGCTGGTTTCCTAAAAATTGGGTAAGTCATCTATAATCTTTTCCAATATTATTTCATTTTTTCGAACGAAAATTGTACTGCTGTTAGTACTTTACCTTATACGGGCATCGTATATCTAGCGCAAAATAAAGTAAACTAATGATCAAATTTTCTACATATTTCATGCCTCAATAGGTCTTGAAAAGCCTATAAAAAATTGAAATAAAAAATATTCATTTTTGTTAAGTGTTGTAATGCGACGCACCTGCTTTAAAATATATTTTTTCGCCTTTAAATTAAAAAAAAGAAGACGAAACAAAATACTCACGAAGAAATTTAATAAACACTTATTATTTAACGAAAAAACACATTGAAATAAAGCAGCTGTTGTTAAATCAAGATTATTCAATATGTGGTAGGGGCATGCAACAACCTAAACACACTCTTATTCATATGCTCGTTATTGTCCCAGCAATAAAGTCTCCGAAGTATTTGTTTTCACAATATTTTTATGTTTTTTCTGGAGACTAAAAAGACTCGTTGTTGTTTCATATTTCTTGTTGCTTTTTTCGTTTTTTTTATTCGAATACAAATAGTTTTTTAATAATTTTTAATATTTTTAGTATCAAAGCAGAGATCACAAATCGTAATTCAGAATAAAAATAAATCGAAAAAAGAAAAAGAAAATAATTATTTTAAATAGAAAAAGATGAAGAGAAAAAAATGGGAAAATAATAAATTTATGACGTTTTTTGTTTGTGTGTTTAGCGTTTGTTCCCTTGTTTGTTGCCACTATTTGTTTGTTTGCAGGAGGGGGGTTTAGTATTTCCCCCTGTTTTGATGTTTAATATTTTCAGGGTTACTACAGAAGTCAGTGATAAAATATGAAAAATGATTAAAAACAACAAGTTGGAAGACATACAGTTGGAGTTTGATACGCTACATTATGCAATGGCAACTGTTATTTACAAATATGGATTGTTTAATAAGCCAAGAACGGTTAATAATTCTTAAAACTTTCTTCAAGACTTAAACGTGAATGATTTTTTGGGGGGCACTGCAGAATGAATGGCTAGATTATAAAGTAAGTTTCAGAGACTGTAAGCATTACAAATTTGATCAGGCCTGTGCATTATTACACTCCATGAACTAACAAACGTATCGCCTCTGTTATTAAAAAAATGGAAAACAATTCGAATTTGTCGTTTCCATAGAATTTTTTGAATTTAATGTATGTTACGGTCCCTTATGAATTTGGATTTGCACCTCCGTTCCAGTAAATACCAACTTACGCTACCATTAAAACCGGCTAACCATTCACAACGCTTTAGATATGTTGATTGGTTGCAAAAGCTTAAGGTTTTTATTGATGTAAAAAGCAAAATTGTCACATATGTGGCTTGGAGAATCCAGAAGTTACTGTGAAAAAGACATTTCATCCACAAAAAGTGTCCATTTATTGCTTATTATAGGCTTTGAGTGTCACAGCACCGTATTTCTGCGAAAGTTATCACGAAAGAACATTTACCGTCACTTCAGAACGCTACGATCCTATGGTAACCAACTTTTTGGGCCTACAATTGAAAATTATAAACTGAACAGTATGTGGTTTCAACAATTCAGTTTGACGAGCTGCAAAACACGATCGATTCCGCTACAAAATTGTCGTGGTTACTTCAAAAACCGTATCTACACTAACACTGAGAATTCCTTGGAGTTTGGAGTAATAGCTCAGTTGAGCACACGTAGCGGACCGTTGCGATGCCACAGATGATGTTACACCATTTAAAAAACAACAACCAAGTCTTCGTCGTCATACTGCTCTAAATGTGCGTAGAAGAAGAGTCTAACTGTGACTCTCTTTTGCTTCCAAGTCCATTCCAACTGAACGTTTTAAAAGAGTTTCTGGTGATTTTAAATGAAAAGAATACATGTTGAGGAATAGTTGCAGTGGTTGTAAACTTGACTAAGTAATATATTCAGGCGTTCAGAAAGCGAACGACAACCCTCCTGATCAGGAAATACTGGGTTTCATCCCTAAAATGCGGTTAAGAGTTCTGGATTGATTTTCGTCCGTTCACTCTGACCTGGAAACATTAAAAATAAACTAGATGTTGATAGAGGAGAATTTAATTGTTATAGGGTGAAAATTTACTAAGGCATTAACGAGTATACAGTGTGAATATTTGAAAACTGGTGGGCAGCTTTAAAAGGAATGCTGGGCATCACCAAATACAGTGACGAAATATGCACTGATTTTTTAATTAAAGCCCTTAAATACATTACAGATATTGCATGATTCGCTAAAGTAATCACAAGTTCCCCTCTTCGGGAATAAACCACATGACTGATCTCCCATTTGTCGCATTTGAAGGAGATTGGCTTCTAATGACAGCGTAATACAAAGAGTCTAAGGAATCTTCATTTAATATGATATAGTAAAATTTGAGGTACATAAACATGGTCACAGTACTCGTTACAGGTCATTACCTAATGCCATATGAGTGCAGGAATGTCGAAGATTCCTCATTGTCGTTGATCATTACAATCATTCAGTTAGAATTACATCAAAGCTTCTCACACCACTTATGTTGTGTGTGTTAATTTTGTACGTGAATAGAGGGGCCTGTAGTTTAAAGTCGACACCGAACGACAGATTTTTTGAGAAACTTTTCCATGGCAATTTTTGTTTACTCTCAGAATTTATGACAGATATTTGCTGATAAGAAGTCGCCGAAAATATATTTGTTCATATTTCGTTTTGTTGGTGATGTCTGACCTGTGGTTTGAACCTTAGTCTAATAACAGGTAGTCTAATAACTACCTACTACCTGAATACGGCGATTTCATGGATATACGAAACGACATAGGATTTGAACCGTGGCCTCACGTCTAATAAGCCAACGCATTACCTATTATGTTACAGAGACTTCATGTATATACGTTTCGTAGGTATGTATATACAGTAGCGAGAAAAAAAAATGCAACGCTATGTTGTATGATATTCAATCGAGGCTCAAAACTTATAACGTTATCCAATTCCACTCCACTTTTGTTTTTTTTATTCATTGATTTCTAAATTTTAATAAAAGGTATCATTAAGCGTTGTTTGCTTCTCTTTCTACTAAATTTTTTTCGATTTATAAAAAAGTGAAAAAATTTAGCGAGAAAAAAAATGCAACGCAATGTGGTAAAGGTAAAAGGAGATCAACTAGAGCAATTAAAATAAAAGTTTAATGAAAACTTTGAATATTGTGAATTTTAAAATAGAAACAGCTGTCAGCAGATAGCAAATTTGCCATTGTAAGGTCTTTGGCAAAAAGAGGCAAATCAATGAATGAAGTTGCTCATCAATTTAATATCAACAAACCAATAGTTTGTCCGATTTCATCGCGATATCGTCAAACAAATATCGTGGAAAGAAAGAGGAAGTGTTGGACTTCGTAAATCTACTGCCCGCCAAAACCGTCAAATGGTGAAAATAGTAAAAGTTGACCATCGGAAAACGGTAGTAGATGTCACTAATTATGCAAACGACCAATTAGGGGTTCCTATTGGCGTCCACACAGCCAGAAACCGATTAAGAGAGGAAAATTTATTAGCTAGAAGACCAACCAAGAAGTCACTTATAAGAAAAGTTAATAAGAAAAAACGGCTTGACTTTGCTAGACGGTATCTGCATTGGTCAAAAGAGCAGTGGCCCAAAGTTTTGTGGAGCGAAGAATCAAAGTTTAACTTATTTGGCTCTGGTGGTACAGAATGTTGTTTATTTACAGAATTTTGTGAATATCTTTGTTTTAGGGGCCAACGAATGTAATTTAACCCATCCGAGCCAAATAAGTTGAACTTTGATTCTTCGCTCCACAAAACTTTGGGCCACTGCTCTTTTGACCAATGCAGATACCGTCTAGCAAAGTCAAGCCGTTTTTACTTGTTAACTTTACTTATAAGTGACTTCTTGGTTGGTCTTCTAGCTAATAAATTTTCCTCTCTTAATCGGTTTCTGGCTGTGTGGACGCCAATAGAAACCCCTAATTGGTCGTTTGCATAATTAGTGACATCTACTACCGTTTTCCGATGGTCAACTTTTACTATTTTTACCATTTGACGGTTTTCACGGGCAGTAGATTTACGAAGTCGACCACTTCCTCTTTCTTTCCACGATATTTGTTTGACGATATCGCGATGAAATCGGACAAACTATTGGTTTGTTGATATTAAATTGATGAGCAACTTCATTCATTGATTTGCCTCTTTTTGCCAAAGACCTTACAATGGCAAATTTGCTATCTGCTGACAGCTGTTTCTATTTTAAAATTCACAATATTCAAAGTTTTCATTCAACCCTTATTTTAATTGCTCTAGTTGATCTCCTTTTACCTTTACCACATTGCTTTGCATTTTTTTTTCTCGCTAAATTTTTTCACTTTTTTATAAATCGAAAAAAATTTAGTAGAAAGAGAAGCAAACAACGCTTAATGATACCTTTTATTAAAATTTAGAAATCAATGAATAAAAAAAACAAAAGTGGAGTGGAATTGGATAACGTTATAAGTTTTGAGCCTCGATTGAATATCATACAACATAGCGTTGCATTTTTTTTTCTCGCTACTGTAAGTATGTTCTCCCGTAGGGTATTTTAATGACAATTTCTGATTTTTCTTCTCTTTTTTTTCGGAGAAGAAAGCGTGTGCTTATCTCAATAAATATTTTCCAAAATGTGAACATATTTCAATTTTATGAAATTTAATATTTTTTATTTAAAATAATTTCATTCTACACCCTGCCTCATTATGTATGGTAGATGCCTCATATGATGTCATATTTTCCTTTTTTTCTTTATTTGCCTACTCTGGGGAATATTTAAAATTCTTTTTTTTTTTTCATCTTCTGCTTCTTATTCTGTTTATTATGAATTTTGATTTGTTTTCTAAATTAATTTTAATGATGTTCAAGATATCTGTGTGTGTATGTATTCAATTCTAATAATATTCTATGCTTTAATGTTTAAAATTTTGTTCTCTCCACGATTTGAATTTTTATTGGTTTTAATTGAATTAAGCAGGACAGGCGCTATTTCACTTGAAAGCCTTTAGCGTAACGTGGAATAGTGGACTTTTAATTCTCTATTGAACACAAAATTCTTAGAAATTTGATATTTTGGGCATTCGGGCGTATTGTAACAATAATTCTTTATTTGAGTTGTTGTTGTTGATGTTATTGTTTTAAACTTTTCTATGTGACTTTTGTATGGTTTTTCTAGAATATTGAAAATTTGCAAAACGTGCCTAATGACAGTCTGTGGTTGCAGAGTAATTAAACGAGAAAAAGTCTATAAAAACCAGGAAGAAGTTTGGCGTTTTGTTTTGTAACAGAAAAAATTATGAACAGATTTCTTAATCACATTTTCAAATAATTTAAGCAGGTCATTACGAAAGTTTAGCTCGATTAGATGGGAATTTAAAATTTTATTGTTCCAAGAACTTGTTCCCATCAATATAAACAACAAGAACAACAAAGCAAAATGAAACAAATGACTCCTTATAAGAACAAATAGCACGAAAACGCTGGACAACATCGTTTAACTCCCTGCTAGCCTTTCTCAAATAATAAATTTTTATGAATCCAAAAAATTTTTAATGAAAATTATATTCCATTGAAAATGATAACTACATACTTATATAGGTTTGCACGAAGCTTTGCTTGAACTCCATTAATCAAGTGATAAAGTTGATAAGGTTGTATTGCCTAGAAACAAATTCTTTTAATGTATTGAGGATAGTTGTAAGGTACTATGTTTTCTGAATTTTATTTTATTTTATTTTTTATTTTGCAAGATGTAACGCTAATTGACCTTTCAGTGATCATCATTAAGGGGCTTTTGGAACAGATTGTTTGAAAGCGGACAAAAGCTTTGTCATTTTTAAATCTCTTCTTAAACCATAACCATTTGCTCATTCCCCCGGTTTCAAACCTGAACTGCTTGAACGTTCAATCAAGCATTTTAAACCCTACATTATATTGCCTTCTTACAACTTTTGGTGGACATAAAATCTCGCTCAATCATGCCTTCCACCTAGCACTTCACGAGTTCCCTTCTTTAGCGTCTGCATCACTGCCGGATTCCCTTGATACCGTCGATCCGCCTAGCACTTCCACGAGTGTTTTACTTTAGCGCCTGTAGCACTCAAGGTTTTCCTTGATACCACCGATTCGTCGCATATTTTTGCGCTTAAAATACTACGGTATAGGGTAGCTTTTAGATACGTTACATAAATCTGTGTTGGTGCTGATTGCTTAGCCTCTGAGGCATTTCATAAAAAGTACCTGTAACTGTACCTGTCTTTAAGTATTTCCCTGGTTTGGCTTAACCATACTTCTCAGCAAGGTTTCTTTACATATTTACGTGCTTTGCCAACTAATTTTTGATCCTTCTATTTGCACCTGTTTCTGTGACTTCAATGATCATTACTGTGCTAATTAGCATCATATTCTATGCTAGATTAGGTTAGGTTAGGTTAATTTGTCAGGCACCTCAAAAAGCATAGCATACTTGGATGTTATAAGGTCTCGTTGTAACACCGACATTACCTATTCCATCATACAATTACGACTTCTGGCTGGCATTTTTCAATCATTCTGTTTGGTTTCTGAAGGTTTATATTCATACAAGTTACCATTGGCTAGATGCGTTCTGTCAATAAATTCTGGGTGCCCATGAATTCTTTACCTCAGAGATGAGGTTGTGCGATATCTTCTTATACGTCAGTAGAGCTTCTGTAGAAAGTGTTGTGATATGGAGCCTCCAGGCGTGTGTGAAGTATAAGTCAGTATAATGTCAGCTGTGTTGCTACCTTTACTGTTCCCGCGACCAGGAGCCCAAAACAGTGTAACCGTTGAATATACCCTTCAGAGATTTTTAGCATTCTTGAACAACTTTCAATGTGGTTTACACACTCTCTAGGGATCTAGTAGTCTCTTACATACATATATTATTGGTCATTACAAGCCTTCAGTCAGGATTGCGACCTAGTTTCGTCGACTCCGAACGACAGATTTTCTAGAAACTTTTTCATGGTAATTTTTATTTACTCTCAGAGTTCTTACCAGAAGTCAACTGAGAGGAAGATGTCTGACATGGGGTTTGAACCGTAGCCTCACGTCTAATAATCCAACACACTACCTACTACACTACGGCGACTTCAGTAGCCGTTTACTGTCAGTAAATATGCTTGTGTCTGCTTTCGATATACTCTGATAACGCAGTCCATTAGTTGCAGTACTGCAATAATCGGGTATTGCTAGAGACTATATAAGATTAAAGTATTTTGAAATGATTTTACATTCGACTTTGTCGCTGTATTTAAATTCAATACCAAGATTTCTTTTTCACGTAGCTATTTTTTTTTTATTATTTTTATCCCAGGAAGGTAACTCGATTGATTCTTTGGTGGGGGATCCTTCTCTCATAATTTGAAAATACGAAAGCAATATAGTCGAGCCCAAGCATATATTATAGTTTTTATATGTTTTCTTTAGTTTTATAAGAACTTATAACAAATGATTCTGCAAATACTAAATTGTTTAAATTTTTTATCACGAAAAGTAATATTTTAACAATTTCAACTGTAAACTGCAGAAAGTTCGAAAGTTCACCAATATGTTGATTTTTTTTAAATCTTACTCATGCTTTTCTTCTTCTACAACATTAGCCCTTTTCCTACCCTTGAAAGAATCACACTCCTGAAGTGTACGTTTGGAAAAAGTGAGCACATTTCAGAAGCACTACGTTTTATTGTTAAAACGTGTTGATAGAAACAATTAACAACTGCCAATATATTCATAAAGACTTTCAGTTTTTCTTTCTTTCGATTCTTTTTCTTCTTCTTATTTTTATTATTTTTTCTTATTTACCCTCAAACTAATACCATATTTTGCTTATGCCAGGCAGCCCCATACAGTCATGTTGCCAGCCAGTCAGTCAGTAAGTAATTTAAAATGTTTAAAACGCTTAAAAATAAATTTTCTTTTAACACATTTATGCTTGTGGCGCGTGTGTGAGACGTTTTTTTATGGGGACGTTTGGGAACTCGCATGTCTGGAATGGAACTGTTGACGTTTAATTCAAATGAGTTTCGTTTCTCATATTTTTTTTATGTTCATATGCAACATCAACAAAAAAATAAAAGGAAAAATTTATAATAAGGAATAGCGAATATGTTTGAATATGTATGTACGTTCATATGGTAACTAAATGAAAAAATAATTTTGCTTTTCTAATTACTTTCATGCCATGCCTTTTCATCAACATGCAACATTTGTCTTCATTAGAACTTTTCAACAAAGTGTTGTTTTTTTTTGTCTGTTTGCCTTTCGTTTTCAAATGCAAAAAGATATTCAATAATGCCACAAAGTATTTGTAATGACAGCGACAAGATGCAGTACGTACCTTTCAATAAAAGTTCTCTTTAATCCTTAAAATTTTTTATAAATTATTTTTTAGTTGGTCTGATCATGATCATATAGTTGTAGGGAACAAAGTTTAGTAGAAAGAAACACTTTTTAGTCAGACTTTTCTACACTTTATAAATTTTAGGTTATGTTGGATTAGGCTAAACTGACATGCGCCTCCATAGGCATAGCTTACTTAAGTCCAGTAAGGTCCTATTGTAACACCGATATTACCCATTCCGTTATTTAATTATTGGTCGTCATCTCTTAACCATACCAAGCGTCTTATGAAAGCCTTTGTCTGACATGTTTTGTCCCAAAACATATAGGTGTCCATGAATTCTTATTCTAAGGTTTCCAAGCGCCAGACAATAACAGAGAAGCTTCTGCAAAAGTCGTTATGAGGTATTCCCAATCTCCCGGCATAAACACTTAGATGCCAGTATCCCATTATCACCTCCCTCAGTTGGAATCTACATCCATACATACTCAATTGGTCTTTACATCCCTACAGTCAGGATTACGACATAGCTTCTCTCATCACTTATGCTGTGTGCGTTAATTTTGTCCATAAGTGACGGGACCTACAGTTTAAAGTCTGCTCCTAATAACAGTTTAGTTATTATAGCATTATTATATGAGTATATATATATATGTATAGTCATTACCCCATCTTACCTTTGCCAATGAATAGAGTTTTGGTGAGATCATTTGTTTGCCCCTCTGCAGAGGAACGCCCATCTCATGTAAGATTTCATTCGAGCTTTCCTTGCTGCCAGCTTTAGCAAGTGAGTCGGCGTTGTTGTTTCCTTCGAAGTACCAATATCCAGAAAACCAAATGAGGAGACCACTGACATTCTTTGACAATCTTAGATATGTTGTATACACGAATCTCTAGGGATCTAATGGCCGCTTTACTGTCGATAAATGTGCATGAGATATTTCAGCCGGAAAATTACTATAATAATCTGGTAGTGCAAGGTACGATCTAATGTTCAATTGTCTTGTACAGATTCCACATCCGACTTTACTGTGTGATCTGAATCCTTTAGTAAAAACATGAATGACGTTTTCTGGAGAAATGTAAACCATTATTATAAAAGGATCTACACGGTATCTGTATCGCAAGGATCGATGCCAGCTCAGGTATGGTGCAGTCGATAGGTACATTAAGACCAACCACACCCAAGATTATGGCATGACCATAGCTTCTGTACTTACATGCTCTTATGATGCGCAGTCTCATTGTTGTGTTCGCAGTGGTGGTAGCCGATTGTAGATAATCCCAAGGGCATCTGTTATCATGATCGCCACCATTTTCAGGATAGGCACAAATCGGGTGTGGTGATTCCTTTTCTCTAAAACCAATCACACCAAACCGCTGGTTTGTAGATAGTTTGTAGATATAGTTCAGGCCTATCGCTCGCTTGCAACAATAGAGAGCAATAGTCGCATTAGTGGGGTTCTGAATTGTGTATTCAAGTTCCAGTTAAATTTGTTGTCCAATATTATCCCAAGATATTTGCCGCTATTGGATAGAGTGATTCTCCATAGACTCCATAGACACTAGCTGTAGGAAATTTGTAGACTTTGTATCACCTTATGAGAGACGGAAACATTTCTAAGTGGAATATTATCACACATTCTGATAGCCAGGCGGCTATCAAAGCTCTGAATTCCAACGTGATAAACTCCAAGGTGGTGTACAGCTTTCGCAGATATCTCAACGAGGTAGCAGAACGATATAATGTCCATATCATATGGATACCGGGGCACAGTGGTATTCTGGGTATAGAGGCTGAATTGGCCAGCTGGAGCACAACCATCGAACTGTCCGACGAATTCTCGAGTATGGGAATCGCTATCAGTACATCCAAGCTTACAATAGACAATATCATCATCGATTCCGTCAACTACAGATGGGCGGCCTCGGTACAGGTAAAACTTCGCAAAAAATCTGGCGAAGGCTGGATGAAGTGCGCGCTGTAAGTCTGCTTGAAGTCTAGAGAGGCAGAATCAGTAGTACTAATGTCGTGGTTATTACGGGGCATTGCATTGTGGGTATGCACACGAGGCGCATTGGTCTTGGACGCCTTGCTAATTATTTCTGTCGAAGCTGCAGAGATAAGAAAGAGGAGGAGATTAGCCCTTCACCTACTGGGTACATGCCCGGCACTTTGTCAAAGGAGCAAAAGGCACTTTGGTGCTTACTCTATCGATGATCTGGAATAACTGTCACGGATTAACATCGGTAGTCTACGGGACTAGAGGATAGCGGAAAACTGTGTTATCACAATGGGCCCTATGTGGCCTAAGTGTGTCCATACAACTCTCATAGATGGACAGCCACCTCTACCTATCTACCTACCATCATCTTAGTAGTGTGGTTGGGTTTACTCCCAGTCGACATTTGTTGCACCATTTCGATAGTAATCTTTGCACAGATTCCAGAATTTCTGAAAGTAATTTTGCATCTTTGCCACGTTATCTGCATAGACGACAGCCATGTAGATATTGTTGTTCGTTGTATTTTTGTCCGCTTTAGCGATCATATTTTGCAACGAAATACGAAATTTAGTTGTGACAACCAACTTTTGTCGCTTTTATTGTATTTTATGGTTGCCTTTCAAACAATCAATTTCAACGTCTAAAATTGTTAGTTTTTCTCAATATTTATTGTTGTTGCAATATGTTTGCATTGTCAACATAATGTTGCCTGTTCTTGCTGATCATTTTTCATTGTAAAACACAACTCATTCAGTGTTTTGTTTGTTTGTAAAGAATTCTCATATTTTTCACTTGTTTTCGCTTTCAGAGCCATTGCAAGCCTCATTTACAAAAAAAAATCATAAAAATTTTCTTGTCGTTCTGTCATACCATATTTAATGTCATCACACACAACAAGTATTTGTATTCGTGTGGCTGTGGTTTTAACAGCAACCAAAAATTTATTGTGTTGCCTAAAAGTGCAAAAATATCACGAGAATTTATTAATAAATTCGAGATATTAATGGAGGCACAGTGATGGTCTGTCTGTCTGTGTAACAAAGTTTCGTATATTGGCAGAGGATTTTTATTTTTTGTTTCGGAATGAATGGCAAACAATTTTTGATGTGCCTCATAAAATCAAAATACTTTGAAAAACGTTATTATTTTGCCATTAAAATGGGATTTTTCTGTTTCTAATATTTATGGTTTTTAAAAGCAAAGGCTATAAACAAAAACTACAAATTATTGTGTTATGCTGGTGTCATTTTCTTCTAAAACGAGCACAGCACAACACGCATATTTTTTTTAATGATCGAAGATATTTTCTAAAATTATAATGTTTGTTTCTGTTTTTTTTTTTTAAATTGTTTATGATTTAATTGCCTTTAATTAATGTCTGTGGTTATTAACCCGTCTAAAATGAAAAGAGTCATTTGGTAACCCCCTACGCGACATTGAATGCAACACCCACTCACTGAATGCATATACATTGCAGCCGCAAAGTTAAAACCGATTAATGGATGACATCGAAGACCACCAATTCTATCTCTACGTTTATAACCATTTACGCCTTAGATTTTTTTTTGTTTTAATGTGTAGAATAAAAAATAATAAAAATCTTATTTATTTACCAGACGCCATAATAAAAATAAAATTAATGGCCAATTCTAGTCATCATAAAATCAAAATGCAATAAAATATTAAAGTGCCTTACAAAACTAAACCCTATACATAGTTGTACAACATGGTGTTAAATTTCAATTTTTAATTGGAGGCAATATCACAATTTGGTTTAAAAATTGTGATTTAAACCACAAAATATTAGTTTTGTCATAAAATATATTTTTAAAATGAAATTTTCTTAAAGAGTTTTCTTAAAGGCAGTATGTGCCTGAATATTTGAAAGCCAGAAGTTATTCTGCTGTCTTTTCCGCACGCTTGTAACTGTTTTAACTACAAGTTTGTCTTGGAAAATGGACTGAATTAAATCGTCCTTTCGCATAATGTGTCCAAGATATGATCTTAGTTCCAAAGGGTGGGCCATTTAAAAGTTTAAATTTAAAAATACCAAATTTATTTTTTATTGTGTTAGAAATCCGGTTAGAAATGCAATATTACTTCATTTATATGACTGTCGCAGCTGGCCTCACAGTACTTCATTCAATCGCATCATCTTTCATGCAATTTTTCGTGTGTATGGGATCGTATCTCGACAATGGCATCACGAATGTTGGCCATCAAATGCTCAATTGTCTCTGGTTAGTCGGCATAACACTTTTCTTTAACGGTGCCCCCAAAGAAAATAGTCCAACAATGTCAAATAGCAGCGTCGTGGCGGCCAATTGAGCTATCAAATGTTTGATGCAATAAATCGATGGCATGAGATGTGTGGTAAGTTGCACCAACCTGTTGAAACCAAACATCGTTTATATCAAAACCATGAAGAGCGAGTACAAAAAAACCGGTTAACATGTGTCTCCATTGACTGTAATGGTTATGTCGCCCTCATGTTCAAAGAAATATATGCCAATGATGGCTCCTCTGCACAAACCACACCAAACGGTAACGCGTGCATTGGCTTCTGTAAAACCACATGTGGGTTTTCTGAGCCCCAAATACGTCAATTTTGCTTATTAACGTACGCACCAAGATAAAAATGAGCTTCAAACGAAAAGATGATTTTTTTTTTGGCAAATTCGACATCATCGTGTAGTTTCTCTTGAACCAATTGAACTTTTTAAGGTGTTATACCGAGATCTTTGTTCAATTCTTGAGAACGATGACGAGTTGATGTTAATGGATTCTCACGCACACTCTCAGACACAGATTCTACGTTTTCGGATGTACGAACTGTACGAGCAGGCTTATCAACAATGAAACCAGATTCACGAATTTTAGCAATAAACTTGGGTATGCCGGCCACGGTCTTTCTTTGCGACTAAATTTTGTACGACATTTTCGTGCAGTCTCCGACCAATTGTCTTTGTTTTGGAAATACATTTCCAGTAAATCCCAATGTTGCTCAAGCGTAAATCGATTCATTACATAAAGTGGAGATAATATACTAAATTTTGGACCGAATATAATGACATAAGTGACAGATTCAAAATAACCGATGGTTCAAATTTAAGCCGTTAGATGGCCCAACCGATACAAAAGCTTGTAATTGACTACTCTGATTTAATCCTTGAAGGACTTCCATAAGTGTTGTATGAACACTGCCAGGCCGGCGGTATGAATATCATTAAATGTATAACTCGAAAATTATTTCAGATTTCATTTCTATAAAATGATTAAAATTAAAGTCACTTTATAATTATTTTACAAACTGTTGCATTTATGCCTTTGAAAAATTCTAAATTTATATGCAAAAAAGTTAAAGAATTTTTAAATATCAATTACAATTATTGCATTTTATATTTTTGTAATTTTTTTTGGTATAAATTTATTTATTCTATTGAATTAATTTTTGCATAAAAAATAACATTAAATATTTACAGGCAATCTAATGTTGTATTAAATTTTAATAAAAAATATTTTCTGTTTATTTTCAGGTAAATGATACTTATTAGAAAAATATTTATTGCAAAAACAAAATAAAAGGTAAACATTAATTTAAAAAAAAAAATTCTTAAATAATATTCATTTGAAATAAAATATTTACAACCCTAAAGCATAAAGCAATCGATATACGATATGTTATTAAACATCAAAAAATGAAATACAAAACAATTTTTCAACAAATGACAATTAATGTTAGATAAAACATATTAATTTATGGCTAGCTTAACAAATTTTGCTTTAGGTTAAAAAATAAGAAAGATAAGTATGAGGCTAAGAAATGTTAAAACATATTGGAACATGTGCACCACATTTTATTTCTATTTTAAAGAAAGCCTTTTATAAACTTCTGACTTTTTTCTATTGTCTTTCTGCCAAGTAATTTCAATATCTTAATATCAGCAGCTTTTTAAACTTTTTTCACGTTTTGTTTCAATATTCTAAAGCCCTTTGAACTTTTTACAACTTAAATAGTTCTTTTTTTGGAACTTGTTTTTTGTTTTAATATACATACGATGAATTGTACTGAACTCACCTGTCTAGCATCTGATGTGCACCCAAATGCTTTCTTCATGGGTGAACAGGTTCCAAGTATGTGTTCTGATGATTCATTCTCCCCAGTCTACATGCATGTTATTTATTGCAGGTTTACGTTAATACCTCAAGTTGCATATGAATAGTCTGAATTACCATCCAAAAAGATAATCTTCAAACAAGCCTGGTTTTTGCGGAGTACATTAACGTAAATATCTCCTCCCACTCTCCAGAAAGCTGCCATCAACGTGGAAGCTTCCGTTTTTTCTCATCTGTCTGCCATTGACTTCCACATATCCTGGGAACAAGCAATTGGTGACACGATTTCTCCTGCTTAACTGACTCAGTTTCTCCAGATAGTCCTATACAACACACACATAATTACATAATTGCATCAGTCAGGGGGTTACGACCTATTTTCTCACAACACTTATGTTGGGCGGGACCTAAAGTTTAAAGCCGACTCCGAACGACAGATTTTTGAGAATCTTTTTTTAAACCTCAGAGTTTTTGCTGTAAATCTGCCTAAAACATAATTGCAAGTCTTCTGCTTGTTTTTATGGCATGTTTAGCCTTTCTTAAAATGTTCTCCAAATAAACCTTGCAAGTTAGTTTACTATTCAGCGATATTCTCCGATATATTACTTCCAGTTTCCATGGTATTGCCTTAACTAGCAGGTGTATGCAAATAAGCCGCAAAACACAGCGGTGCTCAAAAGCAATATAACTCATTTCATCGGTCTTATTCAGGCTCATTATAATTGTCATGAAAATATGCTACCATATATGTCCTGTCCAAGACTATTGTCCTAACAAACTTCAGCATACTGCTCGATATCAACAATGACAATTCACTGCCTAGCATCTGATATTCATCCAGCCGTTACCTTTTGATATGCAGTAATACATGTCATCCGATGATTCATCCTTATCGTTACAGAATGTACAAGTTAGGCTATCCATTCTGAGTGCTCTGAGCCTACAGTGCTGTGTCATAGCAGTGGTTACCTACCTCAGGTTGGATAGTGATTCCACAATACTTCGCCCAGAAGTCGAAAGAGCTTTATATACTCTGCTCACCTTCAACAGAGACTCTAGGCCATAAAGCTATCGTGTTTAGTTTAGCATATGTTTTCCTTCATTACTCGTGCCTATGGAAATTTGCTTTAAGTGCACAAAGATGGCTGCTCTATCTAGCTTTCTTTCTGTTTCCCTCTATACTTATGTACATATTGTTGCGTTTTTACCTTTTCAAAATGTTTAAAATATGATCTCGTAGATTGCAAATAAAATAAAAATAATTTTGTGTTTAGTTTTAATTAAAATTCTATATTATTAGGACAATTCTGTCTGCCACTATTTACAACTTTATGTAAACAACAACAATTGCTTTGTTTGTTATTCCTCTTTGTACTCTTTTGCATGAACAATACAAATTAATTGTCAATTGTTCGACAGATCTTTGTAACGGAGATCTTCAAACCACGCGTGTTCACACAAGACTGACTGAACTTCACTAAACTCAGTCGTCTGCTTTGCCTTTTATATGGCAGGGTAAACAGTCTAATGAATGTTTTTGAAGACGAACCTTCATGACTTCGCCTTCTCGAAATCTTTATAAATGTAAACATCGTTGTTTACATTTATTATTGTAGTGTTGTTGGTATATTTTTGTTTACTTGTTTACCATTTTTTATGCTGGTGTTTGTTGTTATATTAAGCAGTACGATAATTTGTAAACATTAAATTGTTTACTGCATTGTTTTGTTTTTGTAGCTTTTGTTTATAATTTTAATGTTAAGCGATGTAAAAGCAAAACACCAGTATCTAGTTTTTTTATTTTCGTAAAAATATTTTTCAGTTAGTTTTCCTTGGTTTTCCAAATGGTTTCTAACTACTGAAATTATTAAACGTTTGATTCATTTTCTTTTTTTTTCGTTTTGAGTTGCCAGTTAACAAATTTGTCACGCCACTGTCGTATTATTTCATAAACAATTTCGATTTCAATATCAATACGAAATGAAATTAAACGATTGAATATTAATAAACAATTTTGTTTGGATTTGATTTTCTATCATTCTCTACGACACATGCAACCCTTAAAATTAAATTTTTTATACAAAACTACACACACACACTTATTTACATACATATATATATACATACTTATGTATGAATGAGTATATAACGAATTTACAATTCTTTTGTATTTGAAAATATTTGTTATGTGTTTAGACCTCCGTTCTCTTTTTTTTCAATTACAACAAATACTGAATATTGATGTCAAATCAATAAACAAACAAATAAAAAAACTAGAAAAATTAAAATTCTTTTGTTACGACTATGCGACTACGGGTATGGATATATGAAGAGAGCCATAAAGAGGTTACAAGTAGAAACATTAATATTTAAAAATGCTTTTATTTTCTATATTTTTTCCTTTCCTTTCCTCTGTCTATTTTTTTTTTTCTTGAAATATAAAAAAAATGTGCATAAAATAGTTAAAATGCATGAAGAAAAAATCACAAAAAATGTTAATTTTGTTGTTATGGTTGTTGTCGAAATACATAAATTGGCTTCATACAACATTCGTTTTGCTTTGAATCGGAATAAAATAGAAGCAAATCAATGCGTAAGTAAAACCATAAAAAAAGTTTCGTTCTACTTGGTATTCTTCCTTTTATACCCTACGGCTGAATGTCCAAGTCATGGGGGTACATTGTGCTTAAGCTGGTGTTTGTAACAGCTTAACCGTACTAAACAATTTAGTAAAGTTTTCTGAATCCGTGTAGCTTTAAAACTATTTTTAGGGAACTTGTTTTCAGATTGCCTTCCTTTCTTAATTGTTCAAGAATTCCTATGCTTGGTACCTATGCTTGGCACCTATAAATCCTAAATCATTACAAAGCACCGTAGTTGTTTGCTTTAATTAAGATTTTGCTAAATAATAAATAATTTTTCTCTGCTGGAGTTTTAGAAAATTGGTCTCCCTCTTGTTTTCTGTCTTGAGAAACTAAACTTTAGTAAAGGCCTAGGCTAACTAACGTGACAAATATTGAGAGATACAGTTTTAATGTCATACATACTCGTACATACATAATTGGTCATTACAACACTTCAGTCAAGATTTCGACCTAGTTTCTGACACCACTTGTATTGTGTGTGTTAATTTCATACATAAGCGGCGGTATCTGCAGTTTAATATCGACTGCGAACAACATATTTTTGAGAAACTTTTTGATGGCAATTTCTATTTATTCTCAGATTGTTTGCCAGAAATATGCTGAGAGGAAGCCGCCGAAGAATTATTTTTAATATCAAGTTATCCAGTTAGTGATTTCAAATTAGCCAATATGACATGATATTCCGATGTTGCGTTTATAGATCGTTTAACAATCGAAGAACGCTTAAAAATGGTGATTCAAACATGGCTTACAAGGCATTTGTGGTCGTTATAAACGATCTAATATTGACAATAATGAGGTATTGACAATATTATAAAGATATTTAAAGAAACAGAAAGCGCTACATATGTGGCCAAGCCAGTAAATCCTTTCATTATGCTCACTGCCGAAAATATTCCTACTCATCAGAAAAGTTCGGCGCATTATTCGATTTTACTCGATTCCACGTCGCTCTCAGCAATTAAGCATATCATATGACTTACAATAATGTATTTTCTATTTAAATTTACATCTCCAACCATACAGAGCTCAATTACAATTACGTACGTAACAATTACATACATACATAACATAATTGGTCATTACAACCCTTCAGTCAGGATTACGAACTAACTTCTCAAACCATTTATATTGAGTACAAGCGTTAATTTTGTAGGTATGTGTCGGGATCTACAATTTAAAGTCGAATTCGAACGATAGATTTTTTTTGAGAAACTTTTGAAGGCATTTTATTTTACTTTCAGAGTTTTTGTCAAAAATGTCCTGAGCGAAGTCACCGAAGAAATATCTTTTCATATTCTGTTGTGCTGGAGATGTCTGATCTGGCGTTTGAACTGTGGTCACTTCCTATTAGACTACGGCGACTACAACAACAAAACGTAACAATTAAACAATTCACATCGCTATAGACACGTTTTTTCGGTGCTACAGCAGGCTTTCAATTGATGATTTTTCTGAACAAAATTTTCTTCACTGACGAGAAAAACTTTACCTCTCAGTAGCTACGCCAGAAATCTAAATTTTTGTATACAGAACTTGGAGAACCCAAAAGGAATTGCAGAAAATCCTTTGTATTTGGATGGCATGTTATGTCATTGGAACGTTTCTTATCGAAAATCACTCTGGGAGGACAGTTCCTATATGATGGTCGTATCACAACCGATTACATTTGGCCTGCAATTGTTGATGATGAACTGACCGCTTTAAAGTTTCAACAAAACTGTGTCACGATAATAAACAAACCAATATTGGTCGTGTATTTTGGTTTTATGGAATGGGAATTTTCCAGCATAAGTTATTTCTACTTTTGATGACGGTAACAGGCCAATAAAATCATTGGATCCTATGCAGTCAAACCTATTTTTTTGGTTCTACGTCAAATATCATGCTTACACGGATGATTCCACCAAGTTAGAGAAACTAAAAACCATCATGCATGTCATGTTTGCCGACATGCCGCCCGAAATGTGAAGAAAGAGTGCTCGAAAACTAGCTCAGAAGGATAGACTGTTGGAAGAATGCTGTCTTTTATAAGATATTGTACTTCGAACAGAATAGCATGCCACCAGCAAATGCTTCATCGGGCTCATGGGATTTATTTAACTTTTGTTTTGAAACTAAAAAATTCAATACTCTTTACCGCATGATTTACAACCTTCACATGATTCGCATAATGTGTCCCTCATATACAGTTTGTCAGATTGAGGTATTTAAGGATGTCATCAGGATTCATGTAAAATATCTTCACAATGTGCTGCATAAGACAGGAGCAAAATTCACTTCGCCGGCTAAGAATGTCAAGCCAACTATATATTACTCTTTCGCATTTCCACAGCCACAACAATGTCCACCACATGGATATGATTATTAATCGCATATAATAAAAGAACCTAAAGTATTGATACATATATTAGGGGCGATTCAATACGTCTTTTGCCATATTTATTGTCTTAAAATAACACAGGAGTAATTTTCCTTTCTTTTCCAAAGTATCTGCTAGAAATAAACTCTTCTAAAGCAGACTGTCTACGTGTTAAAGTATTATTCACAGAATATTAGGTCTTAGATGAGAAATTATGGAGGCAACTTACGCCTAAAAAAGGTTCACCATTTCATCATTTCAACTTCTACGGAACTGGTTATGTGAAGATAGCGTAACTTTCTCATGAGTTTCAATAAAACTATTTCGAATAGCCAAATTGTGTTGTTACACATTTAAAACACAGAAGTTCTATTAAATCTGGTCTGGTCTTCATCCTTAAGGATTTTGGATTAAAAGAACTCCTCTTGAAACGACGCTTTAAGTAAGTAAGGCACTATTACTTCATTTTAGCAAAGGATGGCACTGTGATACTTGTTGGAATGATGCTGTAAATATTTCTGGGGCGTCACGGAGTTCCTGGATAAATTATTTGTAGGCGGAATGAAGTCGCTTAAATTTTGAAAATGTGAAGCAATGTGAAGACTACTTACTTACTTAAATGGTCATTACAACGCTTTAGTCGGGATTACAACATAGCGTCTCATACCACCAATGTCAAGTATGTTGATTTTATCCCTAAGTGGCGAGACCTGCTGTTTAATGTTGACTCCGAACGACAGATTTCAGCAACTTTTCATGGCAATTTTATTTTACTCTCTAAATTTTTACCAGAAGACTGCTGAAATGTCGCCAAAGAAATATTTTCTATAGTTAACTTTGTTCGAGATGTCTGTGATTTAAGCCATGGGCTCGCGTCTAATAAGCCAACAATAATAATAAGCCAAACAACTACCTACCTAGATTATGGCAACTTGTGCCACAATGAAGACTGATTATCTGAATTCGAACCGGGCGGGCATACGTTTGTGCATGGTTTGAAAACTTGTAGCTAAAGTGGCAGGACTACGGAATATTGTAACACCTTAAAGTTAAAGACGTCTGAGACACTTGGTGACCATAGTCTAAAAATCGTTCGATAACTGCTGTACTCTTCTTAAAAACTGTAGTTATAGTCGACCACGACCGTTTATAGTTCTTTCTTTCTTTCATTTCCAAATAGTTTGTTTGTTGAGGTTTTAGTTTTTAATGGATGTGGGTCACAGATTTTTTGAGGGACAAAATTAATGTTTAAAAGTTTTGTGGGTAATTTTTCTTATTCTTCTGCATGTTATTCTTCTGCCATGTTATTCTTCTTGCAGTACTGCTGCTGTTAAAGAAAGAAAATGAATTTGTTTTCTTGTCATTATTGGTCTTGTAAGGTTTTTATTTTATTTTTCTCTTTCTGTTCTATTTAGTTTTTAAGGAAATTTAAGTAATAAAATATGCATGACCTATTTCAAAAAGAAATATACTCTCGTAATTTATATTAAAAAAATGAAAATCAAACAAAATAAAATATATTTATTTCGATATACATAGTATATGTATGTGTCTTTGTTTAATAAAGAATATTTTAAATGATTTCTTTTTACCTTTTGTTGTTGTTGTTGCATATATTTTTTCTTTAATTTTTTTTTAATTAAAATATAATAAAGCGTTCAAAGTCAACATGACACACAGTGTCATAGTTTTAGGTTTTTTTGGGAAATTTAAATTACAAAAGTTCGAACAAAAAAAAAACAAAAAAAAAAATTTCCCCTTCTTTATAAATATTAAATCAATAGGAATTTAAAAATAAAAAGAAATATTTCAAAAAATTAAAATAAAAAAAAACAACAACAACAATCTTCTATGCCTTTAAAAGTAAAGGGGCAGCCTATAATTTATTGCTTTAGTTCCCAGACAATCAACGTCGTACATTTTGAGTGCCATCGAAACCAGGTTATGACCCTGTTGCTATTGCAAAATAAACAGCTGAATATAATCACAGGCTTTTTATTCTAAAATTAAATAAAACAAACATATAAAAAATTAATTTCAAAATTGTTTTCTGTCAACAATTCTCAGGTTTGATAAAGAATGTTGTTCAAGATCCATGGCCTTATAACCTCATTAATACACCATGGGAAAGTACCTTGAAGTTTGGAAATAGACACTGTAATTATGTTGAAATCATACTCGATTAACGATATTTCTATTCCTTCTTTATGTTGCAATCAATAGACTAAGATTACATAGATAATTGGTCAGTCAGGTTGACAACCTACCTTCACACACCACCTACGTTGTGTGTCTGTTAATTTTATACGTGAGTGGCGGGACTTACAGTTTAAATTCAAATCCGAACGACAGATTTTTATGAAGTTTTTCATGGCAATTCTATATATTTACTATCAGAGTTTTTGCCAGAAATCTACTGAGATATAGTCGCTGAAGGAATATTTCTTTTCATATCTTGTTTTGTTGGAGATGTCTGACCCGGGGTTTGAACCGAGACCTCACGTCAAATAAACCAACACACTACCTACAAGACTAAGGCGCCTACATATACAATTAATATCGTTAATTCCCAAATTTTAAAACAAAAAATTTTTAAAATTCAAAAACTTTAAATCCTCCTGTAAAAAATAATTGCAAGCGAAAGCCTCTCATATCTATTTCAATTACACCGTCAACTATTAATTCTTATTTTCTCTATGGACCGTTTAAATAAATAGTTTTGCCATCGTTTAAAATTTTGCCAATATTATTTCAAGGTAATTAAAAACGGTTACTAACGACATTTTCATAATGTTTAAAACACCGGAAACCACACTCATTTAAATTATCTATTTTATTTTGGTTTTGGCAAAATATTATTTTTTAAATTGTATGTATTCGTAAAATAAAAACAAAATAAATGTTTTTGAATAAATTTACCTCAATACTAAGTATTGGCAGAGTAGAGGAAAAGAGCAAGGAAACAAAACCATTAAATTTCATTTCCAATGTAACAGAATCGTAATTAGCCGAATGCAAATAATAGTCAATAAAATTTTTGTGAAAAACAGGCACAAACACCATTACATGCGACACGGTGTATGCAATTAATGAATTTCATTTTAAAATTGCTTTGGTTAATGTAAACTCTGATAATAAAAACGATTTCGTTATTGAAAATGCAATATTTGCTTATATGGGGGTACACATTTTGTATGTACATTAAAAGTGTGCATTACCTTCCATACCTACACATGGTTGACTTTATGAAATATTGAACTTTTTTTTTTTGGAAATCCTGTAGATACACACCCATTTGTACCATACACTGTACTTAAACTGGGGCACATAAACTGAAGTAAATATTGATGCAAACTCTAACCCCACCGTCACATACAACATATACTATGATCAACTCAAAGGTTACTCTTTATCAGTTTTAATATGTTTAAACAAAATATGTATCCTCTCTACTATCACTTGCATCTGTATTATGAAATTGCAAATTTTTATATTGTTTTGTTGCCGTTTCTTTCTTTTTTCTCTTCGTTGCATGATGGTAATAAAATAACACCCACTTTGTAATAAAAACATTACACGATAATGTAAATTCACGGATAAACAGATACCGATGCTCTATAATGCATACACTCAGGGTTAGGTGAATAGAACGAAGAATATTAAAGCGCCCATTTCGAATAGCATAACAGCGTTGGGTTAACAAATCTGTGCTCCTCGCAATAACTACTGAGAGTAATTAAAATTGCCATGAAAAGTTTCTCACAAATCTGTCGTTTGGATTCGACTTTAAACTGTAGGTTCCGCCATTCATAGAAAAAATTAATTTACACAACACGGATGGTGTGAAAAGTTAGGTTGTAATCCTGACTGTAGGGTTGTAATGACCAATTATGTGATGTACCAGTTGCCACGAATTTAGCTCTGAGCGATTATTTCCAAACCTGACCTGACTCGGCGGAAAAAGATTTGTTCAATATAAATGACATCATCTCAGCTACATATCCAGTCAGACAAAGTATACAGAGCTCAAAGGATATTCATACTCATATTGAAAATTAAAATGATTTTTTATTTCATTCAAAAGGTCATGGACTTGTTACACATAAATACATACACAGTTGGCCATTACAACTACAGTCAGGATTACAGACTAGTTTATCACACCACTTACGCTGTGTTTGTTAATTTTATACATGAGTGGCGGCACCTACAGTTTAGAGTCGATTCCCAACGACGGATATATTTATGTTGCATTAATCAGGTTTTTTCATCTGAGCTGATTTTTGGTGTTCTTGATCTCAAGGCTAACATCATTAATTTACTCTAGTAACTGAGGTGCCGAGAAGTACAAATTCATTGATAACATTGAAAGTATAGTTATCAGGCGTAATCAGAGATATGTGCGGCGTGCATGTCTCTTTGTCTGTTGTCCTGACAGACTCCTGTTTAAAAGTGCTACAGGCAGCAGTAACATCGCGCTTGGTACCTTCAATGATACCAATGTCGTCAGCGTACACAAGAAACTAAACACTTTTGTGAAAAATGGTACGATTGTGAAGCACTGCCGCTTTCTGCAGAATACTCTCCATGTTGAAGTTGTAAGGTGCATGATATAGGATCTTCTTGTTTGAAATCACGTACCACAGCCTTTAGATACATACACACATACATACATAATTGGTCATTACAACCCTTCAGTCGGATTACGATCCAGCTTCTCTCTCTTATGTTGTGTGTGCTCCGAATGCCAGACTTTTGAGAAACATTTCATTTCAATTTTATTTATTCTCAGAGTTTTTGCCAGAAATCTGCTGAGAAGCTGTTACCGAAGAAATATTCTTTTCATATTTCGTTTTGTTGGAGATGTCTGATCTGGGGTTTGAAGCGTGGCCTCACGTCAAATAAGCCAACATACTACATATTAAGCTGTTCTATAAATTAAAGAAACTTACAAAACTATGTATTCTGTATTCCTAATCATTCAACTGCCAGTGTTTTGAAAACACAAATGCCAGCATGCATATCCCAATGGGTATCTGTGTGTCACAAAAGGATCTTTGGATAATATTTTGAAGACCTACTTTCAACCGGGAGGTAAACATTATTTTTGGATTTTCATATGCAACATAAGGTTGAGCAAATATTATGATTAAAACATTTGCTGCAGCTTACAAAATAAAATTATTTTGTTCCCTCTCTTTTCTCTACTTTTTTCTTCTTTGGTTAGATGGCCGTTCATCGGTGTTAAAGCACAATATAGAGAAGGAAATTTTCAATTATAAAACAAGCTCATATATGTATATACATACATAGATCCTTTTGTTATTACACACATGAATTGTTTATATTTCTACTGCCATTTATTTTAACATGCAACACCATGTTGTTGCATTAGTTTTTTCTCTCTGTGGACATGAGAGTGTGTGTTTTAATGTTGCATGAAATATGTCTGTTCGTTTATGTTTTTTACTACGAATATCTACTTTTGTATTGCATTATTGCAAATGTGAAAGAACGAAAATAATTGACTTTTTCAATTCTCTCGAAATTTATGCATCAAATGGGTTGATTGACGTGAAATAAATTTTGAGTAAAAAAATTTTCATGTATGTTTCTCCCTTTTTATATCATGACATCTGACGCCTTGACATTAATATATTGGAAATTAATATTGAAAAGAAATTTGTAGTTTGCAATTTTTTTTTGGCAAACTTATATTACCAGGTATGATTAAGAAAAAGAATGCATTTTTTGATTAAAATGCATCAATTTATTAAAATTTGAATATTTTTATTATAAATTTAATAAATATTTAAATAACTTAAATGTTTGTTTAAATATTTCCTAAAGACACGAAGAAACTTTCAATAGAACGACTAATTAGAGGTAATACTTATATTTTCGGTTACTAAACAAGAACTACCGTAGTCTAATAGTTAGTGTGTTGGCTTATCAGACGAGAGGCCATGGTTCAAACCCCAGGTCAGCAATCTCCAACAAAACGAAATATGAGCGAAAATTTCTTAGGCGAAATTCTCTCAGCAGATTTCTAAATAAATAAAATTGCCATGAAAAAGTCTGTCGTTCGCAGTCGGCTTTAAGCTGTAGGTCCCGTTACTCATGTATAAAATTAACGCACACAACATAAATGGTGTGAGATGCTAGATTGTAATCCCTACTGAAGTGTTGTAATGACCAATTAAGTATGTATACAACAGCTACGGGTTCAAAAACTTGAGAAATCTTGAAGAAATTGTAAAAAAATCTATTTCTCCCGACGACCAACTTCTTTTAGTATTCTGGCGAAACTCTTATTGTCGTGATATTGTTAAAGAAGTAGCCGTAGTCTAGTAGATAATATGTTTCCATCTTAGACGCAAACCCTACCTCAGACATATCGAAAAAAACGAAAGCATTCTTCCAGCAAAAACTCTGAGAGTAAAAGTTTCTAAGAAAAAAGAAAAACGTCTGTTGGTCACTGTCTTTTTTAAAGGTGTGGGTAACGCCACTCATGGATAAAATTATGACACACAACATCAGTGATGTGAGAAGCTAGGTTGTAATCCTAACTAAAAAGTTACAATGACTAATTAAGTCGTCCGAACTGTATATATTGCTCATAGAAAATTGCTACTGATCCCTAAGAAATAGGGATTGTGCATTAGGTATTAGCATTTTAATGCCTCATACAGTGCCAATGTGATTCAGTTAACATAGACAGCAACCGGTCAATAGTAATAAAGATGCAAACTTATTAAATAATTTCGACCAAATTAATCTGAAATTTGCTCTGAAAAGATTACATTCCAGTAAGGGTGTTTTCATACATGTGCGCTATTAGTGCAGTTGTTCTGGCTTTAAAAGATCATGAATAATGACTTGCCAAACTTTAATGAACAGAAATGTGAAAACAGTTTGACTTTCTCGATTAGTTATCGATATCATTAGTGCAGATACAGTTAAAAAATAATTCTAGAGTTTAAGAAGAACAGATGTTTTGTGGAGAAATTGATAACCACAGCATTGCAAATAGCAAAGACAATCCGGCAGGCCATTAGGGAAACGCAGTCCGCGTAAGAAAGTCAAATATTAGCAGAGGTGAGGTTGATCTCACCGCGATTTAATATTATATAACCATAACCATAAACTCTCCTTCACCGCCCTAATTGCCTGTTTATGCCATTTTATACAAAGTTTTCATTATTCATCCATCACAATGCTGTTCAAAAATTCTTAACGAATTTTATTAGAAAAGGAAGGCATACATACATAATTGGTCATTACAACCCTTCAGTCAGGATTACGACCTAGATTCTTACACCACGTTTGTTGAGTGTGTTAATTATTTACATGAGTGGTGGGACCTACAGTTTAAAGTCGACTCCGAATTATACATTTTTGTGCAACTTTTTCGTTGCATTTATATTTACCCTCAGATTTTTTGCCAGAAATCTGCTGAGAGGCAATCGCTGAAGAAAGATTTTTCTCATATTTTGTTTTATTGGAGATGTGTGACCTGGGGTTTTGAACTGTGGCCTCACGTCTAGTAAGCTAGCACACTACTTACTAGACTACGGCAACTTCCTAGTCTGAAAAATCTTCTATGTCATCCAAATCCTCTGGCTCGTAACATATTGAACTTCCGTGAGCATATTCGCATAAAAATGATGGACACGACAGCTTTCATACAGACGTAATCCGCCCTAGTATAATTCAAAAGCAATGCCCTTTAAAATTTCATGATATAACATCTGATTCCGATTTGAGTTTCGTTTCCTTAAACTTTAATTCTTAGGCCACGAACTAACTACATTGGTACCCCCTATTATTTTTGGAATGTACAAAAAAATGGTATTTTTAGTACGTTACAAATAGATGTTGTTAATTAATTGCGTCACATATACATTATTTAACAATAAATGTCACTTATTTCCCATTTAAACCACCACCTCTCTCTCTCTCTTTAGAGCATTTGACCTTAAATTTCAATTTAAATTAAGCCGAGTGTGAAATGTTTATTTTCTGTTATACTTTTATGACCATTGGTTTGGAAAAAAGGAAGATAAATTTATGACTTTATTTAATGTTGTTTTATCAGTCATCAGTATTAAACTAAATGACCAAAGTAACTTCCCTTTCTTTAAACCATCAAAAACAAAAAAACGGAACACAACGCTGTTTAGCCAGGAATTATGAATTTATGGAGAAGACGCAAGACTTCCTTCTCTACCTGACTGCTTAAAAAAGAAGTGGAAAAAAACATTTTCTTTCTTTTTTTTTAATAAAAATCTATTAAACTTGATGTCTATTTTGTAACTTCTTTTTCGTCTTTTACATTTTAACTACCCACATGTGTGTGTATTAGCGTTACAAGTCAGTCTATCTTTATGTCTCTCTGCTAACAACATATGGCCAATGTGCTAATGGCTTATTGAAGCACGTAAAAATACAACAAATTAAATTTATTAAAATTTATTATATACGTTACATGAAATATATAATATTGTAAATGAAAAAACATATAAATTTATTGCCTTTTGCCATAAAAATGTGCCTCTGTTTGGGGCATTAACAAATAATACACGTTAAAAGGTTTTCATACTTTCATATTTGAGCAGCTGAATGTACTTTCCTCGATGCACAGTTGATTTTTCTTAAAAAAAACGAATTTTTTTATTGAAATATTTTGTTTTTAATATTTTAAATAAATTTTATTTATTTTTTTTTGCTTACAAATAAAAAAATCTTTTGAAGAATAAAATCAAATATTTAAATTGACGTTAAAAAGAATTTGTAAGCAATAAAAGAGCCTTGATTGACCAGGATAATTTATTAAAGGATATAAGTGGCAAAATTGTTTATATTGCCACATTAGTTTATTCTAGTAAAACGTAAACAAAATACAAAAGTGATATTGTAAATCACAGCCGATTGATTCGCTATCCTACCATAAGGACATTAACCAGTGTTGAAGTTTCGACAGAAAATGTTTCATAGAAATCAATGACATACTTACTTACTTAATTGGTCATTACAACCCTTCAGGCAGGCTTAAGACCTAGCTTCGCACACCACCCATGTAGTGTGTGTCAATTTTTTACATGAGCGGAAAGACCAACAGTTTAAAGTCGATTCCGGACGACAGATTTTTTGATAAACTTTTCATGGCAATTTTATTTACTAGCAAAGTTTTTGCCAGAAAGCTGCTGAGAGGAAGTCGGCGAAGAAATATTTTTCGGTATTTCATTTTGTTGGAGATGTCTGATTGGAGTTTAAATCTTGTTCTTACGTTTAATAAGTCAACACACTGCTTACTAGATTACGGCTACGGCTACGGCCCTTTGTTTTTTGAAATAAAATGTCATTAAAATTAGTGCATTGGGAGCTTCGACATTTCGCTTCGTTTTAGAAATGTTTTGTCGAGTTTTTTCCAAAAAAAAACCAAATTTTTTTATGCCAAGAATGAACTGGAGCCAATTTATTATACTACGTTCTAACGTGAAGGATATTCCAGTGGTTGTGCTCTTTATCGATCGAAATAGAAGGCAAGGTCTGGGCTATATGACGAGTGACGTATAACTTCCCATCAAAATAGTTTCCTCAACAGTTTTACCTGCGTCGCAATATGTGGCCAAGTGTTGTCTTAACGGTAAGTTACGGTATTTTGTCTGATTGCATATTCAAGGTGTTGCCAGTGCTCGCTTCAAACGAATTAATTATTGTTATAGATCTCCTGTCATAACCTTTTGATCCCACAAAATACTGTGCATTTCTTTGGCGTAATGGATATTCTGTTTCGTAGCAGATTTTGTTCATTGCTGTGTTTGACATATGATTTATTGCGTTAAAGGTTGTAGTAATGAATCCATTTGTCGTCGTCAAGTGATAACTCGATGCATTTCAAACATACATACAAAATCGTCTTTCAACGTCTCTGGTCTTCATCACCTGTTGTAACAAATTCTTTCGTTCTTGAATGAATACTACAGCTTTTAAACGCTCTGAAATGGGTTTTTGGGTCACTCCTAATAATTGTGCAAGTTCTTCTTTCCTCTGAGAGGAATCTTGATTTAGTAAAGTTTTCAATTTGTGGTTTTCAAGCTTTTGCGGCTATTCGAAAGGTAATTCTATTTATTATTTATTTAATGCAAGCGTACCCTTGTAACCGCAAAAAATTGTGATACATTGCTAAAGCCTTCTACTAATCAACTCAACTCAAATGCATTCTAACGAGTATACCAACAGGGACTTACGAACTTTAATAATTGATAACACCCATCTAATTAATTCTACATCTATTGAATTACTTGTCCATTATTTAGTTTGTTTTGCTAAGTCACCAGGCATTCAACAACACGGATTTGTTGCGAATTTCTCTGGCTGTGATTTTAACAGACTTAAAGTTATTTACAACAGTATACTCACAGATATATCATATACATATGTATGTAGTTATATCTGAGACCAATTTGTTCTGTTTATTGTCAGAGCTATTATCGTGCATTACATCTTGTACTGTGCTAACGAAAATAATAAGAAAAACTGGTGATATTTTTGAAGCCGCCGTAGTCTAGTAGGTAGTGTGTTGTCTTATTAGACCTAAGGACACGGTTGAAACACCATGGCACACATCTCCAACAAAATGAAATATGAAAAGAAATATTCCTTTCGGCGACTTCTTCTCAGCAGATTTCTGACAAAAACTCTGGGAGTAAATAAAATTGCCCTGAAAAGTTTTTCAACAAACAAAATTTGTCGTTCGGAATCGACTTTAAACTGTAGGTCCCGCCACTCATGTACAAAATTAACACTCACAACATAAGTGTTGGGAGAAACTAGTTCGTAATCCTGACTAAAGAGTTGTAATAATCAATTATGTACATATGTATGTACATTGTATGTGATATTTTTTAAAAATATTTTTATTATTTAAATATTTTAGAAAGAGTATGACCAAAGAAATCCTACTATTTTGTCACTTGTTGCCTTATTCTCCTGCTGGAGGTAATCAATCTTTTAACACATCAAATATTTTTTCTATAAAAGGTGGTCATGTAGGTTTAGAAAGGTATTCAAATGGTTGGTATTATTTTATGCATCAATGAATTCTTTTAGTTTTAAATTTTTTAACAACAACAACAACACTATACAACGTTATACTCATCATTATTTATACAATTTGAATCCTTTTCTTTTTGTGTACAGCAAACGGTGTCCTTTCCTTTTGATGTCGCTGTCGGCGGCCTTTTTCTAGATTCGTTCGTTTTCATATCAAACGGTCAATTTGTTTAAAAGGTTAAATAACAATGTAAACAACAAAAGTATTTTACTTTTTATTTATTATTTCAATTTTTCTTTCTTTAATTTTCATTCTCTGTTTCCCGCTCTCTTAATTTTTTTTTTTTATTTTATTTTATTTTCACAAACATTTTTATTTGGAAACCTTTTTGTGAAAGCCAACAAAGCGGTGTAAAAGTTTTGCTAGGAGGCAGGAGACAAGTTCGCCATAAAGGTGTCTACAAATGGCTAGGAAAAAAAGGTCGTCGTCGATTCTCTTTAACAGTTGCAATGTTTTTTTAGTACTTTTTTTTGTACATTTTTGTTGAAGTATTTCCAAAAATAAAATAAATAAAGTACTCATAATGTTTTTAAAGGCTTAAATATTTTACGAAATACAAAAAAAAGAGAAAAGTTTTTTAAGGTTAACGATATAAAGAGATTATTAAAGTATTAAAAAACACAAAAAGGTCCAGCGTTTAATTGTTTCTTTTTTTGGGTTTATTTCTGTGCAGTCCCTTTTTTGTAAATTAAAAGGCCATCTTGTAAAGCTTTTGTGTTTAAAGGGGCCGTGTTGAAAGTTTCTTATTTTTGTAGCAGTTAATTAAAATATAAATAATATTTATTGTTCGGAATAATTTCAATCTACTTTACGCTAAATTTAACTTTAAATTGTTACCGTAGAAGCGGTTAAATAAATTTTAAGAAGATTTAAAACGCAATAATGCTTGTAATTAAATGTTAAAACAGATGTTGAAAAGGAAAATAACCATGCTTATAAGGACTTAGCTTCTTATATAAGTTTAAATATTGCTTTTAACAAATCCATACAGAAAGTGGGGATATATAACGCTAATAAAGTGAAATTATTGAGAAACCCTGTGAATGATTTTTTTATGAAAGACCTCTCATTTTCGATATTTGTGATGGCAACCTGAAGTCACCGAAATTTAGTAGGTATTGTGTTTACTTATTAGAAGTGAGGTGATGGTTCAAACCACAGGTCAGACATCCCCAGCAAAAAGAAATACGAAAAAGTATCCCTTTCCTCTGAGTGAAAATAAAATTGCTATGAAAAGTTTCTCAGAAATCTGTCGTTTGAAAACGACTTTAAACTGTAGGTCCCGTCACTCATGTATGAAATTAACACACACAACATAAGTAGTGTGAGAAACTAGGTCGTAATCCTGACTGAAGGGTTGTAGTGACCAATTATGTATGTATGCAATCATACTTGCAAATCGCAAACTATTCTCTCGCTTAACTGGATAATTCCTTTAGTAGTGTGTTGACTTACTAGACGTAAGCTGAGAAACTAGGTCGTAATCCTGGCTGAAGGGTTGTAGTGACCAATTATGTATGTATTCAATCATACTTGTAAATCGCAAACTATTCTCTCGCTTAAATGGATAATTCCTTTAGTACTTTGTTGACTTAATAGACGTAAGCTCGTGTAAATTTACTCTGAAATACAATATAAAACGAAAAATATTTCCTTCGGCGACTTCCTCTCAACGAAACCACTGATAGTAAATAAATACCATGTAAGAGATTCATAGATTTATAATAATTCTGACTAAAGAGTAGAAGTTGTCAATAAAACAACACAGAGTTCGAAACAAATCAGTATTACCAGCAATTCTTTACAAAGACATCACCCATCAGCTCGTTGATATTATTTACAGTGTGCAGCTCTATACTGCCGTTCGATATAATCGTTCATGGTGGCATTAAATCTGGATTCAAGATCATAAGTGCATGACGACAAAGCAGTGTCGATTAAACAAAAATTGTAAAGGAGTCTTTTACTCTTTTGCTTGCTCTATCGCGCCGTGGTGGAACTAACCTTGCTGTATGGTGTGCATGTTTGGTGGACGGCTGATAGACAGAGTACGGAGGCAATCAGCTCTTCTGATCACCAGTGCCCTCTGTTCCACCCCAACTGATGCATTATTTGCTATTCTAAACTGGCACTCCTCTGACCTTCTATTTAGGCAAAGGGTTGAGCTGCTGGCAGTGAGACTCTTCTGGGAAGATATAGGCACATTAGCGACGGTTATATGATTCTTATAACTCTCTGAACAGAACATTAGATTTTAGAATTCCAACTAGGGACTTCTGTATAGAGGATCCAGTTGTTCTCGACCCATACCCTGAAAATCTCTTGATTTACTCGGACAACCATGCTGCGATTAAATTCTCACCGAACGTAGTTTTAACGTCTCTTCTTATTCATGAATGCCGAGGATTTCTTAGAAAAATTTCGGATCATTCAAAGGTAACTTTTACATGGGTTCCGGGATATAGCGATATGGTTGAAACTTTTATTGCTGAAGAGTTGGCTAGGGCCGAAACGAAACTAGAAATAAGCGGAAGGAGGGTACATGCAATATTGCTGGACATGTAGGGACAGGAAGAGGACCAATTCAGTTTTGTCCTTAAGTCGCATGACCATGAAATTGAGAAAATCCTGCATATTTTCGCTAACAGATGTGCCCGGTGGCAATGTTTACGTATTCTTTAGTTGTAAATCCATATTCGTAAATGGCACAACTTTCACTCAATAGGTTACAGATGAATGATTTTTAAAAGCTGATAGCCTTGCCAGATCAAGGTTTTTTAAACCTTCAGTCTGGAAGGGTATGTGTTAATTTTATCCATAAAGTCGACTTCGAACTACAGTTTGTTGAGAAACTTTTCATGGCAATCTTATTTACTCTCAGAGTTTTTGCCAGAAATATGCTGAGCGGAAGTCACGAAGAAATGTTTTTTCATATTTCATTTTGCTGGATTTGTCTGCACGTCTAATAAGCCAAAACACTAAACCCTATACACTATGGGGAATTACCTGGATATAAGTCCTCTGAATTTATGCATCAAAGAACTGAAATTGAAATAGTACGGCAATATTGTAGGGCTGTCATATGAGTCGTTCAGTGATAATTATTGGGGTACGGCAATGAAAGAAACGGCAATATAAAGCCAACAAATGTGAGATAAAAAGAATTTTTTGAATTTTTTTAATATTATTCGAAATCCAAATTTTTATAAAATTTTTTCATAAAATAAAATATAAAATAGTACACCTGGGCCGCCCTTGAAGGCCTTGAAGGATCGAAAGCAAAAGAGATATAAAAAGTAAAAACAAAATTTTAGTTGAATCACTAGCACACGAAGCCTCTCCTGTCTTATACATTCTACAACTTTTGTCATATTTTCTAAAATATTTTTTTAATTTAATTTTAAGAATAATTCAACAACATTTATACTTTAAACTGATCGTTTTTCTGTTTTTCCTTTCCTTTAAATAAATTGATATTTTACTGGCACGTAATAAATTAAGGCTTATAATGACCAGTTCACTGTCTATTCACATTCTGTCCGTTGTCCGTTTAGTTGTTCAAAGTAATCAAATAAATAAAAACCGAATGAGTCCTGGATTTATGGAGGTGTAAACCATAATTCTTATCATTACAGGAGTGGAAAACAATATAAAAATTGTTTATTTTATTTCACTTTTTTCGCTTCTTTTATTTTTTTTTATAAACATTTATTTTTATTTAATTTTACATGTGCGTGTAAGCGTGTGTATATTGGTAAGTTTTTATATTCATTCTGCTAAACTTGACCCTTTTGCTTGGTCCATATATAAAACCAACCATTTAAAACATTAAATATTGTTTTATGGCTCTCTCTTTCTCTACTCAACTCTACACTGTACACCCTTCTCTCATCTCTTCGGTTGTCAGTCTGTAACAACGAACGTACGTGTAATTTCTAAAGTGAAAACAAAGTGTTATGCTTGTTGTTTTTATTGTTCACTTTTTTCACACACACTCTTCGAGACCCTTTCGTTGCTTGCAAAAAAAAAGAAAAGAGATTCAATGTATCCTGGAACAGGAGTCAACGTCGCCGATAGTCTTTGGCTAAAGGGCAGTAAAATGGTAAGGGCTAAAAACAAGAGCCATAAACACGTAAACAGTTAACCAGGGACCCTAAATAATGAAATGAAAGTAGGGGTTAAGCAAAAATGGATAAAAGGGACATAGAAACATCACGAACACAATGTATATATTATTGTTGTGAACTAAATACCTTTAAATAGTAAAAAAAGTATAGGAGTACACGGAGAAGAATCACTTGCTATTAGTTGATCAATGTCGGATATATGGGGTCTATAAATAAACACTTCCTATCTTTAAATTTAAATAAAAAAATCTATGTGAGATATCATCACAATTTATATTCGTTGGTCATTATGTCCAATTTTTTATGATTCTGACGCATAAATGCATGACAAAAATCTTAAGGGTGGCCTGTTGTTGGCCTCAACGTAAGATGACCATGCCCTCAAATCACTCGTGCATAAACTGTGTGAATTCACATATCATCGAAACCCAGATTTTCCAATTTAGGCCAAAAGAAGTTCGACTTACTGTGCTTATTGTTCTCGCCGCCTGGTTAATATTGTTCTTAAAGCAATAACGCTGCCAGTCTAATAGATACATACATATATAATTGGTCATTACAATCCTTCAGTCAATGGGCAAAACGTGTAGTACATTGCCCGAACAAAGCACTCATTTTGATGAAACAATTTTATTATTTCAACGTGTCATTAAATGCAAACTGAATCAATACCAACTCATTTAAAAAGTATAGCTTCGACAAGTTCAGCGATATCAACTACCAAAGTTCGAAAGTCCCTATTGGAAGACCGGATATAACTGATGAGTGGGAATCTAAGTAAAGCAAAGTAAATGATAGAAAACAGAAACACTAATTATTCTACTTGTAGGAACGTTAAGCCGCTGTCAAACTTCAGGCCAGACATCTCCAGCAAAATGAAATATTAAAAAATATTTTTTCGGCGACTTCCTCTCAGCATATTTCTGACAAAAACTCTGAGGGTAAAATAAAATTGCCATGTAAAGTTTCTCAAAAATTCTGTAATTCGGAGTCAACTTTAAACTGTAGGTCCCACTACTGATGCATAAAATTAACACACACAACATAAAGTGGTGTGTGAAGCTAGGTAGTAATCCTGAAGGGCCAATAATGTATGTGTACGTCAAGCCGTCGGAATAGATGAAGTCTCTAATCATTAAGATCAAACACCGCGTAAGAGTTACTGGGAATGTCTTGTCCTGAATGACCCCTATATTGGATGACTAAAGCAGAAAGCAAGCAACTCAGTGTTACTGCATAAGACAGAAAAATTTAAAATAAAACTCAGATATTCATTCCATTCATCCTTTAACGATGGGGCATTAACATCATCGAAGGAGGCCAGTAAAGTGACTGAACTGGTAAACTATGCTGACTCATAAAACAGAATGTGAGAATACCGAATGAATGATAGCCCGGTTGATGTGATGCTGTTGCCTGAAAAGATTTGAGATCAGATGAGCAATATTCACTTTGTCGGTTTAGGAGGCATTAAAATAATAAAAAAGCAGAAATTCCGGAATACTTTACTGAGTTTAAACTGAGAAAGGTTTAAAGTAGAAGAACTAGTATGTCGTATGTCAAAATTGCAGACATCATCTTAGGAAAGGGAATCAATGCATGACTTGAATAGAATGTGTGTTACACTGGGGCTAAGGTGGGCTAACAAAATTTATTGACATTTTCAGTGAAGGAGCTTATTTAACTCATTGACGTACTATGGCTATGTTCAATAAGGAGGTGCACAATGTATCAACATTTTATAAGAACCATCCTGACAACACTAACAAATAATTTGGCTTCAAATCCTATGCTCGAGTTTGATCACTCAGACTTTCTTAATTCACTTTCACAAAATTTCATTTCGTTTCTTGAAGTGTGTTAACGTTTCTTGCTTGAAGAACAGAAGAAACAATAACTTCAAGCATTATTCTCTTTATACACACATAATGTATGTGCATATGAGTGTGTGCTTAAAAAACTTTTTATAGTAGTGGGAGTAGTAGTAGTTGTAAATTGCAAATGTAATTGTAGTGGTAGTGTTGGTGATGGTAGTGTTATTACTCTTATTGTTGTTGCTGCTGGTGGTGGTGTGTGTGTGTGTGTAACATGGGGTTATTGTTTAAGAAGTTTTTAAGAACCACAAATCTTAGATGTTTATGAGCTTATATGATAATAAATTAAGTTTTTATTGCTCTCTATCTCCCACCACTTCCACACACACACACACACGTACACACATCTCTTTCTCTTTTGGCATGCTACCTATACGTAAACAATATTTATCTCTCTCTCCTGGTCTTTAGGAGACGAAAAGATAAGGCATCAATAACAAAATCTAGTAAAAAGAAAAATAACAACAACAACAATAAAAACAACAACCACAACAATGTAGAATATTAAAAGAGAAAAAAAGGTCTGGGATTTCTTTTTGTGTTGCTGTTGTATTTAATTTTTGAAATGTGCTGGCATAAACAAGTTTCTTGTTGTTATTGTTTCCTCTTACCAGTCCGGTATTTTAATATAACCTAAGCCACTATATTTGATGTGGGTGTACTACGTTATATGCTAATGTTTGTAACACCACAATGAACTTTTATCATTACCGATCTACTTAGAACTGCTTTATGAATCAAGTACAGCATGCTTGGAATCAGAATCACTAAACAAATTACAACTAACAATTCAAGGGTGTCTAATATTATGTTCTAGTGGATGAATTTAAAAATCAAAAATCTTAACAACAACGACTATTCCAATCTGTTAATTCCCAGTATATTTATTCCTACTGAGCACCAGGAAAAAATTCGTCTTCCGACGATACTTACATTAGTATGTATTATGTCTGTAGCGTAGGGATGAAAGCTGTGGTGTCCCTCTTTTTTATGCGAATATGCCCACGGTAGTTCAATATGATGCGAACCAGAGAATTATGATAAAGTAGGAGTACTTTCAGACTGAGAAGCCGCCGTAAATTTGTAAACACAAATAAAACTGAAATGGTGTGTGCTATTCAGTTATGCGAAAGCCCCACTGCTTCAGATGTAGAGAAAGTTCAAAGGCAAAAAGTTTTCAACGTGCCATGGTTAAAGACAGAAATTGGAAAATATTGTGAAGAATACTTGAAAAAACTCCTACGTACATACATACATACATAATTGGTCATTACAATGGGTTGTAAGGTTTAGGTCAGGATTACGATCCAGCTTCTCACAACATTTATGTTGTGTGGGTTAATTTTATACATGAGTGGCGGGACCTACAGTTTTTATTTTTATTTTATTTTCTCTCAGAGCTTTTGCCAGAAATCTGATGAGAGGATGTCGCCGAAGAAACATTTTCATATTTTCTTTTTGATATCTGATTACGTCTAATAAGCCAACACACTACCTACTAGACTACTGCGACTTCAAACTATTGCTTTACTTTAATAATTTTTTTCCAGCTACAGCAGGTCATGCAATGATAAGGTTGCCATTTATTTTAGCTTAGAAACAATGTCCTCCCTGAAAATTTATTGATTTGTTGTATTGAGAACAGTGGTGCAGAAAAGTAGTAACACTACTTGATCCTTCTATAATGTTAGTTGTTAATAATACTTTTTATACGATGGAAGACTAATACGAGTAATTATTTATTTAAATGGAAATTGAATTCTTTTACTTTTTTAAAGTTCCACAAGCGCTTTAATCACAAACCCACAAACTGGTTAGTATGTCCCTTACATTATTCGCATCTTCATACTTGACGAAACTGCTTTATGACATTTAATCGTGTGGTGCTCTTCGTTTGAGCTGTGTTAAGGTATACTCACTTGCTTATTCATTGCAACCTTTAGTTCGGATTACATTTTCATAGCACTCATGTTGTATGTGTTAATTTTATCCATCAGTGGCGGGATTTAATTTTTACTTTCGCCAAAAGAAATATTTCGTTTTGTTCGAGATGTCTAAGCCAGGGGTTGAACCGCGGGTTCTCGTCTAATAAACCAACACATTACCTACTAGAGTACGGCGATCTCAGCTAAACTAATGATGTAACAACCCCTATTGAAGGATACTACACTCCTTCGTTGCATAGCTGTGTATTATTACAAACACTTCGAAATTAGAAGAAATTGTTTTTAGTGTCTTTGAATTGATTGCAAATATATTTCAGATAGTCAATCGACTGTTAAGAAATATGCGAGAAAGAAGTTGGAAGCATGATCCTTATTACCGTAAAACACATTCTATTTTATTATTGATGAAAATGGAATTGAGCACCAACATTATCTTGAAAGCCACCAGGAGTTAACAAAATGTGAAATTACTCTCATGGCACTGTCTTATTGACACCTCATACCATTCCATTGCAGGCTTTAAAATGTTGTTAACAGTTGTCCCAGATTTATTTACGCCAAACAACAGCGCAATAACATTTCCAGATCATAATCCAAACCAAACAGAAACTTTTTCTGGGTACGATGACTTTTTCCAATGGCTTCTAAATACATCGAGACCCTATGCGAAATGAAGTTCATCGTGGAAGAAAATTTTGTTTGAATAATAAGCATTGAAAGCCTGTTACTCTAGAGGATAATCAGCAGACCTACGAAGTTGTGAATGCATGACTTTAATTCATGCGTGAAATGCTTTACAAAGACGATGACGCAAATCCGAATTCGAAATGCACTATAATCAGTCGTTAGAAAGGCTCAAATTCTGAGAACGACTAGGAACTGACAAATTCATATTTTCTGCTACATTTTCACTAACAGAAGCATTATTTTTACAAGGGCGTACATTGCGCCGTTGCACAGGCATGATGTCAAGCACAGCGTTTCCAAATTTTTTTATAATCCTTCCAATTCCTTATAGAGTAGGTAGATTATTATACCCGTAGTCACCCTGTAAAACTCGAAAAGTGGCTGGGTTTAAATTACCCCGTTTGTAGTAAAATTTTTAAAATGTTTATTCTTTCTTGAGTTATCAAACGATTCAGGCTGGCAAGCTTGCTAATAAATAACCGTTTTTAAGTATTATATCGTCAAACTTGACCTACTTTTGTACTGTTTAGACAGTTTTTGATAAAATTTTTGATTAGAGCCTACTTATGTTCCATTTAAGGACATAAACAAGGGAAATTTCTCTTTCTTTGCAGGTAATTTGTTGTTGTTTTTTCTAAAAATTTTTGTTTTACTAAATGTTTAATAAAAAAACACAAATTGTTGTCAGTGTTTTTATGTTATTTTTTTGCTGCTGGTTAGCATTACAACATATTTTGGTTGTTGTAAACAAAAGTTTTAGTTGGTGGTTTGTGGTTTCATTATTACTTTTAGGGGAGTAAGGTGGTAAAAGGGCGAAGGGAAATATAAATTGCCGGGCGATGCCAAGAAAAAACTTTTTCCAACGCCAGTTGCAACTCTCTGGAGTACAGTTACAAAATTCAAGCAATGCAATAAAGGTCAAAAAGTGTTTTGTATTGAAACAAAAAAATAAAAACAAAAAACTTGCAAATGTTTGTTAAATTTTTAAGAAGTTTAATAATATTTTCAGAAATTTTTGAGCAAAATTATTATTCTTAAGATAAAATAATATTTATTTTATTAAAAATATAAACGAGAGAAAAACAAAACTAATAACTCGGTATCAAATACAATAGTTTTGCCTTAAACTCTCTATTGTGCTCTCTCTCGTATCTCTGTGAAAACAAACTTTTCTTTTCAGTTTTTGTTAACAAACTTCTTTAGCAACAAAAAAGAAAAAAAAGAGAAAAAAACTAACTTTTGACAAACTAATTGCTAATGAGAATTTAAGTTTAAGCAAAAATAGCAAAAATAGCAACAAACAACACCAAAAAACAACTAGAAAATAGTATATGTACACAAACAGAGAGGCAAACAAACTTTTCTAGAATATTGTATCATTTCTTTGGCAATTCCCCAAAACAAACTTTAAGTGAATAAAGAGACACACAACAAAATGAAATAAAAAATTGAAAAAACCTCCCGCCTGAAAATAATAAAGAAAAATAAAGCTTAACTAGTACACACACTCTCCCATACACACACACTCATCCTACCATAATTAATTGAAGCAGAAAGAAGAAAAATAATATTCACACGCATACTGATACACTCATAGGAGATATAAATTCTTTTGCCAACTTTTACTCTCCTGCCTATACGTTTTTCTCTCATATTTACAACTACATACGCATACATGCATACGTACATACGTACACATCGTATACAACAATAGGCAACAATTTGTTGATTTAAAAGCATGGACTTGAATAACAATTATCTGGTAGAGGCCATATCAAATAGGAAAACAAGGCTGATTGTGATACGAGTGTGAGTGTTAGTAGCAGTGGTAGTGGATAGTAGGTTGTATGAGAAAGTTGAAAACTTAAGCAAAATAACATTTTAGTTGATATGAAAAGTTAACTGATTTCCAAAAAACTAATAGAAAAAAAAAAACAACACATCAAAAGTATAAACAAGCATATGCTTGAATGCTTGCAAAATTAAAAATTAATTAAAAAGAAAGAAACAAAATTGTACACCATTTGAAGAATTTTTTAAGGATTCAAATAACACAGAAACAAATTCATAAGGAAGATAAAGAGAGTGCTTTATCTTAAAGGGGGATTATGTCAAATATTCGATTTCCTTAGGGTCACAAAACGGGATGAGAAAATCATGAAATAATAACATTTGGAGTACTCTTGGTGGGACAATTCCCCTATCCATGGCGAATTCCTCGATCTCATTTCAATGTAGAGTGTACAGACTCTATCAACAACGATTCCCTACATACGTTTCAGGAAGAAATCATCGCTCGTAATTAGTATAAAACATCATAACAACCCTAATAATGCTGATGCTATCGTATTGATATTTACGAAACAAAGCCATACGTACGACAAACTGAACAGCTTGTAAATACGAAATATGAAAAATGTCATACAAGCTAAAGCCATGACCATAATAATTCACACACTAAACTGATCTTTTAATCTTTGTAATCAAATCACGTCAAACAGGAGTGTCAAAACGGGGTTCATCTTGTGAAATCAAAAGGAGTTTCAGCAAGTCAACGAAAATTATTGCGATATCGGCAACCATAATCTACAATCTCATGCGAAGACATTGTGAACACAACTTGTCAGATTAGAAGCAAACAAAATATGAAAATTTTATATGGCTGTGAAGTGGGTACGTCCTTACGGAAGATAAATATGTCGTGTGCTAGTCTGTGTATGTGACGGCCATAATGATTTTACAACAGCTGCAGACAGATATTTCCTACCGTGCAAATGAGATGGCACAGAAGGCTTTGAATTGGTCACATACTGCGGAAACCGATAAACAATATTGCAGAAATGGCCCTCTACTAGAATCACGTTTTTTTCAGAAAAATGTGAAAGATATGCACCTACTCTAGTCAACCAATCTCTAGAGGAGTAGATGAAATCGAGGAATAAATTGCGAAAGACAAGAAAGTACAGCACATAAGTAATGTGAACGTTGTTAGGAAACTAATCATTGATCAACAAACCGTTTGATAGCTGGATATGCAAAGAAGCATGAAATTTGAATGCGACTTGAATTAACAAAGAAAACTGTAATGAGCCGAATTTTCACTTGTCTTTCACTGGTAAATCAGAACGAAATGGAATCATTTTGAAGGATAACAAGCGATGAAGGCATGATAATAATGTGCAAAAAGATCATTGAGGAGGTGATCTAAAGGCTCGAAGATGGTAGCAAAATGAGAATTATTATTATAAATTAAAATTACGGAGAAGTCCAGTTTTTCGCTCTCTAGTTGATTATCGGCTAAGAGTAGAACATATACCGTGGCTAACTTACATTCATAGAAAAAGAATTACTCCTGATTGCACTGTCTAATGATTTTGAAAAATCTTTCGAACAATAACAAACAAATAACTCCGAATTGACATTTAACATATGGACATGTGAACCGAAGTAGTCTGAATGTTGTAGTGATTTCAATGAAAGAACATTGAGAAATATTTCTTCTATTGCGTAGTCCAATAAACTTTATGCTTTCAATAATAATCATCATCCAAAAATCTATATATCGGACTCGAGACAACCACCATTCTGATTAAATATACTCTGATTCTACAGTGCACTCTCAAAAGACCAACATCAGATTTTTTCTGGATAGTCTGATGCATGACTCATATACCCTTTCAGTGCCGATACCAACTGTTATGGTCATGTCCTGTCTTTTGTACCCACTTGCCAAGTTGAATTGAGCACATCTTTCAATGGCATAGATGGCATTCCGCTTGAAAGATAGTTTACCCTAATAATATTTCATTCTGGCATCATAAACTCTAGCTCCTTCCAGATTACTCCATTCACTATAGGTTTCGTCACGAAGCACTTTCTAAAATCTGGTTTTGTCCACGAGACAGTTAAGAAGGGAGCTGTAAGCCAATCGATTCTATAGGACACTAAATCTTGCCACCCACCAACCTAATCATAGTCTACAAAGCTATAGTTTACACTACCATGTGCAGTGTACTTAAATCCAATAGAGATTCCATCGAAAGTTATTCGTTGCCCCTTTAATGCTAACACGAGCTAGTCTCTGTATTTTGTCTTACTGCAGACGTACAGTTTTCAGATTTGTTTGATCTGTCTAGACAATTGCTCCTTAGGTCATTATCGTACATAATTCCTGGGTTGCAGTCTACTGCGTACCATTGTGGCACATCTGGCCTTTCCTGAAATGCTCTCTGTAAGAAATCTTCATTTTAATTTATTCTCCAGTGTTGTTCCTCCATTTTCCAATATTTTAGTTTCACCTGAGAAACGGTGTAAATCTGTTAAGCAATTAAAAGAAAATGTTTTCATTTCACTTAAGAAAATATTCAACAAATTGAGTAATTTAAGAACTTTACTAATGACTATAATTGAAAACGTGTCAGTTTAACAAAGGAAACCGAAAATATTCAAGAAAAACTTTTCGGGAAAAACAACAAACCAACAACACCAAAGCAATGTCCTTTAATAATAATGGACTTGGACAGGAGAAACAAACAAACAAGCAAACCACTGATGCCAGATGTTATATTCTATGTATTACGGACATTAAATTTTTGTATTTCAATAAAAATCAATTATTTTGTTTAAATATGCATGATTTTTTTTGGCATTAAAAGAACCCAAGTTATTTTCACAAAAATAAATTACAACAACGAAATACTGGCTATGAATTTATTATGGCTTATGGAATGAATTTATTTAAAATAAATAATAATTTTATGTGGTATATTTATGAGAGTAAGTATGTATGTATGTATGTATTTATATGAATAATTTTCACACCGTAAACTAAAAACACAATCACAAAGTCAAATTCAAATTCAAATACATTTCTATGTATTGTTATACGGTTATAATGTAAACAATTGTATTTATTAAGGATAATCATGGTTATTTGTTTTATACATGTGTTTGTGCGTATTTCTTTATGTGACTGGCCATTTTAATATATGTATGTGTGCTCATTTATGACTACTATAATCTAAATTATCTTTAACACGACCTTTTTCTCTTTTTTCAGAACATTAGAAGCGTACTTTTGTTGTTGTTGCTTTTTTGTTTGGCTTTGAAGCTTTTATTTTCATTTTTATGTTTTCTCTTCTACTACAGTCAATAAGTAAATAATATTATTGTTGACTTATACACACACATATACATATATACACACACTTACATGAATATAAATGTGAATGTTGTGCTATTTTATTACCTATAACATCCATTACAATATGTATGTCTGTATGTAATTTATTTATTTTATTTTGTTGTAGAGATGTTCATGCTTTAAGAGTAATAGTTTTCGTCTATACATAGCCCGCCATGTTTGTATTGTGTAAGGTTGTTATTGGGTACACCGCATGGCACAGTGGAAACAAATACTTCCGTGGTGTATTATTATTAGACGCGAGGCAATGGTTCAAATCCCAGATCAGACATCTCTAATTAAACGAAATTTAAAAAAATATTTCTTTGGCAATTTCCTTTCGGCAAATTTCTGGCAAAAACTCTGGTAGTGAAGAGAAAATTGCCATGAAAATTTTCTCAAAAAAATCTGTTGTTCGCAATCAACTTTAAACTGTAGATCTAGCCACTCATGTATAAAATTAACACACACAACATAAGTGATGTGAGAAGCTAAGTTGCAATCTTGACTAAAGGGCTGTAATGACAAATTATCATAATTTTTAAAAGACTGCGGTTCAGCATAACTCTTTACCTGCATCTGAATACTGCTAACTGCTCTTAACACCAAATTTACCAATCTTGTTTGTTAAGCCAGAAATGTACTTTGCTCTGAAGATAATTTTTCGTTCGAAAAACATTTCTCACTCAGCGCGAACTATGATAACAAAATTTTACAATTTACAAGCTTGTGCTCCTATTTAGCTAAGAATCAGACCGCCATTTAAGCACTTGACTCTTATGCGGTTAAATCGAAGGTAGAATGGGACAGTCTAGAGAAGTTAAATCGTCTAGGTTGGCAAAATAAGGTTACCATCTGTTGGTTTCAACCGCATGTGGAAATTATCGGCAATGAGCAAGAAAACGAACTTATTGGGAGGGAAATTCCATGCCGCTGTTGGAACCGCAACCATTATGTTAAGTGGGTCCTAAAAGGTATGCTCATCGAAATGTAAGATAAAGAGATAGAAAGACTCTCCTGCTGTCATGCATCATACATAATAGAATTAGTCATAACTATCCTTCAGACAGAACGACACATTTTTGAGAAGATTTTTCAAACCAATTTGATTTACTGTCAGAGTTTTCGCCAGAGATTTACTTACTTTACTTACTTAACTGGCCATTAACAATCCGATTAACGGATTTCGGCCTGCCGCAACACATCCTTCCAGGCGCCTCTGTTTCATGCGCGCCTACGCCAGTTGGTCACAAAAATCGATGACAGGGCTTCCTCGATTTTTGGTCCTTCCAACGGATACAAGGTCGTCCTCTTCACCGCCTTCCGCAGAAATACCCGTCTCGCTGGAGTATCCTCCTCCATTCGAACGACATGGCCAAGCCAGCGCAGCCGCTGGATATTAATACGCTGCACAACGTCTATGTCGTTGAGGAACTCATACAGATCACTGTTGGATCGGATGCGGAAATCATCGCCAACTCACACTGGACCGAAGATCTTACGTAGGACTTTTCTCTCGAATACTCTCAAGGCTGCTGAATCAGTGCTTAATAGGGTCCATGCCTCTGCGCCATAAAGAAGCATCTTGTAGAGCATTAGTTTTGTCGTACGAGAGCGGTCTCTGCTACTCAATTGCCTATTGAGACCATAGTAGCACCTGTTAGCAAGAGTGATCCTGCCAAAGATTTGCTCCGAAGAAATAATTTTAAAGCAATTTTTAAGCACGCCATTGGCCCCATTAGACTAACCTCGGCAACATGTACATCAAATTGTCTGTAAAAAAATGAGAGGCAGTAAACAAAGAAATATTTTTCATGTTTTGTTTTGTTGGGATGTTTGACGTGGTGTTTCAACCGTGGCTCACGTCTAAGAAACCAACATACTACCTATTAGAATATGGCGACTACATGCATCAGACTATCTCTTAATAACCTCAGGTTGATAACTAGTCGTTTGATAGGGCTCCGTAGACTCAAAATACAATTATTTAGAAAGGGGGTTGTCACTATACTAACATGTTGATTCTGTGATGATGAGATTTTATCAATAGAACTTGTTCTTTGAACCTGTAATGCATTAATGCATCACAGAACGAAACAACTGTGTGCATTTTGAATTCTGCACAGCAGAATCTTGAAGAAGACATTATAGAGATCTCCTATAAAAAATGTGTGGAGGACAATAGATCGTATGGCTGCAGTACTAAGGCATCTCTTCAATACAAATATAATAGCTAAAATGGCAAACCTTGCTGAACATTTCTGGTATTGCCGTATGCGAGACTTTTATAAATTCTTTTATACTAAAAATCCTTTATATGCAACAGAGTTTGAAAATTTTCAGTGAAAAATTGTAAATTATTTTGAAATATCATTTATTCTGCCATTATTTTCACTGTTCATGATTGTAAATTGTTTTCGTCCTTGTATGTATGTCTACTTTACACATACATATACATATATGTACATACCCATATCCACATACAATATATAGAATATAATAACAACCAACTTTAACAATAACAACAACTAATATTTACTGCTTTCTATTGTGTGATAACTTTATTAATGTTTTATCGTAAAGGAAATTATGTCAACAATTTGTTAAAAAACATGAAAATTTATTTTTTTTGAAAAAATGGTAGGAAAGAAAAAAACCATTAAAGAATAATGGAAACACAAAATGAAATTAATATTTGGTTTACAACCATTAAATAATTGAAATAAAAATTTAAAGTCATGTTATTCAATAAAAAGGAAGCAAAAATCTATTTAAAAAATTTCCATACAAATTTTAATAAAAAAAATAAATTTTCAAACAGGAATTTATTAATTGAATCCTATTCTTAGGTATGTAACACAAAAATAAAGGACACACATTTTCTACATGGTTTGTGTCTTTAATAAATTCTATGAACTCTTTCATACACCTAATATCCGATTAATTGCGGGAGATTTTCTTTAGTATTTGAAAATAAAAGTAGATGAATCATATCGATTAGTTTTTAAAGCTTACGCTGTATATGTTCCATCGATTGCAACAAAATGGACACGGTATGTCTGGTTCAGGAGTAATGTATTGATTTGACATGAAAGCGCGAAAAATTGTTGTTGTCAAAAAAAAATTGTCAAGTCGAAATTGCGAAAGCTTTTAAAGCCACTCAGTCACCAAACTCAGTAATGCTTAGAAAATGCAAGCAACACAGACATTAGGTACCACATGATGTATACATTACCGAGATATTTTGAAAAGCATGCAAGATGCATGTTCGAAATGTTGGTAGAATGCCTTAAAAAATAGCTTTTCCACCGAATTATTAGGATATATGAGGACAATCCGAGTCTCAATAAGTTGTCGGTGAGCTAACCAAATGAAAATGCACCGCATTATTGGTTAGACAAAAATATGGGATCACTACCCCCAATGGCAGGAAGCTGATCCATTTCTCCGAAGCACGTAAATTGGTAGTATGGAGCACCAAGTTTCAGCACCTCGATATTCATAAAGCCACTAGGATATTCCCGATGTACTAGATATGCGCACATATAGAGGTCCAAATATCGACTCGGACCACTAGCTCGTTGCAGCTATGTTTTAAACTGTGTGAACGACTGAAGCCACCCATCAAAACATTTATTGGATCTTATCAGTGCGGCTTCAGACCATTACATTACATCAAATCCTGGAGAAGACACACGGAAAACAAGTCGACACACATCATTTTCTTGTCGACTATAAAGTAGCCCTAAAAGGAATCGAGTTTTTGCCGCAATGTCTGAGCTCAGTATAACTGCGAAGCTGATAAGGTCATGCAGGATAACGTTGTGAAATTCCCTCAGCTCCGAAAAGGTAGTAATGGACCTGTCCGAACCTTTTGATACCGTGCGAGGTTTCAGACAAGGCGATCCCTCTTCAACTTCGTTTTGGAGAGTGTTCTGTGGGAGGCGGGAGTGCATCGCAAATAAGCGTCCAGTTGCTTGCGTAAACTGACGACGTTGACATCAAAGAGCGTATCAAACGAGATGTTGCTGTTGTCTTTAGTGCTATTGAACGGAAGTCTATTAAGATTATTAAGATGGGTCTGGTAAATGAGGGTAAAACAGAATACATGTTGTCGACAAGTAGGCATATGCGGCGCACATCGGGTTTTTGATGCCTAAAATGGGAATTAAATCGTGGGAGCTTTCCTGGTTGCTTATTTTAACTTTTTTTGATTTATTTCGCTTAAAGAAGATAAATCCATAATAAAAAAAAGAAAAAAATCGTGACCTGAAATGCATAAAGGCCTAACAACCAAAAAATTCAAAATTTACTTTTTGATTGATTTACATCAGAAATGCTTCAAAATATATGTTCTGACAAAATTTCTCAAAGATTATCTACCAACTAGATAAGAATAAGAATATATCAGTAAACACTTTGCCTCTATAGGCAAATTACGAGGGGTTTTTTCTTTTAATTTTATCATATTTGATATGATAGGATCCGAAGTATTTAATAATATTTTAAAAATATCTTTATTAGATTTTTCTCATGAGCTTCTCCGAGAATAATTCTCCCTAAAATTTTTGAAGTCTTTGTTTCGGGATACTTGCGCTTCCTCAGTTAACTGCCCTATTGGTATTAAAGAGTGGTTTATTACTTTTGGGATTAGAAATTTGTGTATCGTTGGGGATATATAATAATACCAAGAATATTATTTTTGAAGTCGCTATAGTCTAGTAGGTAGTGTGTTGGCTTATTACACGTAATGCCCGAATTCAAATCCCGAAATTATGAAAATATTTCTTCGGCGACTTCCGCTTAACAGATTTCTGGTAAAAACTCTGAGAATAAATAAAATTGCCATGAAAAGCTTCTCAGAAATCTGTCGTTCGGAGTCGACTTTAAATTGTAGGTTCCGCTACTCAAGTATAAAATTAACACGCACAACATAAGTGGTGTGAGAAGCTAGGTCGTAATCCTGACTGAAGGGTTGTAATGACCAATTATGTATGTATGTAAAGATATAATTTTAAAAAATATTTTGCGGTATCTAGAGTATCTTACATGAATAAAAATTTACATACATATTTGTATTCTAAAATATGATCCACAAAATAAATGCAAAAATCCATTGCACTGTGTTGCTTTTCATTAAAAATAGGTAATTAGTAGATAAAAATTATATAGGTACACAAATATATTTTCTTTTTTTTTTAATCAGGTGCAAAAAAGTGTAAAAAATATTTTTTCTATTATTTCACAAGGTGTCTTAGGTTTAAGAAAAAAAAAATTTTTTTACTTAACTTTGCTTAACTCACAACTATTTTTCCATATATGCTACATAATTTGCAAATTTATAGACTTTCACAGAAAAATTTTTTAAAAATAGCAAAACTATATAATCTTAAAAACAACGAAGCAAATATAATCTCAATCACCTGTTGTTGAAGGTTCCATATTTTTTTTAATATTTTTTGTTAAAAACTTGCCGAAAACTAATTTTGAAAACACTGAAAATTTAGCTTTTTCACAAAATATTAAAAAATATCAAAAAACTCAAACTTCAAAAGGACGTAGTAATGTAACGGTTCTTGCTAGAGACACATTTTTTTAAGATAGTGATGCAGAATTTTTGTGTACTTTTGGCTCATGTTGAAAAATATTTGGTACTCAAGAATTTCATTTTCCAATTAATTCCCATTTTAGGTATCAAAAACCCCAATCTGCGGCGTATTGGATCCCAGATATAGATTCGATATTGTCAATGAATTTGTTTATCTTGGCTCCGCCACTACCACCAAAAATGATGTCAATCTGGAGATCAAGCGGGTGCTACTGTGATGTCAGTAGGCAATTGAGTAGCAGGGACCTCTTTCGGACGACAAAACTAATACTCTACAAGACGCTTATCCTCACCGTGCTTCTTTATGGCGCAAAGGCATCAACACTGTTAAGCTGTATGAGCTCTTTAACAACACGGATGCCTTTTCAAAGTTGTACACAAAATATAACAAGAATGTTTTAAATTTTAAATATTAAATCGTTAGAGAACCCAATTGTTATCTCAAACCGAATATATTTTCTTTAAATCTTAATTTAGGAAAATAATAGAATTGTTGAAAAAATGTGTCTATCCATTAACCAACCGCAGCCAAACACTACGCATAATTAAATTATAAAAAAAACACAGAAACTGATAAAAATCTTGTCTCTTTAATGCGACACAACAATTTTATCAAAATCTCTCTTTAAAAACTACAACTGAAAAGATGTTTTTCCTTGTTTTTCATTATTGTTTGGCATTCAAAAGAAAATTTGTTTTCAATTTTAAATTTGTCTCACTGATAAATCTTTCTCCCTGTTTTCTTTTCTCCCTGTGTTTAATTCTGGCTGTGTGTCTAGATGTCTGACTATCATTCCGTTCATTACTGCTCCCTTAGAGCAAGGGCATGGCATCAAGTCAGACAGAAAGTGTACAGAAGGAAAGAGTTCAGTTGAGTTTGTTTACATATGGAATTGTAAATTTTTCCCTCCAATACAATAATGTTTATTGAAAAATGATTACTCTCTGTGGGACTGTTAAAAAATATTTTTCTTGCTTTCCTTCGCACTCACATATGCTTGGCTCTTGGTAGCCAATAAGACTCCCATACGTACATACATGAATATCTCTTAACGTTTATCTTTAAAAAAGATTATGTGCGTTTGCGTTTGCTCGGGAGAGAGTATTTTTTGGGTTCTGGTAATCTTTTATGTTTGATTAAATGAATGCGTTTTGTATGATTGTATGTTGAATATTTATTTGGATTGTATGTATGTCTTGTATTGTATTGTGGGTATCAAAGATGTAATATTAATGATAACCTTTTTTCGATTTTTGCTTCTCTCTTCGTTTTTTCAAGCAACAACAATTACAACACCAATATGAACAAAATTTACTTTAAAGTTGTATCAAATTTTACACAGTTCGAGTGTTTTTTACGGTTTCGTAGCAACCTCACTGTATATGTATATAAAATATACAGTTGTGCCCCAAAAAAAATGTTTGTAGAAGGCGAAAAGATTTTCATCGAGCTGTAGCATAGTAGTGTGTTGGCTTATTGGACGTAAGGCCCCAGGGCAGACAACTCGATCCCTAACATAATCAATGAAAGCAAATTTTATAGAAGCAACATGGAAATTCTGCTTAAGTGAGCACGCTCATCGGCGTTAATAAAGCCTTTAGTGGACGGTGTATTCGATCTAGCCTTCGCCACTTGACCAGTGCAGTCGATAGAAGTAGCAGACACGAGGAAATGTAGGAAACTGTTCTTTACCTATTGGATTCATGCCCACAAATATATCTTAAAAGAAGATATCACCTTCTGCCAAGGAGATAATCTTACTGGCCTCCTGATGGTAAACATTGGGAAACTAATTGTCTCAATCAAAAGCTTGGAATGGCTCCAGTAGTAGGAAAAATAATTAATGTAACGTTGCAATGAGTAAAACTGTACTGCTATCTACCTCCTCTATTTCCAATTATTGATCCTTGATCGTACCTACCTCCTTATATATCTATAGTCCTATAACCCTCTGAGAAAATAAGATTATCAACGAAAATCATAAGAATGTTAGGAAGTTTTTTTATTTTGCCTTTTAATTTTTTCTCGAGAAAATATTACTCCGCTGTAAAGGGATTCCTCGAGAATAGTCGTGATTGGGCTAAAGGAGAAGGACACGTTTGCAAAGTTGGGTTTCTATTGGGGAATATCAGATTGCTACAGATTGCAATAGACTAAGCATAGGAACATAGAACTGTCATACGTCACTTCTCCTATTGTCCTAATTGTATTTTGGCTTTACTTCTGTTCCGTTTATCAAACTTATCAGCTACACACGTGATGATTGTGACGTCAAAAGCTGTCATTGATTGATCTTCACATTCGTTTTTGATGGGAGATTTGACCTTCCAATGCTCAATTGTCTCTTGTTTATAGGAATAGCACTTTGCCTTAATGACGCCCCACAGAAAACAGTCGGTTAATTAAATGGCCATAAAACGTTTGGCGCAATAAATGGATTGTGGCATGAGATGAGTGGCTAGTTGCACCATCCTGTTGAAACCAAACATCGTTCATATCAATACCATGAAGAGTTTGTATAAAACATTCGGTTATCATGGTGCGATAGGTGTCTCCATTGACCGTAATGGTTGTGGCGTCTTCATTTTCAAAGAAATATCGGCCAATGCACCAAACATTGGCTTCTGTGAGACCACGTATGGGTTTTTCGAGCTCTAAATTCGGCAATTTTGCTAATTAACGTACCCACCAAAATTTGCAAAATCGACGGCATCGAGCAGTTTCTCGTTGGTAAATCGAAACGTTGCTCAATCATAAATCGTTTCATTACGTTCAGTGGAGATATTAGACTGGATTTTGTGACAGAAAAGAATGATATAAGTATTGTCAAATAAATTCGAAATAACCGATGGTTCAAATTTAAACCGATAGATGGCCCACCCAATACAAATTATTAATATGCTTTACTTGAATTCGATCACACTTTGATAAATATTTCGTTTTATAAAATATTAATATGATGCTATTATTTTGTACATCTCTGCATGTCTTTCTTTTCTTTTTCTCTTTAAAGAATACTGTATGTTAGAGAGACAGTCATCAGTCTTACCATATTCGCCTATTGTTATGTAATGAAGTTTCATTATTATTGTTGTTGCCATGGTATGGTTGGTTAGTTTACATTTTGGTTGATACTAATATCAGTAGGTTATCGCTGAAAAAGGATAGTCAGTCATACCATTTACATTATCCCCAAAATGCTTGATAAACTCTATACGGACTCCCAAAAGAAATGTATAGCAATATTGTTTACACTGTGAGAAACTTGAAATGTTAGGTTATGGTCCAACCAAGCAAGCATTTTTTAAGTTAAAATTGAATTCCAGTTGGAAAAGCATTCGAAGGAATGTCTTACGAAATTGTTTACTGGGTTTTGGACTGCCACAATTTGAAGATTATTTATCTTTGTCTATCTCTGTCTGAACATCTATCAGCCTGCCTTTATGAGTGAGTTTGTGTGTCTTCTGTTTTTTGTAGTCGTATATTATTATTTTGGCCTTTAAACAGATGTTTTTGTTTGGTATAGTTTTTGGCTGTTTTGTAGATTGTTCAGTTTTTTTTTCACCCTGTTTTTTTTTCTTGTATTTTTGTGTGGTTTTTGTTTTCAATATTTTTTTTTTTTTGCTCTCTGTCTTACCAGTTGCTTGGGTTTCTGTAGCCTGATATTATTTTATTTCTTTTATACATATTTTTTATTCCCTTTTTTCCTTCTTTTTTGCATATTATTGATATCAATCTGTTAACAATACTTCTGAGAGTGGAGTTTTATTTTTCATTGATTTTCACACTTAACAAATGTCTTTGGAAATTTGAGTGGTTTTTATTATACGTTAACGGTTGTGTGTTTTCTTTGTAAATCTCTGGAAAAACATCAGTCTTAGCAAATATCATTGATTTGTAGTCTTAAAGTGGATTTAAAATGTTTTATAGTTTGAAGTGTCGAGTTATTTTCTTAAAAAAAGGCTTATCTTGTAAGCCATTTATTTTAGTGATAATGACGTTTAAATATGATCATTTTTCTTCCTGATTGGATTGCTCTCTTAATAGAAGAATGATTTAAACTTTAGAAAATGTACGAAATTCATACAGTTTTTTGAAAATACTTCGAGAACATTGTACTTGCTGTCCATAAAAACTGGAATACCAATACCATACTAAGCTCAATCGATTCAGCAATACTCCACATTGTGAAAAAAGATAATTTTAGATGCTGTTAACCCTGATCTAAAGAAAGAACAGTTTAATTTGCATCCAAATGATCATCGTGCAGTTGTCGTAGAGTAATAGAACTCAGCAAGAGCTTACTTAAGATATCACATCACCAGGAAAACTTCAGTTTGTTAAAATGTGTCTGTTTTCTCTAATGTAACACTCCTTAATAGCTTTTATATTATAACTGGACTTCAACATGGGATGCTACTACTCAATACAATTCACGCTCACTACGCTAAATTAGAGGACAGCGGCATAAGTTAAGAACTTAACGAACAAAGTTTGGAGTATGCCGCCGATAATCGCTATATTTACTATGTGGATCCATAATAATATTGTCATTGAGAAGGGAAGATGGTGCAGATAGCGAAATAGACATTGGTGAACCGCTGTTAGGAAAGCATTTCAAACAAAGTGATGGGGATAATTCCGGGCAGCCAGATAATAGGGTAGTTAGGACAAATGGACTGCTTTTTTCTTCACAGGACATAGAGAGGAACTATTCGTAACAAAAATGTTTTAAACGGGGCCTAACTCTCGCGTATGTATGTACATATATACAACAGACTGGCGGAGGTATATAATCTCACATCTTTCTTATTGAAAACACTTGCCCAAGTTGTGAATAACTGCGTTAGATACGTCATAAAAGAAAGGGAAACACTATATCCTAGATAATACGCTTATAGGTCAGGCAGATGAATTGAGACAGTTCCTTTCAAGGAGTCCTTGAAAGTAAAGAAGGTAACCATATTTGACTTTTTTGTAATAGATTGCGCATTTGATAAAACTTCCATGGTATTCAGTTGGTTTGCAAGGGTTCTACACACATTATCTGCTAAAACACATGCAGGAAGTGAAATAATAAAGAATCCACACAACTAGGTGATGACCACATGGTACTGTCCTTTCATCTATGATATGAAGACTGGTTGTGAATGAACTCCTTACAAAACTATTCAAGGCGAGCATCAATTGCTAACGATATGCAGATGATATAGTCCTCATGGCAAAATAGAAATTATCAGAGACTCTCTGCGACGTCATTCAGGGGGATATTGAGTTGTAGTTGTAAGATAGTGGGCCCTAGAACAAAAACGTCAAGTCGATCATTGGTACCAAATGCCTTCAAAATGTGGATTGACTCATATTCCAATCTTAGGTAATAATCAGTTTTGATATCTATTGCCTATCGATGCACAAGATGAAGTTAGGCTTGGTTCCGTCACTCAATATACAAACCATGTGCTGTTTCTGATTGTACTACCATATTCAATTTAAAGTAAAAAAGGCTACAAAATCCGGCGCCATCTAGCCTGACGATGTACATTAAGTCATTAGCAGAGATATCAAGAAAGGGTCATGTGCATTTACGGAATTGCTACAGTTTCTTCCAACTCCTCCGAGGCACCACACCTACAGAAGTTGCACAAAGACAATAGAGCGAGACATATAAAATTGAACTGTTTCATTCTCTATGGTTAAAGAGGGGGTCGAGCAGGTCTCTCTCAGACCTAGGGAGCGTTAGGTAAAGTTTTGTACAATGGGTCAATTCGACCTCCGGGTACTGTACTTGTCTTAACTGACAAGTACACGTCCTCTAACCTAGGTAAAGTTTATTTTCCCTCCTAATTTAGGGCATGAGGATCTCTGTGTGGATAAAAAATGGATTTGTCGAGTGTAGTATTCTAACCAATGCAACATTGGTTCTTGGTATTTCCCTATGCCCAGGCATTTAAATAAGGAAAAATTTAGAATAATTCTAAATTACCGTAGAAAAAGGTGACATTCAGTAATAAAATTGGTTCGATATGATACTGCAAATGGATTTTATGTGAGCATAACTGTACCGTACTGTTCAGAAATGTTGAGATATGTTGAAATATTGACGATAGCAATGACTCAAGCCTGGAACGCATTGAACTGTGTGAGTTCTTGAATACCAAAGACAAAAAGTTTCTTTCCTTCTTACGTTTTTTAAAAATTTTTGAGCTATCCTACTGAATGATGGTATCCTACCTTTAGCCTACCGTCCGTAAATATTTTCAAGACGTAAACTTTAAAAAATCTTTTGAAAAACAGAAGCATAAAATTAGGTTTCTTAAAAATAATATTTTTTTTATTCACCTTATGGGTTTAAAAAGACATTCTTTGAATAGAGATATCCGCCGGAAATAAAAGTAGTTTTCTGAGAAGCAAATCAAACAATTAAATTGTTTAGACATACACGCATACCATATTGCTTTGTCGTTTTGTTTTATAATGTCAGAAATAATAGAAGCAAATTGTTCTACCTTTATACAATGAAATTGCTTATCTTTTAGATCAGAAAAGCAAACGGAAAATGTTTTAATTTATTGAAAACCAGGAAAAATTATGTATTTTTTTGTCTTTATATAGTTGAATAAAATTTTATCAGGTTTTTTAAAAAAAATAAATGTTTTGTAATTAATAAACTTTATTTGTGGCATCACAAGGTTTGCTAAGACATATTTATGGAAACAAAAATCAGATAAAAGGGAAGTTGCTGAATAACTTAATAAAATAAAACGAATATCGAAAACAAAAAACAAATACATAACAAACCATAAAATGAAACAGAAAATCCAGATATTCTTACTAATTAGTTGCATATCACTGTTATTTCATCTGTCTCTCTCTCTCTCTATGTCTCTCTGTTGTTTGTGTTATGCCCTAACACTCTGCTAGACAGTTTGGCATCACTATTTAACTCATTTTCGTATCAAAGTGGGAGATTATTTTGCTCTCCGTTTTGCTTGAGTTCCTTTAACCAACAATTTTAATTCTCTCCTTTAAAAAACCAATTGACAAGTACAAAAGTGTCAATGGGAGTACAAAGAAGACAAAAGACAGAGAAAATGTTAAGCTTTACATTTCAATAAACTCTCCCCCAAAGTAGACATGGAAGAGGAAGTTCTTGCCTTGTATTAACACGTTAAGAATCTAAACAAAAAAAAAACACAACCATATGAGCATCATATCTTTAACAAATTTTAAAAGCCCTGACAACAAATTTCCTACGGAGGCAAAAACTTTTTTTAAGTCTTTTATTTCACAAGGAAATTTTGCTAAAGAAATTTAAATTTTCCAAAATTAAAACAAAATAAAAAAACTGACAACGGCAGCAAATACAGGCGAACTATGTCTTGACATGCAAAATAAAAAACACAAGTCATGTTCACATGTTCTTACACAAGCTGGTGTTGGCTGAGCAACAAAATTTACACATGAATTGTAAAGTAAAGTAAAGTAAACTGTTGCTTTGTTTTAAAAGCTCTCCTTTTTTCCTTTCTTCTCATCTCTTCCCACTTTCTATGTGTTAATAAAGCAATTGAGTTCTTTCTTATCTGTACTTTACTTGAACAAAGAATTTTGAATAGGATTTAAATGACTTGATTTAATTGAATAATGAAGTATGTAAACTGTTGTTTCAAAACAATTCCTTTTTGTTCTGGAAACAATTCGTTATAGTCTGAAACCCAATTTTTAATATTGGATTATACAATGAGTATTCAAAACATCTGTAACATGGAGGCACAAAATTAAGACCATTTTACTTAACAATATTAGAGGAGTTCTCTAAATCGGCAAGTTAGAAGATATGTACGCCGCGGCTAAACAAGGTGGGCTAACTGCATAGCCAATAAAGTACCGGCTGTTGCAATTATTTACCGAAACAAAAAGTTTCGTCAAACAGCTAAATAAATAACAAACCATGACATTGCTGGCGTTATAACCAGGACATTGATAGATAATGATTGATTTCCAAAAGCTTAATAATACAACTCTCAGTGTGAAGTTATCACGGCTTTATCTCAAATTAATTAACTTAACGAAAGCCAAAATGCCAGACTCTGGTTTGTATCTTTGCATACCCATGAAGCAAAGATCTCTCGTTCAGTGAAAAAAAATCATGATCGTATTCCATTTCTCTTCAATTTTGTACTCAATACGGTTATACACAAAGCTACTAGTCACAGAAAGGTTATCAACTAGGGATTATAGGGTAGACTTGAGAGCACATATATCATGACATGCAATCAAACCTACCAGCATCGGCTTAAAACCAAACCAATACGTACAAACGTGGCAAATATTGACTCGTTTTGTGTCTTGTCTCTTCTTCTAAGAGAGCCAGCCAACTGAAATGACTTTAACCTAAAGTCAACCCCTTATCTAGGAATCAGGATGAAGGCTTTATGACAGCCATTTGCTCCTTGAAGACGCCGTAGACTAGTAGGTAGTCTGTTGCCTTATTTAGAGGAGAGCCCCTGGCTCAGACATTTTGATTAACAACGAATTATAGAAATTCTTTCTTTCGGCATCAGCAGTCTACTGGCAAAAACTCAAAGAGTAAAATAAAATTGACACACACAACACGGTTGTAATGACCAAATAAGTACCTAAGTACTTTGTTCCTTAAAGTATCTAAAGGAGTAATAAAAAATTCTGCAATTCGTTATTTTAAAAAAATCTACAAAACCATGCTGACAATTTCTAAAGTGCATAGTGATAAAGGGAGCTAAAGAGAATATATCTGTTGTGACACAGATTACAGGTGCGTTATATTAAAACTGAGACGACTATTTCCCTGACATGGGCATCTACAAGATTCAGTGTACCACTTGATTGTACAATTTTTTCTAAAGCCCTTGATCTTAGGATATATCTCCGTCTTTCTGATTGATGTAATGTATTTCAGTTTAAGTTAATAACTATGGAATTAATTCTGTGGAAGGGATTTCTAACGTCTGGAATTTTAATCTGCTGTGATAGCTAAGCAGTAATCGTATGTCTTTCGGAAGCAGCTTTCGGGTCTAAACTGTTTTGCATCTGCTGCAACCTCGTCTTCGATATTATGTGAATTTCATATCTTCCTAAGGCACACTCCTCCGAATTCCAATCCACATTCGAAAATAATTATACCAGTTAGGCTGTCCATTATTTATTGGTTGTTGACAAATCTTGGGTCTGGCAGGAATATTGTTTTTTTCAGACTCATTTGGTCTAAATGGAATAGCAAGCATAGCAATTAATTATTTAAAGTGGGTAATAAGTACATCTTTGTTACTGTAACTACTCCCACTTATCGTAAGGAATGCTATAGGATATTGCTTACATACAAATGATTTTTCGGTTCAGGAGCATTGCAAATTTCATTTACTATTGCCCGATTCTGCGTGCCGACACAAAGTTCTCTCATCTTCTTCCGATCACTAACTTTATTAAGCTTTCAGATTTATTTATTATTCTATGTAATTGCACCAGGGATTTCATGGGACTGGAGTTTTAGTCAGAACTCGGCTGTGTCATTATTTCATTTCGTATTGCAACGAAGTTGCTTCTCCTTTTGAGAGTATTGGAAGTGACCTCTGGTCCTCAAAGTTAGTTCGACCGATTTGTTTCTAGGAATTTAGATGTCAACATTGCATCTTTGATTGGTTGGGAAGATACCCTATTGGTGATGAATGAAATTTTGTTACTGGTATTGCAGTGGCAGTACGTCAGCTATCAAAAGGTATCTGCGGTTAAAACTGTTTCCAGAATTAAAGAACAAAGACGAAACATTTCAAGAAAATTACACAAAATATTGTGTCTTAGAAAAGCTTTATATTCACAGGTTATTATACATTACAAAAGAAAAAATATATATGTAATTCCATTAGAAGTTAATTGACAAGTATGTAATCAGAATACATCATATTTTATAAATAAAATTTAAATTTTAAATATAAAACAAAATATAAAATGTTATGAAAAGAAGTGAGCCAAAAACTATCGCTTAAAAAAATATGCTAGTAATTCTATTCGAAAAAGATAAACAAGTGAAGTAAAAAAAAGATATTTTTTTCGTTTTTTTAATTTTAAGAAGTTAAACAAGAAGCAGAGAAGAAACTTGGGTCGCCTATAATTCACACATTGTTGACGACAGGCAAAGGAAGCCAAAAAAGATTGACTTCGGTTGACTGCCCTTTCTCACTTACATATGTACAGATACATATACATACTTATAACTTTAATTTCATTTTTTCACTCGCAATAACAAATGAAGTACGTACAACGTAGAAAAACTAAATAATACAGTCAAGTCAATAGAAATCGAGACAAGTTATTTTGTTAATGATGTATATTTTTTGTTTTTGTTATTGTTGTCAATTAAAACTAATGAAATTCTCTTCCTTTCTATCTCTTTACAGGTAAGTTTCCTGTGCTACACGATGTATAGTAAAGGCCATCTGTTTATTCGTATCAATAATGAAATATGAGGCCTGGTGATGTAAAATAAAAAGTTATTATGATAATTTTATTAATAAATTGTGCCGGTAAATAAAACTTATGATTTAAAACTGATTTTACAAGGACCTTCTGTATGGAAATATATAGATGACGCTTGTACGCTTGTGTGTCAGTATTATTATTTACTTCCTTTCGCGCATTAAAATCGGCCGTATTTATTCGACCACGTTCCGAGATTGACTGTAGGTCGGATGTGAGCTAGTCATAGATATTACGCCTTTTCGTTCTGGAAATATCTAGAGCCACAAACTTGCTTTCACCAAATTGTCGGCTATATTCTCAGGCTAACGACAACAGGTCACCATACGAAAACCGTAATGCCTGTCGCTAATTAAGTTGTTAGACTCTAGATATTTCCAGAACTTTAGATTGTGCTGACGGCAGTTCTAAGGGATTAGTCTCATCCTTTTTGAGGATTGACATTACATTAGTAAGATTCCAGCAAGATGGAAAAATACTGTCACTGAAAAGGTTAGCTGAAGGACGAGCGAGTGTTGAAAAACAGTGCTTCATGATCAGTGTAGGAATATCATCCAATCCAGAAGACTTGTTTATTTGTTTTAACTCGGGAATGTATTTTGGTTTCATAACTAAATACAACACAGTTCAATAGGCAACTACTGGAAAATGTTTTAATGAGGCCATCCGAAAAGAACAAAACCTGCTCGTCAGTTTTTATCGGCGCTTATCAAGCAATCGACAGAATTTTACACAACAGACCGATGGATAGGTAGAAACTTTAGTATTCGGTAATATTAGCTAAACATTGGGACAGTTGTTTGAGTGACCTACACCTCGTAATTAATGTGAAGCCTACGGAAACTCTTTGTTGTAGCATTGGGTGTAATAGTTAGGAACATTGATTATTAATTCTTTTTAATTTTGAAGTTTCCTATTGTTATCTTGTTATTTAAAGAATGGTCTGAGAGCTGCTTATTTGCAGGATGATTGAAGGACTTAAATTTATAAAAACAGAAAACATAATAAAAATGTATTGACTTCAAATGGATTCTAACCTGAATTCTTCAGGTTGTAGTCTGATATTGTAAAAATATCGGAGAGTACTGAGAATTTTTGAAATAGTTTTGCTTAATTGATGGCTGTAATGGCTTATAACATATGGCTTCTAGGAAAACTAAAAATTATCTCTTTCTGCTTCAATATAATGACTCTCATACAATTTTTTTCAATATGACATAACATCGCAAAATATATTTAAAAAATATTCTCATTTCCCTAACCTTTACAGTCTTAATTAACAAACAATTTAAAGATCAAGTATGTATTTTACACAGCCCCCCATTACTTCCACTAAACGCTGAAAACAATTATATACGCTTTCCTTTTTAATTTTATTTTAACATTCGGTATTAAGCAAATTTAAGCAGTCGTTTAGGTCGGGAACATTTAAAAGTTACGAAGAATAAAAATTAAATTAAAACTGACATAAAATTACACCTATGGAGGTATTTGTATTATGCTCTCATACTATCCTCTCTCACTCTCGTTCTCTGTCTCACTCTCTCACTCTGTCTCACTCCTTCTGTTTGTGGATGTCCTTAAACGCTTTTTATTCAGGCTCTTTTGGAGCATTGAAATTGCTGTAGGAAAACAAATTACATTTTATGTAAATTACAGTTAAAACCCTGACTATAATACCCCCAAAAGACAAAAGCTTATTTTGTGCTCTACATATTTCTACGCTTCTTTCCTTCTTTCTTCTTTCCTTCTTTTTTCTGTTTTTTCATTTTTATTTTCTCTTTTTTCTCTTTCTTTCTATCGTTTTATTATTATTTTTCTGTTTCTGTGCTTTTATTTATTTGAGTTCCCTTTAATGCTTTAGAACGTTAGTAAGGATTAGTTGTAATGGCTGGGAAAAAAACAAAAGAAGGAAAAGTAAAATAAAATAAAAATTAAGGATATTTTATAAATAATAAAATAAATAACATGGCACTAAGAGCGTTTGTGTGTGTTTGAGAGAGAGAAACAAGTAGGAAGAGAGAGTAAGAAAAAATAAAATCAGCTTTAACTAAAATGTCCAGGTATTTGTTTTAATATTTCTAAAGAGTAATGGAAAGAAAATAAAAATAACGTCGTTTGTATTTAAATAAATACGCTGCAGTTAAATTAAATTTTTTGTTCTCCTCCCTAAGCATTATAAAATTAAAGCGAGTTGTCAATGATAATTTTAAAAACTAAAATGGTAAGTGAGCCATGTCGTAAAGGTAGAATGCAATGCAGGGACCAGGGTGATGTGCCTACTTGTAGAATACTCAGGATGCTGTATTGGCTGTTCATAATACGGCTATTGTTGAATCTGTTTTAGAATGAGAAAAATAAAGATTTGGTACAGCCCGACTAAATGGGAAACTGAAATATGGCAACTCGAAGGTAGTTCTCACGAACACTGCTGTCTCGCAAAAATGTCATAATTCGGATATCGCAATGAGCCATAAGGGCTCTGTGAACTTGCTAACTTTGTATAAGCTAAGCTAACCTTATTGAGTTTACCCAGTAAATTGTCGTAATTTTCGAACGTAAGAAAGCTGGGACCAGCGAATTTGTACACATGTATTCATTGTGTGAAAATAAAATCCAGCGTCCTATTGATATAATATCGTTAGTATAATTCGCAAAGACGCTAAGTCCACTTTTTTCCAAAATTGAGATTTTAATGCAAAACGGTAACATTGTACATAATACATATTTTACAACAACAAAACATGTCATAATATAGTTTAAAGTTGTTGTAATTTTGTGGTTTGCAAAAACGCTAAGTCCACAAAACTACGAAAAATAATTAATATTAATATTATTAATTAATTATTATTAATTAATTATTTTGTAAAAATAATTGCGTTTAAACAGTTTACAAATTTTAAAAACTGAAAAAGCTACAATGTTTTTTGTGTCTCCTGTAAAATTTGAAAAAAGGGACTTAAAACATTTGCGAATTATACTAACGATATAACTTACACTCTTAAACTCTCTTAAACTATTCTTCCTAAACTCTTCTTAAACTCTTCTTGACGCTACAAATGTCTGTCAAATTAGTTGTTATTTATTTTGCTTAATCACAATGACGGATATAGCGTGCAAGAACACGTGCAAATAATGAAATTTTTTTTATCAAAATGAGTGTTCTCTTCGGTCGATGTACCACAAGTTTATCCATTTTATGATTGCCATAACCATCCTACCGAAAAGACTATGTGATCGATAAATTCGCAATGTGATGGATAAATTCGAAATGTGGTCTATAAATTCGTATTCACTGCTTCAGTAAACGGAGAATCAATACCCGTACGTCAACAAAATGCAAAATCGTTTTCATCAAAATTGTGTCCATGAGGATGTGCAGGAGAATCCAAAAGAGAATCGATTTTGCTTTGCTTACAAAAGCTCGGCCTTTTGTAGTGACCGACTTGGCAAATTTTATGCCGTAACTATGAGCTGCATCTGTCAAATTGATCCAGGTAAACGACCACAGACAGTGGCATCTAAATGGGCCTTGGAGCAGATGGCAATTGATCCTAACCATGTCCATAGAGATAGGTCGAGAGCGAGGAGATCCATGACGATAGAGATGGGACAAAATCGAATTTGAGAAAGATACCAATCCAAGAGTCCAAGAGTGTCCAATGCATCCTGAAAATGTCAGTGTTTGGTATAGATTTTGAACTGGCGGCGTCATCGTTACAGGCTGTCATCGGCGTTGGTCAGGCCATCATTGTCAACGGCGAACTCTATAGGTCTATGACTACCAACTGGCCTGTAAAAGATGTCCAGATCGTAGTCTCAACAAAATTATGCCATGTGCCTTTGGATCTTCTGCCTGGGCGATTTCAAGGCATGGTTATCTTGTAAGGTCACATTCAAGCTAATTTATGCGCCAAAGTAAGAAAAAGAAATTGATTGATTGAATTTTGTCACGCTATACTCAGAGAAACCGTTGCGGACAAATAAACGATCTTATGTTCCCAATATTATGGCATCGTTCAACCGAATAAAATATTACAATGCTATCTCACCAACACTCAAATGATATACTCTTTAGTATCAAGGTATAACAATTAAGTTAAACACACATTTAACAGAAATAAAGTGGCCATCATATCCTAGGGTTGTCCATACCTAAGTTTGTGGATTCCTGGACATGGGGACATTAAATGTAACAACATAGAAGTTACACTTAAAAAAACGGACACAAAAAATAATTCGATCGAATTCTTATGTGAGATTACTAGAGGGACAAAGATATAATCCGACAAACTTCTTTAAACATTTCTAAATATAATCCATCTTAAAAGCTCACAAAAGTCATATCTGCAGTGGTCATACCTCTCAACGACTATTATGAATCTGAATGTGTAGGCGTATGAATCAAACATATTTCGAATGTTATGAGTTTGATGCCAACGTTGTACTCATACTCATTGCAACCTGTACTTATAAATCAATGTTATAGCGAGTACGAATGAATCAGAGTAGTTGAATTTCAATATTGTTGACTCACTCAAACTCAAAATTTCATGAGTACTTATGAGTAGCGAAAAAACGATTCATTGCTGATCTCTGATGATGAGTAAGAAGAGTAGACAAAGGGGTATTATTGCCCGACACATGAAATGTTTCAAACCAAAGATGGTTTGAATGACTATTAGGATGGTTGAGATATGCCAGCCAGAACCTTACTAAACGGGTGTCAATTTAATTTAACCTAACTTATAAACCCACCCTCGTATCTTCGTATTATAGTTTAGATTTTATTAAATAAGCTTCCTTAGTTCAGCTTCAATTTAATATCGATTGCAATTTTCATTCATCATTGTGCGTTCTTTATAGAAAAATTAAGTTGTACTTATGTTAATCGCCATACGTGTTAGTATTTCTAATTAAAAAGATGTGCTTGTCAACTTAAACTCGCTTTAAACATTCCAATTTTTTTTTTTTCATTTTCCTTTTTAACTGTCTCACTTTCTTTCAATTATCAGAGAGCGAGCAAATGTTATTAAAAAAATAGAAAGAAAAAAAAACTAATTAAATCAACTTATTTTACTATTTCATGGCAATCGTTGTTGTTCATGTTCCAGTTATAACAAATGCTGATAGTTTTATGCTTATACGCTTTCAATCCCTCTCCCGTACTCGCTTCCAACTTGTAAAATAAAAATAAATAAAGCAGAGCCACCATAATAAGGAATAACATAAATTCTATGGAAGACTATGAGCCACCAACAACAGCAAAACAACAACAAACGATGAGAATGGAATACTCAAACTACTACAATGACACAATAACATAAAATTAATTAAATAAAAAAGGAAAGAAGGTAACGCTATAAGCATAATAAAAACAAACAACAGCTAACAACAATAACAAAAACTATATAGAAAAAATATAAGAGAAGTAAAAGCAAAAAGGATATTTTGTAGTTGTTAAAATAGTAAAAAAAAACAACAACAACAACGCCAACAACTAGAAAAGCCAGAACAACACAACACAACAGATACAAACAACGAAAAGAAAATTGAAAGAGACAAGAACAAATAATATTAAATATACAGAAAGCAAACAAAATAACAAAAAAAAAAATATCGAGGAAAAACATTACAACGGAAAAAGAAAACAACAATAACAAAAAACAACGCCCTCTTTCAAGTCAAGTCAATATAAAACAACTGTAAACTCTAATATTCACCCACATACACACAAATATGGCAAATAAAAGGAATTTTTGTTTGTTATTCCTTACTGGCTGGTAAAAGCACATCAAATATATAGGGTGAATTATCTATCGGTTTAAATATGTCATCGTATTCTTTCACAAAATTCAGTATATTTTATCCACTGAACGTAATGAATCGATTTACATGAGCAACGTTGGGATTTATTGGAAATTTATTTGCAAAACAAAGGAAATTGTACAAAATTGTCTCACAAAATTTTGTCGTAGAGAAGGATCAACAGTGCCCGGTATACGCAAGTTTATTGCTAAAGTTCGTGAAACTGGTTTCATTGTTAATGAATTACACGCAACAGTTTACGTCAAATTTTGCAAAAAGATTTCGGTATGACGTCTTAAAAAGTTCAATTGGTTCAAGAGAAACTACACGATGATGTCGATTTTGCTAATAAAAAATCATTTTTTCGGATGAAGCTCATTTTCATTTTGGTGGGTGCGAAGTCGCCGTAGTCTAGTAGGTAGTGTGTTGGCTTATTAGACGTAACGCCAGGGTTCGAGCCCCAGGCCAGACATCAAAACAAAATACAAAAAGTATTTCTTCGGCGATTTCCTTTCAGCAGATTTCTGGCAAAAACTCTGAGAGTAAATAAAATTGCCATGAAAAGTTTCTCAAAAAATCTGTCGTTCGGAGTCGACTTTAAACTGTAGGTCCCAGTGGTGTTGTCGAGCCGGAACGCTCCGGAACGTCGTTCCGGTACTTCCTTTTTGGACAGGAACGCGTTCCGGAACTAAAGATGATTTCTGATAACGAGAATTGGAAATGATTATCGTTTCCTTTCCTTTTTATGTTATATACAAAGCCGATCCTGGCGACGGGCGAAAATTGGGGGAAATCTCCCTCCCCCCGTCGTCAAATTTGGGACATGAGACCTAAAAAAAAACGCCGCCGCCAGGATTATCATGGAAAATCACCCCCGTCGTTAAATTTGGGACATAAGACCGCACAGACAGGATTGGCCCTGTCTATATAGTTATATATAAGCGTTCTGGTAAAAAGAAAATTAACACAACACCACTGGTAGGTCCCGCCACTTATGTATAAAATTAACACAAACAACATAAGTGGTGTGAGAAACTAGGTCAATAATCCTGACTGAAGGGTTGTAATGACCAATTATGTATGTATGGGTGCGTTAATAGGCATAATTTCCGTATTCGGGGCTCAGAAAGCCCACAAGTGGTCTTATAGAAGACAATGCACCCATTACGAGTTACTGTTTGGTGCGGCTTGTGGAGCGGAGGTATCATTGGCCAATATTTCTATGAAAATGAGGGCGGCGCAACCATTACGGTGAACGAAGACACATGATAACCGATTTTTTTGTTCCCGCTCTTCATGGTAATGATGTTGTGAACGATGTTTGATTTCAACTGGAGGGTGCAACTTGCTGCACATCTCATGTCAAAATCAATATATTGCATCAAACGTTAAACGGCCATTTAATTAGCCGAAATGGTGATGTTAATTGGCTGTCATGAAGCTGTGATTTGACACCGTTGGACTATTTTCTGTATTGGGCGCCGTTAAAGAAAAGTGTTATGCCGACAAACCAGACACATTGAGCATTTAAAGGCCAACATTCGTGATGCCATTGCCGAGATACGACCGCAAACACTTGAAAAAGTGCATGAAAATTGGTCCAATAGAATGAGGTACTGTGAGGCCAGTCACGGCAGCCATATCCATGAAATAATATTAAAATTCTAAACGGTAAAACTGTACTTCACAACATAGAAATAAGTTACGCAAAATTTCAAACCGTCTTTGTTTTTCTGCATTTTTAAAGTTAAACTTTTAAGTGGCCCACCCTATATATTCGTATTGTACTCTTATATGGGAGAAGGTATATATACATATGTATGCATATATACATACACATACACTGAGCGTCAAAAGTGAGTAAACACCACTGAAATAATTCATTTTCTTAGGATGACGAGAAAAGTAAATGAGAATAGTCGAATAAATTTCCAAAAATGAAAACGTTTATTTATTACTTATAAAATGTTAAAACAAAAACAACAATTCAATTATTGTTGTGCTACAAGTATATTTTTTATAATAGAAAATTTAAAATTATAGTGGGTGTTGACTCACTTATGGCGTTCAGTGTATATTGCATTAAAAAATATTTTTTTTGTTTTATGCTGTAGAACCCAGAAGAAAAGAACAAGAAACTCTTAGGTTTAATGAAATATGACTATAAATATTACGGTGTATAATATAATAACAACAAACAATTGTTTTTTCTCCTCCAACTCCAACTTACTCACCCATACACATACACTCTTACATAAATTGTATGTGTTGTATTGTACATGATTTTGTTTATATTTTCCTAAGTAATCCAAGTAAATTGAGGTGTTTGTGTGGATTCGTTTACCTTTTCTTAATAGAAGTAAAATTTCATTACAAATAGCCAACTTGGAATTGAGTGTAGAATTTATGTTGGAAAATGCACTTTCACTTGTAATTTTCATTTTGTTTTTCTATTTTGATTTTATTATCGTTAGTGTTGTAATTTGTTATTGTGTTAAAGGCTCTTTCAATACTAAGAGGTAACTTGTGATTTATTTTGGTACTAGACTTTCTGTGAAAACATCAGTTTAAAAAGAAGATTCGTGACATGTGCCAATATCAAATGCAATAAGCAAAGTATTCCATTTCGTCACGAATAGATTACCAAAGAAACAAAGCCTTCCAAGCATTCAATGAACCGGTCTTTCCATTTTGTGGGCCATCGACTCATACGCGAAGCGTACGTATTGCATTATCTGCAATTAAGATTTGGCTTTTCCACCAATTGATTTTATGCAATGATCTTCATATGAAACCTTACAAAATACCACAACGTTGTTTGTTTGGTGCTTGAACCTCAGGAAAGTTTAACGAATATCGATGAAGATCGGCGAAGCTTATTGCTGTTTTAAGGAATAGGTTAAGTTAGGTTGGCGGATAGCTTGCCATTTACAGGCAAGTTTACTCGATGGCCCATACTTCCTATCGTGTAACCTAGTGTAAGGTAAGCCTCCTTGTCGTGATCCATTAGTGGTGGGTTTGAACAATCCCGAGCTACGAATGAAACCAGCCAGTTGTCTTAGTGGTATGTTCACCAGCATCTATAGATTTTCAAACGTTCTGTCACCCAAAAATCTATGACGTCTGTCTTGAAGAGCAGGGTACTCACACAAAAGGTGTTCTACCGACTTCGTGTCTTCCACATTCTTGGCAGTTTCTTCAGTAATCCTGCTGGGGTAGACTTAGCTTGTGAGTGAAACTGTCAAAAGCGCAGTATTTCGATAGAATTCCTGTTCGAGTGCGAATCGTTCTATTGTCGAACTCAAGCAGTTCCTTGGTTTTCCAGCTGTCCACTGCTGGACACATACATACATATTTGGTCATTACATCCCTTGAGTGAGGAATATGACCTAGCTTTTCACACCACTTAGGTTGTATGGCGGGACCTACAGTTTAAAGTCGACTCTGAACGACAGATTCTTGAGAAACTTTTATGATAATTTTATTTTCACTCAGAGTTTATGCCAGGAATCTTCTGAGATGAAGTCGCCCTAGATATATTAAAGTTTCGTTTTGTTCGAGGTGTGTGACCTGGGTTTTGAACCGTGGTCACGTATGATAAGACAACGCACTACCTACTAGAGTACGGCGATTTGCTATGTAAAGCTTGTGATAAATCTGGAGTTCAACATCATCGGCGAACATTGAGAAAATTGAGAAACTAAGGTGAGCTCAAATAACTCGGTTGACCTTTTTTGTTTTTGAAGGTTGTTTTACATTCCTAAAACTAGAAGAATTTTCCAAATTCCCTCGAATTAATCGCAAAATATTAACGATTAAATAGTTAAGATATTCAGTATAATCCATTCTGTCTCTGGAAATATGTGTTACAAAAAACGCCACAGACTTTAGAGCTTCTTTTATACACAAATTGTTTTTGTTCTTCCTTTTTCCAATCTTTCTATAAACTACTCCACTGTTTTGTATTCAAATTGGAGCTGAGGGAAGACCCTTAAATTTATTACACCGTTTGGTTTTATTTTACCTGTTTACCTTGTTGGTTTCTTTCTCTTTTCTATTTTCTTTTCTTTTTTAGCTTTTATGTTGCAGCACAAAACTGTCACTCTCTGTTACTTGTTTTTCTTTCTTTTTTTGATATTTTATTGGTTTTATTTACATCGTGTGTCCTTTTATTAAATATTTTTTTTTGTAACTCTGACCTACTCCTTCGATTTTCTTTTAAATACACTGGTTTTGGTTTTCATTTTCCATTTTGTTGAAGTGGGGGTGATGTGTGATGGGCAATAACAAAGTGTCTTGGGTTGATATTTTGATGGCTCTGCATTGGATATGAAATATTAGACAATATTAGGCCATTGACCGTAATGCAAATGTGTCTGAGTTTATACAAACATTTTGTTTTGTTTTGATTAAAATAATAAACAAACAAAAAACTAAGACCACGTCTAAAAGGTAATTTTAAACCCCTACTAAAATGACCAGCAGTCTGCAAAATAATTCATTTTTTCTTTGCCTTTGCCAGCCGCCAGACTACATATATGCGACACGTTGCATTACACAATTATAAGGTTTCAAAAAATCAGTTTTAATGGCTCTTGGTTTAGTTTTCTTTTGTTTAATTTTGTTCTCAATATTTTTTTCATATTTTACTGTTGTTTCTAGGTCTTTGTAAAAGGTAACAGCAGCAGTTGCAACAAAAAAACTGGTATCATAATTACATTTTAGCCAGAGGCTGACAACTTAGACAGCCCTTTACTTTTTCTCGTTTTTTTTTCTTCCTTCTTTTTCAGAGTTTCTGCCATAAGGGCCTAAGTATTTAAGAGTTTATGAGTTTTTTTTAATAATACAGGGCGTCGATGTAACAATAAAAAACTCCGTTGCATTCTTTTAAAAACTGTGACTAACGGATGTGTTAAAAAAAAAGCAAATAAGTGAAGAGTTTTAATATGAGAAAACTATAGTTTTAAATTCAGAAATTTATGTTAAATGAAGACCATGTAAAATAAATATCAGGTATTCACTACGTCACATTCCATTCGTTCTGCCATTACGCACTACATGAAGCTACATGATGTAGACTACTTTGACAAGCTCTTATGATCAATGGAGCTCACATACTCGTAAAAACTGTCTCCACTGAGAAGACAAGAAATATAATAAACACCATAGGAAAAGCAAACAGCACCAAGTAGTGAGACAAACTTAAACTCAATTCCGTGCCATTACGTACATACAAAATTGATCTTTACAATCCTTCAGTCAGGATTACGACTTAGCTTCTCACACCACTTATTTTGTGTGTGTTAATTTTATTCATGAGTGGCGGGACCTGAAATTTAAAGTTGACTCGAAACGACAGAATTTTTTGAGAAACTTTTCATGGCAATATTATTTACTCTCAGATTTTTTGTCTGATATCTGCTGAGGGGAAGTCGCCGAAGTAATATTTTTTCATATTTCGTTTTGTTAGAAATATTTGACCTAGAATTTCAACCGTGCTTTCACGCCTAATAGGCCAGGGCACTACCTACTAGATTTAGACGACAATAATATATTAAAATTGCCCTCCAAATAATCGTTCTGTCCTCTGATCTCCATAGGAAATAACCTTAAAAACGAACTGCATAGGAAGTTCACGTAGGACCACCTATGAGACTGAATAGGACTCAGTGAGTAATTTTACAGCGCCACTAGTAGCAATTACACGAAACAATACGTTTTCATTGAGAGCACATAGCTTCTAAGTAAAGACAGATGTTAAAATATCTGATACAGTAGATTAGTTACCTATCTAACTAGAAAGCGCTGATTAATGAGTAGAGTTGAGTAGATAGGGGTGCGATGCATTTTGTCAGCAATATGTTCTTTAGAATAATGAAAAGAAAGAAAGAAAACTTCAACTTTTCTATGACTGTAACTCCTTTATAGCATACATACAAACATAATTAATCATTACAACCCTTCTGTCATTTATTTTGTATACAACATAAAGTCAACTCCGAATGACAGATTGTTATGAAACTTTTTCATGGCAATTTTTTATTTACACTCAGAGTTTGTGCCAGAAATCTGATGAGAAGAAGTAAGTGAAGAAATATTTTCTCAGATTTCGTTCTGCTGGAGATATCTGACCTGGGACCGCATGTTTAATAAGCCAACACTATACCGACTAGACTACGGCTACTTCTTTATAACACAACCTCTTTAATTTTCTCTGCCCTGTCCTTGCAACCCTGAAACAGTAAAACAGAGCTGTAGGATCATCACTACTTGTACAGCCTACAAGCCTTAATGACCTAAAAAATCAAAAAAACAACAAACAAAAAAATTACACGCCTTAGACAAACTGTAGTTACTTGAGTCAAATGAACGGAAGAGGAAATAGAAAGCAGATAGGATGAATCTCCTAAGCAACTTACAGGCACTGTAACAGTTATTTGAAGCATCATTTCGGCATAGCGATTATTTTTTTGTATTGTATTAATAAATTCAGAATTAATTGTTGCTGGTGATCATTAATTTCAAGGCGTTTAAGTCTAAATGAAACCATAAATGACAAGCTTTTATAACCTAATAAAATCTTTTGTGGTACAGAAATAAAATAATAATAAAAAAACAATTTTTTATCGTTTGAGTAGTTAAAAACTCACTCTCATAAAAAATATTTGAAGAAACTGAAACAAATATTCTTATAAACACTGACTCAAACGTACATACACACAAAAAAGAGAGAAGCGAGAAGTAATGAGTACTCGTACTCGCTTAACACATCTTAAAAGTACTTATGGTGTACACTAAAGTAAAAGGCTTTAAAGCTGTGGTGGTATATAAAAAAAAACTTTAGTGTTTCAATACGGCAGTAGTTTTTTGTTAGGAAAACGCAGTAGTACTCGTATAGTGGCTATAAACAGCTGTGCTATAAAAATGGCTATAAATTGTTAAAAGCGCTCCCAAACAGTTGGTTCCTTAGTGGTATATGCAGAACTGCGGAAATTAGGGACATGGATAACGATTTTATCAATTTTTACAAGAATTTTCTACACAATGATGTCAATAAAGTTAACCATGACGCATAGGAGATCTGAACGAATGAGACTTTTTATTGTTTTGCGATCACTTCTGTAATTCGTAACTCGTATCCTTTTTTTTTTTCAACAGTTTAATGTTCAAGAAGTTGCCGTAGTTTAGTAGGTATTGTGTTGGCTTATTGGTGTTGAGGACGCAGTTCAAACTCCAGATCAGAATTCTCCAACAAAAAGAAAAAAGGAAGAAAATATTTCTTCTGCGACTTCCTCTCAGCAAAATTTCTGGCAAAAACTCTGAAAGTAAATTAAATTGGAGGACGAAGGCCTTGGTAGCTAGTTCCTTAATTTATTATTGAATGTAAATAAATTTACTTTTAATAAATTAAAATAAATAAATAATAAATAAATTAAATTGCCATGAAAAGTTTCTCAAAAATCTGTCGTACGGAATTGACTTTAAACTTGAGTTTCCACCACTTATGTATTAAAATTAGTTCACACAACATAAGTAGTGGGGGAAGCTATGTCGTAATCCTGGCTGAAGGGTTTTGGTGATCAATTATGTACATATGTATGTATGTATTATTCAAGATCAATTAATTAACTAAAGTCAAACTGGCAATATGCCTCGACATACTTTACAATTCAATCAAGTTTGTAATAAAATGAGTATGTAGAGCAGCCCTTATTTTAGCTAAATTACGTTCATTGGCCCCTCGATCTAATACAAAGAAAAGGTACTTTTATCCTTAGTATCGAGGATTCTAGTTTACCTTCTCTGGATACGTAATAACTTACAAACATTCTCTCACACTTAAGCTTTTACATTTAAAGACTCTTTAGTATGAAAGTTATTGCGTCTTTTTTTTTCCTTGGTGTTAAGCACCTTAATACACATATTCATACCCTCACACACACATACGTACATATAAACGCACTCATTCAAATAAGTCGAGTAAAAAAGAGAGAAAAAATTGTTTTTAAAAAAACACTCTTTACAATACAATGTTGTTGAGTTTAACATTTTAACACTGTTTTATAACAAACATTTCAACAACAACAACACCAACAAAAAAGGAACTGTGTAAAGCAGGCGTTAAGGTGTATGTTAGCATGCATGTATGTATATGTATCTATAAGAGTGTTTTTATGCCAGAGCGTAGAAAAGAGTATGTGTGTAATGTTTTTTTAAGACTCTATATGTGTGTGTGTTTGTGCATGTTTTTTATAAAAAAAAAGTTTAAATATGAACAACATTAAGTAGAACAAGAGCTGGAAAAAAAGGCAACAACAATACATTATGCCCTTAAGTAAGATTTTTACACTTATAAAAAAATATGTGTGTGTGTGTGTAAGTGCGTGTTCATATTTAAAATTCTTTGTTAAGAGGCAAACATTACTGTTATAACAGGGAAGAAATCCTTAAATGAAAATTAAAAAATAAAATGAAGCCGAAAAACAAATAAAAATTTATATTTCAACAGGTTTACTATCTGTGATCCAAATATTGCAGATTATAGCTTTGTAACCATGACATCGTGGTTTCATGAAAGTAAAAATTATTATTGTCATGTAGAGGTATTAACATTGTGCGAACAGAGGGCCTATTGTGCTGTCCTATAATATAACTCCTAACACTGTTAAATTGATGAGCCTTAGCAAGCTGTCCGGTATTCTCTCTACATGGGTATTTCATTCTAAAACACATTAACGCTGCATATATTGCAAGTACATATGTAAATATTTTTGTGAGTCATTTTCATTATCTCAGAATCTGTTTACATATATGGATGTATAATAGGCTATTACAACCCTTTAGTCAGATTACGAGAGGAAGTCGTCGAAGAAATATTTTTTCATATTTAGTTTTGCTGGAGATGTCTGACCTGCGGTTTGAACCGTAGCCCCTCATCTAATAAGCCAACACACGACCTACTAGACTACGCCGACAGAATCTGTATATTAGATTTGAATCCATTCCCATTCTATATAAATATTTTGCAACGTCCAGCCAGAAAATTGGTTACGTTTCAAGCTGAATTTTTTAATGCAACAAAATTGTTAATAAAAGATGCTTATCAAAATATTATATACTCTCATACCATCTTGGTCTTTAGTTTCTTTATAATATCCCTTTCATAAAGAATGCACTTCTAACCAATTCGTTCTATTGCATTGAAATGTTTTGAATCCATCATCGGCACGAAAACTGCTCTCCTGGTTAGCTCAATTGGCTGCTCATTGTCCAGAATTCTCATATGAACGGAAACCTAGCTGAATTGGGGATATGCTGACATTATTACCTCTAATTTGCTTATCCAGACAGTACCGTGCTGATTTCCAGTCAACTTTGTAGCACTTAAGTGCTCTAATTTCTTTCCCCTTTTCTCTGTATTTTTGTCCAAGTTGAAGTGGGCACTTCTCCCGATGTCTTAATATTTTACATGGAAATTATCCATAAATTCGCTTTAGATTCAGAATATTGTATTTTGAGTATGTACTCTCACGTTACTAGAGATGCAGGCTTTAATACATTCGTATACAATGTTCTCTTATGAGAGTGTGTAGGTTCCAGATTACTCTATTCACTCTGATGCTAAATGCAATATTCAAAATCATAGAGTTTGCACTGTTCTGTCTCAGTTTAGAAAGGAGCTTTTAGTGAATGGATTCGTCATATCGCTGTGGCTTCTAATGAATATCGTGTTTGAGCGCTCTGCTCATTATTAGGGAATGTTTAACTGGACAAAGATATTTTGCCTCCATTTTCCATGAGATACAAAACACCGACTAACAATCTCAAGACGCCTCTGAACGAATCTATGTCATTGGCATAGTCCGCATCGCCCTCGTTGACATAGCCGCAACAATTTCACCAAAAGTTTTTACAAAATAGTAATAATAGAACGCTTCTTCAGACAATCTCTGCAGAAAAAATATGACTGGATTGAGTATACTCTGCGAAAAACCGCACGGCCGAAGTGTTCTATATTTTAGCTCCTAGCTCCATGGCTCAGTTGAATGCCTCTTGGGATAAATTGTTCTTTCCCTGAAAATCTGCTAATTTACTCGGACAGCCAAACTGCAATTAAATGTCTTACGAAAGTGTAACCTCGTCTAAGTATAAGGGAATTTTATAGAAAATTTTGGGATTATTCAAAAGTAACGCTATGCGATTTGAAGTCTTAGTATGTTGACTTGTTAGACGTAAGACCTTAGTTAAAATCCCAAGCCAGATATCTCCAACAAAACTAAATATGAAAAAATACTCGACGACTTCTCTCATTTGATTTATTGGCAAAAATTCTGAGAGTTAATAAAATTGCAATGAAAAGTTTCTCAGAAATCTGTCGATCGGAATCCGTTTTAAATTGTAGGTCCTGGCACTCATGTATAAAATTAACACACACAACATAGGTGGTGTGAGAAGCTAGATCGTAGTCCTGACTAAACGGTTGTAATGACCACTTATGTGTGTATGTATGTACGCAACTGATCATTCAATTGGATGGTACTGCTGCTGTAGGGTCCATATTTTTTATGTTCAATTACACTCACTGAAAATGATTTTGTCTCTTGGCTATCCTTCCCATTTTTTTGTACCCTTTAAACAAACAAATTAAAATTTCTTTATGTAATGACTGACAGCCATTCTGACAGACAGTAAGTAGTTAATAATAGTGTGATACCAAAAGGGAAATACAAAAACTATAACAAATAAAACAAACAAAAAAAAAAAAAAAGACATCATTGACTAACAGAAGTCTTGTTTTTTCTCTTTTATAGTGCTTTTGTTGTTGTTGTTGTTATTATTGCCTACTGTTCATATTTGTCAAAAGCAGAAAAAGGTGATTTCTGTGAAATTTTAACAAATTGCCTTAAGACACCAAAACCAGCACTTTTTTCCTTTGTTTTCTCCTGGATTTTCTTCTTCATTATCATGCCATGTCATTTGTTTTCTTTTATTTGTGTTGTATTGTGTATGTTGCATTCATTTTATATTCATTTGAAAAGTTTTCTTTTGCAAAAACTACTTGACATCTCAACTATTTCAACTTAAAGTTGAAAAGATGCCGGAAAAAGGACGTTTGGGGACACAAATGAACTCTCCAGTCTATTAATCTGAGATTGTTTTCTATTTTTCATTGCTGGTTGGTTGCATGGCTCGCTGCTGTGTTATTTGAACATGGCGTTGCTGTTGAAGCTGATGATGATGATGGCAACAAAATACTGAAGCTAAGCTAATAAATGTTTTCAAAGTGAATGGCAGAAGAGTTAAAGTGTTGATTTCAAAGGTCTTTTCGTTTTTTGCAGACGCAATCGACTACTACAATAAAAGTTTGTTTGTTTCATTTAAAGAGCAACATGAGACAAAAACATATTTTACTTTCCTTTATTACAGTCGGTTTTGTTTTTTGTTGTTTTAAACAGAAGATTAATGTGCATGATTATGATGATGAGGTCAAATGTTTTGTGTCTCCTTTATTTTGCAGAAAATTGTTTAAAAGAACAAAAGATCTGAAAGCAAGACAGAAATAAGGTTAAGAATATCTCATTTTATAATTTAATTTAAGAAAGTTTTTGAAATACGAGTTGTTTAACGAACAAAAGTAATGGGTCTCCTAAAACATTGAAGTGTCATCTTTTAATGAAAATCTTAAGAATGCTGAGGTTTTGAGATACTCGATTGTGTTATTATTTCAATGCACCTGATATTGAACATTCTTAAAAGTTAACTGACTCGACTGTATTGTTTTCTATAGATTTCCATTATTTTAGATAAACCAGATATTTTCCTCCCATTTTACAGTGAGGCTCAACTTCATTGCAATATTGCTAGTCCCTTCTGTATTTGCATACATATGTATGTATATCGGAAAAGGACTCATTGTATTCTGTTCTTAAATCGTATAGCCATCCCTGACATAATACCGATCCTTACTATCCTATTGGAAGGCATGCCGATAGACTTTGCATTGCCTCAAATGATTCTACTGGTTTCGCGATGGAATCGACAATCTTTTATCTCCTGTGTCAGTGTCCTGTTTTCGTTATGAATGGCTGGAGGGTTTTAACTCCTCTTTTTCAGTCACTCTTGACTGAACTCTCCAAAATAAAGATTGCTGCAATAACAAGAGTCCATTTAGTTTCTTATAGGAAATGCTTTATCTCCGTGTTCGATATGAATTGTGGCATCACAATGGACTTAAACGCTTAAGTAGAAACTTGCTGTGCATTCTTGACTGAACTGTCCAATATAAAGACTGCTACAATAGTAAGATTTATTGTGCACTCGAGTTAGTTTCCTATATGAAATGTTTTATCCCCATTTTCGATAACTTAACTATTTAATCTAACCTAATTAAGCTAAGGAAATCTTGAATATGAATAGTAATGACTTCTTCGCTGAAAGAAATAATTTTTTTTTTCATATTTCGTTGTGTTTGAAATGTCTGAATCAGGGCCCTCAAGGCTCTCGTCTAATAAGCCAAGACACTATCCACTACACTACGACGAGTACCTATCAGTGTATGTAAACAGGAACGTAAACACTAGAATCAAAATTTTTCTTTCATATATACATGTTTCGCTGCGTCTTCATTTAAATTATGCAAAATGGTATCCTCGATTTCAAGACAAGATTTTGGGACTCTTTTTTGAGCGGCGTTTATTGCATTCAAGTATCGTTTTAACACCAAATTTTACGTTTGTCACAGTGAAAACCTTTATTAAAGTTTTATACTGTTTTCTTCTGCAGCACTTAAAAGAAACAACGTAGCGCGCGAATAACACTAGGTTCTGTCTACCTTGTTTACCTTGTCTTATAAGGTGATATTATTGCCGTTTAATATATATTAAGCATTCAGTAGACCACCTCATGTCGCAAGGACTGAAGAGGAGGAGATTATTTTATTTGAACAAATGTTGAGGATTCTAAAAACAATCTAATACACCATGTTCCGAATAATATTTTCGATTTGCAACTGAAAGTCTTCATCAGTATGGATTCATTAGAATTTTTGTTTTTCTTTTGATTCTCATGCAGACATTGTTGGTAACTACAGCCCTCTAGCCAGAAATACAGTCAGTCTCTCGCATGCATTAATTCTTATGTAGTATGTGTATTAATTTATATACATGAGTGGTGGTGGAACCTGCAGTCTAAAGTCGACTCCGAACGATAGATTTTTGAGAAACCATTTTATGGGAATTTAATTTACTTCTCAGAGTTTTGCTGAATATCTGCTGAGAGGCAATAGTGATAGAAAACATGGGAATTTCACTGAGTTAAGGCCACTGGGACATCTTTCACCTTTTATTCCATGTTGTTAAAGATTTTTGCTAGAGTTTTTGTATCTCTTGGGATCATTTCATGGTAATTAACCGTGCTTTCCCAGATAGAAAATGATCTGTAGTGTGTACAAACTACTTATTCGCTACAAAAACTTGGAACATCTAATAAATTTTTAAAAACATTGGGTATGATTATGATGATTATGATCAGAAAGAAAAAGGTACCAAGAGCTGAAATGTACATTTTTCATCCTTTGAACTTTTAATTTTGAAAGTTTAATAAACTATGGCAGGTACTTTTTTGTGGTACTTTTTTATTTATCGCCCTTTAATTGAAAGTACAAAGGTAAAGTAATGCTTAATATTCACCTAAGCATTCCAATTTCAATTGCCATAGAACGCAGTCGATTTTTCATTATAATTGTTTCAAATTTAAGAATCAGTTAAGATTACGGATTTATAATGCATGAAAAAGCATCTTTACTGTTGGAACATCGTAACAGTGAACATCATTGGAAAGTTAGGTAAAGCTATCCTGTCAGCGCTAAAGTCTATTGGATCAATTAAATACATTTTCACAGACAGTGTTGTTTCCAGACAATGACAGATGGATGGAACAGTTAGCTTATCCCCGGCCGTAATACTTCTTGTGTTTAATACTTTGTAAAAGCCCTGTCATCCTTAAAGATACAAAAGGTATAATTTCCCAATCCATTCTAAAGCATTACGAAACGTAAGGTTTGATTGTGTGTAAAAAAATTCATAACTGTCCTTGGTTAACTTTTAATTATTTTTCACAAAAATTGTATCTGCATTATTTCTCATTCTTAATTATACTGAAGCGTGTTTTTTTAAGTGATGTTTCTTCACATTTTAACACTGGAATGATTGACATTTAACTGGATACGACAATTTTCATTTCTGTTCCTTTGGTTTTTCGTGGTTTTTTTTTTTTTCAATCACATGTCTTTAATTTTCACTCTACCCGGTTGTCAATAAAACAATATGGTTTTGGTTTTAACTCCTGCCAATCGTAAATGAACAACAACAGCAACAAGAAAGTGAAAATGGTAACAAGAGGCAACACTGAATAATGGTTGAAAGCAAAAAGTAAGAGACAGAGTGGCAAAAAGTGTTGGGAACAAGTGTAAATGGCAGTTGCCTTAAAAAAGGAAAGAAGTCAGGGAAGAAATTTTATGCACGAGTTACAAAAATGCCGACATAAGCGAACACATACTCGTACATTTGCATTTCAGTAAAGACCCAGAGTACACAGAGAGAATTGATAGACATGCATATGTCTGTATGCGTATGTGAGAAGTTAAACGACTTTAAATATACATATAAACACGCTCCTTGACATACACTCATACACACAAAAACATTATATTGTATGGCATACGTTAAGAAACAAAATTTGTAACATACATACAGGGATTATTTATAGCAAATAAAATCAAATACAACAACGTTAACGTTAAAGTAAAGGAAGAAGAGCGTTAAGAAATACATATGTTGTGTCACATATTGTTGTCCATACAGTTTTGCCAAAATTTATCACACATTTAATATCATCCTGTACCCCACTCCATCCATCCGCTCATCTTTTAGGACCCAAACATGATGAGCATGATTTGATTTTTTATGTGTATAGCTCTCTGTACAGCAAATGGTTGCAAGTTATTCATGAAAGAATTTTATTCCCTGCAAATGGGGAATTCTTTTGAAAATTTTAAAACATTTTCTATGTCTTTAAATACATACACATGTTGGTAGTTGTTGTCATATTTTTTTGTTTATTTTATTGAAACCTATAAATTTTATGACCCATATTTATAAGATGTCCTTTAGGATTGCTTTAAAATGCTTTTTATGATGAAAATGTCTTCTTAAGGTGTGTTAAAATATATATTTGCCTTCAGAGAAAATAGAAAAAATTTACACAGATTGCTCTAACAAAACACTTTGGATACATTATTAGCAAATGCTCTGTTGTATAAATTGAAAAACAGTATTTAAAGGAGCTACACTCTATATTGTAAGACCTTGTGTTAGAGAAGTTTGACCTGTATAACCTTTTTTTCTTTAAATTGAAAAATATGTAGCATATAGTAAGGGGTTGTAGCTCTATTTCTTTATAATTAACAAAATGTGTCATTTGTTTTGAATTTTTTATGAACATTTTAATGATTAGCCCATATACAGTTCGTTACTTAGAAATTTAAATTTAGGAAAGTGGGGAAATAAATTTTAAATAAAAAATAAATGAACATTTCATAAGTTCTTTAAGAAATACATCGGAATTTAGAAACATATAAATCAGTTTTTAAGAAATATCAAAAAAAAAAAAAAAATAAAATAAAAATAGCTTCTCACACCACTTATATTGTGTGCGTTACTTTTATACATGGACCTACAGTTTAAAGTCGACTCCGAACGACAGATTTTTGAGAAGCTCTTCACGACAATTTTATTTACTCTCAGAGTTTTTGCCAGAAATCTGCTGAGTGGCAGTCGCCGAAGAAATATTTTTTCATATTTCGTTTTCATGCCTGACCTGGGATACGAACCCGGGCTTTACGTCTAATAAGCCAACACACTACCTACTAGATTACGGCGACTACGAATCCAAAACAATACATCTTCAATAACTGAAAGCATCACAAGCTAAATCGATAACATGTAGGAAACTGATCGATAAGTATCATCTAACCTGTCTCAATAATGGCCTTTGCCTTGAAATCTGAAATTTTAATATTTCTAGCGAATAACTTCCTCTCAACAAATAATAGCTCCATCAAATAAGATCGAAAAATCGATCCAAAAGTTAGGAATCTGTGGTGAGCTAGGAAAGAATATTAGCATGTGAAATAAGCATAACATACATAATGAGTCATTACAACTCTTCAGTCAGGAGTAAGGACCTGACACCACTTATGTTGACAAAGTTGACTTCAAACGACAGATGTTTTGAGAGGCTTTACATGGCAATTTTATTTACTTTCAGAGTTTTTGAAAGAAATCTGCTGAAAGCAAGTCGCCGAAGAAATATTTTTTTCATATTTCGTTTTGTTTGAGATGTCTGACCAGGGGTTTGAACCGTGGCCTCACGTCTAATAAGCACACACAACTTACAAGACTACGGCGACTCTGACCGAGTTAAAAATATTTATTGGGGTTTGAAATGGAAGTCTTTTTATGATATGAAAAATAATCACCTTCATTGTGGAGAAATATGTCGAAATAAGTCGAATACTACAAACTCCACTGACTTTAAATTCATAAAAAATCCGTTCTAATAATGCTTCTTTTTTTATTGATTTCTCGTGCATTATATTGTGTTATTAAAACGGAAATCCATTAAATGTTTATTACAGCAACTTTTCAGAGGAATTTGTTACAATTTTTATTAATATTATGGAGCTCTACGATTGTTACTAAGGCTACTCACAGTCAGACTTTAAAGACATTTGGAAATTTAAGAAAAATAAAAATCTTACTGATGAAGTTTATATGGCTGAGACTATCCTTATTGCTGAGAAAACTATAGCAGAAGAAAACATTGGTAAAAACAGCCACTATAACAATAATAAGAATCCAATATAATAACAATAGGAGAAGAAAATGTAAGTTTAAGTAGCAAATGTAGTTGGCATCGAAATTGATAAGTAATCAGGAACAATGTCATCAGTTATAAAATAATTTTAAAATAAAAAAGTAAAGAAAGAAAGAAAATAACAGCGGATTGTAGCAGAACAATTTAAAAATTTAATTAAATTTTAATTACTGCTGAAAAAATGTAGTTGTATTGTATTGTCTTATTGGGAAAGGATGTGTTAAATAACGAAAGAATATATGGAGGTAATCATGACTTTTTAGTAAGCTAAAGCATGACAATTGGAGTAAACACACATAATTGGTCATTACAACCCTTTAGTCAGGATTACGACCTAGCTTCTCACACCACTGATGTTGTGTGCGTTAATTTCATACATGAGTGGCGGGACCTACAGTTTAAAGTCAATTCCGAACGACAAATTTTTGAGAAAATTTTCACGGCAATTTTATTTACTCTCAGAGCTTTTGCCAGAAACATGCTGAAAGGAAGTCGCCGAAGAAATATATTTTCAAATTTCGTTTTCATGTCTGAGCTGGGGTTTGAACTGTGGACTTATAATAAGCCAACACACTACCTACTAGACTACGGCGACTTTTCCATAGGAGTAGAAGTGTTTACAAATTTTGATCCTGAAACATGAATTTTTTTATAGGTAGACTTAGCTTTTGATCATTTTCTTATCTTGCATTGCGAACGAAGTAAATTGAAAATAAATTATGCTAGACGGACTTTTTGCAGGGCTTGGTGTTGTTTCGAGGCCGGCATGTAATGAGCATAAATCTTGCGAACACATTCTTGGAACCTGTTGGGCTTTAATGCAACCTAAAAGGAAACAAATGATTGAATTTTGGAGTTTGTTAGGATAAAAAAATTGAAGAAGACATTATAGGGATACCCTACAAGGTTGGAGGGGAGAACAATAGATCACATGGTTTCAGTAAAAACACATCTCATTATGACAATAATAATCTCTTTCTAGCCTTCATTAGACCTAAGGGAAGCAACAGAAAAAACATACGAATAACGATGGAAGTGATAGTAGTTGTGGTTACGTTTTTCGACTACAAACCCAAGCTCCAAATTTAATTGCGTGTTTTTCATCGAATTGTTTAGGACTTGAAACATTTAGAATGACAACTCAAAAAGAATAACATCAACATAGACATGCATGTCGACGTCAGTCCTTGGTAAAAAGTAGAAGTAAATAAGCTATGTAGTTCCTTTACCTTTATAGCCAATAACACAGCCCAATATATTTTCACAGAGGGTGCTGTTTTTGCAGAGATGATAATCCTATCATCCTAAAAGCTGCTATCGCATATAAATATATCATCTGCTTAGCAGAAGAAACTAGATTACCCTTGCCATGCTCTTAAACGGAAAAATAAAGAAAATGATTCGCTATTTTGTGTTTCAAAAATCTTACCCAAACCAGTGACGTGTATTATAAAACTAAAACTCACTTAGATTCTACAAGGTTCTGTTTTAATACCGAGTTTACCTAATTCATCATGGACTTTTTATAGGCTTTTGGAAATATTTTGAGTAATAAGCATAACCGTTGAAGACAATGAACTCTAGTATGTCAGATGTCTCGAACAAAACATAAAATGAAAAAATATTTCATCGACGACTTCACCTCAGCAGATTTCTTTCTTCATGAAAAGTTTCTCAAAAAGGACTCGACTTTGAACTGTAGGTTCAGCCACTCACGGATAAAATTAACATACACAACATAAGTGCTGTTAGAAGCTAGGTCATAATCCTAACTGAGATGTTGTAATGACCAATTATGTAAATTTTGAATGTGGTGGTAGTAAATGCCTTCTACATATTCACTAGTTTGGACATTTACAAATATCGTATCTGTGTCTCTCAAAAATATGACCAAGTTCAATATAAATTTCTGCTTCTTCCATTCATTAAGAAATGTTCACTTGTTCAGTTAAACAGGTAAATGAAAAAGAAGTTAGCAGGTCTTGTCTTCACTGCAGTCTACACAGCCGTAGCCGTCGTATAACAGTTTAGTTGAAGATTTGAGTTATGGATTCAAACTTCATTCACAGTCGTAGAGTATTTTTTATGTAACCTTGAATGATAACATAACCGAAATGGCGACATAGTCACCGACTTTTAGTTTATTTGTCCTTCGTAGCAAAATTTTACCTTCAGTAACAGGGTTGGCGATTAAAGAAGCCTAAAAGGTAGTCGGGAAATTCCGATGAGAATATTGTTTTGAAAGGATAATAGCTCCAGAAATTTGATTAAAATCACTAACTGCGTCGATGTTTGAAGAAAATGTCTTTCAAACACAGTGCATTGCTGCTCGTGATTCCAGTCATTTCTATATAAAGTGATGATGGCAATTAGAAAACCGACACCATTTCCTGTCCATAGCTTTCAATTTTTATAATCAGATAAAGTGGATAAGCCGCTACCAAAACAAATACTTTTGTAGCATTCTGTCTTCAAGGAAACTACCAGTCCCAGCAACTTTTGCCGTCTTTTCTTTAATTTTATTGTGTATCTTTTCAATTCCTCCAACCATAGTCGTTGTCGTCTTCATCGTCATCATCATCAATTTTAGTTATTGGAATTGCAATTTTTCTTAATTGACGCATATTTTCTTTGTAATGCAATTGCTGCTGCTGCTGCTTCTGCTGACGCTGTTGTTGTCAACAAAAGTATTTTTTGTATGTGAAATAAAATTGAAATGAATTGTAAACGAAAAAATAAGAAAAAAACAAACAAACAAAACTAAAAAGGAAAATAAAAGTAATAAAAACCAAAACAAACTAAAGTGACATTCAATATAAAAATTGTTTCGATAAAAACATGAGAGAAAAAAACAACAAAAATAAAGAAAATTCAAGAAAAGCAAAAAAAAAATGTGTATGTGAAGGAAAATTTTTATACACAGAGCAAGCAAGCAACAAAATTTTTCAACTTTAAGCTGAATGTTACACAATGGAAACTGACAAAAATAAGTTATGGACACGTACCGTACAAAGTATACAAACATACATACATACGTATGCAACCAGAGAAGACTTAACCAAATGCAATTGTATAATAAAAACTACTAAAAATACACATGCGGTCACATGCAGCATGATAATGGTTTGTAAAACCCAAACTATATACGAAGAAACGCACTTTATCGAATGAGAAAAAATACACGCCAAAAACGAACAGAAACTTCAACAGACAGTTACAGACCAAGAGACAGAGAGACAGACAGACCGACATCATGTGTAATTGGAAATGTCTTACGGCTGTCGAACCACAAGTGAACTGACTGACACTAGAATCTGCCACCATCATCATCACTATCACTATCCGCCACTAACAGTAACATCATTACGAACTACATTATAGTGATTACATTCTTCTGTGTGTGTTGCATGATGGCTCAGCTTCAATTTTAGTGTCAGGGTTTTTTGTGCTTTTTGTTTCTTGTTCGCGTTCTTGCAACATTGTTATTGCTTAAAGGGATAGTTTTATTTGTTTTATCGATATTAGTTAGTCTCCATTAGTTGTACACTCTCTCTCTCTCTCTCTTTATATTTTTTATTTTTCGTTGTGCCTTTCTTGGTGGCACCATGCAGCCAAACAGCTATTCAAAGTAACATGTTTTTCATAGTTTAAGAATGAGCAAATGCAGGGACGTTTTGTGAAAAAAGGACTTAAAGTTAGAATCACTACAAGCTGTCCCAATATTAAATCAAAATAGATGAAAAGTCTTTTATAATAATCTGGGAGACGCTAAAGTAAATCGTGACGCTCTACGCAGCAGGATATTATAATAACCACCACGAAAGTGTTCATGTGAATATCACAACTTATTTTCTTATACAGATGGTGTTGGTACTGGTACTAAAGCAAAGTACCTGGAGATCATGTTGAAAGAGGTCGAAACTTTTCTGAAGATGTTAAATATTTGTACTTAGTCTACTTAGTGTGTTGGCTTATTAGACATGAGGCCGTGGTTCAAATCCCAGGTCAGACATCTCCAACAAAACGAAATATAAAAAAAATTTCTTCGGCGCCTTCCTCTCAGCAGATTTCTAGCAAAAACCCTGAAAGTAAATTAAATTGCCATGAAGAGTTTCTCAAAACATCTGTCGTTCGGAGTCGACTTTAAACAGTAGGTGCCGCCACTCATGTATAAAATTAGCAAACACAACATGAGTGGTGTGAAAAGCTCGGTCGTAATCCTGACTGAAGGGTTGTAATAACTAATTATGTATGTACGTATGTACTTGGTTCATACATGTAAGTTCTTATTATTGATACCAGAACTTGAAATTGGTAATGCTCCCACCACATCTATAGAAAATTGTTAGGCACAGCAAAAAAGTAAAAAGACTGTAAAGTACAGGATCTTAGAGAAATTTTACTACGTAGGTTGCACTTGTCAATTTAGAGTTGTTCGCAAACATGGTCTTGCGCAGACATTTCCAGAATATCCATTCTTTTGGCTTTTGGTAGAAATCAATCAAAAGCATTAGCGGATCAATAATCAGAGCCTGTATGTTTGGACGTAGTCTTGTAGGTAGATGGTGCTTCTTTGACATGTGGCGACGGTTCAAACTACTGGTTAGATATCTCGAACAAAACAAAATATGAAAAAATATTTGTTGGGTGACTTCCTCTCAGCAGATTTCTGGCAAAAACTCCTAAAGTAAATGAAATTATCATGAAAAGTTCATGAGTTCAGAGTGAGTTCATGAGTGAGACTGTGACTCATGGATAAAATTAACTTACTCAACAAGGCTGGTGTGAGACGCTAGATTGTAATCCTGACTAAAGGGGAGTAACGACCAATTATGTAAGTAAGTAAGAATGCTTTGGCATATGACTGACTTACGACAATTCTGGGAGTTGCATGAAGGAAGAGAAGTAAGAGTCAGTACCTAGCACTAGCCCTGGCACCCAGCTAATAAATGAAAGTTAGTAACCTTCCCACCAATATCCAAAATAATCAAGGATATGATGAGTTTCTGAAACATAAAAGCCCTCCGAGGTCTTGATATCATTAAACCAGTGGAAGTTTAAGGAATTCATACATATATGTAATACGTTTTTAATAATGGGGCACTGCAAGGATATCCATTCTTGCGATCACGGCTCTTTTAAATATTCACAGGAGAGCAGTATCGTTGAACTCTGTCCTCTTTTGCCATTGAAGGTAATTTGACTTGACTATATTCGGAGAAATCAAAATTAAGCAAGTGGAAAACTAGTCTTGAGTTCTATTTGCTGCCAGCTAAGGTCATAGAAGAAAACAGTATATATCATAGGTCTTCTGTAAGGACCTCAAACTGAGGGTTCAGTTTAGATTTGATGACATTTATAGCGCCTTTAAATGCGGTATCTTATATGATCTCCGTTGACAGTCAGTTTGTCCTGAGGTTGATTAAGATAGGTCTGGTGTAAGTCACTGTTGGTTCGTGACTGCAGGGAGCCCACGCAAAAATTATTGGATTAGGTCGTATAATTCCATGTTGAGTTCAGGGAAATAGCAGTGAACTTGGAAACGAGTTGGCAGATATTTGCATCTTGGGGGTTGGTCGTTAATCTGCTACCTCTAGCGAAATAGATCAGGGAGAATTAACAGAAGCTTTGTGAGGATAGAGCGCAATGTTACGTGCCCAGAAGGCTTTTGTGTTCCATCGCCGAGGAAAGAACCGGCATGAAACTTCAGTTGGATTCCTCCAGCCTTAAATTTTTAACTGAGTTTCTTTCAAGAATTTGTAAGCTTGGGTAGGTTCTAAGAATCTAGGATGAATCCCTGCGGGACTATTGCATAGTATGTTGAGATGGAGAAGAGTTGGAAAAGACTTGGTGTTTAAATGCAAGAGATTCTTCGAGGGATTGACCTCTTTGCCGGGAGCCTATATGCGGACTCTCCAGAGGTTTACTATGGGATTGAGTTGGCTGACAAGTGCACTGATCCGTTCTGTTGGTCTTTTGAGTCTTTATCTTGCATTATCTATTTTTTTTATTTCTATCTCTTATGCTTTTCTTTTTCTTAATTTTTTTCTTCTTCTCTAACATGATCACAACTTCCGAACCTTACCAAATTTACGATGAAATTTATCGAATTCATATTCAGTAATTTCCACCCAAAATAATGACAGTGAAAAATTTTCTTTTTTTGGAAACGCTTATGTCTTATCAAATATTCCTGTAAAGGGACACATTGCGTACATTTTTTCTTGTTTTCCAAACGTCAAAACAAATATTGATGTTTGCAACTGTTGGTACAGCACAAATCGTTTCGATTTCTATTTCATTTTCAATTTCGGTTTTTGTTTTTCTCTTCATTTCTGTTGACTGTGTGTTTTTCATTTTGAGAGTGCTGTTTGAGCTGTTCTATTGCAATTGTAGTTGGGATAATTGAATTGAAACAATTCAGAAGAATTTCCAAAACAAATAACATTTATTAATAGGGGGTATACATTGAATGTTCCCCAATGATAACTGCCACTACTACGACTAGCACAATAACAAAAACTAAACAAAAACGAAAGTTAGAACGCAGATAACATCTTCCTTCAATTTTAAGTATACCCACCCGTAAACGGGTAAACTAAACGTAAGAAAAAATGGATTTTTTTTTCTTCTTCGCTCCCTTTTCGAATATATAGTATCTCTCGTTTTTCTAATGACAATGTCATTTTGATTGTTTTGTTATTCTTGAGAATAGCCAACTGTCATTTAGTTTATCTTTAGAAACCAATTGAAATGAAATGTAATAAAAAGAAATAAAAAATAAGAAAAATATGGGAGAAAAAAATAAGAAAAATTCAATAGGTTTGCAAAGAATTGAAATGAATAGAGTCGAGCTGAGTTGAGTTGAGTTGTGTTGAGTTGCAACATAGAACATCTTTCAACTTGTAAGCGCAACTTCAGATTACAACGGGTGGAGGTTTGTCTTTCTTCGAGTTAATAAAGATACGACAACAAATGGGAATTTCATAGAGCACAGATACTTCAATTGAATTGTATTTGAGTCAGTTTGTCTATTTCGTTACAACACTCAGTCACATTAACAATTGCTAACCACCATCACCATCAGCAGTTGCAGTAGCAAGACAACAAACAGCCGACATTCAATTGCATGTGACATATTGACTTATTAGATAATGCCCATCATCATAGTCAACTTGTTGTAGTAGAAGTAATCTTCTCATTCACCTCCTTCATTTTCTTTGCATGTTCCTTGCACACAGCAAGGCAATATAATTGTTCGGGTATGGTATAGAATACTCCATTCAAATGTCATAAAAAATGCATTTAAAGCAATAAAATCCTCTTGTTAAAAAGTGAGAAAGTTATGTCTGTTGGAATAATTTTGTATTATATTGTTTGGGTACTGGCATTGCATTCTATTTGAAAAGGTTAAACTCTAGTTGCCACTTGTAGCAATTAGTTGAATTATAATCTCTTCTAGGAAGCTTAAATAGCGAGATTTTTTTGAAATGATATTCAATTAAGCATAAGCACTAGAAATATTGAAAAATATTTGTAAACAAAATGATAAGAAAATATTTTTACAATATTTCTATAATAATATAATATTCTATATATAATATTCTATAATAATATGTGTCCACATACATACACTTTATTTCTAAATTGTTAAGTCCGCTTTATATTTATAAATTGTATGAATATGTCCTAAATCGCTTAGATTCTTTATTCTTTAATCGATCATTATAACACTTCAGTCAGGATTACAACCTAGCTTCTCCATAACACTTATGTTGTGTGTTAATTTTATACACGAACGACAGATTTTCGAGAAACTTTTTCATGGTAATTTTATTTTGAGAGATTTTGCCATAAATCTGCTGAGAGGCAGTTGCCGATGAAATATTTTTTTCATATTTTATTTTTATTCGAGATGTCTGAGTTGGAACTTGAACCGTGGCCTTACGATAATTAAGCCAAGACACAACCTTCTAGACTACAGCAACTAAGGTTAAGTTCACAGTGTTTTAATCATAGCTCACTTGGATCCTAATAGGTCACGTTGATGTACCATTTTACATTTACCTTCACATGCGCTTTCTGGTCAGCATTTATCATTTATCGTGAAAATTTTATGGGAAAGTGAAGAATTCCTTCTAGCTTGACTTGTCAACTCTGTGTATGTAAATATTTTTAAACTTGTCTTCCTCCTCGACATTACAGTTTCTTCAGATATAAATCTATTGAGTCTTTTATTAAGCTCTTTTTATCTTTGAATTTATAAAAACAATGTGTGCGTGAGATGTCATCGAATTCTTTTGAAACTTAAAGAGACCTATTGATGTCGTTATGTTCGGAATAAAAAAAAATCATTCAAATACCCGCCTGAACTAATCTGGCTGACGCGCAACCGAAATGCGGAATTTTTCATGACTAAAAATTTAATCGATAACATAGGTTATATGGACTTTAAGGGCCACTGTGGTTTGGGGCTTATTTGCATACACCGGACATTATTAAAACCTCCCAGGAAAGAGACTAACGTGGTCAAATCACACGGTCTTGGGGGCCAGCTTACATAACTTCCAAATAAGTTGATGACTATAAACCCAAATCACACGTACAGAATATCCAATATGATAGGCGCTGTGTGGCACGTACAGCCATCGTTTACTTCAGAACAAAAGAAACTGATTATTACCGACCTACAGTGATCGCCGTGGACATTGGCTTAGTTAACGATGCTGTCAAAGAAATATAAACAAAAGATATCGCCAGGTCATAACCCACACAAAACAGTAATTTTTTCAGTATGCATTGGTCACTCTTGGATCTCATATAGAATGGTATCCTTGTCCCAAATTCAACAATTTTGCTTGTTCAATCGCCCATTCATCCAGAATGGTTCACTCATCCATTCAACCTGTCACTGAAGATGATTTTTCGATGAATTAGTGCTCGAACAGAGTACCCATTTTAATAAAATAATTTTATTATTTACACGAGTTGTTGAAGGCAATAGCTATCAACGGCGGCTTGGCAAAAAAGACTGAATGAATTACAATTAATTTGGTAAATGAAGATTCAACAAGATGGCCGTTATCCTTGTTGGAAGATCTGATTGAAGTGATTGTAAATATTTTTTGTCTTTGGGTGTTACGGTCTAAGGCTCAGTATCTGATTGCGGATGGTATGAGGTTCTTAAAATTTATTCAGATTAACTTGTTCTTCGTATACCTATACAGGAACAAATTTGTCTGCTTTTGTTACAAAAAGGGTTTATTTTTGCATGTCTTGTTTGAGAGTTAGTAAAGATTATGTGGCAAATCTTACAGAGCGGAATGCCATTCCTCACTCTCCACTAGAGACTTCATTTTTCTTTTTTTTTATTATCTCTACTCTCTAGAAATATATTGTCCGCTTTACTATCAATAAATATGTGTATGTTGCTATACAAGAAACCTTCACAATGTATTTGTTTCGCAACTGATTTTATAGCCCTTATTATAGATTGAATTTTACAAAAATGTTGTTCGAAGTCGACTTGAAACTGCAAGTCACGCCACGTATAAATGAAATTTACACACACAGTATGGTTGGTGTGAGAAGCTAGGTCACAATGCTGACTAAAGGTTAGTCCTCGTAATGCATAACCATTGGCTTCGTAAAACTTTGATAAGTTTTGTTGTTTGTTGTCTAAGAGTTTTGTCTTGGATATTTTACTAGGTCTTGGTATACTTTTTAGGCTCATTGTTATAAACAACTTGCAAAATGTTAAGTTTTGGTAACCCTGTTCCACGTTTCGTGCCATAGAGAACAACAACAACATTGCAAAAAAACTATTCACAGCAGCTTCTGGATCGGCAAAAACTGGAATGTAATTAAGGACCTATTTTATTACATATGTACGTACATAATTGGTCATTACAATTCTTCAGTCATTATTACGACCTACCATCTCACATCACTTATGTTGTGTATGTTAATTTTATACATGACTGGTAGGATCTACAAATTAAAGTCGACTCCGAACGACAGATTTTTGAGAGTCTTTTCAAGGCAATTTTTATTTTTACCTCAGAGTTTTTGGCTGGATCTGCTGAGAGGCAGTCACCAAGATATATTTTTTGTTCGAGATATCTGACTTGGAGTTTGAACAGTTGCCTCACGTCTAATTAGACAACACACTACCTACTAGACTACGGCGATAGTTATTTTATTTTCGAATAGAAATCATTTGAGAGGCTTTTTAGAGGCTCTTAGCTTCTTATGAGATATAAAATAACAAAATTATGGTGAACATTTTTCCGATTACTGCTGGATTTGAACTTAGATAAGCCCCAAGTTTTTTAATTAAATTATCCACGTACTTTTGTGTAACAACAAAATAAAATTTTGCTGACTTAAATTCTTTCCTCATATGTAAAGGCAATAAATTTCTGTAGATAATTTGCTTCAATAATTATCCCCGTTGTAAAACATTAATCTTTATTAACTTGACTTTTATTTTCATACCTATTTGTTGTTCATTTTAAAGCAAAGCAAACGCAGATGAAATTACTTGCTTTGCCTTTTCATCAGTTCACAACTTTTTTGGGTACAATATCGATAATGATGTATTATTTAGTAAAAGGACAGGGCGGCCTGGCCACCCACTAGGGACAATAAACTCAAAGTATGTGATTGTATGAGAAGAGAGAAAAGAACTTTAGTTTTAGAGGACTAAATAAGGGAGAGGCAAACAAAAAAACCTTAAATTTCTACCACATAATTTGTATATGCTTTACAGATGGCAATGATGGTGTGTGTGTGTGTATGTGAGGATGGCATAGTCATTTGTGGGGATCTATTATGTGTCTGTCTGAACAGTCTTTTGCTTCCTTCCATTCTACGGATGTATGCTAGATTGTGTTGTATGAGTTTTTTTGTCTGTCTGACTGTCTTTTTGGTTAAATTATCCCTCTTAAATAGATTTCTAAGTGTCAGTGTGGTTAGACCACCCAAATTGCTTAAACAATTGGTATAAATGTACAACCATACATACATACAGACATACATAGATACGTTCATTGGTGATTCTAAAAGTTTAAATGTATGTAGTATTCTATCTCTCTGGATTTTTTTGTTGTAATTCCAAAAAACTACAACTATTCTACAAGTTGTAAGTGTAGTGCTAATGCCAATGCCATTGTTGCTTTAACTACTGACTGCTGGCTGCCAGTTCTACTGCCACACACATTTACTGCTGCTGGTTGGTTTGGATGGTTGGCTGCCTGTTTGGTTTTTTACAAACTCTACTCGAATTTAAATTAATGACTTTAGGCTGTCAAAAGTTAAAGCATTTAAATTCAAATAAATTAAGTGCAGAAAAGAATATGAAAATTGGTTTTTAGTCCATAGAAATTATTATTCTAAAGCGTACATACATACATACATAAGTGTAGTGAAACTTTGCTGGCAATCTATTCAAGTACAACTAAAATGAAATGAAATTGAAATGAAAGGCAAATTTGGTTTTAAATTTCTCCTTAACAATGATAAATTAGATACAACAGGCAACTGAAGACGAAGAAGAAAAAAAAAAAGATTTTTTAAAGAAAAATTTAATTTAAATTAAGTTTTGTTTAATTTTTCTAAATTTCTATTTTCAATTCAATTCAAACTTAGTAAGTTTTAAACAAACATTTGAAATGATTTTCTTCATTTCTTTCAGATTTTTTTAAATGATTTAACATCTACGAAATGAAAAGATTTGATTTGTTTTTGAAATAAATGAAATTAAAATTTAATTGCGTATAAAAAATTGTTAAATTGTTTGTTAATTAAGAAAAAACAAGAAAAAAACACTTTTTTTAAATGCTACAAAAACTTTAAAAATTTTTATTTTTCTAATGAAGCCATTAACGTCTAATGGGAAAAAATCTGAAGGCTGTAATGGTTTTCATAGGTTTTTGTTTTAAATTTTAATTTGGAACCTTAGTTTTTAGGTTTCAAACAATTTTGAAACAACTGATAAAACATTGTGTGGGTTTTATTTTAATTTATGTCATTGCCACAGCTTAGTTTATCTTGTTATTTGTATTGAAAAATTCTAAAGAAATTGGATTTTCGTTTTGGAGAGCAAAGTGTTTTTTTTTTAAATTATTTTTTAAAATGTTTATTTTAATTAAACAAAAAACTATGTCTTCAAAAAATAATAACAGTCAATGTGATTCTAATATAAATTAAACCTCTATGGGTTTTATTTATTTATTTAAAAAGGGAACCGTGTATCTAACACGGTTAGATTACGGTATTATAACACGGAAAGACAAATTTTTAATTTATTTAATTTATTTTACAGTTTATTTATTTATTTTAGTTCACATTTAATTTAAGTTGTATTTAGAATAAAGATAAAGACTTATTTTGATTTATTTATTTTATTATTTTTATTTATTTATTATTTTATTTATTTAATTAACTTTAATTTAAGATCGCTTTCTTACTATGAGGATCGGTTAAGAAGTCTCTAGACGGGACTGAACTAAAAACTAAAAGCCTTTTAAAGGATAAAAATATGAATAATTAGGACGATAAAAAGAAGAACAGAGGTCAAAAAAGTTACAGAGATAGAACAGAAATTTGTAATTACTTGGGAGAGAACAAAGAGCATAAAAATAAATGATTGAATAAGAATAAGGAAATAAGGGTGAGAATAATTATAACAAGAAATTGTTATAATTATATCTTAACTTATATTATAAAGAGTCTAGTCTCATATACAGTGAGCGTCTAAAGAAACTGTACATTTAAAAAATATACATTAATAAATTACCGTTATTTTTATTTAAAAAATTGTTTCTTACCAGTTTCTAAAATTGAAAAAAAGAACCAATTACAAAAGATTTCGAAATATTGTCAAATATTTTCGGACACTCTCCTTAAGTGGTAAAAGTTGTTAGAATTTTATCCATAATGTACAGTTTTTTTGACGCTTACTGTAAATATCCAGATAAAATATAAGAGTCTAGTCATGAAGCTTTTGTCGATTTTTCTTGATTACCAAGACGTAGCTCTTCAATAGAACTGCCAATAAACTGTCCTAATACAGAAAATAAATACAATTTCAAATTTTATTATAAAGACTTTACCTCAGCCGAATTTAATAGCTTTTATAATCATGCGGACTTCAATAGATAAAAAACACAGAGAGGGTACAAAATTGAATAAACGCGTGCTATTTATGTACTTCCTCACTTCATTGGCCAATACAACCCTTTAGATAGGTTTACAACCTAGCTTCGTACGTTACCCATGTTGAGTGTGTTAATTTTATTCATGAGTGGCGCGACCGCGGTTTCAGACTATACGATCCTTTATCATGCGACCTCTTCAACTTCGTCATAGAGAGCATTCTGCGGAAAGCGGGAGTGCATCGCAATGGCATTATCATATAAAAAATTTTCCAGTTGTTTGCATACGCAGACAACATTGACGTCATAGAACGTAACAAGCGTAAAATTACTGCTGCCTTTAGTGCTATTGAACAAGTGTCCATTCAGATGAGTCTGGCAGTAAACATCGAAAAGTAGGGACATTCGGCGTATTGGATCCCAGATTACGGCCAATAACTATACGTTCGATATACCCAGTGAATTTGTTCATTTTGGTGCAGCCGTTACCACCAAAAATGATCAGTCAATCTGGAGATCAAGCGCAATAAGATCTTTGGTCCAGTGTGAGTTGGCGATGATTTCCGCATTCGATACAACAATGAGCTGCATGAGCTCCTCAATGACATGGACATTGTGCAGCGTATTAATATGATTTGAATAGCCCATGTGTTTACTCATACGTCCAGTACAATGTTCAGTAATTAACTTGGAAAGAAACAAATCAATACTATCATGTTTATACTGCAATTTGCGTCATCGAAGTACCTGTGTGTCATTCTCTTCCAGTACCGGAAGACAAAAGATTCTAAAGTAATGATGAACTGAATTCACTTGAATTGCATTGTCATTGATGCCCATCCAACTATGAAAGGAAGATGTAAGTCTCTTTACGTAAGATTCACATCAAGGAACGACATCCAGAATCATACTCGTCAGCAATATCCATCCCTTGTATAAAACACTAACTTAGAACCTGCTTTAATTCGTTATCATTTCGGGCAACTTGTACCAATATATATTTCGACCTCACTTTGTTTAAATTGCTAGCGCTGATACAAGGAAAGTTTTAAGACTCAATTCCAGAGGTCATCTCAGAGGTATATTGGTGTCATAAACCACTCTCTATAAAACAGTGCACTAATTGGACAATTCCTCCAGTTACATACATATGTACATACATAATTGGCCATTACAACCCTTCAGTCAGGATTACGACCTAGCTTCTCACACCACTTATGTTGCGTGTGTTAATTGTATAAATGAGTGGCGGGACCTACAGGTTAAAGTCGGCTCCGAAGTCAGATTTAATTTTATTTACCCTCAGAGTTTTTGCCAGAAATCTGCTGAGATGAAGTCGCCGAAGAAATATTTTCATATTTTCGACCTGGGGTTTGAACTCGGACCTTCAGTCTAATAAGCCAAAACACTACCTACTAGACTACGGCGACTGTCCTCCAGTTATTAGTAAAAATTGACATCGGGTTCTTTCTAATTAAAGATTTCGCAAATCAATCTTCTCTGAAAGGTATTCTTATTCAATAAGTTCTACCGAAGTTTAGAGTCAATTTTATATGTTACTACCGATCACCGGTGTATGATATTCTTATATGATAGCCGTAACAAATAAACATAAATATATAAAACATATAAAAGAGCCTTCCATTTACCATTACAAATAACCTCTCGTTTCAAAATAAAATATCATTCGTTTGTATAAAAAATCGAATATTTTTCATTTCATAATTCATGAACTTATACAACTTCACTGTCTACACTTACAACTTAAAGTTGCTTTAAATATTCCTCTTGTTTTTGGTGTATCCCCCCCCCGTTGGAAAAACGAAACTAATGTTTTAATTAAATTTACGTTTTTAGCACAATGTGTCAGTAAATTGTAATGGAATTAATAAACTGAAATACGTTTTCTTTAATTCATACCTCTCAAGGGGTCAGGTTTCACCCCGTTTTACCAAATAAACAGAACAGAAATAGGCAACGCATTTGTAAAATCCAACAAATTATGCGGGGGTGATTTTGTTAAAAACAAAATGACCATAAAACCACCAAAAAAAAAAAAAAAATAAAATAACAAATAATGGACTGTAGACCAAAAACATACTGATGGTAAAGTAGTAGGTAGTCTGACTACTGGTGGTGGTTTTTTGTGTACTATTTTTGTCAGGGTAAACTCAGTCATTCAGACATATTGACACTTCCATGTGAACTATGGCCTAAAATCTAAATTATTCCATTACAAATGACAATGACAGCCAGCCAGGCAGCCAGCACACCAAATAAATACATTGAGCGTGAAATAAAATAATCACTATTGCGATAAAATTTATATGGACACGGAATACATTCATTCACATTGTATTTCTTGGTCAAAATACGAATACAAGAAAGAGGGCTAAAATAAGCAGCAACAATGAAAAGAAATTGGAACAGACGGTTGGTAAAATACTTCTTCTGGTTCATAAAGGAAATAAAACAAGAAATTTTAAATACAAAATGATTTTAAGCCCTAAAATTTAAATGAAATTAAATAGAAAAAGAGAGAAAAAACCCAAATTCAAGTTTTTCTAGTTGGATACTTGTGGTTTTAGTTTAAAAGACACATGCAAATAGGGAGTTACAGCGTTCTATAGTTCTTGCCTTTATGCTTATAGAGATGGTGGTGGTGGCAGCTCATTTTGTTTGACTGCCTATCAACTTTTTTAACAATAGAATGACTGTATGATGTGTTATGAATGAGGTTGTGTATTGCCTTAAAGAATTACTGTCAAATATGTTGACAAAATAGAAGGAAATAAAATCCCAAATAGTACATTAACTTGGTCAGCCAACCGTACTAAAGGTCAGTAACAAAGAGACATTTGTTATCGGCAAATCTAAGGGGAGGTTTTTTTGGGTTTTTCTTTCTTTTTTTTTTTTTTTTGCAAACCTTAAGAGGATTTGTCATAATTATGGTAGTTTTTATCTGGTTTACAATACATCATCTATTTAGGTCTCTATGTAGTTAATGTGATAAATATTTTGTTAGCAAAGATACTATACATAGTAGTCTTTAAATAGCAAAACGGTCTGTTAAATTTCTTCAATGCCATATGAGAAGAGTTTATAAATCTTCGAACATCCAAGATTAAACTTAAATATGATTGGGATTTCAATTGTTAATACGAAATGAAGCTAGTTAAAAAAAAAAAAAACAAGCAATTTTGAAGTAGAAAAGAAAAAAAGCTATAGGTGACAATAAACCCACACAACATATTTGATAACTAAAGAAGTACACAACAATTGGTGCAAAAAAGTTTCAAAATTGACGAGATTATTGGATACCTGTCTTCCCAGCCTTCGTATATGACGAATAATGAAATGTAGCAAAACCTTACACTGACTTCAACGAGAGCTAAAATGTAAGAGAAACGCTGCAATAACAAAACGAAATATGAAAAATATTTCTTCGGTGAAAGCCTCACAGCTAATTTTTGGCAAAAAAATCTAGGAATAAATATAATATAATAATAATAAATAAATATATAAATAAATAAATATAAATTGTCATTTGTCGTTCGTTTAAACTGTAGGTCTCGCCACTTTCTTAAAAACTTAATTGGCCATTAACAACCCGATTATCGGATTTCAGTCTGCTTTAGCACATCCTTCCAGGCGCCTCTGCTTCTTGTGCGCCTTCGCCAGCTGGTCACACCAATGGATTACTGGTCTTCCTTGACTTGGTTCATCCAACGCAAACAAGGTCGTCCTTTTCACCGACTTCCGCGAATCATTAGGTCATCCCCTAATCCCCTTTTAAAAGCCGACTATTCGTACTCTGTTTAAAACTCATAGTTTGGATTACACCACAAGTACGCAAACCTTTATTCGTGCTCTGTTACTTCCTACACTAAAAGTGTTATCAGTACTACAGATAAATATTACTATTACAGTACTACAGATAAATATGTGTAACGAATAAGGACTGAGAATGAATCCGACAGCAGGAAAGTTATAAGGTTATATTATATACCACGGTATGGTAGTTAGTTTTCCAGAAAATAAATCATCAAATCTGTTTTCAATGTATATTGAAAATGTTGGGGATCTATAGGCATTGTTCGCTTTACTCAAATGAGAAGCACTACCTACGAGATCATGGCGACTGCTGCAACCTATCCAGAAGCGGTCATGGCAAGAACATTATATTTCATATGTAATGGTTCGGAAGTTATCCGAAACCCAGAAATTGATGTTAACGTTAAGCAATGCCACTCCTTTGGAATAGAACGACAAAGTAAAGGTTAAAATGTTTGTCTATAACTGCAAGAAGTTGCCGTAGTGTTGTTCCCAGATCAGACATCGCAAACAAAACGAAAATATGAAGAAATATTTCTTCGGCGACTTCCTTTCAGCATATTTCTTTCGGTTACGATGTAATGGACAACTAATTGAGCACCTGATTAACACGACCTAGGGCATTACATGCGTGCTATATTGCAACAGATTAAAGCCTTGAATTACAATATTTTTGCATTTCAAATATTAAGGGATTTGCAGTAACAATTTTATTATGTTTTTAGTTAAATCTACTCTTTACTTTAATAAATATTTATTTTTATGGTTCTGTTTATTTGTTTAATATAAACTTCCGATGGAATCTATGTATATGATCAGCCATTGCTTAAAAAAACATGGTCACACCGCTGTTATTTCATTGGGAAGATATAAAAATGGCAGTTATAAGGGCAATGCCAATGATAATAGCCATAATGGTAGCGATAGGGAAACCATATTTAAATACGAATTTTAAACTAATGATTATAAATACTTTGCCATGAAACCAATTTCAGCCTGCTGGGCCACGGTATGGTAATTAGCTTTCCAGAAGATGAATCATCAAACCTGTTTTCAATTTATTCTGATCTAATGTTGGTGATCTGGATAGAAGTGATTTCAGAACTTTCCTATCTAAAGGCACTGTTCACTATGCTCAAACGCCAATCAAAAGATGTGCTACAGCTATTTGACTTAATGCTTTAAGGTGGCTGCTTATTTAATCTTACCTAGCCTATCTTATTTCCATGCAGCTTTATCGTGATCGAAACAGGATTTTGGACATTTGCCTTGGTCTGTTTCATAATTTCCAACAATTTTACCTGATCTATTGCATTGTTTCAGTTAAATTATTTTACGGCTGAAAGCGATGTTATTGATCTTCATAGCAAAGCATAGCTTATTGTAATGACTAGAAAACTGAACTGTAGCAGAATTTAGAGTCTCACATTTTGGATCATTGAGTATCAAAATTTTCTCTCCAAATTTTTTTTTGTAAATTTTTTAAAGAAAAACGAATTTACATGGACCCCTAAAATTGTATTTTAAATTCTTTTAAGCCAATTCTATTTTACACGCTATTTATTGGCCATTGTGATGCCAATATGTGTATGTAATACCCACGCTTAAAACCCATAAAAACGCAGCTACAACATGTACAGGTTAAAACCAATGTTTGTTTCTGTTTCGGTTTATTTTTTTTTTTTATTATCTCTACTCGAATAACTTGATTATAAAAGCAATTTTTTTATCTTTAAATTTTATGGACTACAATTTTAAATTGTATTTTATTTATTTATTTATTTTCCAACATGTATTTGTTGTTATTGGTTGTTGTCTTTTTATTGTTTTTTTTTTGTGTTTTATATTGTTATTCCAACTGTTACGGCTTTGCTTTTAACAATTTTTGAAAATTGTAAAATTGTCATCGTTTTCATTTATATTTTTATGTTCAATGGTGGTGGTGGGGTCGTTAGTCGTTTTTGACAAACAAAGCAAAAACGCCAAAAAAGGATAAAAACAAAAGAGCATAAACAAATATTTAAATGTCCTTTTTTCATATTGTATATACAAATTGTTGTAGGGGAGTGTTTCTTTAAACATTTTATTTCTTTTGATTTTTTTCATTTTTAGTACATTGTCATGGTTTTTCACAGTTTACACAGACGAGTAGATTTTTTAAATGTTTTTTAACATTATTTCGGCATGCATTTCATGGTTTGAGTACATCTCGTTATATGTCCCCTAGTAATTCAGTCGTTTTAACAATGAAAACTCATACTCATACTACACCCTCAAATTCCCAGCTCAATTATTGTAATTTTCCTGCCAAAAAAAAAAAGCAAAAAAAAAAAAAATGTGAATAAACTGCACAATAGCAACCAACAGAAATAATATTAAAATGTATTAAAAAAGTCCAAAAAAAAAAACAAGAAGAAATTGTTCATGTACTCGACTCCCTCAGAGAAGCAACAGCATTTTGTTTGGTTGCTATTTTTCTCATGTATTTTTATGTTCAACAAATTGTTGTGCATACACTTCACTGTCTTTGGTGTCGTTGGTTTCTGTTGTATTTTCGTGTTTGATGTGTTGGCCGTGATATCTGCCACATGACAGTTGTAAAGGAATCTGGAAATATCAATCCCCTCGCCCTGTATAACAAATGTTTTTTGGTTTCTCTGAAATACATGCATAACCACAGACACATTAACACAGCATTATTATTGCCATCCATGAAAGAAATATGCACTGCATGTACTCACATCTTTTACATCAAAGAGTAGCTTAATAGTGTAAGATATCAGTGTGTTAAATTTTTGCATTTATTGCAGTTTATTTAGGCTACTATTCTGTATCTGTACAGTATTGCCAGAAAATTATTTTTCATTTTCCATATTGTTTCATGCTACTCCCTCATATTATAGACCAGACCAGAGAAAGGTTTATTATATTAGGAAAACATACATACATACATAATTGGTCATTACAACCCGGTAGTCAGGTATACAATCTAGCTCCTCACACCACTCATGTTGCGTGTGATCTTTTTTGTACATGAATGGCGGGACATACAGTTTAAAGTCAACCTCGAACGAGAAACTTTTCGAGAAACTTATTTACTCGCAGAGTAAATGGCAAAAATCCGCTGAGAGAAAGTCGCCGAAGAAATATTTTTTCATACTTCATTTCATACGTTTAATAAACCAACACACTATCTACTAGAGTACGGCGACTTATACGACACATGCTTATCTCTAAAGTCATCCCTTATTAAATAATAAAAAAATGTTGCACAAATCTATATACGTTCCTTATGTCGGGTCTTGCAACAGAAACTCCTGAACATTAGCAGTTGATAATGGCCGTCTTTTTGAAGCCTTATATCTCATATTAGTTGCCGTCTATTCTGTCTGTTTCAGCAAATTACCATATACAGACATCCCATTCAACAATACGAGCAAATAATAAAATTCTTTTATCAAAAACGGTTTGCTCTTCGAGCAACATACCACATAAAAAATCATCTTCAGATACGTGAACCAAAAAATTTACGATTTTGAGACGACACCAACTGACATGAGATACAAGAGTGTCTAATGCTTCCCAAGAAAGTCACTGTTTTGAGTAGATTTTTAGCTGGCTGAGGTCCATATTTTTTTTTCAGAACGGCATACAACAAGCTAACACTATTAACCGCGCGCACTATGGATGATTACCAACTACTTTTAATCGCAATTCGGTGATCTGGATACCAACAATATGTGGCTTCACTCCACATAGTTCATAACACATTGGATATTCTCCATAAACGATACAAGGGCATGTTTCTCACACATATGATGTGAACTGGCGATCAAGATTGTGCGAGTTGACCCCCGTCAAACTCTTTTTTTTGCGGGTTTCTTAAATCGCAAGAAATATTGATGTTAAGAACAAAATTCATTGGCAGCGAAGCGCATTTCTCGGTCGGTGATAATGTCAACAAACAAAAGTGTTTCGGGAAAAATTACTGAGTTTTACTGGACGTGTTATTGTGCCGTTATTTAAATTCAGAAAACTAAGATATTCGAGTTCTTTTCGGCTGCAATGTATGGTATGTGGTTTCAAATGTATGGTACAACCGGCCATACAACACAACCGATTTTGCTTACAAGGCTTTCGGAGTTTCCTGAAAGAGTTTTGAGGATAGCAAGGGTGCACAAGATCATGCAATTTGATGTCGTTATTCTTATTGTTGTGAAACTACGTTAAAAACCTTGCCAATGCGGGTAGTCTCATATTATTTTATTTATTATATTATTCAAAAACCACCATTCATCAAGTTACATCTGAGATACCTCTCAAAATGTGCTAAAAAGCGGTTGAAATTACTTTAAAACTATCCAAAAAAAGCCGGTTTTCTGAATTACGTACTTATTTGGTCATTATGACACTTTAGTCAGGATTACAAACTAGCTTCTCACACTACACATGTTGTACGAATGTGTTAATTTTATCCATGAGTGGCGGGTCCTACTTTCCAATTTTATTTACTCTCAGAGTTCTTGCCAAAACACAGCAGATTTGTTTTGTACACGATTACAGAGCTTGGGTTTAAATCACGATCTATCATCAAATCACACTACCTGCTAGACTTTGGCGACTGCAAAAAGGACTACTGTTGCTAATAATTTAGAGGGGGTCGTTTGGATGACATTATGTTCTGGTGTATTTTCATCGGAAACTAATTTAATGTGTCTTTTATATTCTTAACCTTCTAACGGAATGAATGTTGTCGAAACAGGAATTATCTGGTTAAAGTAAACCTAATGACTCTAGATACATTAGGGGGAAAAATATTATTACAGCGCTTCATCTTAATTTTCATAGACCGATAAGACCATCTTCCCTTTAATATCGTTGCTTTATAGTTGTATTTTAGATTTCAAATATTAAGGGATTTGCAGCAACAATTTTATTGTGCTTTTAGTTAAATCTACTGCTCAATGTAATAAATATTTATTTTTATGGCTCTGTTTATTTGTTTAACATAAACTTCCGATGGAATCTATACGATCAGCCATTGCATGAAAAAACATGGTCACATCGCTGTTATTTTATTGGGAAATTATAAAAATGGCAGTTATAAGGGCAACAGCCAATGACAATAGTCATGATGGCGGCGATAGCGAAACCATATTTAAATACGAATTTCAAAACAATGATATTTTAAATTTAAAAATTAATTTTTTTTTTAAATATTTTTTTCGTTATTGAACTCCATTCTCAATTTATTTCGGTTTTTTCAAATTTTCTACATTTTTATTGTGCACAATTTCTGTTCTGAAATAAAAATTTCCACTTTTATATGAAATGAGAGAAGAAATAAAAGAACATTTTGCTTTAATTCCATACTAGAAATAATTTTTTCTTTTGCTTTCGTAAACTAAAATTTGTTTAACAGCCATAGTGTTCATGTTCAGACCTCCTATACAAGCAGCATGAGAGCAGGAATAATGTTACCAGCCAGATAGAACAGATATTCAGAGATACGAGTACAAACGAGTACATGTGTCCATAAAAGAACAGACACAATTGTCTAACATTTATTGGTCAATACCCATATTATGCAAATAATAATCTTGTCAATGACATGTACGCAATATTAGTATCATTATACCAAATGTATGTAGACGAACAGTGTGTGAATGTACAGTTGGTGTTAGCTAAAAAGTAATGATGAAAATTTTCTATGCCTTAGTTTTATTTATTTATTTACACTACAACCCTTTAGCCAGGATTACAACCTAGCTTCTCACACTACTTATGTTGTGTGCGTTAATTTTATACATGAGTGACTGCAACTACAGTTGAAAGTCAATACCGAAAGACAGATTTTTTAGAGGCCCTTTCATGGCAGTTTTATTTACTCTCAGAATTTTTGTCAGAAATCTGCTGAGAGAAAGTTCTGGGAAGAAATATTCAAATTTCCTTTTGTTTGAGATGTCTGACATGGGATTTGAACCGTTGCCTTGCATCTTAAAAGCCAACAAACAAACTACCTACCAGACTACAGAGACTTCATTTTCTTCTGCTTATATTCTCTATAATTTACAACCAAACTTTCCCCGAATATACTGCCACTCAAACAACCGTCCCAGTGTTTAACTAGTGTTAACAAATATAAGTACAACAGCATCAAGCGATAGTAATAAAGCCATTTTTTCGAAATTTATCTGTTTGCCTAGGGTCATTATCATGTACGAAAACGATATCCGCTGTCTATTATACGGAATTTTCTGCCATGGTGGATAAGTTAGTGCTTCAAATATTTGCATAGGATTGGGCAGCCATCGCACCAGCTACTCTGATGGCTATTCCAATTCCATACCATGGTATCGATTTGGTCTGTCATATTTGCAGTGTTTACCCATTTGTACTTGGCACTTCGAGACCATTTTTGGGCACCATATCCTTATCCTCAGTGTTTGCCTCAAGACTCGCAATTTATTTGCCAAACCTTCTACTCATAAGTCTAGTTTTGTAGCCACAATGTAAAATAGGCTTCATGGGTAATCGGAAAATTTTCTAGTTTCATCGCCTTGGATAACAACGTTTTTAATGTCATCGATCATCTAAAAAAAATTCTTATCAGTTCAGAATAAATAGAAGAGGAGCCCCAATATACCACCCTGACTACAACCCGATTAAAGGCACAAATCTCCTTCTCCTTGAATTTCTTTCATATGAGTTGAATCAATCTGTGGACTTGTTTCAAGGTGCTGGGTTTTTTGTGAACCCAAATTGATGGTCTGAAATTCATTTGAACTCGTTTAGCATGGGGTTTAGCAGCAGTTCAAGTAATTTAGAGATATTGGGGTTTGAACCGTAGCCTCACGTCTAATAAAGCAACACACTAGCTACTAGACGACGCCGTTTACGACTTAATCTCTTGAGGATAACAATCATACATACATACATAAATAAGTGGTCATTACAATCCTTTCGTGAGGATTACGACCTAGTTTCTCACCCCACTTTATGTTGTGTGTGTTAATTTTATACATGAGTAGCAAGACCAACAGTTTAAAGTCGATTCAGAACGACAGAATTTTGAGAAACTTTTCTTGGCAATTTTATTTACTTCTCAGAGTTTTTGCCAGAAATCTGCTGAGAGGAAGTAGCCAAAGATATATTTTTTATCTTTCATCACGTCTAATAAGCCAACACACCAGCTGCTAGTCTATAGCGAATTCAAGCTTCTCTCCTGAGAAAAGTAATCAAATCATAGAATTGAAAATAAAAAGAAGAACTACTTGGACTGTACGCGGCAGCTCTTCAAAGATTTTCTTGTTGATTTTATCTTTTCAAGGAGCATTCTTAGGATTCAGCATTACTTCTTGCCCATCATATCAAAAATGAATTAAAATATAAAAAATAATAATATATTATACTACACCATAGCTTAAAATGTGATGTTTCTAAATAATTAACCTCTGCTGTTTATGTTCGCCTAAGTGTGTATGCTGTATACTTAAATATGTTAATATCTGTATGAACGTAAGCATGTATCTTTTGCATACAAAAGTACGTGTACTTAATAATACGAATATTAATGTCTATGGATGGTACACATAAATACATCTACAATACAAAGGGATACATATGTTTGTGTTTGTGTTAAACATGTAGTTTAGTTGAGTTAAACTACTGCTTTTCCTATGCCATTTTACTAAATACAACACAATCAGGACCAACACAATATTGTCATGGTAATCAACAATAACACAGTAGAAACACAGTAGACACACACACACACATAGGAAACATATTTAAACGTAAACATATGCATACATTTCAACAGAATAATGAAGTGTACAGATATATAAATACAAATGTTCATGCTAATATAGGTAAATGAACATGTATGTGTTAACCTAAATATGTTTATATTAACAATACGTATACACATACACATATAGACGTATATTTTAACTTACACACACACATATATTACATTATTTTGGATAAATATTTAAATTGTTTCATAGAGCATAAACTAAACAAATACATATGAAAACTATACACATACACATACTATTATATCATACACATATACGAGTATGTAGTACCCCAGCTAGCATTTGGAAGATTGTTTTTAAAAAAAATCACCTTGCTGAGTCTTTTTAGAGTATTTTTGGTGATCAAAAACTTCTTAGTCAGTTACACGATTAAAAAAGGACTCAAAAATGATTCGTGTCAATGAGTAAAATGGGTACGATTTAAAATACAATAACAAATTGTATAGCAATCGGAAATTAATCATCCAGACGTTTAAAATGTGACTATTATTTCCGTTATTTATTATTATATTTTACTTATACTGAAGATTGAAAAACGCTTAATCAGAAACAGATCATGCAGGTGTTTGAAAAGTGATTGTAATTACGCATTTTATTATCATATTTTGCGCAGATAGATGATTAAACACTGCTTTTTTTTATATCCTCTCTGTATAAATTTTCATTTATGTAAAAGATGGCTATGATATAAAGTACAATTTTTTTTTGAATAGAAAATTTTTCTTTGTTTTTTAACGAAATAAAATATTTGTTTTAAATAAACTTTGATGTCTGATGTACATACATCACGAATATAAACAAATCGTTAGTCTCATTCGCAAAGGTGTTAAGTCCCTTTTTTCAAATTTTACAGGAGACACAAAAAACATTGTAGCTTTTTCAGTTTTTAAAATTTCTAAACTGTTTAAACGCTGATGTCTGATGTACATACATCACGAATATAAACAAATCGTTAGTCTCATTCGCAAAGGTGTTAAGTCCCTTTTTTCAAATTTTACAGGAGACACAAAAAACATTGTAGCTTTTTCAGTTTTTAAAATTTCTAAACTGTTTAAACGCAATTATTTTTACAAAATAATAATATTAATATAAATAACTAATAATGTTAATTATTATTATTAATTAATTAATATTTTTCGTAGTTTTGTGGACTTAGCGTTTTTGCAAACCACAAAATTACAACAACTTTAAACTATATAATGTCATGTTTTTTGTTGTAAAATATGTATTATTTATAATGTTACCGTTTTGCATTAAAATCTCAATTTTGGAAAAAAGTGGACTTAACACCTTTGCCAATGAGACTAACGATATATTCTTTATTTGTTACTTAATGTTCATGCGAACGTGATTTTTGAAATCGCGGCAGTGTAAACGTAGGACTCAGAAAACCAACTAAAAACACTTGAAAAGAGTAAAATACATTTTGAAATACGACTAATTAATGACTCAAATTATAATCATAAATGACAAAAAAGTTGTCCAAATTAGTACAAACATGACTGATAAATGACAATAAAAGGACTCCTAAACATACTGACAAATTACTCATAAAATACTCATATGCGATTAAACGATGACTGAAAGACGACTCGAAAAAGAATCATAACCAAAGGTAAATAAGATTAATAAATGATCAGAAAGTGATTCGAAAATGATCATAAAACTACTAGAAAAAGGATTGAAAATTACTCTAAACTAATATAGAAAATGACTCATAAATGACTTTTTAAGAAGAGTCGCTCTCCCGACAAAAAGTCTTTCATGATCAGAAAATGAGCGCATATTCTAGCTTTTTAATCGCGCAGAAGAATCAAAAAAGACTCGAATTTGATTAAAAATTTTCAAAAATGCTGGCTGGGACATACTAAAAATTAAGAAGCATTCTGAGCAAAAAAAATAAAATAAATAAATTCAACGTAATACAAGTAACATATTTTTTTCTAGGTTTGTATGTGTGTACATATAGTACATATGTCCATGAGTATGTGTTTGGTAGATAGTAAAAATTGCCAAAAACAAAAAGTAATAAAAAAATAGAAATAAAACTGAAATATTCTAAACCAAAGCCATATTGTCATCTTTACTTAAGCATGTAAATCATAAGGAATTGTTTTTTCTTCTTCTATTTTTTTTTTGTTTCTTTTTTTCTTGTGAATATGAATTTAAATACGTTCTAGCATAAGGTAAAAAGGATAATATTAATAGACGAAGAGATAGAAGAAATATGGAAATAAAAAAGCTCGTAATAACGTAACAAATAGTAACAGTTGTTTAAGAAAAATGCTCAAAGAAAAATGTTCATTTAAAATACGTTTCGTTTTCAATATTTCAAGATGAATGAAAGACGGGTTAACACTAGAAAGACGGGAGAATTAATATACCTTAAAAGACGGGTAGGGGTCATTTGACCACCTTCAAGTTTTAGTAGTAAAAATCTTCATTTGAATTTAAAAATTTAATTTTAAGATTGCAAAGTACGCAGCAATAAAACATTTTTGTGTCTCTTTGCTTGGTAGACTGTCAGAAGGCACTTATTATTTTCGGTTTATTGAAACTTCAAATTTAATTTCAATTTTTTTCACATATGGTGGAACATCCCGTTTTGCTTTATTGACTGTCCCAACTAGAATTGTACGTTTGGAGAGCTATCTCTCTGCCACCGATACTGCGGTATAAAAGTTGTCAGTCGTCACATTTTTCCCTTTGTTTACGATAAGCTTCATTAGACGCATAACAATGTCCTCACCAAGCGTAATGTTGTGGACGATTGTCATCTTTTCCCAAGTAGGGAAAACCGTTGAGCAGATATTTCGTTTTGACATCTATGCAAAGCCAAAATTTTATACCAAATTTGTCGGGTTTATTCGCCATGTGTTGTGTAACTTTGCATCTTGATTTTGTAGGAAAGAATTATTCGTCAACAGCGATGTTTTCACCTGGTCTATAACAAGATTTGTAATTTTCAATAAAACGGCTTCAAACATACGAAATTAAGGCGAACTTATCTGTTTTTAGTCTAGTAGATCTTTCTTGTCGCTCGTCAAAACGAATATATTTCATTATTTCTTTGAATCGGTCTCTAGACATAGTTTGTGAAAAAAAGCAACTCCCTATTTTTTGTTCTATAAATCATTTACAGATATATTTTTACATCCACAAGCACCCCTAGCGTATAAAACTGAGGTGAATTTGTCCAGATCTTGTAAAGTCATAATCCAGTTTGTGTCGCCAAGTTGTCTATGTGCCTCAGCCTGCGTACACTTTTGAATATCACACAAAATTGTGTCATCAATCAGCAGTCGCCAGGCTGTTGTAAATTCACCACCAATACGTTGTTTTGCGTAATGAGGAGCTCCTGGATGTACAACCAAAATGTTATGGGCAGCAAGACTACCTGATGTGGAACTGTTTTGAGAACCAGTCTTCCAAAGAATTCCTCCTGCTGACCGCATGTTGTGTTCATTTTCTACAACTGATGGAATTTGACATTGGCCGCGTTGTTCGAAACTGAGTGAAAAGTGATTATAATAGCAAATTTCTTTTTATGTAAATAAAAAAACATACCTAATGGTGCATTATCGATCTAATTATCACTAGAATTTATTTCTGAAACGTAACACTCACTATCTTCAACATTTGCTAATAACTCATTTTTGCTTTCATCGCCTGATTGATCTTCTGATAATTGCAAATACGCTGTAATATCTTTGTCCCGAAGAGATCTAGTCTAGTCTAGTTTTGACAAACTGATAAGTAAAAATAATGTACGCGTTGGCTGAAATTACATTACGGCATACTAGAGAAAACTTAAACAAAAAATAACGGACGGGAAAAGTAATTGATAAAATATATAGCAGCAGTCAGATATGTGAAGGGTCACATGACCCCTCTCCGTCTTTTTAGGTAGTTGTTTTAATAATTGCAGTTTGGAGTACCTAAATAAAAAAAAATACTTTTAAATTAAATTTTATGGAGTATTATTAAAAGTCAGGGAGTACGAAATCTGTGATATAATTCATAAGAGAAATATTAGCAGTTAGATTTGTAAATGGGTCAAATGACCCCTGTCCGTCTTTCTAGTGTTAACGAACCCATTTCAAGAAAGTCTAGGCTTGTCTGGCAAGATATGAATATATGAAAAATAAATTTGGGCATTAACCATTCCCTAGAAAAAACCATCCCGAGTCCAAAAGAAATCATGCTATTGCAGCAAATTCTATATTAGAGAGCTCGTTCAACAATGTCAGGCCAGAAACCTTCGTTTCTTTATGACAAGAACAGGGCATTGATACATGAGGTGGAAGACAGTTTTTTCCTTCTCCTCAGACCAGTAGCTCCTGCAAATGTCATTAGGTCCAAAAAGGGGGAAAGGGGCCAAAAACGGGCAAATTGAGTGTATAGCCAAACACGCCTGAACGCCTGGACCGATTTTCTTGAAATTTGGGATATTGATCGAACTTTTGTCGGTGCAGGTTATAGACAATAAATCTTTTCAAAATTTTGACCCAAAGGGGGAAAAAATAGGTCAAAGGGGAGAAAAAATGGGCAAAAATTAGTACTTTATGCATAAATGCTGTATTTTATCTGTTTTAAAGGTAATTCTTTACGATTTAGCTTGGTTAAGTTTCCCAAATAGCTATTGGAGGTGTTCCGTTTCAAAAGTTGAACCAAAAGGTGGGGGAAAGGGGCGAAAAACGGGCAAATTGAGTGCATTTATATTTAGGACTTAGAGTATTCAAAAAACTGGGTTGTTTGTTAAACCGGTTTCCGAATAATTTGAAAAATTGCATTTTTTAAGAAACCGTTTTCAAAATCGGTTTCGAAACATATAAACCGGTTTTTTATTTATTGTTATTTTTAATGCAAAAATTACCCAATAATAATTTTTTTTAATTTAAACTAATCCAAACTACATAACCCGCGCAACGCCGGGTACAATCTGCTAGTATGTCTATAAAAATAAAATTATAAAAAAAAAACAAAACAAAAAGTAACAAAAAAGCGTAAATTATACAAATATGTACATTAGTTTCAAAAAAATTATTTGGATTCCAAAATAAGAATATTATTGTTTTAAATAATCTTTTTAAAATATTAAAGCATCTAACATGTCATCTGATTTTGTAGTCAACATACGCTGCCGTTGAAAAACACCTCTCGCAATCAACACTTGTTGGTAAAATAGTTCCAAGATAGCTATATGCAGCTTGTAAATATTCACCTCTACCTCCTCCTGATGTAAATAAAACTATTTCTTTGGACAGTTAGTATCTAAATCATTAACCCTATTAATTGATTTTATAGGGTTTTTGCATTATTCGATGGCATCAAATGACTTTTTAGCAATGGAAGTAGGGTTCTCTTCATCTGAGATGCTGTTATCGAAGTCGAGTGATGTAGATTTTTTTTTCAGGACCTTTTGCAAAACGCAGGATTAATGCCTTTAATTCAGATTTTATTAAAGTCGTATCCAAATCTACCTAGACTTCCACAGACTAAGGCGACCATAAACTTAATCGATATTTAATTGGATGTGATGAAAAGATCCAACTGATACCAATGCTTTTGCTGAAAAAAACCTGTTTAATGAAACTGAAACGTATTGGGATACATAAAAGCCTGGGGAGATGTATGGCTTTTTTGTATTCCTTATAGATTGGGAAATAAATTGATACAAGCCCTAGAAAAGTTGTTAAAAAATTTGATTTAATTATTTTTCCTTTTTGTATATGAATATTATTTTTCGAGTGTATTGAATTAAAAAAGGACAGCATTGTGATATCATAAATTCATATCTGAGCGTAATAATACTATGAATGGCAACAATCACCAGTTTATTGTTTATGTGTTAAAATATTTTTTCTTTAGTTTTTGGTTCCTTTTTTGTTGTGAATTTGTATCACACAACCCAAAAAAATACAAAAAAGTATCCCTAGTTGACTTGGAAATAGAAAGACAATAAAAGAAGTAATAATAGAAAAGAAATTTTTGATTTTCTGATATGTTTTGTCTTAATTTGAATTTTATGTTGTAGGCAATGTAGTTAAGGATTGAACTATAGTGTAGAGTTTAAGGGTTAATTTGAATGCTAATTTAAAAAAAGTTTTTACTCTTGTAATAAATCTGTGGTTAGTGCAGAGTTTAATTTAAAACATTTTACTATTAATTTTGTTGTAATAATAATAGTAATGAAAAAAATTATTTTTTTTATGTGGTCTTTGGCAAAAAAAATTAAACAACAACAAATTAAAGTTAATGAGCGGTTATAAGCATAAAAACAAGTAAAAATTATTTTCTTCACTCACTCTCTGCCACAATATCAAACTGCATTGAAACCACAAAATTCATCAAGTTCGGTATCTCAAAAAGCTCTTGTGCTGTAAATTACTAGCTCCACCCAAATACTTACTCATTTCAACATACATATTAATGGTTAAGCCACTTTATAATCATTACTGCTAATTAAATTAAATGATGCTCCAAAAAAACTAAAAACGTACTAAAAATCGTACACAAAAAAGGGCCAACGTCCAAAAACCGTAAAGAAAAAAATAAAATCCACCATGGAATTGAAAATCAGGTCCATAGAGATGCATGATAAAGTATTTGCAACATGACTCAAGTTAAAGCAGCCACTGAGGCACATTTAGCAAGAGTTTAGTGAAATAAAAATGTTGCAGGGTGGTGGCAAAAAACAAAGCTAGAATTATTTAGGAAAATAAAAATGAAGCAGAAGAACGGGGTGTATAGTTTGCAGAGAAACTTAAACCCAAAACTGACCATTACTTTGTCTAATGTGGCTTGCTTTGCTAAAAGAAACAAAAAATTACACACACACACACATTACCTGCCTTAAATAGGGTTTTCTGCCTCCACTCACCATAAAAAATGTACAAGGAAAAGCAAAAACCTCTACCCAAAACTTATTTATCTTTGGCACAAACATAAAAAAAAGTTGTAGAAAAAATACATTTTTTTTCATTTCAATTTTTCATTTTTTGTTTTTCAATTACATTTCCAGATTTTACCCAGAGTATACGTTTGGTGGAAGTCCGTATACCAAATTACGTTATTAAAGGTTCATCAGCACAATTGGAATGCCTTTACGACTTGGATGGCGAGGTCTTGTACTCGGTGAAATGGTACAAGGATGGCAATGAATTTTATCGATATTTGCCCAGGGATATGCCGCCGGCTCAAATTTTTAAACTGCCAGGTGTTTCAGTTGATGTAAGTACATTACTTTCCTATACTATTTCCCAACATTTTTCTAGTTTTCAGTTTTCAGTGTTCTCTCCATACATTCTCTCCCACATACATACATACAAGGGGTACAAGTACTTGCTGTATCGCAGCAAGAGATAAAATTGAAATTTTAAGCATAAGAAAAAAAGGATGATAAAGGAGATATGGTACCGTGGCTAAGAATATAAAAATTAAACAAAAGAGAGTAACTAATGTACCTCTCCAATTTTAGATTATCCAAATCTCGATTGAAAAATTCATTACTTACTCAGATAGGGATGAAAAACAGCCTAAATCCTCCCACATTTTGCTCAGAATATTTGTCATCTTACAAAAGAATCAGAATGAAAGCCTTATCGATGGATTGTGGTTTCGGGGAAGTATTTTGTGTTCTAGCACAATTGTAATTTGGGTTGGAATGGGCTAATGCCTTCGCAATGGATTGTTGGGGAGTCATGAATAGCTCAAACTAACCTCTACGTCGTGTAAGCAGTCTTTCGATTTTCTCGATTCCACTCATTTTAGATGACTGGTAAAGTACATACATACATACATAATTGGTCATTACAACCCTTCAGTTAGGATTATTGACCTAGTTTCTCACACCACTTATGTTGTGTGTGTTAATTTTATACATACTACAGTTTAAAGTCGACTCCGAACGAAAAATTTTTTGAGAAACTTTTCATGGCAATTTTATTTACTCTCAGAGTTTTTGCCAGAAATCTGCTGAGAGGAAATCGCTGAAGAAATACTTTTTGTATTTTGTTTGATGTCTGGCCTGGGGCTCGAACCCTGGCTTTACGTCTAATAAGCCAACACACTACCTACTAGACTACGGCGGCTACCACGGCTGGGCCACGAAATATAAAGTTTCGATGTTTCCTGTCCATATCATGGCTGATATTAGCTGCATTTATGGAATTCAAAGCTTCTGTGCAAGTTAATAATTCTCCTTAGAACAGATTATACAAGATCATGGGCTTGTAAGTAATTCTTCCATAGATTTCTGTGTGATATTTTGTCCACAATTGTAAATACTATTAGCTCGATTATTTGACTCCTTGAAACAAATTTTTTTTTAATTACGATCAACATTCATTGGAGGGCCCCAACTCATGCCGTGCATTGTGTTATGACTAGAAAAAGAGGTTATGGGATGGAGGAATTAGGTAGTAGCAGTATGTTTGGGTATTAGATGTTAATCTAATATTCTCATAGAACAAATATATTCATCTAAAGAACAAATTCTGTCTGAAATGCTCTATGTTACAAACTTGTACAAGCACAAGACAAGCACAAGACGCACATCGACGACGCTGTAATTGAATCACATTGAATTTTCATGCCCAAAACTGCAAGAACCCAACAATAGCATCAGATATCGAAATATTATTTCTCAATATTATTCGATTATTCGTGGATTTCGATCGACTTCATTCATACGACTGTAGATAGTAATCTGAAGCATTCGTTAATCACTTTCATACAGTTTTAAACAGTTTTTGACTTTGTCTCTTTGAACGCTTTTTTACCATTTGGTCATAGGAGACTCTTTCTGGACAGCCAGTATAGCCGTATCTCTGCGTTTGCAGTCTTCTGCGTAGCGATTTGTCACCGCAGACGCCGTTAGAACAAGCATATTCTTCTTCTAAAATGTACCATGTATGTAATGTACATGTAATGCAGTTAATAACTCAGGGCAGAAGTTTCAGCTGAAGTAAAGTAACTTTTTCAGTGTGCCATCCTCAACAAGTGAAACAAAAGTTTTTAAAAAAAAAAAAAGAAAGACAAGTGCCCGATTTATTCTGAAATTTACTCGATCCCCCATTATTCCATTTTATACTGACGACTCTTAAGGCAATCTTTTTACTCTCAATACTTTTTTACAAGCCAGAGACTCTTAACTAGCTGGAATGAATATTCTTTCTATTGCAACCAAAAGTTATTCAAAATGTGTGCCAGACATCTGGCTTGATTAAGTTTAAGTATCAGTTAGTTCATGGTAAATTTGGTTTACATTAACATGAATGCCAAGAATATCATGATATACGAGTTTTATTCCGATATAGCAATCACTTCAAAAAGAACAAGTATTTCCAAATGGATTTATTCCTATTCAACAGCAGTGAAGGTGACTACAGACATTGATGGTTATAACTCTTCGATCAGGATTGGAACCTAGCTTCTCACACCATTTCCGCTTTGTGTGTGTATTTTCTACATGAGCGGCGGAATTTACAGTTTAAATGTCGAATACGAACGACATGATTTTTTTCATGGCAATTTTTATTAACTCTATAACTCTACTTAAAGAATAATCAGGCAAGCAGAGGCTTCAGCTGGTGTTATGTTATTCCGATGTGATGCAGAGTCCTTCTATATCTCAAATATAATCTCAGTCAAGCATAGGCTTCTGAGCGGCTGTAAACACCTGAAATATCGCATAAAATATCAGATGACACCTACTTTATCTTGACTGCTAGGAAGCTTTTTTTTCTATGAAGATAGGTACCTAAAAACCTAGTTCAATAAGGGCTTATACATTTTTTCGAAAAATATATGGAATTTCGAGCAAACAGACAATTTGACTTGAGATAAGAATCATGATTCTTATCCATCTTTGCCGTTGAAATTATTGTGTCTAATAAATCTGCTTTAAAGTTAATAAAACAATTTAAAGTTGTCGTATTCCAGTAGGTAGTGTATTGGCTTCTTAGACAACAACCCAAGGTTCAAACCCAAGCTCAAGTATTTCGAAAAACACGAAATATTTCGTTTGTCGACTTCTTCTTAGTAGTTTTCTGTCAAAAAATCTGATTCTTAAATCTATAGTTCGGTATCTTGCCACTCTTGGATTAAATTGATATACACGATATATGTAGGTGATATGAGAAGCAAGGTTGTAATCCTGACTAATCATGCAATGACCAAATAAAGTAAGAATTGAGATTTTCCAGGGGAATTGTATGTCGTATTTAAAATTTTATCCAATACAATGCTAAGTTTATCACTACCCTTGATAAAATTAAGTTCAATGCTTGGCTTTTCGATTTGATGGATTATCGAATAAAATTATGAACTTTTTTTCCCGAAACTTTAATTCCCGAAATTTTTCCCATTATGTTCCACTGTGTTTGAACGTGCTAACGAAAAACTGCATAGCGGTTGTAGTATATCATGTGCGTTAGAATTTTAATGGTTTGAATTTTGTATGGGGTTTTTAAAGTAAATGGTGGCTTCAATTTCATTTCTAGCCATAAAAATCCAATGGAGTACGTGTATTTAAACCTTAACGTTGTAGATCACAAACAGAGACAGCGTTAAAAGGAAGAAGAAATAAAAAAAAACAGTGCATATGGCTAATACATGATAAAAAAAAGAAGGAACGCCATGAGTACCTTATGAGCGAGTACATGAGCATGAAGTCCTTCAGTAACAAAGTTCAGTTCACTGCTATAATTCAAAGACAAGCAGCCGTTTTAGCATTTTTTCACATATTTTCACATTTTCTTTCTTTGTTTTTTGTTTTTTTTTTTTTCATTTCATTTACAGGAGCCATGTTAGTAACACATAAAGTTGGTAGCAATATGCAGGGCTGTGTGTACATACATATATGACTAGGTTTACTTGTTCAACTGCCAAAGTGTTAAAATAGTTTCACCATCATACAGTGTAAAAATTTACTGTCAGGGAAAGAGTGAGAGAGAGAGGGAGAGGGAGTGTTTTAGTCATAAAAAAAATATGCCCAGTTCAGTTCTAAGGTGTACAGTAGACAGACAATGTGCCGTAAAACAAACCCGCTCTATCACATCTTGTTGGTTTACGAACGTAGGAATATAAAGAAAAAAAAAATAACGCCAAAGCAATAAATTAAAGTATATTCTATGAGCCTTTACTGCCGCCACTAACAGCAAAGAAACGCTATTAACCCACTATGGTAATTATATTCTAAATTACGCTTTGCTATAATGACTAACTGGAACCATAATAAAAGCCATTAAAGGCTTAGGAAAGCTTTATCTAGCCTTGAATAATGAAGGAAAACTGGCCAATTTTTTAAGCCTAAGAGGCTTATAGAGTCACTTTATTTATTACACTCATCAACAATACCCAAAAAGGGTTAAGATGAGGTATTTTACTTGCAAACATTTGCTGCTGCTGCTCTTTTGCAGTTTCTAACAGTTTTTGCCACATTGTATCGTGATGTTTAACTTTTGATAAAACATTATCGTTTATAATAGTTGGGCTACTAGTTAAACAATTCCCTGTGTATAGTCCCTAATTCCCCTCTTATCCAGAAATTTGTTGCCTTGTTTCTTATGCTGTAAAGTACCTGGTGGGTTCTTTATAACTTACAAAATATGTTGCTCATGGTAGTGGTGCTGCTTTGCAAAAAGGACGTGTCTGGTATCCAATGTTTGATTTTCAGATTTCCCACCACTTTTTTCTTCCATTTTTTGTTGCTCACTTTACTGTGTTTTAAATTACGTACTTCAGGAACTACGAAATATGTGATTTGTGTTGTCTGTGTGTGAAGTTTATACCTTTAACTAGCGGATATTGTTTAAACGTAATCGATTTGTGGTAAAATTGTTAAACAATATTTATGTTTAAAAAAGGTTTTTCTTTATTTTAGAATCTAAATAAGGAAAATGCTTATTTGCAAATAAATCTTCTCATAAAGAATTTAACTTAATAATAACTTTGAATACTTAACGATTAAATACTTAGTAATTGTGGTTGCTAATGGATTTTTAAACAGCCGGTGATTACGGCGACTGAAACTTAAGTAATTATTTTTATTTTATTTTTTTCAATCAAACGGAATAGTGTGCTGAATAAGTGCAACAAAAGAATGAATTCTTTATATGTACGACCTTATCTTGTTCAAAGACCAATCAGTCACATAATCATGTTCAACATGTTTCTCTGTTATCTTTAGTGCCTCAGCCATTCCGAGCAACTTCACTTTGTGGTCATCTAAAATTCTTTTGTAGAGCTCTCTGATGTTATCATCACTAACAGAGTCTTTGACACATCCACTGTGTACTGTGTGCTAATGAAATCGCCATAGTCTAGTAGGTAGTAGTAGTGTGTTGGCTTATTAGACTTGAGGCCACGGTTTAAACCCCAGGTCAGACATCTCCAACAAAACGAAATATGGAAAAATATTGTCATGAAAAGTTTCTCAAAAATATTTGTCGTTTGGAGTCGACTTCGAACTGTAGGTCCCACAACTTGCGTATAAAATTAATACACGCAACATAGGAGGTGTGACGGAATGGTTGTAAGAACCAATTTTTTAGGTAGGCACGTGTAGGCATTGTGGAGTGGAGCCCAAACCTCAAGCTGAAGACAATATATTTTTCATTATGAATTTGAAAAAAACTAAAGAACCTTATTCACTCTCCAATAACACATACATACAGTAGCCCTCTATCACCCAGAGTAGATAGTATCACACTAACAAATGCCAAGCACAAGTTCTTCTTGTATGTGTTTGTTACTAACAGAGTCTTTGGCGCATTTACTGCGTGCTCTGTGCTAATTTCGCCTCATTTAATACGATTAATTGCGTTGCCCTAAATTTATATAGGATATCCCTATAATGTCTCTTCTAAACCTATTGATTTTCGATGTCAACAAGGCAATTACTGTCACTGTGTCTGATATGCATCCAGGTTTATTCTGGAATGTGTTAACGACTTACACATCCCAAGTTTGTGTTCTGGTGATTCATTCTCATCATCACAACATCTACATGCTAAGCTCGAGTCGATCTGAATAACTGATCTTTTACTGAACTGTCCAAAGGCCAATTACATAAGTCAAACATATGATCAAGTTCTAAGGACGTAGGTCCCCGATGTCAACTATGCGTGCAGCTTGTTTAACAGTAAAAACCTCCGTCTGAAATTCGATGGCCTGGTTAGGTAACCTGTATGAACCGTTTAGTGTTAGTTTATCGGAATAAACGCCACATTCTGTTCTGCATCCAATCTTTGAGTCATCGTTGAAGATCGGTATATCACCGTCACCGATGACACCTTCAGCAACTTATTCTTCCTGCGGGGCAGTCTAAGTCTTGTATGTTCGTCCGAAAACAGTCTTCTTTGCAATGTAGTCACATCTAAAACCTGAGTGATTCGGTTCTACTTACCGTAGTATTGAAACGTGTCCCACTTAAATATATCTGAGAACTTTAACCTCAGTGCAGTTCTAGCAGCCACGTTTCGGAGGAAAATTTCCAATGATTGTAGGGACAAGATGACCTCGAGGCCAGCCAGCAGTGTGGACTTAGAGCAGACGTGTTGCCCAAGCATTCCAAACTCTGTACCTTTTTCAGCGTAGTCCTTCTATTGGAATTATTCAACAAAATTCAAAATTTTTAAATCCAGCCTATCCGGCCCAGCATAAGGTTACCAAAATTTGGCTGTCTAGCTGTTTAATTTCTTCAGAAGTTTGTTCATATGGAGACTAAACCATAAGGTAATATCACTATCTCCTGGCCTTTGTGTCCTAAACATAGTCTCACTATCATGTGCAGTGAACTTAAATCCAAAAGTTCAAAGCCCCTGTAGTATAGGTTTTCATATCATGGTTATACCAACACATGCTAATTTCTGTATCTTGTTCACATCCATTTGAGCTGTTTTTGGGTTTATTGGACTTGTTGCCTTTTTGGACAGCTGTCCTAACATAAATCACCGTAGTCTAATGGGTAGAGTGTTGGCTAATTGGACATGATGCCGCTGTTCAAACCCAATGTCAGACAACATCAACAAAATGAAATACGACTTCTTCTCAGCGGATTTCTGGCAAAAACTCTAAGAGTAAATAAAATTGCCAAGAAAAATTTCTCCTGGCAATCTGTCGTTCGGAATCGATCCCTCTACTCAAGAATAAGATTTAGACACACATCATAATCCAAAAGAAAAGTCCACATTTTCCGAACTCTAGAGTATTAATTTATGTTGAATTGTCTGATCAATTCATAATAAAAAAAAGGAATATCCTGAAGAAGATTTTGACTAGGGACTCTTGAGACAGCCACTTGACTGCTCTCATATGTGGTTGTAATAATCAAACTTCAATTTTTTTTTTTCATTTAAAATATTAAGTAAGAGGAAAATTTTCCCCAAGTGTTGTGTTTAAGGACGTTTGTTATTAAAATTCATTTTCAGGACATTTTATATAAAGAAAATGTGTCAATAATAGCCCTTAAAACAGATTTATTTTTAATGCTGAAACATGAATATTAAAAATACAAAATATTTCAAAGGACAACATTATATACAACCAATCTAACCCAATCCAATCCAACCCAACCCAACCCTTTTCAAATATTTTGCATAAATTTCTCATAAATTATTGAAAAGTCGAGAACTAAAAAAAAAGCAACTCAATATTTATTTTTTCTGTTATCTTTTGGCCTTTTTCCTTTAGATTCATAATTCAAGTGATGCCACCGTAACGTTACGTGAAGTCAATCTACAATCAGCTGGACGATTTCGTTGTGAAGTATCGGGTGAAGCGCCATCATTTCAAACTGTTACCGAGCATGGTGATATGGTTGTTGTATGTAAGTATTGAAAGGATTCTATCAGATTTTTCTCAGATTTTTTTTCATTAAAAACTTTGTCAAAAAGGAAAAATAAAAACAATATGACCAAAAAGTTTTTCCAGAAACGCACATACATACATATCCCCACCATACACCTACACACTTGCAGACAGTATAAACACTCTACTGAACACAATCAAATTTGATTGATATTTATTGGATGCCAGTTGAAGAATATGCAAATACAAGAACGAAATCGATACGTATAGAAAATTTTCAAAAATTTTGCAAAAAAGCTACATTTTAGATTTAGTGGCAGAAATTTGTTTTTAAAATATTTTTATAAAAATATTCGTGCTTAACAAAAATAATATTTAACGATAGATTTTTTACGCACAATTTTTTCAGCATAAAAAAAAATTCGTGACATGTTTTATTGCCAAAAATACACAGTTGGGTTTGTCATTTCACCGTGAATGGCATATAGAAGCGAAAAACGCTTCCAAATCATTTGATTTTATTTTTATTGAACAAAAAACCTTTTTTTGTGTGAGAAATTTGATTCAGAAACAATGCGGAGTTTTAGCTCAACAACGTTAATAAACAGAATTGTCCAATATGACCTGCCAGCGCATTTTGTTAGATGCACTGTTTGGTACGAAAGGATAGTTTGATTGTATTTCTTTAAGAACGACGAAAGTTGGCGGACAATTATGGAAGGAGTACTTCCTGTAGTCTAGTAGATAGCTTTTTAGCTTGTGAGACGTAAGACCAAGGCTTAAACCTCGGGTCAGATATCTTGAAGAAAATGAAACATGAAAAGAAAAATATTATTTCGGCGACTTCGTCTCAGCAGATTTCTGGCAAAAAAAAATCTCAAAAAACTATCGTTCGGAGTCGATGAAATTAACACACATAACATAAGTGGCGTGAGAAGCTGGGTTGTAATACTGACTGAAGGCCAGACATCAAAAAATAAAAAAAATAAAAAAAATACAAAAAGTATTTTTTCGGCGATTTCTTCTCAGTTTCTCAAAAAATCTGTCGTTCGGAGTCGACTTTAAACTGTAGGTCCCGCCAATTATGTATAAAATTAACACACACAACATAAGTGGTGTTAGAAACTGAGGGCTTCTTGGGGACGATTGCCTGTAGACTGTCTAATGGTGAAGGTATAGCACTGGCCATTTTATAGTCACCCAGCAGCAACTCGTTTCCTTGCCGTTCGCATCTTCCCCCTTTCCACCTTTCCTAAAGAACCTGCACAATGCACTGCATGAGTAGGGGCCATCCCCTGAGTGCTGGTTTCATAAAAAAAAAAAAAAGGAACAAGCTCCCGAATCAAGATGAATAACTTTTGGTTAATACGGGGTTTGAATAGCGTGCCGATTCTATAACCCTATTGATTAATGAATTTACTGAGCCTTCAACAGTTGATTGAAAGAATTTGTAGGTTTTTACCTTGAATCAGCTTCAAACACTGCCCAGAATCATCAATTGGTTTATTTTTGGTCGATTATGCGCCTGTGCGGCAACTACTTTAAACAAAATTTCTACAAAATATTCATGCCCATGTGCCCAACACATTCCTTTAAGTGCTAACCATCTCTATCAACTTCGTTTTTCGTTGCGTCTATGGGGCTTGAAGAATTTTTAGGTTTTTACGATGAATCAACTTCAAACACTGCCCAGAATCATCAATTTGTTTATTTTTGGTCGATGCGTCACCTACTTTGAATATAATTTCTTTAGAATATGAATGCAACATGTGTCCAACACGTTCCTTTAAGTACTAACTATCTCGATTAACTTCGTTTCTCGTTGCTTACGCTACGTGAATTTGACTTATTGCCTATTTTGCTTCCTTTAAACTCAGCAGAGAATTTTTCAACGTTTGATTTTCCTGGTGGATGATCCAAGTAATATTTATTTAGCCATTGGTTTCAACTATACTTCTTTTCTTAACACGGACAGCTAGAAATGGGCATGGTCTACTGGATAGTTATTGGACACGAGTGCGTGATTCTTGTTCTACTGACTCAGATAATATGAAGAAATATTTCTTCGGTATGTCCTCTGGCAAAAACTCTGACGGTAAATGAAATTGCCATGAAATGTTTCTCAAAAAATTGGTCGTTCAGAGACGACTTTGAACTGAAGGTGCATCCACTATGTTTAAAATTAACACACCTAACAAAATTTGTGTGCGAAGCTAGGTTGTAATCCTGACTGAAACTTTGGAATGATCAGTTAATGCGTTATTACCACGCGAAATTCGGTTAGATTCATATTTTTTTAAACTAACAAATGTTGTTTCTCTCAAAATACTCTATTACTATTCGGACGATTAGTCCGACAGCTTTAAAATTTGTACACGTGTCTTTAGAAGGTTGCTGTTCACTTAAAATGGCATGTATTTACGATCATTTCAGCCCACTTGTTAATGTTACATTTTGATCATTAAAATCATAAGATTTGAAACCATCGTACTGGTGTTTGTGGAGATACATACTTCAAGTCTCTCTTGTGCATTGACAACCCAACTACAAATCCAGTTCTAAAGATAACACTATCATTGCTAGAATTGTAGTCCACATATGGAGGTCCTATGGCCCAGCCATGGGCAACATTAATAACACAATAAAAAATTGTCCATGAAGTTAGGCAGTCCGTTATCCCCCAAATAAAAATATTTTCTTCACTTTTGAAATTTTTTTTTAATTTGAAAACCAAAACGTTGAAGAAAATCACCCGCTGTTTGTAGTAAAATCTACAGCCACTCAAAAACAACAACAACAGATATTATTCACAAAATTTTGAATTTTTTGTAATTTTGAATGCCACAGAAATTGTAAAAAGTCGTCTTATGCTAGGATCGGTTACAAAACTAAAAACGAACTTTTGAACATAGTCTTTGTCCCTTTTTTTTATTAGTTTAGCACTAACTAACGTCTGTCAATTGAAAAAAGAGAAGTTTTTAGGAAAGAAATTCGAACATCAAATTAAACTAAAAATGTTTGTAACGAAGTTAATTTAGTGGATTTTCTGTTTTCACTATTTGACAGCAATTGAAATGAAATAAATAGCAGTCTTTAAGCAAATAGTTTGCAGGAGAAAAATGTTTACATGACAAAAAATATTTACTTGACATAAAAAGAGAAATTTTAGTTTTTTATATCGAAACTGTTTTCATTTGATGAATGTAAAATATTTTCCTTCCTTTTTTTCAGCTCTACCCGATCAAGGGCCACCAAAAATCAGTGGCGGACGTCCTCGCTATCAAATTGGTGATTGGGTGAATATAAACTGTACAGCAGGACGTTCAAAACCCGCTGTCCAGCTGTCTTGGTTTGTTAATGGCGAAGCCGCCGAACCGCGTATGTTAAAAAAGTATGAGACGATTATATCGGGCCGAGAGGCTTTAGAAACATCCACATTGGGTTTGCAGTTTCGTGTGGAACAACATCATTTTCGTAATGGTGATATGAAATTAAAGGTAAGTACAGGCGTAAAATATTTAAACTTAACTATTACTGTGATATTCATATTCCTTTGCAAAGTTCATACATACGTTCCGTCAGGATTACGATCTAGCTTCTCACACCACTTATGTTGAGTGTATAAATTTTATACATTAGTGGCGGGACCTACAGTTTAAAGTCGACTTCAAACGACAGCTGTTTGAGAAAATTTTTCATGGCAATTTTATTTATTCCCAGATTTTTTGTCAGAAACCTACTGAGAAGCAGTTGCCGAAGAAATATTTTTTCATATTTTTCTGGGGTTTGAACTGTGGCCTCACGTCTAATAAGCTGACACACTACCTACTAGACTACGCCGACTACATATAAGTTCACATCTTTAAAATTTTTGTATACTTTTTAAGGGATGATAAACCAGATGTGCCTGAATTTTTTAGAGCGCACTCCTTACTTCTGTTCACGTGATTTGTACATAAGTTCGTGTGCTTTAGTAGCTCTTTAGTCTTTCAACGAAGGATCTCAACGAATTCGTTGTATTTGGTTTTTTCAGTACCAATAATTTCAAGTCATTGCACGACTTGTTTCAAACAGCTGGTTTTCCATGCTGTCGCTTACACCACTTGTAGCTTGTGTTGCCTTTCCTTCGGGTCCTTGGTAATTCAAATAAGACTGCAGGTTATATCATACAAAACTCTGAGGATCATTTCAATGCTTTCTGTTTTATACAACATTACATCCATATTGTGTTTTAGTTGGTCGAATAACTGCTTAGTCTACAATATTCTATTCAGAACTTATTTATGAAAACCATCTGGATTTGTAACTATATTGCCCAGGTAGCAAATAACTCAGTCTCGTAAAGAAGCCAGAAACTGTGGGATTTCTTGCATACCTTTGCATCGTTTTGGTTTCAGGGATGTTCATTTAGAAACAAATCTTGCCTATCGTCCATCTTAATCCCAATTAGTATGGCTTACTAACCCCTGGTGTAAAATGCTGCATTTGCCGTTGTCTTATAGGCCCTGGAGTAAAGTAATTAATTTCACCGGTATAGCCTTGTATTTAAGTCCATAATATATTATCGGTTTATTTAAAGTACCGAATCATTTTTTGACATCAGCGAGACTAAATAACCTCTTTAAAGCGAGGTTATGTTCTGGTACTAAAGAGAGGGAAATTTTAAAAGATTAAATTTGAAAATGCAATAAAACAAAAACGCTTTGAAATTTTGCGAAATTTATTTTTTTTTGTTGTGAAGTACTATTGCTGCTGCTGGTCTCACAGTACCTCATTCCATCGGACCAATTTTCATGCACTTTTTCCGGTGTATGGGGTGGTATCTAGGCAATGGCATCACCAATGTTAGCCATCAAATGCTCAATTGTCTAATGTGGCATAACATAACGGCGCCCCACAGAAAATAGACCAACGGTCTCATATCGTAGCTTCCTGACGGCAAATTGACCTCACCATTTCGGCTAATTAAATGGCCATCAGACGTTTGACGCAATAAATCGCTTGTGGCATGAGATGTGTGGCAAGTGGTACCATCCTGTTGAAATCATACATCGTTCACATCAATACCAATACGGGTATAAAAAAATCGGTTAATTAATTGGTAAGATAGGTATCTTCATTGACCGTAATGATTGCGCCGACTTCGTTTTCAAAGAAATATGAACCAATGATGCCTTCGCAACACATGCCGCACCAAACAGTCACTCGTAATGGGCTTCTGTAAGACCACGTGTGAGTTTTCTGAGCCCCAAATACGGAATTTTGCTTATTAGGCCTGATGATCAGGAGGGATGAGATTTCTCGAACAAAACCAACAGATTTCTGACAAAAACTGTGGGAGTAAACAAATTGCCACGAAAAAGTTTCTCAAAAAATTCTGTCGTTCGGAGTCGACTTTAACTGTAGGTTCCGCCACTCACTTATAAAATTAACACACACAACATAAGTGGTGTGAGAAGCTTCCTGACTGAGGGGTTGTAATAACCAATATTGTTTATGAATTTATAGATTTTTTCACTTCTTGCACCAGTTTTAATTAATTCAAATTCAAATATAATAAAACCTTCTTTGCTATTAAAAATTTTCCAATTCCATGTATACATAGTAATTTGATAAATTTATTTTATACGCGTGTGTGTATTTTTTCAGTGTGTCGCCTCATTATCAACATTTTATTGGCGCAGCAATGAAGAATCTGTTGAAGGTGATCGTCCCCAAAAGGCGCCCGTACTTGAGTCACGTGAAACCGTGTATGCTAGTAACTCTAGAGCCGATCCCGTACAAGGTATGTCAATGCGGGACAGTTTTGTTTCGAAAATTTTATCGTTTTTCATTCAACCAAATGCAGCCAATAAAACGGATACAACGCTCTGTATAAAACCGATCACACTAGCATTGTTAATAGCCATGGCATTAATAACTAGTACAGGTTGTTTAGAGCATGTCTACATGAAAAATTTATGGGCGATTAAAACACAACCGAAAAACTCAAGTAGAGAGTATAAAACTACTACGGCAAAGAAAAAGAAACAAGAAAATGTTGAATTTAAAATGCAACACACAAGAGTTGTAGGAGTAGTAGGACAACAAGAAAAAAATTATGCTAAATTAAGAGAAGAAGAGGAACAGCAATTTGAGAGAACAGCAAATAGAAATGAAATGGATTTTAATAAGGAAACATCAACAAGTCGACTGCCAATCATTTTGGAGACAAGAAAAACAGCAGTAGCAGCAACAACAACAACAGCAACAAAAAATGCATTGTTAGAAATGACAAAACAATTGCGAATAGTAGTAACAACAGCAACAACAACAACAGCAACAATATGTGTATTACAATTGACAACTTGTGAGACTTCCGTTTCCTCTGAAATAAATACTAAGTCTTCTATGTGCTTAAGCTTTTCATGCTGCTGCTGTTGCTCCTGCTGCTCTTGCTACTGCTGCTTGACATCAACAACAAGTCATAATGGAAACAGTGTAGCAACAAGGTAGCTATTTAATTAAATAGATCCCCTTAAACTATATTTTTTGTTTTTTTTTCGCATTATACGAATATAATATACGTTTTTATCTAATTTCCTTTATACACACATACATACATATTGTTTACGTAAATGAGAAGAAATAAAAACAGATTTTATAAAAAAAGAAAAAACAAAAATTAAACGTAAAAAAGAATAAAATTTATCTTAGTTCCTTATGATTTTTTTTATCAACAAAAGAGAAATGAAAACAGAAAATAAAACAAAAAAAAAAAAAATAATAAGAAAGAAAAAATCAGAAAACAAAATCCAAAAACTAAATATTTTTTAGAACTTAATCGTATAGAAAGCATAAAATGAAAAATATTTAAAACAGAAATGATTAACAAATGTAAATAATTCTTGTTAAATTTTAAGAGTTTTAAGAACAAAAATCGATACAGAAATGAAAGCCACATTAATTGTAAAATTATTTAAGAAAATCAGAAAAAACCAATTAAAATATTTTAATTTTAAGAATATATAAGTATGTGTGGAATTACAGTAAAATACGAACGATTTTGTCTTAACTTTTCTTAAAACATATAAATAGTCTCACTTAAACAGTCAAGTCGTCGATAAACTTGTAGTCCTGTAAGTACATTCTTAGGTAGTCTGAAATAATTAATAAAAGAAAAAAGAAAACAGAAAGGATTGTAAATTGTAAAATAAAATTGTATTTAAAAATTATTTCTTTTAGCTGATGTGTAATATTATTTTTTTTTTTTAGCAATTTTTGTGTAAAAATTTAATCAAAACTTCTAGCAATCATCAAAACAGCATTCAAATTGGAAGCTTTTGTTCTTAAATTTTCTAAGTATTTAAAATGATTCTTGTTTTAATTATTATTAAATTAAATTTTTCAAATTTTATACTGGGAAGTAATATTGTTTTTCTTTTCGGAAGAGCTGATTATCTCTAGCAGGAGCACCTGAATCTTAAATTGTATCTTCCACTACCCGATTAGTGTAGTATTATTGAGGCTGAAATAGTGTTTATAAAGACTGGCGCAGGTTGATTTCAATGTCAGAGAATAGCAAGTTAAAATTTTTTGACGGCAAAGTAGTCATTAGATTTCCATAGAGTGTGCACAGCACATTTTTTTTTTTAATAGAAGAAAACATCGAAAGGCCTGGTAAGACTCTTAATAAACCAACTCAGCTTACTGGTACCGCCATTAAACAATTCCGAACTGAGTATGTAACAAATAAATATTGCAATTCCATATTGCTTCTATATATTGTCAATGTGAACTACTAAACCGTTCTCCATTTCGAGGACACCATTCTGTTCTCTGCATTTGCTGCATTTACAAAACACATGCTTTGCATCCTCTATATCACAATTACAATGCGGACAGAACATTGAATTGCAAAACGATGTAACAGTTGTCTGTTCGGTTTATGGCCAGATAAAAGCTTTCCATTAAATTAAAATCAGGTTGTCGTTCGGAATCGATTTTAAACTGTAGGTCCCGCAACTCGTGTTTGAAATTAACACCCACAACATAAGTGGTGTGAGGAGCTAGGTCGTAATCCTGACTGAAGGCTTGTAAAGACTAACTATGTATGTGTGTATGTATGTATGTAAGCTTCACCATTTTCTCTGCCATTCTTCAACTTGTTTGTAACAAATCTTACCAGATTCCTTGGTCAATATGTTAATGAAAATCATACTGGCAATTGCAAATTCTGCCTTATAGTCCTATAGCCAAAAAAATCTATACTACGTTTACGCTTGCATTTTAGATAGTTCGCCCAAATGGTTGCAACATACAGTAAAATATATCACGCTGCTGATTACTGTTACAAGCATAGTTTTCTAGCTCTCTTGTATTAGGTATTGTACCCTTTACTTGTTCGATATACTGTTTAAAAGATAGTCCGTTATCAATCACTACTCCTTGGTACTTAAGTGTATCCTTACTCTTAATGCTGTAGTCGTCAACATGGACGTATTCCCTAATTCTACGGCTAATAATTTAAATCGTTTTAGTTTTGTACATACATACATAATTGGTCATTACAACCATTCAGTCAGGATTATGGACCTAGTTTCTCGTTTTAGTTTTGCGTTCAGCTAAAATTAAGACATTGGAGCCTCAAATTGGTTTTCATTGCAGTTTCAACTATATCATCTGCTATTGCCATAAAGTCTATATTATCTGCAAAACCTACAACTCTAACTGCGCTAGGTAGTTGAAGTCGTATACTAAGACTAAGATTGTCAAAATTGCAGAGAATACCCTAAGAATTCCCAAACACAAGGACACACTTGCAAAACCAATTACAACAACAAAGCATAAGGCTTTGTCGGCTTCTGCAGGAAGGGTGTTTTAAATATTTTAATAATCAGCCGTTTTGGAAGCAAGTAAAAGTAAAAGCACATTCTGTTGTGAAATTGAAAAAGTGAAACTGAATACATATTGCCTTAATTACAATGAATCTACACAGTTAGGGCAAATTAGCAGGTAGCAGACAAGGTTCACATAGAGTTTATGACTCTATGACTGTCAAACAACGGATAAAAATGTCTAAACCCACGTTCGCATACACTAAGACAACAATTGCTTATTAACCGATATAAGTGAAATTATTTGGAAAGTGGTTATTTTTCGAACTGAAAGTTTCCAATACCTGCAGTCAGTATCTGCGATTAGGTTTGTGTGAAAACATATTCTTTTTGTTTTTATTGTTTTTCAAAAACTTTTACGATTTCAGTATAAAAAATATAAACTTCAGTTGGTAATGCCAAACACGCTTAATGAATAAACTAATAAACGAAGAACGTTTGCAGGGGTCATTGAATCTTATTATCAAAATTGCTGAATTTGGTGCTAAGTAAAGATGGATTTCGTACGAGAACTGTCAATGCCTCCTGCAACATAAACTGTTTCTCTTGGTTTGTGAAACGCCTGTACTATTGGTTGGGTACAAAGTTACAGTTAATGCAGCAAGATTGTCTACCGATTATGGACTTTGTTTTAATCAGTAGGCAAGAAATGAAATTGGTTGACATGTGGTTTCAACAAAACGGTGCTATATTGCATAGAATTGAGGAGTTTAGGGAGCAATTAATCACACGTTTAGAAGCAATCCTTGGACCAATAAAGTTCATATGATTTCCTACAATAAAGCTTAGCTTTTTGTGGCTATCGGCGACTAACCAGCCACAATTGTAGCCCTAGAAATTAACATTACAGCTCTCAGTGTTTTTGCTTATGTTTTACAAAAACAGGGGGATTAGACTTTTACGTTCTGTTGCATTCTGTTTCTGTTCTATTTGTGTTTTCCATACAAATACATTCGTCTTACAAAACAAGGGATAAGTCTAACTGAATGTTAGTTTTTTTTTTTTTTGGTTTTTAACCAAAACTTCTGAAATGAACTGTTACTATTTAAAAAATTCTCCATGAATTGTTTTATTTTTCAATTTTCTTATTGGATTGCTAGAATTTATGCTTAAATTTTTATTTCCTTTTATTTTGAAATATATTTACATTAGCATATGTAAACTATGTATTATATACACAATAAATTCTTTTTAAGAGAGAGAATTTTTTCGATTACAGAAATCAATTTCAATTTGTATTTACTATTTTGTTATAAATGCTCTTCTTATTGAAATGAAAATACGATGAAATAGTTTTAAGGAAATAGGTTAGAAAAAGTATGAGAATGAGAATGTGAGTTAGTAAGTAAATAAGTAAAAGAAAATAATAAAAATTAAAAAGTAAAAGTCTTAAATTATTAACAAAAACATATCGTAAAACTTAATAGATTTGCCAAAGTTTTTTCTTTTTTTAATTTTACTTAAGAAACATATAAAAAATGAAAAGAAAATAAAAATTAAAAAAAAAAAATAAAAATAAAAATAAAAATAAAAATAAAAATAAAAATTTATATTGTAATGTAACAAAAAGAAAGAAAAATAAATTAAAACTATTTTGCATTTAGCTTTAAAATAATGAGAATGAATTTTATATTTAAATAAAAATAAAATAAAAAAATTAAATAAATATTTCCTCCTATTTCTTTTAAATAATAAAAAGTAATAATAAAGGATGTTTTTAAAGAATTATATTTGTATATTAAAAGTAATTGTTTTATAAAATAAGAAACAAAACCATTTAAAATTATTATTATTATTTGTATAACTTTTATTTTATATTGAAATTATTCAGCTACTAAAACATTCCATATATTTTGCTATAGAAACAAAAATAATAAATGAATTAAAATCATAATGAATGACGGAAAAATATATGAAAAAATAAATAAAAATAAAAACGATAAAACACCATACAAAATAATAAACTTTTATTTAAAATATATTTTATTTTCGTTTTTATGTATAAATATTGATTTTTTTTTTTTTTGTTGCAGAACGTAAATTCCTATAGCAAAATATGTGATTTTTATATGAGCATTTAAATATTATGTATTTATTTAAAATTTTATTATTATAAATATGTAAACAAAAAAACTTTGTTTAATTTTTTATTAATAATTTTATTATTTTATTTTTTTTATTGTAAAAAACGGTTTTTATTCATTTGCGGTTACAGTATAGTTATAATTAAGCTTTTGTAAATTAAAACACTTCAAAAGAAAAAAAAAAATAAGTAGACATTTTTTTCTTTCCTTGGAAATATGATATAAATATGGAAAAATGAGAAACAAAATATTACAAAATAATGAAAAATTCTTCGGTTGATTTTAAATACTCTGTAATGGATATTTAACCATGCAGGAATACTTTATGCTTCTGGAATCAGCAGTTGAGTGGTAATTTTTAATTTAAAAATGGTGACGAATTTTATAATATTTTTTTAAAGTTATTTTGTTTAAGGAATCTTCAACTTCTAATTGAAACAACATGAGAATTTTTTAGGCTGGTTTTATACTAGGTCTGGTTATTAACAAGCTGAGATCTCTATGAATGTTCGACACCAAAGAACGGCTGTAATTCTATGTGCAATTGTCTTCAAATTTTTTCTGTATATGAAAGACAATGAGACGACTGTGTTGTATGTCTGCAATTTTTTTAGAGCACACTCCTTACTTCCTTCTATTCAGGTGATTTGTATCACTTAGTTTGAAGAAAGCAACATGCATAAGAATTCAAGTAATCTGTTCGATTTGGTTTTTTTAATACAAATACCAATTTGTTTTAGACAGCTAGTTTGTCATCTTGCCCTTTACGACGTTACACATCAATATTGTGTTTTAGTTGGTTGAATGACTGTTTAGCCCACAATATTCTACTCCGAACTTATTTATGAACACTAACTGATTTTGATTTTGATTTACACTGCCCGGGTAGTGGCATAACTCATAACGGAGACCGAAACTGGGCTTTATGACACACCTTGCCATAACATAAAATTATGTCAGTTTTAGAATTGAATTATGCTGTAAAAGTTTGAAGTTAATTTGGGCTAACTTTGCATCTGAACAGAATTTTAAAGACAGACATCTTGCCACAATATATTATAATGTTTTTTTTTTAATTACTTGCTTGTATATACGAGGGAGGGCGATACCAATCACAATATACATTTACTTTTATTCTCCATAGGATTTCAGGTTTAGGTTGAAGTCCTGTAGATGACTTGATACATACATACATAATTGGTCATTACAACCCTTCAGTCAGGATTACGACCTAGTTTCGCACACCACTTATGTTATGTGCGTTAGTTTTATACACGAGTGACGGAACCTTTAGTTTAAGGTCGACTTCGGACGACAGATTTTTGAGAAAATTTTCATGGCAATTTTATTTATTCTCAGAGTTTTTGAAAGAAATCTGCTAAAAGGAAGTCGCGGTTCATGCACGTTGAAAGAAACAGTGTCATTAGTAAAGCCAAATGTGTGCCTACTTATGGTCAAGGTTCAAAGTAAGTGTAAAACTTGTACCAAAATATTCCAATAATAAAATATTTTAATCGACTGGCGTAAACTCTCTTCGTGTCAAACCTTTTATTAAATGCATGACAAACTTCAATAAGTAGGAATATTTTTCTAATCTTTCCTCCTGAAGTGTGTTTTTTGATGTTCCGGGATACACTTGCATTTAGAGTTGACAATAGTTTGGAAATTAGCAGCTCTTAAAACAGCAGTAACTTGATCCATTTTTATATTAAAAGAATTAGTATTGTTGTTGGAGTTTTTCAGAAACTAATATTTTCTTCTTATACCAGTGTATGAATCAAAGTTTCAGATATAATAGATAGGTAGGTTGGTTGGAGTTGTAACTTTGATATCAAGGCTCACTAAACACGCATAGCTGCCCGTTATGACGCCACGAGTAAGCGCAGATATGATATAATAATTTTCCTGGACAGGAGACGTGACCAAATACTAACTCTGAGGGGATAAATAAGCTAATTTTTTGGTTCAAATTTGACATAAATTGCGTTATCTTTGTACTCTGTGCAATGTCTATTAATTTGACGCTCCTTTGCGTGATGAATGCAGAATTTTTGACTGGAAGAAGAAGGAAAAGACAGACTATGGATTAACTAACTCATTTTAACGAGCTTTTGATTTGTATTCTCATTTAAGACCATTGATAAACAAATGAAGATTTGAAACCAGTTTTTAGTTTAGTTTTGTGGTTCTATGTTGCTGCACATTTGCTTTTTGAAGAGGATGAGAGAATTAATATTGTAAAGGCCTTAATCCTAACTAAAGGATTGCAATGCAAGTGATCTTAAAAATATTAAAAGTATTTAAAAATTTTAAAAATACTGGCAGTGTATATCCCATTGTAAATGACAGAGAAATGATATGATTTTTTTTTTCGTTAAACAGTGGAAAAAATCATTTAATTCAAAATCCAGAAATTTTCTATGGGAGAATTTCTGTTTAAAATAATGTTTTCCATTACCTACATTTAAATCATATTTCAAAAGAAAAGAAGAGAAAAATCTTATAACATACAGATGTATAAAGCTAGACTTACATCTTAAATACTAAGAATATTAAGAATTCAAAATAAAAAAAATTATTCTATAAGAAATATTGCCAATTGGTCTTTACATGTCTTTAAGATTAAAAACAGAAACTAAAATAAATAAAATAAAATATAACAAAAAAATGTAACACAAAATGCCATTTTATTAAAAGAATTTAAGAAAAAGTAAATATTTTATGTAATTTTTATTTAATAAAAATTCAATTAAAAATAAAAAAAAAACGAAACGAAAAAAATCAAGTAAAAGTTGTAAAAAAATTAAAAAATAAAAATTAAATAAAAAATAAAAAAAAATTAAAAAATAAAATCCTAAATTATAAAGAGAAATATAAACATCCAGTAAAGAAATTACCTGTATTTAGTTATGTAAGTGTATATTTGTTAAATATTTTAAAATATAATAAAAAAAAAAAAAAAAATAATAATGAAGTCGAAAAACAAATACAATATAATTTAAATAATTATTAAACATGCCATAAAATCACAGAAAAAACAAAAACAAAAAAATCACTTTAAATTAAAATTAAAATAAAAAAATTATAAAAAAATCAACGTCTTTCATAATCAACCATACGATTTCAAAATAAAACATTTATTAAACAAAAATTATTATAAAAAAAATCTCTTTTTTTAAATTATTAATAATTAACATTAAAATAATATTACAACAACGTGGGTAAAAGTAATTAAAAAAAATATTGTGTAAATATTTAATGAAAATAACAATTAAATAAATATTATAATGAAAGCGAAATAAAATTAAAATAAAAAAAATTAAATTTAAAAAAGGAAAAAAAATAAACAAATCAATAAATTTAAATCAAATTAAGCATGAAAAGCTTAATTATTATGAAAAACTTTAAATTTAAATAATAAAAATTAATTATTAAAAATAAAAGCAAAAACAAAAAGAACAAAACAAATTAAAGAATAACAACTTTAATGTATAACATACACAACAACAACAACAAAACTAAAAAATAAAAACATAAACAAAACTGACGCCATATGAAGAATGAATAAAAACTGAAAAATTTAATCAAAAAAAGTAAAAAAAAAACAAAAGTTTACTAAATAAATATTTGTTTCATGAAAAATCAAATGTAGCAGTCCCTTTATTTTTTTATGAATTTGAAAAACAAATTTTGGATACGTTCAAGGAATTCTGGGTAAGCAAAAAAACAACACAGACCTAGACTCTCACTAAAGGTTTCCTTAGTAAAGGGGTTAAAGCATTTAAATAGCGAACAGAAGCTATGTGAGGTAAGGTTTATTGAACTGGAAGACACCACTTGCCTTCAAGGCATGAATCTCTTTTGTTGCGTATACAAGACATAGTAAAGTGTTAGGAATCAAGCTGTACCATATCATTTATACCATAGTAAGCTTATCACCAAAAAGTTACGATATTCCTGACGTTCCCAGAATATAAAAAAACACGAAAGCCAAAGAACTTATGTACAGTGAGCGTCAAAAGAAAGTGTACACATGGATAAAATTCTAACAATCTCAACTCAAGTTTTCCACTTAAGGAGAGTGCCCGAAAAAATTTTACAATATTTCCAAATTTTTTCTAATTCTTTTCTTCTTGCTTTAATTTTAAAAACTGGCAATAAAATAATTTGAAAAAAATTAACGATAGTTTATTAATGTATACTTTTTTGAATTGTACACTTTCTTTTGACGCTCACAGTACATTGTTTGTTTTGTGTTATTGCTCAGCTTTCCTAAGCTCAGGATCTTAATATTCCAAGGAGGAGACCAAACCAAAGGGCTCATGTCTATTGACGCACTTAAGCCATAAGCTATGCATACATACATAATTGGCCATAACAATGCTTCAGTCAGGACTAAAAGTTAGCTTCTCACATAACTTATGTTGTGTGCGTTAATTTTACACATGAACGGCGGGATCTACAGTAAAGTCGACTCCGAACGACAGATTTTTGAGAAGCTTTTCATGGAAATTTTTTCACTTACAGAGTGGAATTCACTGAGAGGAAGTCGCCGAAAGAAATATTTTGTTTTTGTTGCCCTGGGGTTTAAACCGTGGCCTTACGTCTAATAAACCAAAACACTACCTACCAGACTACGGCGACTTCAAGAAAGGTTGTACGTTATTTTTTGTGTCATTTCCCAACTTTTATGAGCTTTAGTTCCTAATGTTTCAGGTATGACGCTATGCCAGGCATAACTCGTGGCAAAGGACACAATACAAGACAAGATACAGACTTCCTTAGCTTCTTCCAGCCCATTCCACACGAATTATGTCTAGTATAGTATCATCCCTTTGTACAAGATACTTCCTTAACTTCACCCAGCCCACTTCAGACGAATTATGTCTGGTATAGCGTCATCTCTTTGTACAAGATACATACTTCCGTAACTTTTTTCAGCCCATTCCTCTAGCTTGAGTTATGTCTGGTAAAGCGTCATCGCTTGCTATAGGAAGCAAGGTGATGTTCTTAGCTTATGGTTTGATATCTTGGGATTGGCCTTCTCTCTTTCAATCTACCTACCTACGTATGTTATTATTTTACAATCCTTTAGTCAGTTTAACTTTAGGCAGTTTAACTTAGAATCATGACAATTGGCTAAGGTTCCAAACAGTTGGCGAACACTCTTCGAACGACAAGATAAAATTGTGGTATTGCAATGGTAAAACCATTTCCATCTTGTTGAAGCAACATCTGTCAAATTAGTTGTCGTTTTGTCAGTGTCTTTTGCCAAATCACCATAAAAGACCTTTGACAATGACGTTTGTTCGCAAAATGGGTTCTGGAGCATTTGGGTAAATGATCATAGTTTTCATCGAAAAATTGTCTTCAACGATCAGACAAACTATCGAATTTGCAATGATACCAGAATAGAGTCCAATGCATACCGAAATAGTCACTAGTAGTATTGTTCTTCAGAAAATCTCTGATTGAAAATGGTTTTTATAGCAGTGATCATATGCATTCGGAAATTTAAAGTACATGGCCCATTTCTCTGTTAGAATTTTGTGTTTTATATGTAGACTTACGGTGAAAGTGAAAAAAGACGATTTTGATGGTAGTGCACTATATTTGGCAACAAAAGTACATACACTCCTTAGAACCTATAGTTATGAAAACGAAAACTTGTTGTTTATTTTAAAAGCTTTGGCCCTTTAATATCAATAGGATCACAGGGTCGCTGGTATGTTATATTGAATTGCATTTGCAATGCATTCTTAGTCCAAATAAACTTTAAAAAAAAAAAATATAAAAATTGTCCGCTTTTTCCTGCCATTCCCATTCAATAACGTTGTACACACGCCTCATTAGTTAAACAACTTCCACACTTCATTTTTAATCGAAAGCAATTTTGCATCGCTAAAGTGTTTCGCAATTGCAATGGCCATTTAAATTAATTTCAAAATAAAAACGATAATATTATGCAATTTCAATTGCAATTAAAACTGCAACGCTTGAAATAAATTACAGTTCAACACCACCAACAACATTAAGAATGTAATGCAGAACAAACAACAAAATAAAATGGCAACGCTTTCACAACAACATAAAAAAATTTGTTGTTTTTTTTTTTTTTTTTGTAAAAAGGAAATCAAATAATGAATCATAATGGCAGTGAGTTATGCATGGAATAGAAATTTAAAACTAAATTCGACACGATTGTTGTATGGGAAAAAAGCAGGCAAAAAAAATTTATTGTGAGTGGCAAAAATTCACAGGGAAATAAACACACACTCGCAAAATACCGGATGTAACGTTTTATAACATGCAGACTTACACGGACTCGTACACTGCCTCGTACACATGAAATTTCCAAAACACAAATGTCAGCATTAGCGGTCAACATCATGCATCCGTCATTAAATCACATGAAATCTCACACCCCAAAGTTACTCATACACACACATACAAATTAGTGCAAAAAGAAATAAATGACACTCATTTACCAGGACTCCCACGTATACACACATATCCGTACATGCGTATATACACAAATCTACACGGAATGCAACAACAATATTTTACAACTATTCTCATTTGAAATTGAAATAATGATCACAAAAGGTTTTGTAAAATAAGCCCATCATTACAGTTGGTGGTAGGCAATTAGAAACAATTTTGAAATGTATGCAATAATTATTAAACTCGCTAAGACAAACGACAATTCAGAGTGTGAATATTATTGAAAACTGTCTACAAAGTTCTATCACTTTTAACTCCGTAGAGACATCAATGCAGTGGACTTAATCTCAAAGATGCACAAGAAGCATTTCAATATAATTGCAGTTGTGTTGATCAATTAATGGAACTGTCCAATGAATTGCCCGCTCCAATTTACATGCTGTACACAGACCTTAAGAAATCATTTGACATCAGTCTTCAGAAATGTCCTCATACGGAAATGAGTTCCATCCAGAATTATTAGAATGGTTAAAGATATGTATCAGGGCACATCAATTATACTTTCTTTTGGCATGAAACAGGCTTGCGAACACTTCCCTCCTTGTTGTCCTTGATGAAATAATAAACGAAAGTCAGTGTTTGGTATGAATTTTGGGATAGTGGGGACATCGTTTCATATTACTTTGTGAACGACAGTGGCCAGGCCATTACTGTCAACGGAGAACACTATGGTTCAAGGATTACCAAATGATTTTCATCTGAATTGTGTGATCTAGGCGCCAACCATATGTGGTCTCAATAATCTCATGTCACATTCAATATTCAGTACATATGATTTGAGGGTGTGGTCATCTCAGGTAGAGATTATGTTAATTGACCACCAAGATCGTGCTATTTGGGTCCGTTAGGATTTTTCTTATAAACCACAAATCACAGCAGTGATCAACATAACTCGCCCGTCAAGTCCAGCCTGATTTATGCACCAAACTAATGAAAATTGGATTTTTCGGACCGTGGCATTCATAGTGGCCACGGCGGATATTTGAACGACATATTCCGTTTATAATGGCTTCAACCATTCTTAAACAATAACTGTTAAACTGAGATAAATATTTCCCATACACTTTGTTTTATTTAAATTTATAGATAAGCAGCGCTTAAAGAAAAACTCGATATAAAAAGGGCGGGCATACTACCTTGTCACTACAATCAATACAATATCTCGATACGTTTCCACAGAGGGCGTTATTCCTCGGCAACGATAGCTGTCAACCCTATCATCGTAAGACATAACCACCACTATAGTTTGAAAACTTTCAAAGGAATAAAAAAGAAAATGGACAAGATAAACATTTGGCAGTCCCTTGTTTCTTAATGGGACATGTTGGGCTAACTTACAAACGAGCCTAGCTGATATACAACTTTCCCTTTTAAACTGACAAAATTAAAAATTTCTTGCTTAGGAAACTGGGTGGTGAATAAACCCAAATTTTGCTGAAATATATGTATGTTGACTCCTATTGCTTAATTGGTCATTATAACCCTTTAGTCAAGACTACAACTTAGCTTCGCACACCACCTATGCTATGTGCATTAATTTTATACATAAGTGATGGGTCTTACAGTTTATAGTTGATTAAGAACGACATATTTTTGAAAAAAGTTTTTGCCAGAAGACTGCTGAGAGGAAGTCGCCTATTTACTACGCTATGGCCTCCTATTAATGTGTAGACATTTTTGAAAATGATTTCCTAACAGAGGTTAACCGTCTAAAAGATTATCGCAAAAAATATTGCCTATAACTTACCAAGCAAGTTACGACCTTAGAGGCTAGAAAACAAAACAATACTAATTAGTTGCCATCATCTGTATTGATTTCTAAATATATTCCAATATATTTATTTGGTGCAAAATTTAAGTGTGGAGCTTTTGTAAATTTTCTGTATGCATTAGTGTGTCATTTCAATTGTCATAAATTAAAAATCCTGTATCTACACACACTCATGCTCTCGCATGCCCAAACACAGATACTCAAATATACACATTGTATCGCGGGTTGGTCGAATAATTACAATATGTCTGTCTCAGTGTCATATTGCCCATCTGTCTATAGCCCTTGCGACTAACCGATATGTGAATCAGACTGCATTTTAGAAAAAAAACAAAAAAAAAAAATGAAATAAAATGGCCAACAACCACTTCCGAAAAAATCAACACAATTACTCTCTGAATATTTGTATGTATGTGTAGTCATAAATGATTTGTTGTTGTTGCCATTACTCATACGAATACACATCATCACAGGAATATGTGCGTGTTTTAAAAATATGGGTGACATCGACATTGCCCCTGTCGCGGTCATTACTGCAGCTGATTATGTTGCTAAAAATGTTTCAAAAAATTCAAATTTTAAATTCGCAAGCGAGTCTCATTATGCATCAGCATTAAGTTGGTATTTGTGGCAGTAACAATTGACAATTTCAAATGCATGTTAAATAAACATAAATATTAATTTTTGAACAATGCTTTTATGCAGCACTGTAGTAGTAGTAGGAGTATTAGCCAGTACTGCAGGATGGGCGGAAGAGGCAATGACATAGAAAGTGTGGCTAGGCAAAAGGGTGTTTACATCCGTATATTTTTGTAAATAAATTAGGCATTAGTCATATAAGGCCATTATAAAAATAACAAACACTGAACAAAATGCTACAGATACTTTTCAGGAGAGGTTTGGTGTGAAGAACTAAAAGCCAATGGAAATCTAAGAGATCTCAAAACTGCATTCTAAATACTGGTTCTCGTTATAACCATAAGATATCAAAAACAAAAAGAAAAAGTTAGTTCTCTAATCAGTAGTCACTTGCAGTCGACTTTAAATTGTGGGTCTCGACACGTACGATAAAACTTACACCGGCAACATAGGTATTGTGACAAGAACTGTAATCCGTAATAAAATGAAATATGAAAAATATTTTTTCGGCGACTTCCTTTCAACAGATTTTTGGTAAAAACAATGAGAGTAAATAAAAATTGCCATGAAAAGTTACTCATAAATCTGTCGTTCGGAGTCGACTTTAAACTGTAGTCCCACAACATAAGTGGCGTGATAATCTAGGTCGTAATCCTGACTGAAGGTTTGTAATGATCTATTATGTATGTATGTATGTATGTATCTTTATTTGAATGCGTCCCTTATTTATTTAAATTAACCATACACTTTTATTTACAACAACGCGTTGTAAGTTTATGCTCTTTTCTAGAAAGATAAAACTCCACAGTGTACAATACAACAGTTTTTACTTTTTGGTTTGACAACTTATAGAATATACTGTTTAATAGATGTTTTTTTTAAATCTCAATTCCCGTAATTTCTCTATTGTTTAATTATTGTTTGTTTTTTCATGTTTTCACTACCCAGTATTTTTTTTAAGTGTTCCAACAAATGCTTTAAATTAATGGTTTTAAAATAATGCGACAAAATTATGCTTTCATAATATTTATATTACAAGCATATAAAAACTAACAAAAAAAAAAGGAAAAAAAGAAAAACGTGGTCCTTTTGTGCATTCACATATGACACGTTTAATTTGTTAAAATAGCATAGAAAATATAAAATAATTTATATTTACTGCATTACAATGCCATACGCACATTTGGCCAATATTTGATTAAAAATTTTTGCGCCTTTGGGGGTAACTTTTGACCGGATATGTAATTTGTTAAAAATTTCATAAACATTTTTTTGTTATACTGAATGAAATTGCTCATAGACAGCATAATAATAATGAAAAAGGGGTTAATATGGCAAATTAAATTTCCATTATTAATGTCATTTTCTAAATACAAACAATTTAGTGACTCATTTAAAATTGTTCACAAATTTTCTATAAGGAAACCGTTGAACTGTTCAGTATGATTAACACAGAAATGTGAAATTCAATAACAATTGGTTTACAAAAAGGTTATGCTCATGTGTCTTTCGTGATTAATAATGAATTGACAAATAATTCAGGCTCACTATGATTCAGAACCTACGGAATTCTTACAAACTACAGAACAAAAGCTTATCGTCAGTAAGATGCTGTGGTAGGAAAGGAATTCCATGGCGTTCGAACTACTTAGCATTTTTAATCAGAGGACAGTATTTTTCTCCCAGGTTGGCTCAAGCTTCTCCCTTCAGTCCTGGATAATCCACAATAATAGCAGAAACGTTATTAACACTCCTATCATAGAAAACTAGGAATTTCCCAGTGCATGCGACAACTATTATGCTTTAAAGGTTTCGTAAAATATTGCTCATAGCCTAGAATTTATTACGAAGGAATTCATGGACCATTTATTCCACCATTCTAAGGAAATTGTAAACTTTATTTTAAGCCAGACGATTGATTAATTGATTGATAGATTGATTGATCGATTGATTGATCGATTGATTGATCGATTGATTGTTCGATTGATTGATCGTTTGATTGATCGATTGATAAGTGATTGATTGATGACAGATTAATTGATTGATTGATGAATGTCCGAAATACACAAACCATTGCCAAACTCTCAGCATATGTTGAAAGTACAATTTAAAAACTTTTTATCTACGTTTGATGACATCACTTGCTTATTCGTCGGCTTATTCTACTGAAAGAGAAAATCTTGAGTTACCAAAATCAGTCAACATAGTTTAGATTGGTTACGCACATCTTTCCACGATGGAAAATCCTTCAAACTGCAGAGAGAAATAGCATTTGCGGAAGGTTTTGTTGACTCCATTTTTTTCGAAGAAGATTGTACGTGCGAGTCATAATTTACTTGTGGAATTATAAATTGGACGCTCTTTATTAAAAACACATCACAGACAAAAAGAGTTGTGGACAGCCAAAAAAATTTCAAGACCCTAAATTTTAAGCATTACTAGATTAATATACAGGTCAATCGTAAGAAGGCTTACAAAGTAACTTATTAAGACTCGAGCACCCATTTCAAAAACGTTTAAAAGCAGCAGGATTTATTCAAAAGCAAGGAAAGTAGGTGCCATAGGAGATGCAACCGACACACGCTGAAATACGATTACGTATGTCCGAAATGCTTTCTGAACCCTTAAAAAAGAAATATCGTTGGTATTTTTCATTACATGGTATTCATTCATTACAATAATTCATGTAACCATATGTAAACCACAGGTAACGAGCAAAATCTACTGTCACACAGAATATCCTTTGCGCCAAGGTAATGCTCTGTGTTTTTGGAATCAGAAGGGTGTGTTCCATTATGAGCTGCTAAAATCGAACCAGACGCCGCAGTCCAGTAGGTAGTGTGTTGGCTTAAAGACGTGAGACCGTGGTTAAACCTTGAGATATCTCGAACAAAAGGAAATATAAAATAAATATTTCTTTCAGTCTTCTGGCAAAAATCTGAGGATAAATCAAATTGCCATGAAAAGTTTTTTAAAAACCTGTCGTTCGGAATCGATTTTAAACCAAGAACCCGCCTCCCATTGGGTAGTGTGAGAAGCTAGGTCGTAATCCTGACTAAAGGGTTGTAATGACCAGTTAAGTAAATAAAGTAAGTAAAACCAGACCGAACTATCACATAAGAATTGTACAAACTACAATTAATTTGCTTGAAGAGAACATTGTTCACAAAACGACCTCTAAATGCAACTAGACATGGAGGCGCAATTTTCCATCATGTCAACCCTTGGCCACATATCGCGGCGCCGATCGTTGATTATTTTAAAAACAGTAGATGGGAAGTTCAGCTCACCCGCCGTATAGCCCAGACCTTTCTACTTCGGACTACTGAATGTTTGGCTCGATGTAGAATGCTGTCATAGGGATACATTTTACTTCAGCGCACAAATTGATTCCATTTATTTTAAGCCTCAAAAGACGAGCGGTTTTTAATAGCGTGGAATATATAAATTACAAAACGATGGAGGACATATTGTAGCTTCAAATGGACAATGCTTTGAATGACATGTCCTTTCAAAAAGCTGCCTTAATAAGGCATTTTGTTTTTACAATAAAAATAATCGGGGTTTTTAATTTATATTGTCAATAGAGTAATATGAATTCGATGGAATTCGTCCTGTTCTTATTAGATTTTTTATTAATTTTTTTCTATAACCTTCGCTGTAAGCGATTAGAAGTCCATGTCGCTTTTTGATATGACTTTGCAGTCTTTTAAAAACAAGATGAATGAAGCGAAATTCCTGTATAAAATTGCATAGGCTTTGCCAAATCAACCGCGTATACATACGTCACCCTAATAATGAAGGGGTTCTAGCATTTTTTTTATTAATTTTTTCTACGGCCTTCATAGTAAAGGACATAGTAAAGTCTTTAGAAAACAAGACGAATGAAACTCCCTTCAATATTCAAATTACATAGACTTTGCCAAATCAGGCGCTTATAAGTATGTCAACCTGATGGAGATCATTGGCAGTTTAGGAAGCATAAGGGCCATTGATTGCTTTTTCATATCAAATTTGGAAATCCAGTTACATTACCTCCTAGTTAAAATTCTACAATGCCACAATGCATCTCGAAAGAACTCTATGGTCCTTTAAGAATTTGAATTTTTTTTTAGCTCGATTCAATTTTAATTTATATTTAAGACAATAAAAATCCATTTTAAAACTCTACCCTCAAAAGATTAAATCTTTTAAACGTTTTGACATCTAAACAAATATAACCTGGTACATGTTTTAGAAATTGCATTTGTTTATCACCACTTTTCCACCCTCTGTCAGATAGAAAAAGAAAGCTTCGAAAATTAATAAAAAAAACAAGGACTGGAAAATTGTGGAAATAAACATTTAATGTCAGAAAAGTATTTGTTTGTTTGTTTTTTTTTTCATATAAAATGAAAACGTGAGAAATTTTAACTGCCAACAATTTTTATGATGTTGTTTGTATGTGTACGAGTGTGTGTGTGTTTTTGGTTTGTACTCCAATTTTCCTAAAGCGGAAAAAGGCCTTAAACATGTCATTTAAATTGGAATTGAAGATTTTTTTGGTAGTAAAGCGACTCATGCACTCCTTTGAGCGTGTGTATTTGGGCCTGAATGGAGAGTGTTTTGCTATACTGAGTAAAAACGTACAATATTTGAAGACGATAGAGTTTAAATTCGTTTTTCATTTTTTTAACAGGATTCCCAATTTTTTTTGTTTTTCTTGCCTTTCTGCCTAAAAACATACCAGTTTACTTTGCCAGAAAACGAAAACAAAAAAACGAAAAAATTTAAGAAAAAGTACATCGCATTGTGACAGAGAAGCTTACGTGAGGCTTAGAATTTAGTTTTTTGCTTCATGTCTTTCAGCCTTTTTTTTTATAAAAGGGACGTGTGTGTGTGATTGCATTTTGTAGATATAAAAACCTTGAGCACTCGTGTCTGCATGTGGAATTCAATGCACTTGTATATTGGGCTCTAAAGTCACATAAGTGGAGCAAGTTAATCTGTTACGATACTAGTGCCAGGTAAAAAGGTACATGGCATGGCATGTAGACTTCTGTTAAATATCATTTATTTCTGGCAATTCTTTTTCTCTCGAATTTATGGAAACGAAATTTAAGGCATAAAAAATTTATTTAAAAACTGTTGAAAATCTGGAGGCAAGCCAACAGATATTTGTTGAGTCTTATTTGTTGATTAAAACATTTGAGAGATTTCAATTCAATAATAACCGGCATGTGAATAAGTGCGGAATGAAGAAACTTTATTCTCGTAAAACTAAAAAAAAAATATTTTTTTATATTTCAAGGTCCTTGTGGGATTAATTATAAGTGCAAAAGCAAAATTGTTGACATTGGAACTTAGAAAAACAGTAACATTAACTGTTGATAATTGACCATTACAAGCCTTTAGTTAAGATTACAACTTAGCTTCCGACACCACCAATGTAGTGTGTGTTAATTTTATCTATGAAAGGCGGAATTTTTAGTTTAGCATCGACTCTGAACAATAAATTTGAATAGCTTTTCATAGCAAATTTAGTTATTCTTAGAATTTATTCCGCAAGACTTCTGAGAGGAAGCTACCGCAAGGAATATTTTTTTCAAATCTCTCTAGATTACGGCTACTTCATATATAATTATTGCATCCAAAACTGATCTATTAATCTTCCAAGTCCTATAATGAATTAAAGCACTATTCGTGAATTTGTATTCCACAATTTCTTTGGAGGTAAGACAATGCCACCAAGATGATGAAGCCTCTGTCGAGTGTATGATTATCACAAAGAATATGAGACGTTGGTCTTAAGAATATAATTTTGTTCCAGTGGTGTTTTACGCTGTTTTTTTTTTGACAAAAGCAGCTTCTACGTATTCCTCAGTTCGTAAGTATTTTGTTTCTGGGGTCCCTTGTAATTTCACATTAGAGCTTTCTCAGATAGTCTTTAAGTCCTAGCTCAATGTAACTGTCTGGAAAATGCCTTACATATGAAGAAGGTCTAGAAGGTCTTGCAGTTTGACTATCATTTTATTTTTGTATGAAGATATCCTGGCGCACATATAAACCAATTAAAATTGATTCTCTAAATATGGATCCATTCATTTCCGGCCCTCTTCTATCATTTCCCATCTTGGATTTGTCGTGCTCGTGAGCCATGGAACAGAAAATTGATTATGAAATCATGTCATCACTATAGAGAATTTGACTGCATAAAAGGTCCAGCAAGATCTTTAAAAGTGCCTTTATATTTCCACCTTTCGCTTCAGAAAGTCCTTTCCAGCTTATGGCAATAGAAGGATTTACTTCTCGTTCACAATTGAATGTTCAGAGTTACCTGAAAGCATTGGTCGAAAATGCATTTATTGGTCTCTTGAAGTTGAACTTCAATGACAACGATGTATAAGTGATGGGATGTACAGATGAAGTGAATATCTTTCTGAGATACCAAACCAAGGTTCTAACAAACAGCAAATAATTCCTTTGTCACCTTCATGATACTCTTTTGAATTGCAAAGTCGTTCTCTTTAAAAGAAAGCATTTGAGGTAATCGCTTCCCTCATTTTTGTATCCCAAAAGCCTGTGATGTTGAGAAATTCTAAATAGATCAGAGTAGAAATGCTGAGCTCTTGTCATGATGGCATATACCAAAGTTTTCTTCTATCATACATTGACGTGGTTGGCTTGGATTAAGAAGAAGTAGAACTCGAAAAAGTAAGGGATGTGAAGATGATTTCAGCAAAATTTCAGACTTAAGAAATTCACATAGTAACTCTGAGCACTGCTAGTTTTTTAAAAAAATGACATCCATATGAGTGGCGGGACCTACAGTTTAAAGTGGAATCCGAACGACATATTTTTTCTTTTTGGGAAAAACTTTTCACGCCAATTTTATTTGCTCTCTGAGAGAAAGTCAACGAATAAATAATTTTTCATATTTCGTTTCGTTCATGATGTATGACGTGGCCTTACGTTTAATAAGCCAACACACTATCTACTAGACCACGGCAACTTTAAGAGAATCTAGGCTTCACTGAATCTACTTTTACGAAATTACATAAATGGTGGGGAGAAAAATGGTGCTGAGAAAGATAATATATTTGTTGAATACTGTGATACAACCTGTTTCTAAACTGCTGTTGATAAGCCTTCAGTATGTGGAGTAGAGATTTAAATTAATAGTATTAATAGGTAAATTAGTCAGCCTTCTGACAGTTATTGTACATTTAAAGAAAATGTGACTAATGTGTGAATTTTATGACGAACACATTTAGTCACCTTTATGCTTCTAAATAACTCAAGGCATGTGATATCCTTTCCATGACTATTATTTTTAATTTCAGTATTTCAAAAATTTAATACAAAATTTCTTTATATGAATAAATTTATTGTAAATAAATAAGTTTTTAAGTTAACAAAAAAGTTTTTCTTATCTTTTAAGGGAACGCTTAAAATCTTTTTCCATAGATTTGCGTTTTAACAATTCCTTGGCATTCTACAATCCTTAAAAATCCCATTAATTGTTGAAAATATTTGCATTTAAAGTATTTAAGCGGCCTTAAAAGCTTTTTAATTTGCTGTGTTACAATTTAAAAATACATTCTTTGTTACATTTTATTTAAAATAGCCCAACTAAATGTAATTGGTTTTTAAAAAGTAATACACATACACACACACACAATATAAAGACGAACAACAAAAACAACCAAACCACAACAATATGGATTCAAAGAAAAAAAGTAACCACAAATAAGAGGAGAAAAAAAGTAAAAAAGAAAGAAAGGCAATAATCCATACAATAAAAATAAAAATGAAGGTAACAACAGCAGAAGAAGGACCTATTGAAGGACCATAATATCAATGAGTTTTTGTCTTTTTTATTTGACTTTAACTACCACTACACGCACTTTAACACAAGTGTGTGGTACATGTGTTTAAGCGTTTGAGTGTGAGTGCGAATGCAAGTATGTGCGTTTGTTGAAGTGTACACATACACTTGAATGCTGATAGAATCAGCAGAAAATTTTCAAACAATTTAAAAAAGAATGAAAAACCATAAAATGTAACATTTCCTTTTATAAATACTCTCGCACACACACACATACACATATACATATATGATTACATACACACTCACTTAAATAGGTATTGTGTGTATATTTGCTACCTTTAGTTATAAAAAAAAGGAAAATCAAACTCTAGTGAGGGATATTAAAATTGTGGGGAGCAAAACATGAGAAACAAAAACAACAAAAAAAAATACGTTTTCATTGTACAGTACTATCGTGTGTGGCTAAAACAATAAAAATCACAATCACAATCAAAATAAAAATAAAAATCAAAGTTAAATTTCCTTCTCCTCTTCTGCTCTTCTTTTTTTCCTCCTTTTTTTTTATTTATTTTGTAATCCATGTGTATGCGTGTGTTTGAGTGTGCCTTTGCATTTTGATGTGAATTTCTATGAGATTTACTATATGGTTTGCACTTTAATTCAAATGCTTTCTAGGTAAGGCAAAGGCAATGGTTAAACTACCAACAAATGATGCCCTACTTAAAACTGGGTAGTGGTTTGTGTTGGCTATGGCAAAAGAAATAGACTGGTTGGTTATAAATTGAGAAAAAAAATTTACTTCAGTACATAGTACCTTATTAAGGCAAATATTCAGTTGGCTCCCAAAAACTTGGACGGAATCAAGGATATGTCGTTGTATGATTCCCATATTTTTTGTTTGACAAAACCCTTTAAAACTTATTACCACAACCATACTTTAGTTTCTTGTAGTATCGGATTTTAGTGATCCAAACTCGTTGGATCTCAACTTTTTTCGATGGCACTACTAGTGAATAAAACTAATATTTTATTATTGAAAGTAAGCTGAATGGCTCATTAGAAGAATTTAAGTTTAAAAGTATATAAAACAGTTATTGTTGTTGTTGTAAGGCATTCTAGCAGCACGTTCCCATTTAACACAATCAATAAAAACTCTTTTCATTTAATATTACCTAGTCTTGAGTCTATTATTGCTCTGAACATTCGAAAGACTCACCTAAAACCTGTATTTCTGGGAGCTGAGTTGTGCATCATGACTTCAGTCAAAGTTAAACAATAAAACTATTTACCAAGAGGGAAAACTACATACTTAGATGTATGCTTTGGCAATGAACATCACATCACACGAGTCAGGTTCATTATCGGCCAATCACCCGAAAAAGTTACACACAGTAAACTCTCACTGTTTCTTGTCAACAGAGAGTATTGATAGAACGTTGAAATGAAATCATTCCCTTCAATTTCATTACAATTTTTCAGATCCCGTTATGCATAAGATCAAATATTCTTACGTACTAAAGACCAGTGATCAATAACATCCATAGGTAGTCTCTGTTAATCATAAGAAAGCCAAATTTGTTCTGCACAGATCTCATACGTAGCGCACTCGCTAATTGCAGGACTATGCAACTCACATTAAGAGTTACAGGCCATATCACAATAATATCAACATTCTCCTTCGAAGATTTTCAAAGAAAGGAAAGGCTGAAAACTTTTCAAAATACTTTTTTGTATTCACTATAGTCGAAACGCCATACGAACGAACCAAAAATGTTGTGCAGATACTGCCTCCATTAATTGCAGCCGATTTATATATTACGTGACAAAGGTGGTAGAGTTTTCGTTATATTACAGACTAAAGTATAAGCGTATCCTCCAAAATAGTTAAAGAAATTAATTTATTGAACATGCAAACGAGATATAGGAAATTACTTCAAAATAGAGAAAAATCGTCACATAGTAGTTGCTTAGATCTCTGTTGCGTATTCGAAACAAGACAATGGAAGGGAATATGCACAACACAACGAAAGACCCTCAGCATTCTGAAAAGCCATCTGCCATAGGTAAGAAGGTAAAAGCTTCATTTGAAATTATTGTAGCAATCGTGACAAACTGCTGTGTACAGCTATTTTATTGAGTTAGCTTGAACGAGCAAGGATAGAACAAAACTGAGCGTGTTAGAAGATTTAATTCTGTTAAGAGTTTTAATTGAATTATGTATATATACGGTTCATCAGCTCTGTAGTTTGTTAAGACTTCATCTACATTTTGACATCATGGTGGTATCATGTGTTGTGGTGTAAATGAGAGAAGTATTGAGGTAAAGCTGAAGCTCTGTTCGAGGTATCATCGAAATCTGAATTAGAATGATTTTATAAGAGACATTAAGCTACAAAGAGTTTAATGCTCAAATTTAGGATTCCTTCTTTCTCTACAGCTTTCTCCCATTGCTGCTGCTACTGAAGTAATCTGCCATTTGCATATATGATCATGGTGTCCTTTTCCAAGGCTTCTCTCAAGTGAAATCTATTCTATTGCATTTGTTGTTACAGCATATTCTGCCTTTTGTTTGTCATAGTCATGTGTTTGAGATAATTACTTATTTACTTAATTGGTTATTACAACTCTTTCGTCAAAATTATGACCTAGTTTCTGACACCAACTATGTTGTGTGTGTGTAAATATTTAATGGCAAACTTTTAATGGCAATTTTATTTTACTCTCAGAGTTTTGTTTTCGCTATAGAAACATTTTTTCATATTTCATTCTGTGCCAGATGTCTGGATGTCTGACCTAATAAGCCAACACAGTACTTTCCAGACTATGACTTTGATATACAGAGACTTACAGCATATACTTCATAGTTGTTAAAAGAATGTTCTGGATAGATGAGATGAAGGTTTGCCTTGCCCCTGTTACACAGCCTTAGAATGCCTAGCACTGAAAAGTGATTTGTTTTCCTCAATATAGAGGTAGGATTATAACAGGGATTACACAATTGTGCAGAAAGAATTCACACATATTGCTTATGCTCTTTTATCTAGTTCTCGATCAGACGGCGACAAGCACACATGTCATCGGATGCTATATTATTTTTTAGGTTTAAACTCAAAAAATATTTTATGTTACAAAATCCTTTTTTTTAATTCAAAGTCTTATATGTTCTTAAAACACATTTTGATTGTTTTAATAGTTAAGTAAATAGTTTAGATGATGTGGAAAGAGAACAACTTTTTTTATAGACATTAAGCAATATTTTGGAAAAATTAAAAGGTTAGTTATTAGTAGGAGATGAAATTTATAAACCAAAATTAGTAAATATTTAAAAAAACATTACCTAATTATTAAATCAAAGATGTATATCTTTATGTATGTTGATGAAATGAAAATCAATATAGGGTATATTACTAACATTTTTCTATGACTGTAAGCTCTCAACTTATTTTCTCTCTCTTGGTAACCCCTGGATTAGAATAAGAACACGTAACTGTTTTTTTACCCTGAGTGCCTTAAGATCATTTGTGCTCTAGTTCAAGGACTACATCGCTTTCACAAAGTCTTTTAGTCCAGTTTACAGGGCATTTGTTTGTACACTTCGTGTAATTTTTGCCTTTAAATCCCAGTCTGTTTATACCACCATGTATCTATTTTGGACATGTTTGTGGGTATTTTTTAATTCTTCTTAAATCAAGATAAATTTCCTCTTCCTTAAGTAGTTATTGATCTTCCTATTCTGCCCTAGAGAGTGTATTAAAAATTGTGCTACTTTTTACCAGCAAAATAAAATACTCTGACGAAATGCTTATACAGCTTGACATAAAAGCCACATGACCGGCTAAATACGATTCTCTCTTTGGCTTTTTTATACGATTACAGAAACCTTTTTGTAATAAAATGTATGTCACATTGTTTTTCTGCTTTAATTTTTGTTTTTATTTTTTTGTTTTAAACGAAAATTGGTACGTGACACATTTCCATTCCGATTTCTCTGTTTTTTCATCTTTTTTTCGGTTTTTTTATTTATTTTAATTTTTTTTTGCTACATATGAATACGAATTTAGTTGGTTCACAAGTATTTTATTTCGTCCTTTTCACTGTACGAATAAGAAATCAAACGAAATCATAAAAAACAGAAATAAAAAATTAAATAAAAAAGGACATGAAATATATTTTTGGCAGGAAAATAGGCCAGTCATTGTCTTTTTGATTCATTTTTTCTTTTTGTTTTGAAGGGTAAATTTTACACATAAATTTTCGTTGCCATTAAAAGCCTTTCTTTCTCTAGTGTTCACCTTTACAGTAATGACCACAGGTAATTATTTATTTGCGTGTGTTTTCTTTTTTTTTGGTAATTTTTAAAATAATTTTTTTCTATTCGCAAATAGTTTATTTTGGTTTTAGTAGAAACCCTTGATTCTAATTCAGTTTTAATTTTTATGAGTTCTTTTTTATTTTTTTGCAAATATTTTCTAAGCTTTTTATGTATTTCAAGGTATTTCAATCACATTTAGAAAAAAATATATTTTTTAATCCCACTGCATTTGCTGGGATTAAAATTGTGTAAAAACTTAAATATTAGGGTAGGCCTTAAGCTATACATACATACATAATTGCTCATTACAAACCTTCAGCCAGTATAACGACCTAGCTCACACTAATTATGTTGTATGTGTTAATTTTAAACATGAGTGGCTTTACCTACAGTTTAAATTCGATTCTGAACGACAGCTATTTGAGAAGCGAGTGGTGACTCACCAGTTTAATAGTAAGTACTTAAAATGAGGGTCTTTAATTATTTTTTTTTAGTGAATCCAAAGTAATGATACCACCCTAATAACAGCTTACTTGTTTATGTATATTAAAAATGATTACTAAACTATTGCCATAGACTAACTAGTTAAACAAACAGAAAAAAATAGTAGAAACCAAACTAAAGATTTTAATACGATTTTTTAAATGTTCATATAATCTGTTGTAAAAACTAATTTCTAAAATGGGATTTTCTATTTATTAAACAAAAACAAAAAAAAAAACAAATAAAATATAGAAACTATGAGAACCGCATACACAAGAAGAAAACAAATATTCACTCTTTAAAGTATTGTAATCGCACAGTACGTTTGTGAAACTAAAAACTCAAGACAGATAACATTTTATTCAAACAACACATAGTCCGTCCAAATCATGGAACGAGCAAGGTTGGACGGATATTTCCAAGATACTTAACAAAGATTCGCACAGTTTACTTTGTCGAAAGTTATTGCTTCTGGTAACGATAGTCATTTCAATTTGTTTATATCCAGCTTTCTCAGGGATCGCACTGGGTCGTTATAGACTGGATTCTGTCAAAAGAGTTTGGGAGTAATTCAGAGGCACCGTAGATATCTTTTTGAATATCCAACTCAGTTTTTTTTTAATGATCTATTCTTTTCGACTTCCAGTCCTATGTACTGTAATCGATGCTGGTATTTTTATTCATAGTTATTAGTAGGTTGAGGCGACCTACAATCGATCTTCAAATGGTTTTATGCAAATAAAGAAGGTTGCAATTAAATAGAATTGTTGTGGAAGGTAGTGTGATAATTTATTAAACGTGAGAGTAAAACTACCATGAAAAAATTTATCTAGAATCTGTCGTTCGGAGTCGACTTTAAACTGTAGATCCAGCCACTCATGTATAAAATCAACACACACGACATAAGTGGTGTGAGATACTAGGTTGTAATCCTGACTGAAGGGTTGTAATGGCCAACTATGTATGTATATATGTGTGTTTATTGACTCACAATCGCAACGTTAATTGCAACATATCACTTGCGTGATGTGGATAATAGAATGTTAGAAGCTCTTGATCTGCTGATGCGTGAACATTAAAGCGAATTCAATGGAGCTATTACATATCCTGTCGAAAAAAGTATTCGGGTGCCTTGGTTTCTTAAAACGTTGCACGAAAGACTTCAATACATCTTATATACTTGCTATTTACATAACTATCCTATCCTACCGTAAATGATGTGCAACACTCTTGCTTTGGTTTGTGTCTCGTGTTCTATTTTAAGATATCACGATCGCATACGGAAGAGGTTGGAGGTACTGAGTAGTGAAAGTAAAGTATTCAACTTCATTAAAGTATTGCCTCAATTGGCGTCTGGGTAGAGCACATTTGTTTATGGCGGGTTGACGAATAGATCTCAATTGTAAAGAGAATATGTTCTGCAGCTGCTCTACCCGTACGTAAAAAGCTCTTCTCACAGAAGTTTTTCTTGTTACTCATAGTAAATGGATTCAAATCTTATATCCAAAAAATACTTCCGTGGCCTGATATTTACAAAGTTCCATGCAATTCGGATAAGTGTTGACGTTAGTTTTCCTAGGACCAACTTGTATTACAAATAATTTTACAAACAGAATTCCAAAAGTTTCCGAAGAAGTTAGGCAGTCACATAGTTTAGGTTTACGCAAAATAGATATAAGGTTTTGAAGAAGTCTGTAACTTTCCTTTGGTTCCTTAAAAGGGAATTGGGCTATCACTAATCATCTCTCTCCTTTTTATTACTTCCTTCATTTGTTTCACTTTATAGTAGGTATTAGAATGGTAAAATTGCTATCTGCCGTTGGAGGTAGAACGAAGGCTGTTATTTTTTTTTTTTTTTTTTTGTTTAAAATCAAATCAACATCGATGAAAAATGTTTATTTTTTTTGCATTCGAATGCGTAAGGCTTGGATTTATAACCAAATAGTTTAATTACTACACCCCACCACACCAAACCTTTCATAATATGGTAGAATAAAATTTCCCTTGTGTTTTCTTAAAGAAATAACTTTAAATGTACACACGAAGGTGTATTAAATATATATTTACCCACCTTTCCTTTAAGTCTCTTTATAGTTTGACACTTTCTCTAGCATATTTATTTTCCAAAATAATCTACAATACAAAAAGCATTGTGCCAAAATACAATTTAAATTTTTCAGACACCAAAAAAGAGGAAAAGGAAGCGAAATACAAAGAGAAGACAACAAAATCTATATTTTATGTGTCCGCATCAATCACACTCGATTACCTTAAATCCTTATTCATCCTGATATACATACATACATGGTACCAGATATAATAACCTAATAAACATTTAACATAACTAGACAATTTGATAATGGTGTTACTATTATTTTCATGTCCCTTCTTTTCTTCATTTTCTTCCAATTCTATAAAATAGAATTGAACTGTCTGAAGACAGGAATGAATTTCCAACCCAGCGAATATTTTTGGGAAGACTTAAAAAAATACATACAACCCCTCAGTCTGGATTACGACGTAGCTTCTCACACAACATATGTTGAGCGTGTTAATTTTTTACATGAGTGGGGGGACCTACAGTTTAAAGTCGATTCCGAACGACAAATTTTTTTGAGGAACTTTTTATTGCAATTTTTTATTTACTTTCAGAGTTTTTACAACTAAACTGCTGAGAGGAATTTGCCGAGGATATATTTTTTTAATTTTCGTTTTGTTGGAGATGTCTGGGCTGGAGTTTGAACTACGGCCTCGTATTAGTTGGAGAGGCATTTCGTCGTTAAAATTTTAGAACAAGAAAGGAAATTGCTTCTCCTCTTTTGGGATTTGAACGTGATTTCCACGGAATTGCAGTTAAGCAGTTAACGTTATAACATGTCACTTTGGGTATATATTATACAGGGTGTCCTAGTAAGAGTGCACCTTTTAAATTTAGAATTCTTTTTCTATGCAAGTATCATCAACTCTAAATTTATCAGCTGACGCAAATATTTATGTTTACTCCAATTATTGAAAATGGAGCGCTTAGTGGAAGAAAAATGCGATATAATTACAACGAAGCAAAGAGAAGTTTTTGAAAAAAAAAGTTACCCCCATCCGATGAAGCACATTTTCATCCAAATAGCTGAGTGAATACTAAAAATTGTCGATTTGGGGGTCAGAAAGTCCTTATGTAATCTATGAGGAAATGTATTAAAAAAAAACGAACTACTGTCTGCTGCGTATTCTGTCAGGCGGAGTGATTAGACCTTTCTAGTTCGAAGATGAAACCGAAACTCTAGTGACTGTGAAAGGCGTTCGTTACAAGAACATTACAATGCAGTTACGTGATAACAACGGGGGTCTGAACAATATATTTCAGCCACGATGTTAGGAGCAAATTATCGCAGGAATCGTTTGTCAACTGGTCAGAAAGATCATGTGATATAACGCTGTGAGATTTGTTTGTGGGGGGATTTGTAAAATCCCGGCTTTGTGTGAATAAACCAGAAACAATTTCTGGCCTCAAATCCGAAATTCAACGCCCCAACTCTTTAAATAAACACGTAGAAAATCTCATGAAAAGAGTAATAGACTGTCATCAGAGGCACAATGTTTATTTGAAGAATATTTTAATCCATACTTAATCGGAACATGTAGTCTGGTGATAGCCAGTTAAGAATCACAACAGTGCCTTAGATGATATAGTCCTGTAGGCCGACTTTTCAAATGTATTTAAGGATGTAGGGAAATTAGATGTTAAAGTCTTTGTTTTCTGGATGAGGTGTTCGAGCAATGCTCACACGACTGTAACTACCAGCAAGTCAGTCAGGAAATAAAAAATAATTTTAGTTGGACGTTAAAACTATCACTGGTTTATAGATTTCTGTAAACGATTATATGCAGTATTGCCAGTAAAAGATGGTAAAATAGATTATAGTAACAGAACAAAAAACAACAAAAAAATATAAATACATACATATTTAGATATCCTTCCAAAAAAACGAAGAAAAATGAAATAAATATAAAATTGTATAATCTATATACGTACTCGTATGTATGTATGTATAAATAAATAGATAGGAAGATAGATAGATATTTGGATATATTTGTATATACACAACATATGTGTATGTTGTGTCTTCAAATCAAAAAAGAAACACAAAAATAAACGAAATATTTTGCTGTTTTGCTTTAGAAATCTGTGAAAGAGAAAGAGAGAGAAAAAAAATAGAAAAAAATTTGAAAATGATTTCATTCTTTGGCTAAAAACGTGACATGAAATTGATTATAGTGCATACAAAATACAAATACATACATATGTATATAGAGACAATATGACACTCATACTTTGCCATAGACCCACATGCATGCATGAATATTCATGTGTACACATAACGACAATGAGCGCAAATATTGAACAACTGTTAAGAGAGAAATAAGACCCGAATACCATGGATGGATAAAGACATGCAAGAGAAAAACTAAATTTGGGATAAACGTTAATAATTGACACGAGTATTCCTCTTTTGTTTGTTACTCCATGTGTGTATGTGTGTGTGTGTTCATGTATTTTGTTATGTTTGTGTTAGTTTTTGGCAAAATTCAAATATTACTTCACAATATGCCTGAATATGTTGATGTTGATTGTACATGTATTGGCACACATCCTGGTTGTTTTCCTTAATATAAATACAATATGTACACATATGTACATACATACGGAGTAATATTTTTATTTTTGTTTGTCATGCATATTTTTTAAAAATTATTAGATGAGATGAAAACTTTTTTAGTTAGTAATCTTTCTAAAAATTTTAAAAAGAATTGATTCAATTAGCTTTACTATCGTTTAATCTGGGACGAAAAGGATTATTCTAATTAGCAAAGGTAATAGGAAAATTCGATTAAGTAGTTTAGCGATAGCACATCTTATTTAACTAAATATTCTTCTATGGAATAAAAATTATGAAATTAATTATGGATTCGATTTCATTAAAGTGAATGCTGCTGAAATAGATTTTGATAATTCAGTCAGTGTTGGGTGTGTTAGTTGTAACCATGAATGGCGGGGCCTATTGTTTAATGTCGACTCCGAACGACAGATTTGAGAAGCTTTTCATGTCAATTTTATTTTACTCTTAGAGTTTTTGCCAGAAAGCTGTTTGTTCATGCCTCGTTTTGATTGGGTTGCTAGAGCCAGCGATTGAAACAATGGCACTCGTGTAATAAACCAGCACACTACCTACAAGACTACAGAGACTTCACTAGCCTAAGGTGTGGGGTTTCATCGAAATTTTTTTTAATCGTTTAAAAGAACTGCTAAAGACATTATGTGTTGAATACATTATTCAAATAATGCTGCGGCTTCCCTTGGCGGATCGCAGTCGAAATATCCAATTGCCCTGACTTGTCTTGGCATTGTAGACTGCTGTGGTTTGTGGCTTATTTGTATAAAACTGCGAGTTAAGAAAACCCCACAAGGAAAAGTCTAACAAGGTCACACATCATCTCTATACTCTTAAATTGCTCAAGTAATCTCTGCGCATCATGCGTCAGCGGCCAGTACTTGTTCCAGTAGGACGTTGGCTATTCCATCAGTGGCAGCGGCGAGCCTGAATTGGATGATCTAGAAACCAACGACATGTAGTTTCATACTCATACCACATTGGAAAAAAAAATTTGCAATTAAATTTGTCGTTCGGAGTCGACTTTAAATTGTAGATCCTGACACTCATGTATAAAATTAACAAACACCACTTAAGTGGTGTGAGAAGCTAGCTCGTAATCCTGACTAAAGGGTTGTAATGACCAATTATATATGTATGTATTCTGGCTTTAAACAACTGGTCAAATGAACAGAAATATCGTAGTTATTGATATCAATAGTTCGCACACAGGTAAAAAACCCTCGATACTTATCAACTGAGGTGGGAAAGTCATGTTGAGTTCATATATAAAATATTGTCACGTAAATAAAAACTAACTATGTACTGTAGCTTGATATTGTAATGCCACCAAGTTAACTAGTTCAGCACGTAATTCAAAACGTATTTGCTTAAATTGTTTCTTATTTTTTTTCAGCCGTCCATGTTCTTTATTATATGGAAGGCAATTTCTTTAATGTTTTATGCCCCTACCCAAGAAATTTTCTTTTCTGTTCTGGTTGTTGCCTTGTTTCTTACACTTGCTATTTACAGATTTTGTTGTCTGCACTCGAACGCTTCGATAAATTTGATGAGATTTTATTTTTTCCTTACACTTTATATACGTATATTTTAATATATTGTTGTGTTTGTTGTTGTAGTACTTCTATCATAGGGATATGGTTGGTGTATCTGTATAAACGTATCTTTCAAACGATTCAGTTTTTTTTTCCAATTTGACCCCCTGTATCGAAAAGGTTTTGCATCCTTTTTATGTTGCAGTATTATTGCTTTTGTAAAAATACAAGAAGAATGAAATGGAAATAAGGAAAGGAAACTAAAATGAAAGGAAAATCTTTTAATAGTATGAACGTAATGGGAAAAGAAAAAAAACACAGAGGAAAAGGAAAAATTAAAAAGAAGAGAAATTTTCCACCTTGCTATGCAGCATAAGAAAAGAAATATTGAAATTCTTGTTCTTTTTTTGTATTTCGATTTCGTTTGTTGTATGCTGTAGTATTTGGTCCCTGCTTTTTTTTTCTGGTCTTACTTTTGTTTTTTGCTGGATTTTATTTTATATTTTCTTTCCTTTTTTTTATTTATTTATTTCGTTTATCTCCAAGTAGGTGTAGCAATTGCATTTTTGCTCTATTTCTTTTAGCTTCGCTCAATATCCTTTTTGCAGGATATACAGGGTAAGAGGAATAAGGCAAAATGTAACAACATGTTACCTGTAATAAACTGTTAAATCAATATAAGTGGCAAGCACTACCATTACTATTTCAACTACAAATACAACTACCACTACCACTACCACTTCCATTTTCCTTTTAGAGAGAAAACAATTTTTTTCTTCACAACTATAACAATATTACACATACAAACTTAAAAAATATATATTGACTTATAAGTCAATATATGTACATACATGTACATACATGGATATGCATGCTCCTGTATAAAGGCATACATGTACCCATGTTGCATGCTCTTCTAAGTGAATATTTCATTATAATGGAATTTGTTGTTATTTGGTCGTTCCATCAGTTATTTATGCTATTGACATTCGAGTTTTAAGCAAGAAACTCGAAAAAAATCGAAAAAAATATTGAAGAGAGAGAAAAAAGAATGAAAAATGTTTTCTGTAGAACTCGTAGAAAGATTTGTTCCACTTGACATATTATTTCAATTCAATTTTTTTTTATCATATTTACGACATGATGTTTTAATATTTCTAGAAGACTGCTCTGCTCTTTAGAGTAAGTGGTTATAATCATGTTCCATGCTTTGATTCCTTTTAGAAAATTTAATTACGTAATAAATTGTTCATGTACTTCTGGATGTTAAATTACTAATTTCTTGCAGTATAATATTCCAAAGCAATTTGGATTAATTTGGGAAGGCAAAATATGAAATTGGTATTGATAGACAGGACGGAGTTTTTAGGGTTTTTGACAAACAATTGATAACGCCTGCAAGAAATTGAAAATAGTTGCATCCTTTACCTTTTTATTATCATTTTATTGCGTACAGCATATTCTAACCCATTCTTCTCTGCTATCGGCGTTCTGTTGCTCTGTAATTGATATCCATAATCTTTCAATCTATTAAACATTTATTTGTGATGTGTTCGATATTTGCTTCTGTATTTATTTAAATACCAACACCCTTTAACTGATAATACAGTGCTAGTTTTATTCACGATCCTTTTCAACAAAGATCAAACTTTCGTTGTTAACACAATACAATTGTGGTTAACACGTACTTTTGTACAACTCAATATTATAAACACAGACTCACTCATTCAACACTGACTAATAAATCACAACTCATTGGCAGCTTTATTTATACAGCTTTATTTTGTCTGGCAACTTCTTGATCTTTCTATGAGTTTTTTTGTTGTTGATTTTTGATCTTGGTTTTGTTTCCTTCTCTTAAATTTCTTTTTATTTGTTTGCGCAATTCTGTATTCCGTTCGATGTGTGTATTATGTTGCTCTCAGTTTGTCTTGTTTCTTTTTTTAGTTTGTTTTTGTCCGCGTACCAATATTTTACAAAAGAACGCAACATGCCCTTCCTACCTCAGTATTTAAGTATCTGGTGTTTTATTAGTTGTGTGTAGAGTTTGAGAATTCCCGGACTTTTTCATTTCCCGGGAAACGGGAATGAAAAATTCGATTTCCCGGGATTCCCGAGAATCTTTTAAAATTCACAATACTAGTAAAATGCTTAAGATTTTTATTAAAATGTTATTTTATTAACAAAAAAGAAAACAATACATCTAAATTCATACTGTATAAACAGAAACAAACAGATTAATGATAACATTTTGAGATCAGTTACTATTAAGAATTGATTAAAAATATTATTTAAAAATAAAAATATAAAAAATTTTCGAAGAACTAAGTTTTCAAAAAATGAGTTTTTAAAATTATTAGTGCATTTAATAACTCATCAGACATTATATTTCGTAAAGTTGTTGCAAATTTACCAGCTAACGAAAAAACACATTCGCTTTCTACAGAAGTGGGCTTAAACGTTAACAATGCATTAAAAAGTATGTCTAAATTTTTGGTTCTGTTTGTACTAGCTTCAAATAAAGCTCTCTTTTAAATAAGTTGTCTGTTTTTAATTTCCGTTTTCTTGTTTGTTCTTTAGCCCCATTAATGGCAACTTTTCTTTAAAACATTGATATACTTGTGCAACGGAAATATCTTCATCACTTTCAGCCGATATAATTTCAGTACCTTGGAATAGGCGTTTGTACATTTGCTCTGCAATTTTAACATTGTCTTTGTTATGTTAATATTATTTTGTTGTGAAGTGTTTAGATAATTTACTAATGACATCAATTTGTCATTATATCTTTCATTTACTTTACTTTTAATTGTGTGAACCATTATTTCCGAAAGTATTGAATCAACAGATAATAACTGTTCATAAAGTGTATTCATAATAGCATCACCTATTATCAAATTGGTTTCACGCCTGCCTAATGCTTCCACTGCATCTTTTATGGGGTTCAAAACGTTTACCAATGTTTCCAAGTGTGGGACATAATCTTCAACAAACAATGATGATAAATGTAAATCTATTAAAGCCTTTTTTATTGCATTTTTAATTTTTAGAAATGATTGTATCATTCCAACCATGCTGTTCCGCCTAGTTCATACATCTAGGATTAGATGACGCTCTTTATTGAATTCTTCCTTTACATATTTTTGAAGAGTAGCATTTTTTAAAAGACTTTTTTTTGGAAAGTTTGATTATTTTCCTTATGTTGGCAATAGCTTCATTATAATTCTCTGAAATAAAGAAAATAATTCAATTTATACAAAGAATTATTTTTCAGCTTTATTTTTTCAATACAACTTTTTTAAATGATTTTAGTCCATAAACAAGTCAAAAGAGTAGTCAGTGATTAGTCTGTAGACTTGCCTACAGACCAATCTATTTACTAGTCTTCAGAACAGTCTATTTACTAGTCTACGGACCTTTTTTTCCAAAAAAGTGTACAAGAATACGTTAATTTAAAATTTCCCGTATTTCCCGGGAAAATTAAAAAATTTCCCGGGAATTCCCGACAAAAATTTCCCGGGAATTCCCGAACCCCAAACTCTAATTGTGTGGGAACTATTGATATCGATAACTACGATATTTCTGTCCAGTAAGGTTTGACAATATCCCAATATCCTTCAACCACTCTCCACACGCGGAACAGCCGTAAGGTATTACTTCGCGGAGGGATGCTTGCCTTTAAAGCGTTCTCATAACAAATTAAATTTCGCCTTCGTACCTGTAATCTTCGCAGTTCCAGCATAACCTCAGACTTTCTCTTGCTGTATTGGCTCCAAAGAGTTCGAGGATTCAACACCTTTTGCATAAGCCTAAAACTCGTCTCCCCGGCCATCTAAATCTTGGGCAGCATATTAAAATTTGCTCCGGATCCTCCCTCTCATTTACACAGTTTGTACATATAGGGGAAATGGTTTAACGCCAGAATACATACACACGTACATAATTGGTCATTACAACTCTTCAGTCGAAATTTAATTGTGTGTGTTAATTTTATACATGAGTGGCGGGGAACTACAATTTAAACTCCGAACAACAAATTTGAGAACTTCATTTACTCTGCTGAGAGGCAGTCGCCGAAGAAATATTCTTTCATATTTCGTTTTATTGAAGGTGTGAGACTACGGCGAGCAAGGGTATAATACAATCAATATACAATTTCTTGGATTTCGTCTTTGCTTCGGTTATGGTAAGGGCAAGAAGTCTTTGCTGCATTTTCCAAATATTTCACACTACTATGCCTGGGTAGGCCATAGTTTGACTATATGTATTCTTATATAGTTTTTGAATGCATAGCACAAATCAAGGTTGAATATCATTACGTTTGAATGTTTGAATATCCTTGTTTAACTTCAACCTTTAAGACAGTCTAAACGCAGAATTAAAATAATATAGGGAGTGGTTAACAAAATATGATATATGGACATGTTACTATGTCTTCTAAATTTCGTACTCCGCTGCTTTTAAGTAGACGTATGATTACTATTCCGTATGATTACTATTGTATTTCATACGTATCGTATTATTACTTTATTTAGGCAATAAACTAAAATCAAATGAAAATTTTATCTAATTTGGTGAAATTTCCCAGTAATTCTAAGAATTTATTTTAACATAATTTTAAACCAACATTTTAAAATCAAATTTGATTAAATAATTCTAATGATTTTAAAGCCTTTTATTTTGTGGCCACTAATAGAATTTATTTAAATCCAAACTATTTGAAAGACAAACTTAAATCACTGCTTATAAAGATGAAGTTTTTAGCTACACAGTAAAAAACACATTGTGCCTGACTGCCTTCGAACTTTAGACTTCAAATTGTGCAAAAACTTTTTTAAAATGTTTCCAACAACGACGGCAACAGCTACAAACTATAGAGTTTTCAAAATTTATAAATAATAATCAGAAACTGATTCTAAACTAATACCAGGAAATTGTACTGATTTTACAGAAAAGTTTTTCACAACAAATAAAATCAAAGAAAATAAAAATAAAAACAAAATAAATAACCAAAAAAGAGCAAAAAATAAATGCAAAAGTCAAATAGAAACCAACCCATATGCAAGTCAAGATATTTATTTTAATGGATTCAAACGTAAACATACAAATTTTAGAGAGAGACAAGCAAAATTTTTAGAAATATAAAGAAAAGAGAATAAAATGAAAACAATAGAATGGAATAGAATGGAATAGAATGGAATAGTAAAGCATCTACTTAATTACACTGATACGCCAAGAACTGACCATTTGTGGTGTTAAAAGTAACGCGGTATGAAATAAAGATTGTACGTTTGGTTAAAGGATATGTTTGGTTGCACAATATTGAGTATTTGGTAATATTAGAAGATTTTAATACGGATTAACGCGGGCAATGCTTCAAATAATATACAAATTTTATACTCGCTAAAAAGGCTTATTGACATTATGTGTGGAATATCATCGTTTAAATATAAGCCGCGACTTCTCCATCCAAAATTTAAAATTTTCCTTTGCTCATAAATCAGGCTGAAGTTGACTGATGGTATTGGTTATGATGACTTTAAAGACCGCTGAAATTTGTAGTTTATTTGCATGCAACTGTGATTTATGAAAACCCCGCAAGGAAATGTCTACCGGGATAAATTAGCACAATATAGTTGGCCAGTTCACGTCTGCTTCACGTGAGATGACCATGTCCTTAAAACGCTTGAGCAGAATATCTACTGTGACGCATGACGTTTTTGTCCAAACCATCCAATCCAGGCAAAAAGCAGTTGGTAATTACCGGCCTACGAGTATACTGCCCGCTGTTGAAGTGCACGTCGTTGATAATGATATCTGGCCTGCTACTCCAAAATCCTAATCAAACAGTGACTTTTTTGGTATAAATTGGAAGTTCTAGGATCTTATGTATAGTTATAACGCTCTAAGACAATTTTTTTTCTACATGTACACATTCATTCAGAAGTGGACCTCATCTCTGAAGATGATTTTTTTTAAGAAAATTAATGTCAGTTGTCAACTGCTCCAGAGTCTATTCATCGGACGCATGTCGTTGCTAATGGCTGTCCATGGTGTTTTGATGACACACTAAATAAATGACAACTAATTTCAAAAATATGATTACAAGGCTTATCAGATGTTAAAATTCGGCATTCCCCGTCGGAATCTGGTGACTACCATAAATAGAAAGTTTAATTTAGGAGACAAAACAAAGGATCACACTTATTATCAGATGTTATTTCGGTATGAGAAACCAAGTATGAGATACGTAAAATAACTGGACAGAAAAGTGAAATAGACACAACATCTTGAGGAAAGAGCTATTATGACACACGAATATGGAGGAGGGCAACAGGTTCTTTATGGCCGTTAAATTCGATAGAAACATACTGCCTCTACAGAACATTAGTACGACCCTTGCTCTGTGCTCCAGTAAAATGATGGAAATCATTGACTACGAAGTGTAACATCTTTATATTACAAAGACTAAAAAATATTTGTAACTAGCACAAGCAGGACATTGGAAGTGATCCTATCTATGAAACTAATTTAAAAAAGAGTGGGACATTATGCGGCTCTCACGATCTCATACCTAGATTAAAAGACAAAGCCGTAAATCAAATCAAATCAATTTGAAGGCCTGGAAGAATATATATATTGTGGACAGGATGCTTACTTGCTTAACTGGTTATTACAATCTTTTAGTCAGGATTACAATCTAACTTCTCACACCACACACGTTGTGTGAGATAATTTTATCCAGGAGTGGTGGGACCTACAGTTTAAAGTCGAATCCGAACGATACATTTTTGAGAAATATTTGGTGGAGGGAGGTACTCGACTTGATCTACTTAAACTGCATAGGTGGATTGAAAGCTGCATCTATTGAGGAGACGTCAGAACGATAAAACTCTTACAGTTTCATTGCCCAGCTTTTGAATGGAAAATAATTTACAAGACATTACTCATCGAAGAGGAATTTTCTAAAACGTACAAGAAAACGATTGTCTGTAAACTTACATGGTTTACCATTTGCATATAGTCTGTATAGTGTTATATGTTCCAAAATAACCACTGATCTTCTAGAGAATTTTCATATAATTTTTTCCCAAATATTGATTTTTTTCAAAATTGAAAATCCCAACTCTCAAAATTAGTACACCTATAACACTACCACGGTTGAAAAGAGTACCCTCTGTTCTACCATTTGCATATAGTCTGTATGGTGTACTATTTCTTATGTGTTCCAAAATGGCCACTGATCTTCTAGAGAATTTTCATATAATTTTTGGCCAAAAATCGACTTTTTCCAAAATTAAAAATCTCAACTCTCAAAATTAGTACACCTATAACACTACCACGGTTGAAAAGAGCACCCTCTGGACTACCATTTGCATATAGTCTGTATGGTGTACTATTTCTTATGTGTTCCAAAATGACCACTGATCTTCTAGAGAATTTTCATATAATTTTTGGCCAAAAATCGATTTTTTTCAAAATTGAAAATCTCAATGAGCGCACAATGGGCCGATGCGCTGAAGTATAAGCTGATAAGACCCGTTTGATTCATTAGATTAAAGCAAATGGCAATGTTGCGAAAACTTTAATTCCTTATTACATTTCTTAAACTATTTTAAGGTGTATGATGAGTCCTTTAAAGCAGTTTCAGTTTTTTTTTTAATTCTTTACTACGATTATAATAGTTTTTGGCATGCCTTTTATATTTTATTTTATTGTTATTCTTATTCTGTTTGAATTTGTTGACTCTGGTTTCATTCATACTTAACTAATGCTGAGAAAAAAAACAACAACAAAAACAAAAAAAGGAAGCTTATTTCTGGAAAATGCGACGACGGATATGCTAAAGGAAATTATTTCACATTAGCACCAGCATCACCATCGTCATCATCATGATGTTGGCTGACTGGCTCAATGGCTGAATGGTGTTGGTAAAGAATCAACAACCAAAATGTAAACAGAGACTGGTAAATGCTAACAAACACACACACACACGCATACACAAATACATAACTTCACATTTACATTTTGGTTTTCCCTTTCTGGGTGTGCTGAAAAATTGTTGTTCCTTTTCAATGGTAAGATTATAATAAAATTAAAGTAAACAGAGAGCGAGAGGGAGAGAAAAAAGAATTAAAAAATTCATAAAAACAAAAAGAAAAACACCAAAAACAAACAAATTCTCTGCTCTATACAATGCATTTCAAATATTCACACATTCAGTTATTGTCTCTCTCTCTCTCTCTCTCTCTCTCTCTCTCTCTCTCTCTCTCTCTCCTAACTTACAAAGCAATTTTTATTTATTTACATAAACTTATAGTTACACTCATACATGCAGTTAAAACTTATTTCCATATATGCAGACTTAAACAGAGCCATTCAAATGCTAAAAACTGTACACAAATACAGATTCATTTATGCAAAGAGCAAAACGTTCTCACAGACAGTTTTGTCCGTTACTCTGCACTCTGTAATAATAAAGGATGACTGAATTCGCTTTTTTTTTTCTTTTTTTATTAAACTTCACTTCATGTTTTATGTGTGCTTATGTATGTATGTATGAGAGAGTTTTTTTTAACAATTGTTACCCCATAGTTACCACTACACATATGCAGCTACAGCCACATTTTATATGGGCGTGCATTTTTAAAATAAACAAAACTACAATGCTTTTCCTTTTATAATTTTTTTTGTTTGTGCACGTAAAAAAGATGGAAAACAAAAAAAATAATAAAAATTAAAACACATCCATATGTGTTCCACACATACATATATTCCTTTCTTTTTTGTTTTTTTTCGAAACCATGAAATAATCCATACAGAAATGCCCCGAATATGTCTGCATTGGCATATTTTAGGTTTTTAAATGTTCATAAACAGAATTTTAAAGGAGTAAATTATTCCAGGGGTTAAACATTAGAAGGATTGCTGTTAGAAAGTATTGAAAAAGAAATTATTCCTGTCAATAGAACTATATACGAGGATGCACAACAGTCACGTCTGTCACCTCATATGTTTACCATCCTGTTCGATGATATATCAAGTGATGTTAGAGTTAATTATGATAAATTGTTAGCCGCCTCAAAAAGCATAGCTTACGTCGCTAATAAATATTCCTGTTGTAATACCGATAGATTATTGTGTGTCATTCAACAATAATCACCGATTGGGATTTCTCAAGATGGTTGGTTGCATGATAGTTTTATAAAAATCCTGGGTGCTCAAGGATCATGCGTTTTAGGATCTCAAATGCTTTTCTCTGTTTACGATCATTGCAATCTGAAGTAATTTCACCCCAGTGTTTTATTACAACTACTATTAGATTCCTAAGTTGGGCTATGGTTAGGTTTAACGCAAATTTTGTTCTAAATATGTATATCCATATTGGATCAGAGTTGTTCCGTCCTTTCGTTATTTTGTCTTCCCTTCGCAAAAAATATAAAGTTCATCTGTTCGTATCTCTTTATTTGAATTTTCTCTTGTACCAGCCTTTGAAAGTGTGTTAGCTATGTTGCTCTTTTTAAATACCAGGAATCCATAAGAAAACAACCGCAAAAGGTCTCGCTATCTCCTTCAAAAACTCGCAACATTCGTAGATAATCCTAGGTGGGATATACATATTGTCCACGGAATTAATGGCACATTTACTGTCAGTAAATATGCGCATATCTTCTCTGACACCGTTGCTCTTTATAACTACTATTTCAGCGTGAAATAAAGAAGTTGTCGTAGTCTAGTTGGTAGAGTATTGGCTTATTAGACACCAGCCCGTGGTTCAAACATTAGCTCAGAAAAAATATTTCTTTCAGAGAATTTCACAGCAGTCTTCTGGTAAAAACTATGAGAGTAAATAAAATTCCCCGTAAAAGTATCTCAAAAATTTCTCGTTTTGAAAAACTGGGTGGTGTGAGAAGCTAGATTGTAATCCCAACTAAGGACTTATAATGACCAATTAAGTAAATAAGTAAGTATTTTAACCTGAATAGTGCGAGAAACAATTTTAAGATTCCACACACTGCTTTGTGTTACCATATGTATCCGCCAGTGAATACTTGAACATATTAGTCTACGAGGTGTTAATCATTTGCATTATACATACATATATCAAGGGTGACTGAACGATATGACCAAAGTTTCTAAACTTCCGTCGCCGTAGTCTAGGTGGTAGTGTCTTGGCTTACGTGAGGCCATGATTCAAACCCCAGGTTAGACATTTCCAACAACAGGAAATACGAAATATATTTCTTCGGCGACTTCATCACAGCAGATTACTGGCAAAATCTCCGAGAGTAAATAAAATTGCCATGAAAAATTTCTCAAAAGTCTGTTGTTCGGAGTTCACTTTAAACTGTAGCTCCCGCCACTCATAGGTGGTTTGAGAAGCTAGTTTGTAATCCTGACTGTATGTATGTTATGTTATGTATGAGTTCTAAACTTCCAATTTCTCACTCTCATTTCCGCATTCTCGCGACGCTTGCTTCGCAAACAAATTTGGTTGTGGCCAATTAAGGGTAGTTAAATTGGCTTAGATGATGTAGTTTTAAGAGCTGCTATTAATATAATAATACGCCATACTCAAAATGGACTTAAGTTAGGTTCGAGATTTTAATTTGCTTAAAATCAATTACAAAACGGCGAACGGAGAAAAGAGTTCAGGTAGAAGAGACTTCTTTTTTCTGATAGTAATAAAGAGTAGTTGTCGCTTTAGTGGTTGTGTATATATATATCCAATATGATTTCAAATATATGGCATAATTAGATAAGGGCGTAGCGAATTGATTAAGTTTTAATCTCCTCGTCTTGGTGGAATTAACTCCCTGTTACCATTTAGGTAGCAGTCTGAGAGTAGATTTCTAAATTCCTGACGGTAAAGTTATGTCCTTGCCTGTATTCTTCATAAATTTTGCAGCATATGCCTTCCACAAGTTTTAGTTAGGGCAGAAGTTCCCTTTCTTATGATGTTAATCGATCCACCACTTTGAAAGCGCTCAAAGCCTCCATATGGGTAATGGGTATTTCATCAAATAGCATCGGCAGCATACATAATCCCGAATGCCTAAGTCATACTCAGTCGCATGTCTGTTTGATGTTTATTTTAAAGTTTCCTTTGAAAGTGTTCTTTTCCATTACTGTCGCTTTATGTTGGCGACTTTGCCACAAAAATAAAAAGAAAACAAATGCGAAATAAAATAAAAGTTCTGTTTGTTTTTTAATTAAAATTTGCAGCCAAAATAATACTTCTTCCTAAAATCCTGGTACTTGTACCCATTGTGACCGTTTATTTGAATATATTTTGGGTGTCTGCACTTGATCTGAGTGCTTCGGAATATGAATGATTTTTCGAAAGAAATTTTTAGTTTTTCATACAACTGCCATTGTTGAATGCCATTAATTTTATTGTAAAATGATATTTGAAAATAATATTTCAGTTCATAAAGCATAAAATTTAATTGTGTTTACTTTGAGAAACATTTTTAAATTTCAAATGAGTTTTGAAATAAATTTGTAAGCAAAATTAAGTTATAAACCATATTAATCAACTCTAACTGGAATAGGCTCGTTTTACAACACAATATTTAATCAAAATTAATTTTTTTTTGTTACTTTTCATTCTGTTTTTCATTCGTAAATTTTGTGATTCGATACAATTTTCCACTCAATTTCATGGTATTTTATTTGTTACCCATAATGCCCCCAAATTAATATCGTTTAAATGCCATAACAATTTTGGCATTTTTTTTTTTTGCAAAGAAAAAACATTTTTTTTCCTTTTTTTTGGTTATTTTTGTCGTTCAGAAAACAAAAAAAAAAGAGGCAAGTATTTTCTGTGGAAATTATATACGTTTGGTTAAATGTAAACATTTTTAACCACTTAATACTCTCTTTTAAACACAATTTAAGTCCCAGAGTTATTGTTACTAAAATCAACATTTACGCTCTTCAAACACATTCCACTTTTTTTGGACTTTTCAAAAACACGGAGAAAAAAATAAAATAAAATAGAAAGAATGATGTCAAACACAAGTTTGGTCAAAACGAATAGGAAATCCGCTATGAATTGAAAGTGATTTGTTATCAATCATTAAATGTCTGATTTAATGTTGAACTGAAGATATCATTGTCGCCGTAGTCTAGTAGGTAATGTGTTGGCATGTTAGAAGTGAGGGCATGTTTTAAACCTTAGGTCAGACAGCCGAAACCGAAAAACTTTCTTCGATGACTGCCTTTCCGCAGATTTTTGGCGAAAACTCTGGTAGTAAATAAAATCTGTCGTTCGGAACCAATATAAACTGTAGGTCCCGCCACTTGTGTACAAAATTAACACACATAACATTGGAAGCTAGGTCGTAATCAGACTGAAGTGTTGTAAGCATCAATTATGTATGTATGCAATTTAAAAGATGTAGCTTCAACAAGATGGCCTTTATCAACTAGCAAACTTCCTCAGTGGAGACTACATATTGTCAGAGAATTGTTTGTAGAGGTGTTTCATCACCACTTCTCTGGAATCTCGCAGTCAACACGCTCTTGAAAAACTTCGAATTCTCTGGTAATAACGTCATATCTTACGCTGACGGCTTTGCCATTACTTCGTCTGGAATATGTTCGATGTTCCATCACCGCTTCTCTGGAATCACGCAGTCAACACGCTCTTGAAAAACCTCGAATCCTCTGGTTATAACGCCATATCTTACGCTGACGACTTTGTCATTACTTCGTCGGGAATATGTCCGCAGACGTTGTCTGACAAACTGAAATTCGCACTGTCAATTGTACTGAATTGGTGCAAGGAGTTTGAACTGTCTGTCAATCCCTCCTTTCGCTAGGAGATATAAGATTCCGATATTCACCCTTCCTAGCATAAGCGGGACCAGACTCACGATCAGTCCCGCAGTTAATTATTTGGGCCTGATCCTCGACCCCAAACGCAACTGGAAAGCAAATCTAGTTACTAGGGCTCTCAAAGCGGCCTTGCTGCTTACCGTTGGATCTATTCTGCAGTCATCGAACCCAACCTCTATATGGAGTTGCTTTTTGGTGGATTGTTTTAAACAACTACATAACGTCAGACTTCTTGACAAGATCAGTAGGTCTGTAGGTTATTCCTATCACCGGTGCTCTACGTACCACCCCTACAAAAGCTTTGTTCGCAATGCTTAACTGTCTTCCTATTGTGCTTTTTGCTAAACGACAGCCAAATTTGCCCTAACTAGACTCAATGCTTTGTCTCGCTGGCGGATCATCCCTATTGGGCAATACTCCATTTTGGAGGTTAATTTTCGATCTCCCTGGGGAGTATTATTTTGACAGTAATTTTCATTTTCTGATTCCGAGCAGGGACAACTGGGTCCCTGACATAATCATTCCCCCAGAACTCCTGGATGTATGCACTGATGGCCCTAAACTCGATAATGCGGTTGGAAGCGGTGTTGACTCTGGGAAACTGGACCCGCTGAACATTTCCCTCCGACTGCCGGATTATTGTGGCGTGCTTCAAGCGGAGGTAAAGACCATATACCGAGCTGAATGAATTCTCATCAATGGTGCTTCTTTCACCATCATCTAAATCTTCTCTGATAGTCATGATTAACTCTAGACTAGTTAGGAAGTATTGCCGCTGTCTCGACGTTCTCTCTGGGTGCTTCTGTGTCTCACTTGTCTGGGTTCCTGAGCACAGTCATATTCGAGCTCGCCAGGGCTGGTGCACTCCTTCCGGAACAATCGACAATCGATTTGTATATGCGTATTAACTCGGTAAAATTAGCCATTGGGCTGAAATTCTTTCGGGACCCCAGCCTATCCTGGGTCAATAAATAATCTTTTTCCACTGCCAGACTCACTCGGGCCTCGATGGATAAAAGGTAAACCAGCCAACTACTCGGACTTGATCGTAATGGCATCTCGATCACAGTGGCCAGACTTACAGGTCATTGCGTTATGCGAAGACACGCAGAAGATTGCAGCTCCCATCTAACGACTTCTGCCGTAGGTAGATGGATCTGCTGAAGAAGAGGAAACTGTTATCCACTTACTTTGTCAATGCAGATCTCTTGCGAAATGCAGGTATAGGTTATTTGGCTCTCCATTCTTTGTCAGCTTAACGATGTTATCATCCATTGATGTTATGGATATAGTTTCGTTTATTAAATTTTCAAGCTGGTTTTCCAGCGTAGGGTATTCGTGTTTTTAATGTGCCGCCCTTGCGCTGATAAACTTTCTCCCTAGTTTGGTGGAATTCGGTCAGTGCAGGGACTATGCTTACTTGTGTCGCCACAATGGGCAGCTATGCGTAGTCAAGTGAGCTTTGGTAATCAAAGCTACCACTTTGTAGAGCCTAGCCTAGAAGACTCAGGACTCACAACGTATTACAACGGATACGGTTAGGATCAAGCAATGTTTGACTTTTTTTAACACATAAACCAGAGGCCATTTCACAGAATGGTCTTCAAAAATTTAGATTTTCTAAGTAGCATGTTTATAAAATCTGTAAAGAATATCTAAAGCAACTCAACTATATTTAACGCTTAACTAAAGGGTAAAACCGTGTAGTATCTCTTCCACTTTCAACTTTATTTTTTAAAATTATACTCCTACACGAATGTAACACCCCTCGAGTAATATCATCACTATGATGCTGAAAAACAAAACACTTACTACTCGGCACTTGTACGTTTCGCTGAAAACTGAATGTGTATGGAAAAATGTCAGTTACTCGGAGTGTAAAATGGCCCACTTCATGTAAACAAGTGATGCTCGAGTAGAAATTTTTTTACAAAATATTTTACTCTTCGTTTTTTGTTCTGTTTTTTTCTTTTTGTTTTTTTATTAAAATAACAATAAACAAACAAAGAGATAAACATAAAGACGAAACAAAACATTAATAAAACGAAGATTTAAGCCTTTAAATTGGCCATTGGATTAAAGCGGTTTTCAGGAACAAAAAAAAAAAGAAAGAAATTAAATTTATGATTATCGTTTAAGCTTTGGTTAGAAATTTAGAATTTGATTTTTTAATTTCCCATAGCATAAGCAGAGATTAGGCCTAATACTGCCACACCGCAATATCTTTTTTGTCATTAAAATCAACCTCTTATGTTGTCCTCTTGACTACAAATACAATATGATGATATCGGATTAAAAGTATCAACAAAAAAAGAAGAAAAAAAAACATTCCCAATTTCTAACTGCAAAATTATAAAACCACAATGACTACTCTACTGGACTTAAAACCAAAAATCATTTAATGAGAATCAAAACGAAGATGAAAAAGAGAAAGAAAATAGAAAACATTATAATAAGTATGGGAAAATGCGGCAAAAGTTGGGTAAATTCCTATTTATGGTTTTCATAGAAATGTATGACAATTAAAACGGTAATATTGTCTTGTGGTTGGCCAGAATTAAAGTCTCAAAGAAAAAATAACCGACTTCAAATAGAAATATGAGTTCATATAGGGGCTTATATGTACGTGTTACATGTTGTAACAAATATGGTTAAACAGTATGATGAGGCAATGATAGCAAGAATTCTTTTCTTTGTTTTAATTAAAGCTAGAAGAGCAAATAATAACCAACCGATATGTGAACTTTTTTTCCTTTTTTGCACTCAAATACTATACTTAGTATTGGAATTACAACTGCAGAGAACAATTAAATACGAATGGTAGAAGACGAATTGGATTCAAACAAAATTTTTTTCTACCAGCCTTTGTTTAACAGAACTGCTTGAAATTGATTAAATAAACGAGTTGACTTACTGTTTAGCTTGAAGAATATTTCTTCAGTTTTAAAAATCGACAACAAAGCCAAGATAATTTTGTTTTGAGCTATCATTGTGGTCAATAATCTAGAGCAGCAGCAGTAGGCCGAACCTACTGCATGGTTATTTTTTACAAAGTTAACATCTGTTAGTTTTGGCCGGTATGTTAAGTTCATATATGTATGTATCGGGTGATTTTTTAGCTATTATCTTTTTGGCAACACTGGTTTAAACAGCTCACGCACGTTTCGTGTTTTGTTTCACTGTCAAACATCTTCAGTTTGGTCTATAATTTAACCATGAATTCGTCTTACAAACGAACAACGTTTGCAAATCATTGAATTTTATTATCAAAATGCGTGCTCTGTTAAGAAGGTTCATCGCGCGCTTCTTTCATTTTATGGTCAGTTTAATCGACCCACTGAAGCGGCTTTTTTTTGCCCAAAATGCAAGAGCTTGACTTGCATGACATGTGGTTTCAACAAGACGGTGCCACATGCCACACAGCAAGCGTAACAATGGACTTATTGAGAGGCGAGTTCGGTGAACATTTTATTTCACGTTCGGGACCGGTCAGTTGGCCGCCTAGATCGTGCGATTTAACACCTTTAGACTATTTTTTGTGGGGCTATGTTAAAGCTCATGTCTATACAGACAAGCCCTCTTTGGAAGACAACATTGAAGCATTTATTCGTGAGATACCGTCCGAAATGTTGGAAAGAGTATGCCAAAATTGTACTAAGCGGATGGACCATTTGAGGCTCAGTCGCGGTCAACATTTGCATGAAATAATCTTCAAACATTAAATTATATGGACCGTACTATCGATTCAAATAAAGATTTCATGCATTTTTCTGAATTTTATGTTTTTTTTGAAAAAATTTCCTATAGCTCTTAAAAAATCACCCGATACATGGCTTTTGGTTGATAGACCAAATCATTACAAAATCCTTAAATAATTGTTTTCATATTGTAAGCACTTTACTAACAAGTCGCAAAAAGATAACTTCAAAAGCAGATCTCTAGAGGAAATCAATGCTAGATTGCTATCTTTTAATTACAAAATCGTCATCAACACATTACTAAATTGTTCCAAACTACTATCAAAACCCAATCGATAAATTGGAAGATAAGGTTAGGTTAGGTTAGATTAGGTTGAATTAGCAATCGTCTCAATTGCCGGCACTACCTATTACTTATTTGGTAATTACAGATTTTGAGATGGGGTTACAACGCAATTTCTCACAATACTTATGTGTTAATTTTATCCATGAGTGGCGGGACCTACTGTTTAATGTCGATTCCCCACCATAGGTTTGAAAAGCTTTTCATGGTAATTTTATTTTACTCCATGAGTTTTTGCCAGCAGACTTCTGGCAGAAAAGCAAATTCTGTTCTGCATATAACCATATAGCGCTAGATCTGTCTGATATTTCTGCAAGTAGGCACATTATCCCTTTTTTTCTTTTACAAATGACTGAAGTTTGTGGGAGACCATTTATATGCTCCTTTGTAGAGAAATGACAATCGTTTAGCAATTGAATTGAATTTTCCATTGTGCCAGCTTTTTCCATAGGGCATTGGCTTTGTAATTGTCTTTAATATTTCCATGTCCAGGAACCCATCTGTTTCGTTATCTTAGCTAGAGACACTCGGCATTCTTGGTCAATCTTGGATGTGGTCATACCATATAGTCTGATATCGAATTCACCCAATAATAATCGAGTCCTGCAAGAAAGAATCTCAATTTCGGATGTTCTAAAAAAATTCCACATCCAACATTGTCGCGTATCCTGAAGCCATCTGTAAATACTTGAATGACCATCTTTGGAAGGAGTAATTCATTATCATAAAAGAATTTATTTAGTATCTTTGTTATAAAATCGTGATCAAAGGCAATTTCCAAGATTTTGGTAATAACCATAGTTTCTATACTCTCATGTTCTTGTGATGTTCAATTTCTTTGCAGCGTTCGAAGTCACTTGTTTCGGCAATATTTCTGGTGGTAGCCTTAGATAGTCTCGCCCTTGAATTTTTAAGGAATTTGAAAAATATGCTAGATTTTGTGTCTGCCAACACCTGATATATTACCAGTATGATACAGCTTCAATCTGCCAACTGCAGGACAGAGAGATCAATTTCAAACTTCATTTGACCTTAAAGAACACCTCAAAAGTCCTAAATCCACGTAAGAAGTTAACTCGAGATTCCCATGTTAGGTATTAGGAACAGTTTGCCTGATGCTGGCCGACGTAAATGTGCGAGTAGTCAGCGTAGGATATAGGCAGGTTTGAAAGTGTTTCATTGCTTTCACGTTTTGTAAGTTTAAAGAATGGATCAGAGCCAACTGTGTTAGGATATTGTACCTCAGGCTATTGTTACCGCGTTAAAGTTTTTTAAAGTTTTGAAAAAATCTAGGTAATAGATCAGACTGATGTTGGTGATCATGACTGTTTGAATATGTTTAAAATCCGTTTGCCTACCTGAAAGAACATAAAGTGGTAACCGCGTATAATTCTGTTGAGACATTTTTTAAGTAAAATTTAAAACCATACTCGGTTCCATCACTAGGCGGAATCGGATATAAAGAAAATTCTGCAAAACCCTTAAATATCCCCTTTTGTCTGCCGTTTTAAGTTCAGAAATATCCTTTTAATCTTATAGCTCTAGAGCTGCCATTCCTTTTCCCAATGCTAACTTTTAGTATCTGGCTCTCTTTTGCGCAGTCTTCGGTTAATGCACCAAACAGTACGTAATGTGATGACAAGTGTTCCAAGTGATACAGTGATAATAAGAGAAACTGTTGTAGTTTTCAATGGGTTCAAAGCATCCTTTCCGCATACTTTTCTCTGTAATTACATTGACATCGGTAGAATGGAATAGTCAATCTGAAGTGTAATCGTAGATGTAACTAGGTACTTGCTGGCAAAAGTACCAAACCACCAAGACATTAAACAATCTATGTAGACAACCAAGGTTAGATTGCAGGGAAGAAGTCAAACAGAAGGTGCAACGATAGAACAATAAAGCGATGACGTATCGTTAAGACATTGATAGGTTTGACTATTTATATCTGGACGCTGCTATCTGAGATATCATCTCAGAGAAGAATGAACCACATGACCTATTTTATTTCAATTTTTTGCTTGTTTTCTGTACTATTCGATTGTGCAGGATTCGTAACCAAAATCGTGCACTTAGCATCTCTTAAGACAAAATGTCTGTCAAAACTACTTAGTTTGATGGAATATGAAAGATACAGAAGCATTTTACAGGAACAGGGCTTAAAAACAATGCATCAGCAAAATTCCACTCACGGACTATACCACACAGACATATCTTCCAATCTTCAATCTCCTATTCTAAGCTACTTGATCATTTTTATATTGTTTCAATGTCCCAATATATAATACAATCTTTCTACCGCAACCTTTTAAAGAGGAAAATTAGAAAAAAGTTTTCTCTTCAGAAATTTTACAATAAATTTCAAACTTTTTAAATTTGTACAACAACAAAAAAACACCAAACTTCATTAGTTATATTGTGTTGCATTAATTTTTCCACTCACTGTCAGTTGCATCAAAATATTAAAACAAAAAAAATTCTTACATTCATTATCATTTTTACTCCATCTTCTTTTCAAAATTTTTTAATTTTACTTTTTCTGCTGCTTGTTTTTCACGAAGTTTTTCTTAAAGCATTTCACTTTTCCTGGCAACTGCAACTCGTTGTACTCTCACTTGGTCCGTGTGCATATTTAACTTTTAATGGACTTGTCTCTGAGTAGTAGAGAAATACAAAAAAAAAGAAAAGGGAAAGAAACAAAAACCATTTGCTGCCACTGTTGTGTTGTTGATGAAACTCTCGTTCATTCATTCATTTTATGCCCTCATTGTTGCTGTTGCCGCTGATGTTGGTGTTGCTGTTGCATTTACTTTTACTGTAGAATTTTTGTTTTTAATTCTTTTTTTGTTGCCGTTGTTGTATACCCACGTATTATAAGCCCTGCAGCATACACTAATGACATTTATATGCAACATTTCTAAATATTTCACATCTCTCTCTCTCCTTTCTTTTCTTTTTATTCTTTGTTTCTTTTTCTCGACACGCAGATTTTTTAGAGAGAGAGAAAGAGTGTAAGCGAGTAAAACAAAAAAGAAACTGAACTTCATTCATGCATTCATTACTTACTATCTTTTTGCATTAGCTGGCGTGTGAAGTCGACTGAAGGAATGTTTTGATGAAACAAAACCGAAATGTGTTCATTTCAAGAAATCGCCAACATTCAGAATTGTAGGTGGTGACGTGAAAAAGGTTTTTAAAGGGTTCACCAATCTTAGTGCTCCTATTTTAACCTACAGATGAAACTTGCCGTAGTCTAGTAAATAATGTGTTCCATTATTAGACGTGAGACCACGGTTCAAACCCCAGGTCAGACATCACCAACAAAACGAAATATAAAAAATATTTCTCCAGCGACTTGCTCTAAGCAGATATCTGGCATATCTCTGAGAATAAAATTACCAATGAAAAGTTTTCCAAAAAATCTGGCGTTTGGAGTCGACATTAAACTGTAGGTTCAGCCACTTATGTATAAAATTAACACATTGAGAAGTTAGGTCGTAATCCGGACTGAAATGTGGTTGTAATAATGATTTATGTGCTGTATCAATTGATGTCAGAGATGAGACTGCAATAAACAAAATAAAATGAGATGGAAAGATCCTAATGTGGACCAGACGAAATAGACGTGCCTACAGTCGATACAATTAGCGAATTAAAAATGAGATAAATTGAGAAGAAGAAAGGTTGTAGAAACTTCATAGCGAAGTTGGAAGGGAAAACACGGGACATTAGTAGTGAAATTCAAAATGCGAACCAAACTGCCTTAGGAGAAGCCGTGGAGAATCCAATTAGAGCAAAGAAGCAGGAATCTGAAATACAATGGTAGAGATGGTAAATAAGGCAGTTGAAGGCGTTGAGAGGGAAACAGAAAACGTTGTGAAAGAAGTTAAAAAGCTTTAAAAATTAAACAGGAAGGTGTTTGAAGTTGCCGTAGTCTGGTAGGTAGTGTGTTGGCTTATTAGACATGAGGCCTCGTTTCAAACCTCAGGTCAGATATCTCCAACATAAACGAAATAAAAAAAAACTCTACGAGTAAAATAAACTTGCCATGAAAAAGTTCTAAAAAATTTGTCGTTCCAAATCGACTGTAAATTAAAGGTTTCGCCGCTCATGTATAAAATTAACACACACAAAATAAGTGGTGTAAGAAGCTAGGTCGTAATCTTGACTTAAGGATTGTAATGACCAATTATGTATGTATGATGTATGTATAAGTTAAGGAGGAACTCAAAGGCGTCGTTAAATGCTTTATAAACCGAGATTTAAAATGGAGTCATGTATATGGGGATATTGACAAATTAAGGTGAAGACTTGAGCGTCAATAAACAAATTGAATAAAAATAAGCAAACAATACAAAGGGAGAACGTCAAAAATTACATAGAATTTCGGTAAACAAAAATTACAAGAACAAATGCTTCGGAAATTACGAGAAGGTAACAAAACAAAGGCCAATTAGGCAACAAAATTTTAAGAAAAACCGAGAATTTTATAAAAAATACAAAAACGTATATTAGTTTACCTGTACGTATTTAAATTTCATTGAATTTCGATTTGTATTTTTTTTTCTTTTTTTCGCTTATATGTTCAAGCTTTGTTCTCCCTATACGGAGGCTCAAATGGTTTTTCAATGAAACAAAATTTATTTGAAAATAATTTTTTTTGGCAACTTCAATGGCTTTCAATCGAATTTATTAATTGGTATTTAGTTGGTGCTGCTTCAAAACTCACCAGACTGGAAAACCCTATACCACCCCACTATTTGATTGTTTTAATTTATGTACGTAAAATCGTTGAGAGTATGTAGCCATTAAATGTTAGAGAGTCTTTGTTATTATTGTATAGCAAAATATAGCAAAAATTTTAAGCCGTTTCTTGTTTCTTTTTCCAAGCATTTTACTCGTACAAAAGTTTTCTTAAATTAATTTTTTTTTCTCTGCTCCTGTCTTTTACCACGCTTTTGTGTTTTCAACGTGGCTACTTTAAACTTTTCCAGCGAATCATTTTTAACTTTCTTATGATGCTGCTGCCGCTACTGCTTCTATATACCACTTATTGTTAGCTGCAGTGTTCGTAAGTGCAAGTGAAGTTTATGGACATGAAGATGCTACTCCCGTGCACTGGCATACACAGCTAGTTTTGAGTCATACTCTGGCTAATGGCATTGTAGGCAGCTTTAGCAGCTGCACTGTTATAAAAATATTATTTTCGTTTTTATTTTTTGCTTTTTTCCACGATTTCCTTTAAAGGTTTCCATTGCACTCCTCTTTTTTTTTTTTGCTTTTTTGGTTTACTTAAGCGCCATTAATTTTACTTTTACACAACTTAGCCCGGTCATTTTCTTGAGGTCTGTTAATTGACACCCTTTCGTGCTTATTATTATCGTTTATGGAAATAAGGACGCAACTGAAAATGACTCTGAGAGTGTTAGAACAAAAGGAAAAGCAACAAAAAAAATGGCAAGCATGTCTGACTCATGCAGAACAAAGAAAGAAAAATGGAGCAAGAAAATAAAAATGGAAAGTTTAAAGGCAAAGTCTTGGGTTAGAATGTTGGTGGCGGCACAAGTATCAGCGTCATCATTATTGTTCATTATCTCTAATGGAAATTTGCCATTTTTTTCTCATTTAATTATAATATTTTTCTCATAATTTCAAACAAAACAAACTTCGTTATGCTTTAATTTTGTTTTTGTTTTCTTTGTTTTTGCTTCTAAATGATCTCATTTTAAAATTTTAAAGCGAAAATATGATTTTCTTAAAAGCATTGCATTTAAATGTTTGTTTTTTGAAAGTCCTTTTTCAACACAAAATCATATGACACAAGTAAACCTCAAACATAATAATAAATTATTAAAATTTGTTGTACAAAAACATTAAATAAACATGAACCTTTCTTTGAATAATAGATGAATGTGATTGCTGGTTTTTTTTGCGCTCTATAATGCAAAACGGTACTGAACAGCATACATTAGCCTTTGAATCATACAGGGTTCGTCCATTTTAGCGGCAGCACAAATTAGTTGCGCACAAATTGATATTAAATTCCCGTTCAAACATTTGTTCTCCAATTAAGCCCATTTTTAGTTTAAAAGGGAAGAAAATACGCCGATTTGTATACTTGGAGTGGGGATAAAGCACAAGACTTTGTTTAAATATCATTACCTGAAATCGCCTTAGTCAAATAAGTAGTGTGTTGGCTTATTAGACGTGAATTCACGGTTCAAACCTCAGATCAAACATCCCCAACATGACGAAATATGGAAAAAAATTCTTCTCTCAGCAGATTTCTGGCAAAAACCCTGAAAGTGATATAAAATTGCCTTAAAAAGTGTTTTAAAATAGCTGTCGTTCGGAGTCGACTTTAAACTGTTGGTTCCGCCACTCATGTATTAAGCTACGTCGTAATGCTGACTGTACGTATGCATGTATCATTACATCCAAAGATAATTACCTGGTGAGCTTTATGCATTGGCGGAAACATTTGTCTATATGTCTTGACAAACATTGATGGTTTGACTGTCAATGATGCTAATAGTCTGACATGTGGTTTTAATAGGACTTCACAGCCCATGTAGACTTCACAGCATTGCTTCTATTGATGTACTCAAAACTACTTTTGAACGAACAACTTCACTGAATGGTCCGCTTAATTGGCCACTAAGATCATGTAATTTCATCCCTTTGGTAAAGTCATTTGTCTAGGAAGAGTTATTTGCAACAAAAGCCGTTTCAGTGATATTTAAAATACATAATTTGCTTACTTACATAATTGGTGATTACAGTATTTTAGTCTGGATTAGATTAGGTAGCTTTTTATACCACCGATGTTGTGTGAGTTAATTTTATGAATGGGCAGGAACCACAGGCAATGTTTTTGTCAGGAGACTACCGAGAGGAAGTCACTGAAGGAAATATTTTGTTTCACAACGCCCTACCTATTACAATACGTGTTTCTTTGCTGAATTGGGTGAACATGAATCTAAGCTGCTTTAAGACGTAATCTTTGATTAGAGCAAATTGACAGACGCCTGAAAGTACCATTGTTAAATCTATTTCGTCATATTTTCTTAATTTCTGGCTGGCGTTTTTTACCAATACTGATAGTTTTATGAATTTATGAATTTTGTTCAATAAATTCTGGGTGCCTAAAGTTTTGACCTTTAAGTTCCTAAGTGTCAGGTTATGATAGATGAAATGCTCTTTGGTCCGAAGCATTTTTTCATTAATCGTGTATATCCATTGACCAATGTCTCGTTACATCGGTAAGAAGTTCTTAAAAAGGTTTCTTTTTAGATTTAATTCTACCCATATCGTAAGTTGTTAAAATTTGTATGCTCTCTATAGAAGTTGGATCATCTTCTCAATTTTCCTTGGGAATAAGTGAAGTCTGTGTGAGATTTGATTATTTTTCAATTAAGGAATGACAATCTTATGTCTGAATTCATTCGAATTTGTACAATAGTGTCAGCTATGTTGTCACCTTAAATATTTCGGGTCTAGAAAACCGCTTAGTAATCGCATAGAAGAAAATATTAAGTGCCTAACAATCTCCTTCAGATGTTCCTGATATTCTGGGATAATGTTCGCTGTAGTTTTAGTAATACTTTCTACATATCCAGTGGCTGTTTTATTCTCGATAATATGTATGCAAAATATGTATCCCCAAAGAAAACCCTTATTGAAACCGTACAGCCAGTATAGTAATTATTTTAATCCTAAGGATACCAGAATAATCGGTTAAGATTCAACGGTGCCGAAAAGTTTTCCATAACCGACTTTGTCGCACGAACTTGACTAGATAGTGATTATTCGGATAGTGGTCTCCGGAAGCTGTAACACATTTTCATAAAAATCTGGAATTTTTATCATAAAACCAGGATTGTTTTCGAATCGTCATGGAGCCGGGTCAACTACCAAAAATTTTGGCATGCGCTCATGGGTTTTGTCTCATTGCCGTGTTGGTAGATACTTTTTCGCCGATATGTCTCGTAGTAACTAGTTAAGGATATTCAATAATGCCTTACACGATATAGTTCTCCGAGCAGCTATTATGATGATCTCAAACTATACACTCCACCAAAAGGAAAAATGACTTAACAACGAAGACTATTCCGATGACGAAAACCAAGGAAATAAAATTCGAGTGATTTAGTTGACAGTTTAGATTTTACGCTTATTTTTTTAAAGTACGCTATCGAGCGAAAAGTAGTTTATTTTCCAATATTTTTTTTCTTTTTTTTAACCATTTAAATTTAAGGTAATATGTAGTCGGTAGTTGTGGCTTCTGTTTGCTTTCTAATTATTTAAAATTAATGTCGTACAACATTTAAAAAAATATTTATAGTTAAGCCTACCAGGCAGCCTGTACAAAATTCATTGCTTATTTAATATTAAAAATTTTGCACAACTTAAAGGAGAACAAGATGGTTGGTAACCAAGAAGGAAATGAAGTTTATACATACGCACAAGCAAACATATTTTGCACGCAAAAGAGTATTTTCTTCCATCATTGAACTTAACACAGTTACATATGTTCGTACGTATACACATGCACTCTATCATCACATGAACATCACTAAACGTATAAACATACAAATAAATTAAAATACAAAAACAAAAAAAAAAGAGAGAAAGAAAAATAATCTAAACACTCATGTATGCAGATACTTATTTAACATCATCTTATATTTACTTTCAAATGTTAGGTTGTGTGCGTATTTGTATGGTGTAGTGTAAGGCAAAAGGATAAAGTGGTAAAGGGGGCGAAAGCATAATATTAGAATGTTCATGCAATTGGTTACCATGTCAGCATATCTAAAGTTGTCGGTTTGTTGGTCTGTCTGTCTGGTGCTTTTCCTTAATTTCTTTGATGTTCTAATAAGATTCAATGCAGTTCGTGTTCCATTGTTTAAAATTACCCAACAGGTCACAAACTAAGTGCTTTTGTTTAACATTTTGAGATTCTTTGCGAAAAAAATGTAAAATCGGAAATTAAAAATTATTCAATGCTGAGATCACAACAAAACTCTTGTAGTACCCTTAACTTATGTAGGGATTCCTTTAATACCTGCCCAAACCAAGTTGCTGTAGAGAACCTCAAGAAAACGATCTCTCAAACCACACTCATTAAAGTCGATAGACAATAGAAAACGATTTAGCAACGCCAGAATTTTGCATAGAAATGTTACTAATCAGAGTTCTTCTTAGGAACCTCATAGTAAAGGTGGGCCATTTAAAAAGTTTAAATTGATATCACCATTTCGGCTAATTAAACGACCATCAAACGTTTACGCAATAAATTGTTTTTGGCATGAGATGTGTGGCAAGTTGCACTATCCTGTTGTAACCAAACATCGTTCACATCAATACCATGAAGAGGGAGTGCAAAAAAATCGGTTATCATGGTGCGATAGGTGTTTCCATTCACCGTAGTGGTTACGCCGACCTCATTTTCAAAGAACTATGGGCCAATGATGCATCCGCTCCACAAGCCGCACCAAACAGTATCTAGCAATGGGTTACGTCTTGGCGCATCAACAATGAAACCACTTTCACGAACTTTAGCAATAATCTTGCGTATACCAGGAACTGTCGGTCCTTCCTGCACACAAAGTTTGGACTTAAGTTTGGTGCAATTGCCGACCTATTTTCTTCGTGTTGGAAATACATTTCCAATCAATGCCAACGTTGCTCAAGCGCAAATCGGTTCGTAACGTTCATTGAAGATAATATACTGGATTTTGAGACAGAATAGAATGACACAAGTAATGTCAGATTCGAAGCAAAGGATGGTTTAAATTTAAAACGATATTTAAGAAGATACTGATGCTGGAACATCTTCTACAGAAGCTGTATTGACAAAGAGTTAAGGGAGATCTCAGAACACCATTTCTGTCTTTGTCCAGCACTCAAGAACCTGAGTCGACGAATTCTTGAGTACACAGAAATTAATTACAGAACGTGTCTAAACAGAATCCCCCAATATCAAGTATTAAATTAAAAATGCTATTCATTTCAGTTTTAATATTGCCTATTGGGTTGCATGCGTAAACACATCCATATGGGTTTTCAAACGTATGTACACACTTAAGAAATGATTTCATATCCTCTACCTGTGTGTTTCTGTTTCTTACTCGTATAACATATTCGTTTATGAGAATTTTCCTTTGGTTACCAACTCTTTAATATCATTTATGATGATGAATGAATTTGAATTTCCTGTTTATAAGTGTACATCCACATATATGTATGTATATTGTGTGTGTGTGTGCTTTCGGTGAGTTTGTCTTACTATTGCTTTTCCAACAACACCGGAAAATACATAAAATTATATTGGCTGTTTACACTGACTGAATCCATTGGCAAAGTGAAAGGAAAGGAAATTTCTAATTACTTTAAACAGCCAAACAAAATGTTCTCCACTAATATTATTACGTATATTATTATTTAGTTTTAGTTCTATGGATGTGTGTGTGTGTGTCTTTGTATGTATACCACCACCAGCGAGTGTATATATGTGTGTTTGCTGTCAAATTAACAGACATTCCAAAAAGGCTTCTTCTTCATCACACAGTTTTGCAGGTAAAGAATTTAGCAAAATTAATTTCAAGTTTTAAATACGTTTTGAAATATGGCTGAATGCAAAAGATTTTGCTTGCAGTTTGTAGAAGTTTTAAAATTTTGTGTAATATTAAAAGAAAAATCACTTTATTTTCGTCAAAAAATAATTTTGATTTTATTTCTATTTAACAAAAATTTTAAATAGGATTTCAGGAGAATTAGAAATTGAATTTATAAGCTTTGAGTAAAGACTTCTTTGTAAATGTAATTGTAGACTTTTGGAAAAAAAGAACAACGTTTCTAAAGCACAAATAAGTTTAATGTATTAAAATAGAAACAAATTTTCTATGAATACATAGAATACAGGTATAAAAAACGAAATCCGCAAGCAAAGAATTTCTTACGCCTGAAATCCTTTTATACATTCTCTTAATGTAGATTAAAAAACCATAAGAGTTAATGTTTTTATTTAATAGTTATGAGAGGCTGAGTATTTGGCAGATGCCACGTACATTCGATGTAATAATCGTCAGCATTCCTTTTACATTCAATCAGGTTCGTCAGAGATTCGAGAGGTTACTGCTGAAAACAACTCGTGCGTTACACCGTCTATGTTTATGTCAGAAACTTCGGGACTTAGACAGTTGAGAACGACCATCATACTAAAGCTTCATCTGTTAAATAAGTTGTCAGTCATTCAGCCTGTTTTGCTGAATCACCATTGATGGCTAAAGCTTTGAACGACACACACAAACAATAAAATTGTTTTATCAAATGTGTGTTCTGTTTGGACAACTTTTTCATCGAAAAATAATCTTCAACGATGAGATCCCATTCTGGATAAGTGAGCAAACATTGAACAAACATTGTCGAATTTGCGATGATACCAATCCGTATGAGATCTAACAGCGTCCAATGCATCCCGAAAAAATCTCTGGATTTTGGCCAAACCATCACGGTCAACAACGAGCACTATAGATCCATGTTTACCACCTTTTTTGGACAGAACAGTAACGGCATGTTGTTTCAAAAAGACGACGCTACGTGCTGCACTGGATATTCTGTACGAGTTACTCACATGGAATGGATGTGAATTGCCACTGAGATTGTGCAATTTGACCTTGTTAGAATGCTTCTTATGCGGTTTTCCTAAACCTCATATGTATGCGAATAAGGCACAAAGAAAAGCAGTCCTCGAAGTTATTATAAATCAAGCTATCGGTCAAATTCTATCTAATTTATGGGCGAAAGTCGTTGAAAATTTAATATTTAACATTTTTGTAATTTACTGTAACCAGAGAAGCTGTAACGGATGTTTGAGCGATATTGTATTCCAGACATAATGGCATCAATAGGTATATAAAACGAATCATAAAGTTCGATGATATTTCACTTCCACTTTATTGTGTTTAAATATAAAGATAGGAAGCGTTTAATGAAAGTGCCAATAGTAATACGATTTAATAAGTAGGCGGATAAGTCAACGGAGTAATCCTCTCTTATAAGGTTAAGTCGACAATAGCCTGGTCAAACTGAATAAACTATGCAGAAAAAATAGGGTCACACTCTGCTAAATGCCATGACATGCAGATTTTAAAATTAATGAGTAGCCAGACAAGATTGCGACGATGGTAAGTACCACATTCCTAATGAGGTCAGAACTTTTCTACGAAGTCGGACTAGATGTCTGAATGAATATTCACGTCAAACGGTAAAAAGGAGATAAGTACATATTCCTCGCAAGTCTAATATGTTTTAGGCAATCTGAAGTTTTGTTAGGTAATAACAAAGAGTCATCTTGATTAGAGTCATCTAGAGCAACTTGCGTTTTGACCAGGATCACTTGTACAGAATAGAGATCGCCATAAGGTCCATATCTGGACTATTTGCGGGGAATAAACCATATTTATGAAGTTATTATTACTGATACCGAACAATGTCCTCGAGAACACGTTGCAATACAAGCTCAAAACAAAGATTCTTTGATAAGAAGAATGAAGATGTGTAAAGAAGTCAAATGCAATAAAAGGCTTGCAGAATTTTTAGACATGAATCAATTAGTCAACTGAAGGTGTTTAAAAGCAACTGGATTCAGTCAAAAACCACGTGAACGGGAGACATTGAAAAACAATTTCGCATTTCTAATATGCTGTTCGAACGCTTAGTAAAATTATAATTTTTGTATCGAATTATCACTGACAATGAAAAATCAATTCATTATGACAAGCCTTGAGAGCAAAAAGTTATATGTGAAGTGCTGCAATGAGTAAACACACTACGAGCAAGCCCAATATTCGTGAGACGAAATATACTCTGTATTTGGTGGGATCAGAAGGGTGTAATCAATTATGGGTTGCTATAACCGTGCCAGACCACCACAAGAGACATCTAGAGAAAACAATTAATTCATTTGAAAACAGCATTAGCCGAAAAGTGAGCTGAATGTGCAACTCAATACGAGGCCGTTATTTTATTTCATGATAACTCTCGGTATGACAACCCCAAGTCAGTCATCTCCAATAGGAACGAAATATGAAAAGAAATATTCCTTTGGCGACTTCCTCTCATTAGATTTCTGGCAAAACTTCTGAGAGTAAATAAAATTGCCATGAAAAAGTTCCTCAAAAATTTATCGTTCGGAGTCGACTTTAAACTGTGGGTGCCGCCTCTCATAATACAAACAACGTAGAAGCAAAGTTGTAATCCTAGGTGAAGGAATGTAATGAACAATTATGTATGTATGTATTGGTCGGAAAGTGCCCCAAATATGCAACCAAACACAAGGCTGTGTTTTTAAATCATGATAATTCTCGGCCACAAATTTCGGCGCCAGTCAAATCTATTCGAAGGAATTTGGAAGGGAACTTGTACGTCAACCGACATATAGTCTAGATCTAGGTTGTCTGGAAGAGAACCATTTCTTTTGATCGCTGCAGAACGCTCTCACAGGAATACGATTCTCTTCAAAGCAGGGTATCAAAATTTAGCTCGAAAAGACGAGCGGTAAAGGAATTCATAATGTGCCAATAAGATGGGAAAAAAGTCAGAGCTTTCGTTGGAGGATACTTTGAAGGAAATGTTCTTTCGAAAAACAATCTTATTAAAGCATTAATTTTTGCGGATAGGTTTTTAAGTTAGACTACTTAAGCTAGACTTAATAATCTATTGATCTGATCATTGTAATTTTGTATAATTTCTAAAGAAGTTGAGAGGCAATTTTGATTATTATTTTCAAATTAAAATTCTTGTTTATTTTTCTTTTCTTGTTTTTTTTTTTTATAAAATTTTAACATTATTTTACAAAACTGAATACACAATATATTTTTTGAAATTTTTATAATTATAAAGGATAATAATAATTTAAAAAAATTTAAATATTACTTAAAAATATTTATCTTACTTGGTATAGTTAAGCCTAATCAATAGTAGTTTTAATAGGTAATTAATCTAAAACCATTAGATTTAAATGCTTATGTTTACATTTATTATACCAAAGGAGCTTTTTTATACATATTTGTCTAAATTTTTCTTTTTTTATATTTTTGTTAAGTTTACTACAATTTAAATTGAAAATTTTATTCTCGTTATTACGTCTTAATTAATAATTTATTTTCTTTTTTAGTTCACTAAATATGGCTAAAAAGGACAATTATACAACACTTATGAGTTGCTTAGATATTAAAGCTTAATTTATTAAACATTTTTTGTTTTTGTTTTTTGTTTATTAATTTTTAAGGAATTACTATTAAGGATTCATTGAGTTTAGATTTTTTTATTTGATTTAATTTAATTTTTTATAATTTTTCTTTTTTACATCTTATTTTACAAATTTTTTTTTTTTTTTTGACATTACTTCAGTTATTTTTTTAATTCACTTTCTAAAAGGGAAACGAATTTTTCATTTAAAAATAAGCTTTACTTTCTCTTTTCTTTGCTATTGGTTAATAGGAATTTATAAAAATTTTTGTGTTAAAAATTGGACGGTTTTTAAGAGTTGTTGTTACAAAATTTGAACTTAATTTGCATAAAAAATTAAAAGTTTCAAGTCAAATTGGGTTTTCGATCCAACGAACATCATGACTCATATCTGCATGCTTTTGTTTAATTTCAGTATAAGTTTAACAACATGCTGTTTGTTGTTGTTTTCCTTGTTTTTTTTTTTTTCTATTCATTTTAAAACTCTACGATGATAAATTGGCCAGCTTGGCTTTGTGTCTCTGGTGCATTGTATGCAAATTAGTTGTTATTTGAAATGTTCTCTTCTTTTGGCAGCCAGCATATGCAAGTTAAAATAGTTTATTTTGTTTTTAGAAATACTTAAGTAGCTGCTGTAAATAGTACAGAAACTTTATAATGTTAACAGAAATAGGTACGGTTTATAGCAAATGAACTATAAACTCTGAACTATAAACTGTTACTTGTCCTGAAATTTGTTTTAACAACGCCATCTGTTATTCAATAGTTGAGTTATTCAAGTAATGGTAAATTTACAGTTATACTATGTTAATAACATTCTGTACATGCTATGTAAACTTACAGTTATCTATTATGTTAATAACAGACATTTTACACGTAATGTTGTCATTTGGCTGTTAATTTAAATTTCATGAAACACATTTCAATTAATAAATTATTATTTGAATATAAAATAAAATAAAGTTATAGAATATAAATAAATGAACATATTATTTACAATAAATAATACTTCTTAAGTTCAGCTTTGCATACACTTTTAACTTCAAATACCTGATCTAACAGTGTTTCTTTTAACAGGTGTTTGAAAGAAAATAGACAAACTAGTGAATTAATGAATAGAAATTAATTTAAATTATATAAATTAATTAATAATTAAAAATTAAAAATTAAAAGTAATTAATAGTTATTAAAATTAATTGAAAAATTAATTAATTAGTAAAAAATAACAAACTAGCTACTGAATCCCTAAAAGGCAAAATTCATATATATCATATATCATATAATTATGATCGTTCAAGTCTCCTAAGTCTAACAAGATTCATAAAATCCATAAAAGTTATGAATATTCATGGTAAAATTTTTCATATTCAATAAATTTTCATTTACTACAGAAAATTCGGCTCACTTGATATTCTTCTATCTGACTTACATAAAATAATTAAAGAAAGCTAAAGGAAATTTGGTAGTTACTTTTATAATCTGTAATCCCTAACTAAAATCGCCAATAAGCTGCTTTCTCAAGTAGAGTAGATGTAAGTCTGTTAACGAGGATCCTTACGAACCATTTCAGTCTAAAGAGCTACTTGAATAAATCTGCGGATTTTATAAATATCACACTGGGCGTGTAGAGTGCACTGCTTATATTTATCGAATCTTGCTAGCTAGCTGACATCGTCACGTGTCTACAAAGTTGTGGATTCGGATAAGGCTGGAATTTCTTAAAGAATTGCGATTATTGGGTTAACGCAACAGCTTTATACCATAAAATTCTTACATCGCAATATTTTTCGGCCTCGTTTGGCCTTTTAGCAAAACGAAAAAATATTTTTATTTTAACCAGAACGATTTATTTACTTTTTAAATTCTCTTGGATACATCGGTGCTTCCAACTGGGGCTATCGCAGTTTGACAATTGATGACTATCACCTTGTCAAAGCCTTAAGCGTGATTCATTCAGCCTGTTTTGTTCAATCACTATGGATTGAAAGTAAATGACCACGTTCGCTGAGGGAACTCTGTAGCTGTTGGCAACTGATCCTCATTTTAATAGAAAAATTATATTCAGAAAGGATGAAAGGGTACATGAAAAACAAAATGATCGAATTTGAGAAAATATGAATACACAAAATGAAATTTTTAGAGCATCTGATGCATACCAAAAAAGTTACAGTTTGGTTTTGATTTTAAGCTGGTACATATTCCTTTGAGACGCATATCCACCAGACCATCGCTCTCAACGGCGAGCACAATAGGTCGGTGATCACCAATTTCTTTTGGCCTGAATTGGATGATCTGTACACCAACGAGACAGTACAGCGTTAAATGCAACACAGCTCATACCATATTGGATGATTTGCACGAACGATTTAATGGCATGATTAAAGGCATCTTACGTGTGATCTGACCCCCTTAAACTTTCTCTTGTGGGGTTAACTTAACTTGCAAGAGTATCATAGCTTAGCCCATACTATCGGCCGAAATTATCCTGATTTAATAAAATTTTTTGGTGAGCCTTTGGAAAGTTTAATGAATATATATTTCTTTATCGAAGCACATTTTTGGACCAACGAACCAGTTCAAATGCTCCAAATGAACCCAGAAAGATTCGCTTTTTAAAAACGTTTGTAGGTCGACACCATCACTGGATCGTATTTCTTTAAGAACGACGAAAATCCATAGTTACAATCAAAGGACCAATTAAAATCATTTCACGTTTCGAAGCAAAAGCCTTTGCTCCATTCGGTGTATAAGTTGTAGGCTGCATAGGCTGCTACTTCAGTTTTCATATTATAAATGTTTTTTCTTTTCATAGAACGTATAGAGAACTGTATTATCGACCTGTCACATTATACTATAAGTGTACTGAGCCAATGAAGTTATAAACTCCAACAATACATTATACTTTAAAAGTAATCAACAAAAAGGATGTTAATCAATATAAAGATGACATATTTCAGTATGCTAAAGAGGACTACAATTGGAACAGAGAGATTTTTAATACTTTGTTTAGCAATACAAGTTAAGACAGCTCTCATAGATTGACAGTAATTGAAATCTTATTTGCATTCAATGCTACGTGTTAAAGAAAGTTTAGGAACTATTGACAAAGAAATCGTATTACCATCATTTCTAAATATTATATAGGCAATGGAACAGATTGCATAAAAGATTGCTTGTCTTAGGGAAGGTGTAGCGGACAATCCAAATATGTTGGTTTAACGATATTACAAGCTTATCTAACTGTTCTATCTGATGTGTTTGCATTTAATTTGCACCTACACCTGAATAAAACTTAATTCAAACAATAGTTAAATCCATTGATATTGCCGTAGATATACTGAATCAATCATCTAGTTGAGTGTGATAGAACGCCGTTGAAACAAAAATTTTAAAATTCAAATCGAAAAGGATCTTCGAAAGGTAAATAATTGGAGAGGAGTTCTAGCAAATTATTTTAATTAAATATTATTACTAAAATACAAATTATATATATATAAACCTTTATGCCTTTACGAAAATTTAAAAAAACGTAAATAAATAAATTAAAATCTAAATTAATAACAATTTAATGTGTGTTAATTATAATAAATTTGTAAATTTTCTACAAAAGTTCAGCTTATTTTTAAACACGTAAATATTTTCCACAATCTTAATTAAATACATAGTTAGTAATTTAACAGTATTTAGGATTATTTAGCTTAATCAATTAATTAATTATTTTAAATAATTTTTTTAATTGTTTTTCCTTTGAATTTATCACTTATTTGTTAAACCTTATTTTTCTATTTTTGAGGGTCTTAAAGTGTAAGAGAAAAAAATTATTCTAAAAATTTATTTATATAAGGATTATAAAGTTATTTAACATGATGTTGCTTTATAAATATATTTGAGAAGATATGATTCCTTGTTTTTTTTTTTTTGTTTAGAATAAAATATTTACAAATTTCGATTTTTTTTATTTTTCTTTTTGGCATAGGATATGTATGAGTTATGGAAATGAAATGTTTGTAGATTGATAAAGTAAATCTTGTAAAACTGTTTGATATGAAAGAATAAATGCATTTTAATGAATTTTTTGTTTATTAATAAATATAAAAGAAGAAAAATTCTAAAAAATTAAATAAATTCCAGAAATTAAACTTTTAAAAATTGTCACATAAAAGATAAAACATGTAAAATAATTATTATAGTTATTCCATCTTAAAGCAGTTTACAAAGTATTCTACCTCACATAAGGATGACCCTTAAAGTTAAAAAACATTGCAATACCAAATGATTAAATCCTGAATAAATGTTGATTTATTAAGACAGTTTTAAAATTATTGTCCATCGCAAACAATGACTTTTTCCCATCTTTTTTGGAAATTTTTGGATTCCGTCGCTAAAACGAACAACTCGTTTTTGAAGTGAAGAATGAATCGAGGCAATTTTTGATACACTGTTCTGTATTGAAGTCGCCGTGGTCTAGCAGGTAGTGTGTTGGCTTATTAGACTGAAGGCCCGAGTTCGAATACCAGGTCAGACATCAAAACGAAATTATGAAAATATTTCTTCGGCGACTTCCTCTCAGCAGATTTCTGGCAAAAACTCTGAGAGTAAATAAAATTGCCATGAAAAAGCTTCTCAAAAAACTGTCGTTCGGAGTCGACTTTAAACTGTAGGTCCCGCCACTCATGTATAAAATTAACGCACACAACATAAGTGGTGTGAGAAGCTAGGTCGTAATCCTGACTGAAGGGTTGTAATGACCAATTATGTATGTATGTATGTATGTTCTGTATTGAAGAGTATACCAATGAGAACGTTCTGCATCTACCGGAATAAATGGTAGACATAAAGGTCAAGGTATAGCCTAAAACTGCCCATTCACTGTTTGCCCAATAGTTTTTGACAAGTGCTGCAATATGTGACCTAACGTTGTCAGGGCATTCTGAGGACAAAGCTTTTTTCAGACGAATTAATTGTTGTCTTCACAGCTCTTCACTGTTAGTCTGGCCTGGTTTTATCGGCTTATAATAAAAAACATCTTTCTAAAACCACTAAATACCTTGGAGCCATACCTTGGCTACTTAGTCTTAGATTTAGCTGATTGCCTGCGCTTCTTATATGACCTTTTACTCTTGGAACTTGTCATAATTAATCAATGTTGCATCGCCAGTAATAGTACGATTTACAAATTGATTTTTTTTAAAGCACTCGAACAGTATTTCAGACATGTAAAATCGTCTTTCAACATTTCTTGGCTTCAACTCATGCTGCACACAACTTCCTTACTTTTATCTGAATTCTGATGCTATTAAATGCTTTAAAATAACTGCTTGCCTCACGCGTAACCGGTGTACAAGCGTCTGGCCCGAAACTTGATCGGAAAATGTTTCCAGTTTATGCTTTAAAAATTTTTTTGCATGCCGCGAACGAAAACCGCAAACCACTTCATAAGCCGAGTGTGCTCAATATTTCACTAGCAAACGATGACTCGCATGTACAGTTTTCATCAAGTAAAGTTGGTTGAACAATACCTCACGCAAATGCTGTTTTTTTTTGGCAGTTTAATGATTTTCCAACATGAAATTGTGTTGTGCACAGCCAAACTAAACAATGCAGACTGATTTTAACAGATTAAGAATAAATAGAAAAACATGTGCTGCCTTCTAACATAAGCCTTTAAAGTTATACTACCAATGACATCTTAACTGATTCCGCTTGATTTTTAATAAGAAATTATGTTAGAATTTATCGAATTGAGGAGACGATAGAGCGGATATATGTATGTGCTACTACAAGAATAATTTTCCAAATTGGACAAAAGCAGCATGGAATTCAACAAACCGTGGGTAGTCCAATATACCTGGTTGTCGAATTTCAAAACTGCTGTGTTCAACAGTGGATGGCGATTGAATCAGGAAACAACTTGAGTTCGATAAGAGAAAGTTTCGCACTCCAACAGGAATTCTAACAGGCACGGTCTGCCCTACATTAATTACTGCATAATGGAATCGGTACATCACCTTTTAACAAACGTTATCGGTTTTTGGGTGACAGAACGTTTGAAGATTGAGGCATGGTGGCGAACGTGCAACCGATTAAACTTGCTTGTGAACGGCAAGCTACCTGCTAACCAAACCTTACTTAACCTTATCGAATAACATTTGTTCACAAAGAAATTATTATTTTTAAATGAAAACATGTATTTATGTAAATGGAAAATATAAATAAAATTCAATATTTTGATAATGAAAATAATTGTTATCGTTAATTGAAAGAGATTTTTTTTTTCTGTAATTAAATCTTTTGCTGGCAAAAATTCCTTTATCTATATTAAGAACTTTTAACATTCAATCACACTCCATTGATTCTAGACGATAACATTTAGTTATCGATATATTTTACACACTTATTCTCACTATCAATACTTATTACTTAATTCTTAGTTACATTTTTAATTATTTTCGGTTGTCTTACTTTTAAAAAGTGTTCTTCATACTCAGTTCATATGTATATTTTCTTAACTTCAAATCGTATTTTTAAAGTATAACAGCATCTAACTTAACAGAGTTTTAACTTAATGTTATGTCAACACACATACATTTAAATTCTGAATAATATTTCATACATTAATTACATAATTTCTTACAAAACCAAAAATAATTTAAGAACTGACCACCCAATAAAGATTAACCCAGTTATCTAAACACCAAATGATGTTTTAACTGTAACATACTCAAACTTGTGCTACTTTTATGACTGCTGCTGTTGTCACGAATAGCAGATGTTGCAAGCACAGTAGAGTTAAAGTGGGTGTTGAGTCGGGTGTCAGTATTGGTGGTAGTCCGAACACCAGTTGATTTCATTAGATTTGTAGTCTTTGTTGCTATTGTTGTTGCAAGTGTTGATGCTGCAAGTGTTGAGAGGTAGAGGCAGCATAATAAAGTTAGCATGTAATTAACAGACAACAAATTTTGCTGATGACTACTGCCACCATTCGATGTACCTGCAACAAAGAATAAAATTTTCATTCAAAAACATATTTCTTTTATATGAAGTTTTTGGCTGTTTGAAGTCCTTATAAATACCATGAGCTCTTGATTTGGCTGCCACTGTTTCTCTGGACTCTAGTACTGGCGCTTTCTGAGGACGATCTGATTCTACACTTTCTTCTCTACTTTGAAAGTACAAAGAAGAGATTTTTGCCACACACTTTAGTTAATAAAATGTAATAAATTAGTATAGTTTTGGTCTGTCTAATTGCAATAAAATTAAGTTTACCTTTAATTTCATATCGCCATTTTTAAAGTGATAACTACGCACTTTAAATTCTAAACCCAAGACAGCCACTTCCAAACCTTCTCTACCGAAGACAATATTTTCATAGTATTTCAGATACGATCTGTTGGCTGGCTCGCCGTTTATACTCCAACTTAAATGGCAGACTGGTTTCGAGGGATAGGAAGAACAGTTCACACGCACATAGTCACCTATTTGATAACGCTGTTGACCACCGGTAATACGTGGACCTCGTGATGGGGTCACTGAAAAGAGTATTAACAGAAGGAAATAGTTATGAATACGTTTGTAATAAAAAGTATTGGAAAGAGCTGGTATTTTTAACAAATGCTTATTTTTTTAGGTGGCTTAAACAATCTACAGACGATTTTTGAGGTTTTAAAAACAACGTAATCGGTCAGATTACATGCAGAAGTCAAATGCAATCAGTATTTGCAGAACTAAATTCGTGTTTATTAAGGTCACTCGTATAAACTCCAAAATAACAGCAGCCTCTCTCAAGTGAAAGTCAAGCTTAAATAGGTAGTCAGTAGCAAAATATTCAATGAGAATATACGGATCTACTCGAGTAGCCAGACTGCTCCTTGTGAACGTGATATCAGCGATTAAGCTCGTTCATAAAAATCGCATATTTCTCCTGGAAAGATTTTTTAAGGCTTTTTTATTTTGGGTTTCAAAGCCAATGTCCATATATATCGAGAAAAATATCCCAAAACTCTGTTGCGAACGATTTAGCCAGAACTGATACCAAACTGGAGAAATTCCTTTGAGACCCACCAATAGAGGTCCACTTGGCTACGATGAGATAGGAAACTAATAATTACTTTCACTCAAAATCTAACACTTTTTTGACGGAAAAGAAGTCAGAGTTTTATTCTGATAGACTCAATTCAAACAGAACACTACCTTTGACAAATGCATGTCAGCAGGCTAGGTGAACCCTGACATACATGCATACACAAATACATGCATAATCGGTCATTACAGTTCCGCAGTCTAGATTAAGACTTTGGTTTTTACACCACATATGTTTAAAGTCGATTCCGAATGACCGATTTTTAGAGAAAGCTTTTCATTTTCAGATTTTTTATCAGAAATCCCTGACGCGTTTGCAAATTGTCAATTAACTTGGTTATGCTCAGTAGTTTTGCCTCCAAGCACTCTGAGAATTACATTCTTAACTTCGCCTTCTAACTATTGTGTTGGTATAACGAGCGTGTTGAACTAAGCAACATTACGAATTAATATTTCTTCAGATTACGGAAACAACCGATTTGACAAATTACGTAGCTTACAAAACTACGTGTGGCAACTCCATCAAACTTAAGTTATTAAAAGTAAATCCGTCAATCAGTTAAAGTCCTTTAAACGCACCAAAATGAAATCCAAGCAATTTAAATAAAGGGGACTACTATAAAGACAACGTTGCATGTCTGAAACGCTACTTTATTGCATGGTTAATGAATCGAATCATACATACATAATTGGTCATTGCAACCCTTCAGTCAACCTAGTTCCTCATACCACTTATATTGTGTGTGTTAATTTTATCCATGAGTAATGGGACCTACGGTTTAAAATCGACTCCGAACGACAGATATTTGAGAAACTCTTCATGGCAATTTTATTTACCCACAGAATTTTTTGCTAGAAATCAGCGGAGGAAATATTTTTTCATATTTCGTTTTGTCGGAGATATCTGATCTAAGATATGAACTGTGATGTCTTATAAACCATCACACTACCTACTAGGCGACAATTTTATTAACTTTAAATCAAAAAGGATTTTTTATACGTTCTTTTCACTGTCTGTCTGCATTGAAACAAAGCACTAGACAGACGACCTTTCGGCAAAAGTATGAATAAATAAAATTAAGTCATATAAAAATAAATCAAAAAGAAATATAATGAGTAGTCCCTACAAAAAAATAAAAAAATTTCAAATGAAAAAGCAATTTAATACAACACACTCTCATTTATTTTAATATTAGACGCTCAAAGAATGCCCCCTAAAAACTTATTCACAAGCATACAGACACCAGGCCTCCTGTATTTTATATTAAAGTCCCTCGCAAAAGAAGTAAGGAAAACTGATACTCTTCTAATAAAAATAAAAATTTCATATTCGACTAAGTATTTGTGTCGATGGAAATGTGTGAAAAACGCTTGAAATATTTTTCTTTTACAACATTTTTGTTGTTGCCACCAAGAATTTTCCAGCACACGATTGGACTTTTTAAAGCTGATTTGCATTTTGATGTGAAAAATTTTTTTGTTTTCCTTTTTTTTTTTTTATTTTTTGTTCTGTTGGAAAAGTTTCGAAAGGTACAAATAAAACTTGAAGAAATTTGCATAAATTTAAAATAAAAAAATGAAGAATTTACAGAATTTCAGTCTCGTTTTTTTATGGTGCTTTTTTAATGGGACACAACAAAATATTATTGAAATAAGAGGGCCAGCGGCAAGGATTGAAAAAGTTATGAAAACTAAGGCAATAATGATATGCCCGTAATTGAGATGAAATAGTAACGGTAAAGAAATCAACAACGAATAAGAGAATAAACATTGATTTACATAATACCCTACAACATAGAGTAGCTTTTCTTTTCTTTAAGATAGTTGAACACTCAAATGTATTTTATATACGCTCTTTTAATAATTAATTAATTAATAATTTTTTATTCCTAAACTAACTTTGACGAACAATTGTTACGAGTTAACTTAATGAAAAAAAAAAAAAAATGGCCGACATATTACCGATCGCTACTCTAGATCTCACTATTACATGCTGTCAGTAGTATAAAATTGTTTTTTAGAAGTCCTTACATTGACTTTAATAGTCTCTTCTATTTAAGCAATCCAACAGCTTCTGTAGGGTGGTTGGTTTTGTTACATTCTACACAGAGTCGATATTTCAAAGCAAGTAGGGAGACTAGAGACTTTTGTCTCCACATCATAATTTATGTTTTTTCTCAATTGAATGGATCGAATATGATTCAGTGCTCTTCTAGTAGCTTCTTTTCAATGTGATCCTTTTACGAAAATTTAATTATAATAAGATTTTGATTCCAACACGTACATACCAAAGTATACCTCAAGTATGTTGGGCCTGATATTAATAAGCCCGGTTCAGAAGTCGCCGTAGTCTAGAATGTAGTCTGTTGGCTTATTAGACGCGAGGCTGTGGTTCAAACACCAACTCAGTCGTCTCGAACATAACGAAATATTGAAAAATATTTCTTCGGCAACTGCCTCTCAGCAGACTTTTGCTAAAAACTCCAAGAGTAAATAAAGTTGCAATGAAAAGTTTTTGAAAAGTCTGTCGTTCGAAGTCAACTTTAAACTTTAGGTCCCGCCGCTCGTATATAAAATTAACACACACAGCATAAGTGATGTGAGAATCTAGGTTGTAATCCTGACTCAAGGGTAGTATTGACCAATTATGTACGTATATACGTGTTGGCAACCAAAGATTAAACTTACAAAACTCCTGTCTATTTGAATTTCTTTATAATGTCGTCAATTCAAATAATGCTCGAAGAAATTGATTCACATGTTTTGCAGAAATTTTTAACTAATTTTGCGCTTTCTTTGCTCATAAATCGAAGTCATCGTAGTCTAGTAGGTAGTGTGTTGGCTTATTAGACGTCAGGCAACAAAACGAAAATATAAAAAAATATTTCTTCGGTAACTTCCTCTCAGCAGATTTCTGGCTAAAATTCTGAGAGTAAATAAAATTGCTATGAAAAGTTTCTCAAAAAATCTGTCGTTCAGAGTCGACTTTAAACTGTTGGTACCGCCACTAATGTGTAAAATTAACACACACAACATAAGTAGTGTGAGAAACTAGGTCCATAAGCTGACTGAAGGGTTGTAATGACCAATTATGTTGATCATAAATGGCAAACATATCGCCAAATAAACTACACTTGTGATGAAAGATATTTAATAACTAGCTCTGACAGATCGGCGCTTTTGAAACCATTAAATGGTTAACTCAGTATTTATGTGACTAAGAACTTTAATAAGTTTTTAAATAAAATTTATTTTTTCAGTAACTTTTAACCAATAACGCCGTGAGCAAAACAAAACAAGAAATATTTCCAAAAAAAAACTAAAATTCTACGAAATAATAGAAACCCAATAATCTAGTAAAAATAGAAAAAATAAAATGAGTTTTATGTGATAGCAATAGAAATTTAAATACACACCAACAGTATTAAATTGCAAAAACGCTTCGGTTTATTTTAGTAATGTGTTGAATATACTCAAAGTTACAAAGAATTTTGCATAAACGTACATATTTGTAAACAAATATTTGTTTTCCCTTTTTTTACATCATTTCAATTTATGTTTGGAATTCTGGAGATTTTCAAATTTTTTTTTTGTGGAAATTTCACTAGAAATAGGCTACACAACTGATTGCCTGAGTAAAACTTTAAAATATGTAACGTAAATATCTGTACAAATATCTTGATTTCATATTTTAAGGAAATACTAAAATTTTTCTTTTCGTTTTTTTTTTGCAACTTTGGTGTATTAAATGTATGTTGGTACTACCTTTTCAAATTTAAGTTATCAAGTCCAGCCCTTAAGATCTGTTTAACATCTTAAAGTTAAAGTTAATGTTTTTGCCGATTTTTGAGCTTTTAAGTGTGTAATTTTCTTTAGCTTTTCTTTGGTCATATTTCTTTCAAACACTGCCTTTTTTCTTTTCTTCTTGCTCAAGTTGAATTTGTTCAGTGTTTGGTTAAAGTCTGCAGTCTACAGTCAGTTAAAGAGTACAATTTTGCTTTTATAAGCCTTGAATGAAAAGAGAACTTTTCAACACTTATTTTCATTGCAACTCAAGCACAACAGACCATTATTTTCTACTTTTCTTTCCTTCTCTCTCTCTCTCTCTCACTCCATTAGTTTAATGTATTGAAATTTTCATTTCATTTATTTTAGTTTCAACAATTTATTCCAACAGATTTAGGTATTTAGTTCAATCGCATAAATTAACACAATTTAAATGGAATTTTAAGATTTATATACATAGGCGCGATACAAACAAATTTTCATTTTTATTTATTCTTAGCTATTTTAAAAAAAGCAAAACTTTTAAAATGAAAACTAAAACGTGTAGGCTTTGGTATGGAAAATCAGAATCCAAAAGTTATTGTTAGTGAAAATTTGAAGGACCTGAAAGTTCTATAAAAGGAAACGGAGTATCCACTGCCCAAAATATGACGATTCTGGCAGAGAAAATATGGTGGATAAAAGGAATTTGTCCATTCCACTTCGTTCTTAACAATTACGCCTCATTGTATGTTATTTTGTACTTCAATTTATACCGAAATCTATGTATATGAAGTCCAACTAATGCAACAATTAAATCCGAACTGTTGTCGTAGTCTAGTAGGTAGTGTATTGGTTTAATAGACGTGAGGCCATAGTCACGGATCAGACAAAATGAAGTACGAACAAATATTTCTTCGGCGACTGCCTCTCAGAAGATTTCTGGCAAAAACTCTGAGAGTGAAAAAAATTGCTGAGAGTTTCTCAAAAATCTGTCGTTTAGAGTCGACTTTAAACTGAAGGCTTAAAATTAATACGCACAAAATAAGTAGTGTAAGAAGTTAGTTCGTAATGCTGACTGAAGAGTTGTAATGACCAATTATGTGTGTATGTATGATCATTCACAACGACAACTGGAAATTTCCTTCAGCTATGTAAGTGGATTCCCACTCACAAAGGTTGTCTTAACCAGCAAAATTTCTGCCTTATTGGACATGAAGAAAGCTGAAAATATAAGAGAAATGCCATATAGTGCGTATTAAGGTCTGGATTTCTGCGTATTATGGTCTGGATTTCTGCGTATTATGGTCTGGATTTCTTATTGATTTAATTTGTCTGTTATCAAGCGCCGCTAGACTTTCTTTGGGATTTCGTCAGCGAACATGCGTTCACGCGGGTAATTTCTTAACTTCTAAACATATGTAAACCAGGATTCCACTCATCCAAAATGTTGAAGAAAGTTCGCTTGTTGCAACCAATTCTTAGACGTTGATTTACACTGAGCGCCATAAGTGAGTCAACACCCACTATAATTTTAAATTTTCTATTATAAAAAATATACTTGTAGCGCAACAATAATTGAATTGTATTATTAAGCTGAAAAAGAAAAATAATCTTGAACTCTTAAATATGTAATTTAGTTATAACTGATTTGTAAATATTATGGATAAATAAATGAATTGAATTGAATTGAATAATTGAATTGTTGTTTTTGTTTTAACATTTTATAAGTAATAAATAAACGTTTTTATTTTTGGAAATTTATTCGACTATTCTCATTTACTTTTCTCGTTATCCTAAGAAAATGAATTATTTCAGTGGTGTTTACTCACTTTTGGCGCTCAGTGTATATGACATTTTATATTGTAATTCAATGAAGGTATGAATTTGATTAAAATTGCTGCTATTTAGACAACGTTCGTCGCTGGTTTCCAGCTGCCGCACAATGACGGAGAATATGTCCTGTAGTTAGTTGTTTTGAGTTGTTTTCATGTAAGATATTATTTGTTTAGCCTTCTGCAGAGGAGTGCCGTTCTCAAGTATGATTTCGTTCGAATTATCTGATGTACCGGTCTTTGAATGTGCGTCAGGTAGCTTAAATATTCCCAATTCCAGGAACTCACTGTGAAATGTCAATAATAATCGTTGAATTTCATTAAATACTGTTCGAACCTTAATTAAAGCGAATAATTATGGCGGATGAAAAGTAGATTAAGTTTGACTCATTGTTCTTTATAACCTTTTATAACCTGATCAAACTATTGATGAATAACGATGTTGGAGCAAGTAATTCAATTAAAATGGCTAGAACTGATCAACACAAAATGTGTTCTGTTTTATGATGACAACGCCAAATGCGTAAATGTTTGATTTCCATCAGGAATTGAGTTACCTTGTCTGCAACGCATCCACTTTATTTAATGGCGTGCAATTTTCACAGTTTCGAAATCCATGAATTTAAGCAATACACCAATTTTTAAAACATAATTTAATCTTTGCAAACAAAAAAGAAAAATAAATGTAAATCAGTTTTAAAATATACCACCACCACACTACAACATATTAATAACAATCAAATAAATTTTCCTTGTAACCCTTATCAATTTCAACGCTGTTGCTTTCGGTGGGAATAATAAAAAAACAAACATTCTTATTACCACTTACCGCAAACTGACACATGCTAAAAAGCAAATTTTTCGTTCAAGATAAACTTTTCGAATCAAGGACACGCATAGAAATAACCTGCCAACGACTAACGTTACCATTAAGATTTCTATCAGAAAGTTCTCGTTTTTTTTCTTTTCTTTTCATTTATTTTTGGCTTTTAACACCTTAAAACAGCGAAGGGGTGATATGAATAAAGTGTCTTGTAACAAAAGAAAAGGAAGAAGGCAAGGAATTTTAACAACGGAAAGACTAATACAATCTATATGAACAAATATTTCCTTCTCTCTCTCTCCATAATTTTTTATTTATTTTTGTGTGAATTTGATGTTTATGTCTCCATATACCTACTAAAATAAAATTATTTTTCTTTGTATTTTATTTTCTATTCGTTTATAGGATAATAACGAGAGTGCTTTTGTATTTGTGTGTGTATGCTAGGTTAGCCTAGCACACATGTTTCATATGTATGTACGTATCTACACTCATGTTGTTGGTTGGGAGTACAAATGTCCTTTACACTTAGTTTTTAAGTTTCATGCCTTCTCCATTTTTTTTGTATTACTCCTGTCAACAGCGGCATTGCAAGTGTATGTGTGTGTATGAGAGATTTTTTCTACTGTATTATTACAAAACTGTGAAGTCATCCAAGCAGATTATGCAAATGTTATTCTCTCTGTTATTACTTGTCTCCATCCCTCATTTATACCGTTAAGGTCTTTTTTGTTGTCACAGAACATACCCACACACATACACAGGATATGTTTAGTGTACAATATTCTACACTCTTACTCACACTTGTACACTCTAACACCTTAAACTATACTTTAAAAAATATAAAAATAAAAAGGCATGTATTATAATCAGGATAATTCAAAAACTATGGGAGATTGTTTAACAAAAGCAAAAAAACAAGAAAAACGAAAGGACTTTTTATTTCACTTTCTTTCACTTTGAAAAAATTAAGTCATACACATTATTTAAATGGTAAGTGACTAAATTTTCTCTCTCTCTCTCTCTGTGTTGTACACTAAAATTGAATTTAGAATATCCTCATCTATTGTGGCAAGTATATATGGTAGTTGACACAAGGGTATTGATGACAACAACAAAAGGTAAATTATATGTAACTTTTGATCTAGAGACAGATTAGTTTAAAATTTTAAAGCATTATTGATTTAAATATTTATTTCAAATGTTATTTAAATTATATTTAATTACATAAAATGCCTATTCTGGCATTAGAAAAAAAATATAAATCGAGAATTGTGTGGGCGAAGAGCTAATATAGGGAGAGTCAATTACTTCTTCCTGTAAAGACATACATAAATTAAAATCTTGTGATAGATACAGAAAGTGAGATGAGAGCAGCCTCGGTGTAACTCTAGAATTAGTCAATAATAAAATAACAAGCCTGTACGCATCGACGCAGTTTACAGATGCAAGTTTTCAAGGCCACAAGTGAGGAGCTATAGAACTGCATGTATCGACTTTTTGGTGGCATATGTTTGGAAGTACAAAACGTTTTCGGTGCACAAAAAAGCACTGGAGTAAAAGTATTTTCCATCTTCTATTCTAGCAATTAGTGTGGCAATTAAAACTGAAAGTCGATGAAATAATTAGAACCTATCAGTGTGGCTTTAGAACTGGAACATTCATCACCTTCCAGACTTTGTCATCAAATACTCGTGTAGATCCAATAGAAAAAATTTTCAAATTTCACGAAGTCGCTTTTAATATCCCCCGATTACTAACATTAAGTTATAGTCTGATGAATGTATGACTCAGGTTTCCTCTTATTGTAGTTTCCCAATATAAGTTTTGATTGCCTCAAATTGACTCGGTATGGTAAGAGTTTTTCCTCTCTTTTTTTTCACTTTCGTTGATTAGACGTTTCCAAACATCCTCTACCATTTCACAGAAATGTTCTGGTCCCATCAGAGGCTCATCTTTCCTCGTAAGCTCATCGTAAAAAATTCCTAAACGAGGTGGGACCCAGACAGTCCCAAATTATCTTCAACTTAACTTCATAAGAAACGCATGCTCGAATGACAGCTTGACTCTCGGATAGCATTGCCAAGAAGTGCATTTTATACCTCCAATTCAAGTTGAATTGAACACATCTTTTGATAATAAGATTGTGGCTTAGAAAATATCCGCGAGTTTCTCCGTGAGCTCGGAATAATCTTTTCTGGGACCAAAACCTCTTGATCCTGTTCCAAGACTGTTAGGTGTAACTTCTGTCGTTTCTGAAGGGCTTGGTCTGACAGTCAACGAATTCTAAGCGATTCAAACTGTTTCTATAAAGAAAGATACCACAAGATTTGGTTGACATGTGAAAGTGGATAACTTTACCTTTCGCTTACCAAATAACATAATTATTAGGGAAAAAACTCGAAACAGTTCTTGAATACAAATACTTTTCTGTCCTAAGCAGACAGATCAGCAATATCCCTCTCTCTACTTATAAAACTCACATTCTTTAAGAAGTTGCTGAAGCATTAGTACTGGCACAATCATATGGAACTATTTTTAGGGTGTTTGATAAAAGAATTCTGTGTAAAACATATGCATCCATCTGTTTTGGCTATAAATATCTGTGTACTTGTTACATGTCAACGTTGATATAGCAAAAGAGAAAAAACTGCATTGACTAGCATACTCATACGAATTAAGGAAGGTACTGCGGCTAAAAAAGTTTCGAAAAGGATTTCGGGGGACAAGATAATTTCTCTCTTACAGACACTCGAGACTTAAACTGGAAACTGTTTAGGCGTATGAGAGAGTAACGTAGCCCCAAATGAAGGATTTTTGGCATTTCCCAATTAAATTTTTTATATTTTCTTCTCAAACTACGCAGTAGCATATTATTATCGCTGTCAGAATCGATATTCGCCTTTCAGTTAAGAGAACGAAAATTCAGAGATTTCACTTCCACAAACAGTGGGCTATACAAGGCGAGAGTGGCATTCAGACGATTGTACTTAGTAAGAGGAACCTCAGAAATATACAGACAAATCAAACTTAAAATATTCAATGCATAGGTAAAGTCTTCAGGTATTTATCAACAGTGATGTGCAGGTTATTCTAGCCTACCCACAATACGGATTTCTATAACTGAACCAAACCAGAACTCAAACTAAAGAAAATTAAACACAAAATTTATACTTCCTTCTAAAGTAATTGTGATGTTATGAGCGCTCATTTTCTACTATTTGTTTCAATAGATTCTCTCCTAAATAAACACCTCCAGCCGCTTGCATTTAAATAAGTATGTCATCTAATATGATCGTATGTATGTATGTAAGTTCCTCCCTGATGGTATCCAATCAGATATTTTTGGTTAAAAGTTATGCAAAATTTATAACCAACCCTTTGAAAAATGGTTAAAAAGAAAATTGATTTTCTAGTATTTGCTGGCAAACGGAATGGAAAGTGAATCAAAAAGCAAAGAGCGAATTGAAAAAAAAAAAAAAATTAAAGAAAGAAAGAAAATTTACATACGATTGTGGTTTTTGAAATCTGCATATGCTTTGCTTAAGGCAAACTCATGCATTAAGGATTATCAATATTATTCGTCGTTTGCTTTCTTCTTATTTCCATACATTTCCTTTCGTATTACAATCTTTCTAGTCTTTCTATGCTTTAGTTTTAGAATTGAAGTGGCACTTCAAGTGCGGGTACTGCCTTTATTTTTTCTTTTATTGTTTTTAGGTCTCCAGGGAAAGGGTTGAACATTTTATGAGATACACTTACTTGATTATTTAATTCAACGAGAGGCAGAGGGGAAATTGAAATGAAGAATTTATGCTACTAGTTGAAGGGTTTGATGATGTGGTTTATTTCAAGGAAATAATATTTTTTTTTGGTGGAAGTGTTTGGTCTAAAAATAGACAATTCTTTATTATCAGGATATTGAATGATAACACATCGGGACAAAATTGAGCGACATTAGATGTCCAGGTGTTCTAGAAGGTATTGTTTTAACCTGCGTGTTTCGGAGTTATGGAATCGACTTTCAACAGAGATTCTGTTGTGTTACACTTTCATATCGAATGCTAAATTGGATTTGTCATTGAAATTTCTCAGGGCAATCGGCTTAGTGGAGACATTGTAGAGTTTGAGGATAGTAACACAGATCATATAACGAAGAATAATACAGGCCATAAAAAGATCAACACTAATATGTCGCACATTACTCCCGATTTCCAGTCTCCAGCGACTTACTTTAAAGAATTCCAAGGCAACAAACTATATAAACAAAGCCAATCTTCTGGATATCTGTTAACAAACAGTCGGTGATCTCTGCCTAAAGGTCCTCCCACAGTGTGTATGCTTTATAAGTACCTTACCAGCAGCATCTGACAAATATAATAACGTCATGTTATACCTAAAGGTCTAGATTTCTTCGACACAATATCTAGAAAGACTTTGAACATCATATCTGAGGGCATAAGCCAATTTGCTGGTCTTATGGTAGATAATAAAACTCCCGGATCTTATTAACTTTGAAGAGCTCAAAAATATGTCCAGAAACTGGTTCCAAGTTTAGTCTCCTCAATATTCATCCTCGAAGAATTCATTAACAACATGCATCAGACCGATTTTGGTGTTCAGAATTGATGACTTTAGCATGAAAGAAAGCCAAGGTCTGTTAAAACATACATTAAAGGAAGATTAACTCGAAGTAAATTGTTATCAAACACAAAAAAAATGTAAAATCGTTCACAAAAGCAATTTTAAAACGCTAACAAGCAGCAGAAACTGTACGAATTGTTTTTTAGCAAAAAATTCTAAGAGTAAATAAAATGTGCAAAGAAAAGTTTCTCAAAAATCTGTCATTCGGAATCGACTGTAAACTGTATGTCGTGCCAATCATAGATAAAATTAACGCACACAATATGGGCGTTGTGAGAAACTATGTTGTAATCCTGACTGAAGGGTTGTAATAAATCAGAAAGTAGGTTAGTGAAAACGAAAAACGATCCGATTTCTTGGTTGCTTCAGTTCAGAAATTATTTTATTTAGGCGAAGGCACGCATGACTAAAAAGTTGTCATCAAAGTGTTCAACTCAGAGATAGCTTCGCTGGGGTATTGTTTAGAAGTTGTTTTATGATTTTATTAATGATCTTAATTTCTGAGATGTTTAGCAGCTGAAGACTAATACCGGTTATAGTATTACAAACTCATTCAAATTAAAAACTTAAAAAACATTATTGCCACGCCTAATACACACATAATATTGTTACGAAAATGAAAAAAATCTAGATGCTGGTGTTTTGCTTTTACATCGTTTGACATGAAAATTATAAACAAAAGCTACAAAAACAAAACAATGCAGTAAACAAACCTGTTTACAAATTATAGTACTGCTTAATATAACAACAAACACCAGCATAAAAAAATGGTAAACAAGTAAACAAAAATATTTACAACAACAAACACTACAAGAATAAATATATAAACAAAATACACAAACAACAATAATGAAACAACGAACATTTGCCTTCAAGAACATTCATCAGACTGTTTACTTCATCATATAAAAGGCAATGCAAAGCAGGCGATGGAGTGAGTAAAAGTTTAGTCAGTCTTGTGTGAAGAGTAAGAGAGTGTAAAGAGTCTTGAAGAGAGTAATCGTGGTTTGAAGATCTCCGTTACAAAGATCTGTCGAACAATTGTCGAGTAATGTTATTATTTATGAAAAGGGTGTAAACAGAGGAATAACAAACAAAGCAATTGTTGTAGTTACATCAAGTTGTGAACAGTGGCACACAGAATTGTGAGAATAATAAAGAATTTTAATTAAAACTAAACACAAATTTATTTTTATTTTATTTGTAATCAACGAGCTCATATTTTAAACGTTTTTAAAAGATAAAAACGTAACAATATCCTCATAATGCTCTCGTAATACCAACAATTCCTAAATTGAATGGTATTTTCCTACATTGGCAGTTTGATTACGATACTAAATTTAAGCGACAGAAAATGTTATAAGCAGAAGTCTTCAGGAAATGGTTGAACTAAAAGTTATATCGACCATACGCAGGTTGTTTTATTTACATCTAATACTTCAATATATAACCATGGTTTAATGATTAAACCTTCTACAGTTTTATTATTTGTTTTTACAAAGACATTGTGTATGTAATTTTTTATACACAAAATATGACCATAATAATAAATGTATCGGGCAGAGCCGTTTCTCTTGGAATATAGGAATAATGATCCTATCATAGACTAGAAGATAGTATAAGAAAGTTTATTTCCACAACAGAGATCAGCAACGAGTATTCAAAACGATGAGTAGATTCGAGTCATACTTATTATTTCTGATACTTATACGCATTCATACTTATTTTAATATGATACTCATACTACTCATACTCAAAGTTGGAAGTACTCGTCGTATTCATACTTAACAATACGCATGACGTTATTGACTTCGACTCGTCTCTACTTAACATTTATACGAAGCACAAAATAAGTATGATTCGCGTACGAACACTACTATACTCACAAGAAGATTGTGTGTATGCTTTGCTTGTTGTCTTTGTTTTTTCTTTCTTCTTTGTTTGTATATGCAACAATAACAAAGGCTGTAAATTTTGATGAATGATTCGAGCCACTCGAATCACTTATAAGTATTATAAGTATTTTTCTAAATTTATGAATCAGAATGAGTAGGCGTATGAATCAAACACATTTCGAATGTTGTGAGTTTGATGTCAACGTTGTACTCATACTCATTGTAACCTATACTTATAAATCAATGCTGTAGCGAGTACGAATATATCAGAGTAGCTGAATTTCAATTCTGTTGATTCACTCATACTCAAAATTGCATGAGTGCTTATGAGTAGCGGAAAAACGATTCATTGCTGATCTCTGTTCCACAACTATTGTATCTGATACTTTACAATAATATAAAAAAATCTGAACTATTTTCTATTTCTATTTCAATTCCATCTATCACTACAATACTCTTCCTTACACGTGTTTTATTCAAAAATATATGAGAAAGAAACATAAAAATTGTACAGAATTTTCCAAATCATTCAAATTCATAAGAAAATCTTTGTGTGTTTAAAAATAAATTGAAATCCTGTAAAGGGGTAAAGAATCAGAACAATATGTTTACAAAAAGGATTACATACTCCATTTACTGAGAAACAAATAAAAGAAAAAAAGGAACAAATGTATGTAAAGTTTAAAGGAAATCCTTTGAGTATAACTATGAATTTAAAATTGTTACGGGTAAATATTGTGGTACAATACTATTAGGATATGAATAAACATTACTTTGTTGTTCTTTATTTAACAATAAACATATGCTGTCATTGAAGGATGTTGCAGAATTTGTAGAGTTTTCGTGAGGCAAGTGAATATAAATTTTGAAAGAATTTATATTAAAATTTTGAAATTGTGTTACAAGGTTTGTTTTCTTATTTTATTTTCTGCTCTGGAAGTTTCTAGGTAAAAATCATTATCTAAATAGGTAGTTGTTAGTTAAGCACACAGGCAAGGAAGAATAACTTTTTCACCGTCACGTGTTCGTGTGATGCAAGGTTCAATAGAGCGGTCCAATTTTGTTTACTTTTCCTAATTAATCTGACAGTATGGCGTCAATAGCGACTTCCAATTACTTCAACAGTTAGTACTTTGCCTGTATAAACAAATGACTTAACATTGTCCAATAGAAATTCAAAGTCGTTAAATTGAACGCAAGTGGGGTCCTGCGAAAAGTGCTTCTGTCCTAAAAAGAAAGTTATCATTACATTGCTTAACTTACTAACTTAATTGGTCATTGCAACCCTTTAATCAGGATTACAATCTAGCTTCTCACACCGTTCATTTGTGTATGTTAATTTTATGCATGAGTGGCGGAACCTACTGCATAATTTCGATTCCGAACGACTGACATGAGGAATTTTCTTGGCAATTTTATTTTACTCTCAGAGTTTTTGCCAGAAGACTATTGAGAGGAAATCGTTGAAAGAAATATTTTTTCATATTTCGATTTTGTTCGAAATGTCTACCCACTACTTAATAGACTACTTCGAATTCACTTCATTACAAAGAAAAAAAAGTTGACCTCAATTCTTATATGAACTGCATTCCGAAGGCTTGGAAGTACAGATTTTTACTACATTTAGTCGAAGGGCAAAAGCCAGTAATTTGGGAACGAAATCTAATCTACATTCCTTCGTGTTCTTCAAGACTTCGTGTTTTTGCAGCAATGTTCTCTTCTATCCTGTTAATGGTTTTGAATCGAGAAGAGTAAAATTGAAGCTATAAGGATCATTAACTCGAGGAATTTCTTGTTCACTAGGCCGAATATGTTGTTACTTAAATGGGGGAAATAAACTCCTTTTTTTTAAGATAATTTCCACAATTTAAAAGCGTTTACGGCATACTGAATATAAAAGTACGCGCGCTAATGTGAACTAATTAAAACTGGCGTTGTTCTCTTTTGCAAATTGTTCACATTTCCGAATACCGAAAATTTTAAGAGAATTTTACCATATTTTAAACAAAAATCATTATTTATGATTTTTTTAAAATTTAAATTTATAATTTAATCTTCACAAACTCTCTTCATAGTATCTAACGTTTCAAATTATAAAAAATTCTGTTCAAATTATAGGGCTTTTTAAATTTTTTCGTCTTTTAGAGTAGCCAATGAACGAAAAAACTGTTCACATTAAGCGGTGTTCACATAATGCGGTGTTCACATTAGCGCGCGTGCACTGTATATGCGGTTTGACATTCTTTGCTGTCAAACCATAGCCATTGATATCGATAGTTCTCTTGCAGATAAAAAACACAACCAATCTATTGCACGATTTCTTTTTATCTGAGATTCGTAATCAATTTCCACGTAACCAATTTCCATGTTCTTCATGTCCGTTAAGATCTTCTTTGACAATAAATTTGTGTTTTTCGCTACCACGTTGTTTTAATTAGAAGCGTTGATAGTCTTATTTTTCCTTATGCTGTAGTAGTACAATTGAAATATCGAGAAGAGAAAGAAGAAATGATTTTGTTTTAATGTCTTTCTAATAAAAGAAAGCCGAAATGCTTTAAATATTCCGTTTTTAGCATGTATTTGGCTCTGCTTTGCTTGCTTCGTTCTGTTAGAAAGACTGTTCCATATTTCAATGTCCTTAATATGTCTTTTATGTTCGCACACACACACATACACACACAATTTATTGTAGCGTGCATAAATAATATGGCCCAGATATTCACTTTGTTTTCATTTTGCCAAACATATTTACTAAGCGTGTGACATTCTTTCAACAAGCCAGTCGTGCTCTTACTCTTACGCTGTTTACGCTTGTGTTTGTTTGGCGGTTTGGTTGAATTTTGTGCAGATTTTTGTTTTCCTTATATTTTCCTATATTTTGATGAGAACAGAAGTAGAAAACAAACGCCAAAAAATATTCTGCAATCAAAAAAACGCACTATTAGAAGGCACAAACGGCAAAAGAAATTGATGATGCATGCCCTTGTAGAATAGATTTGGCACAAATGAAAGCAAAGCAAAATCACAGCACTTGGACTAAAACAAAGGAACGCATAACCATATGGAGCATCTTGTTTAAAGTATCATTATGTTCTAGGGCATTATTTACCCAAACAAAAATGTTTGTAAAGAGACAGGTTAAAGGTGTGCGTACTTAAATATGCTTTTATGCGTATACGCACAGTAATATATGGGTGGGTATCAACAGTTTATTTTAAATGAACATTTAAAATGCAAATACCATTGCATTACGATTGTTTTTATTACAGCCATTAGTGAAAGCTGGTTGAATGATGGTTAAATTTGGTTTTATTGGTAATCGATTTGCAATTAAATGAAACATTTTTCAAGAGGGTAATGCTGTAAAGTTTTTTGTCAAAAATTTTAAAATATCCTGCAGCAATATCATACGGTTCAGGAGTACAGTACAGAAGTTTAACAGTCTACCCTAACCTCAGCCTTGCAATTTAAAAGATTTAAATTGACATTAAAGTCGCCGTAGCTTAGTAGGCAGTGTGTTGGCTTATTCGACGTAAGGCCACGGTTCAAAAACCAGGTCAGATATCAAAACGAAATATGAAAAAATATTTCTTCGGCGACTTCCTCTTAGCGGATTTCTGGCAAAAACTCTGAGAACATATAAAATTGACATGAAAAGTTTCTTTCCTTTCCTTTCTCCGTACACCAGTGTCTCTATTTTCAAGATGATGTGTAGAGGGGCTATTAAAATTATCCGACAGACATGAAAATATTCTTTGAAATTTTCTTACGTCAATTCAAATAAATATTCTTTCATTCCATATTCGACAATCAGACCTCCATCAAAATATATTGACTGTTTTCCAAGAATTTTTAGCCTCTTATTTCATTTTATACACTACCTTTCTTAACTGATTGATGATACAACAAAAATTGAAAATACGAAAAATTTTAATTCCACTCTTTACAAATTGCCAACGAAATCTTCTTCATTTTCGTCGGCATAATATCTTTAGATTACTGTGGCGACTTTTATCAATATTAAAGGGTTTTATTTCTTTTAATTTCTTATTATTTTTTTATTTTCTTTAGGTAGCTGTCTAATAATTATTTTCTTTTTGGTTTTTTGTTTTCTTTCGTTTCTGTTCTGTTCTCCATTGCCCGCCTTTAAACGATGATGAACACAATGATTGTAATTTTACGCACTGCGGTATGTAAAAATAAATTCTTTACACAAATAAAAGACAAAAAAAAAAAATAAAAGATTAGAGTGAAAAAATATTAAAAAGAAATCCATGCAACGATTTTTATAACAATTTCTTACAACACCAAGTCATGGCAACATAATCAGCAGCAAGAGCAATAGGAACTCTAGCTGCCAGTAACACTACACAGATTTTTTCCCAACGATAAAGACAACAAAACCAGCAGTAGCTAAAAGAATCCAATTTTCAAACGCCCATCGAAAAATATGTTTTTTTTTTCGCTTTCATTTCAAAAATCCTTTTTTCTTTTGCTTGTCCTGGGTATCATGTGTGTGCAGAAAAGAAAAACTCTGCCAAATATTCTGCATTCATAGAAAATACAAGAGATTATGTAGACACAAAACATTTTCTCTCTCTTTTAACAAAAAAAAAAAAAAAAAAAAAAACTAAAAATCCGAAATAAATGTTAAAATTTCATTGAAAATTTTCTGTGTGGCAAACAAGTGTCTGAGAAAAATGTTGCATAGAATGCAGTTGAATAGCTGTTCGTGTGTTTAATTTTTTTTTCGTGGAATTAAAATGTGTTTCCTCCAGTTAGAGAATGAAAAGGGTTTTAGTTGCAATTAAATATTCTCTGTTTTGTAAAGCACTAATACTGTTGTTATTACATTAGCACATGCAATCACACATACATATTTATAATATTTTACAACCACATACTGTTTATAACAAGTGATGAAATGCCATTAATAACTCTCGACAGTTGTATACCCTACCAAACCAAACCAAATCCAAAACAAAAATATTTTGGCTCCTGAATTCCAGAACGGATTTTCACAATGGACCCACTGGTTGCTCGATTAGAGGTGATAACGTTCCTAAACTATATTCTGGACTATTTATTATTACGTTTTTACCTTTTGAACACGTTGAAAATATGAGCTCGTAGATTGCAAGTAAAATAAAAAAGTTTGTGTTTAGTTTTAATTAAAATTCTTTATTATTAGCACAATTCTGTGTGCCACTGTTCACAACTTTATGTAAACAACAACAATTGCTTTGTTTGTTATTCCTCTGTGTATACCCTTTGCATAAACAAAAATAATTACTAGGCAATTATTCGACAGATCTTTGTAACGGAGATCTTCACACCACGATTACTCTCTTCAAACACACCACGTCTTCAGACAAGACTAAGTTGGTTTGTTTCAGTCTCTGTTGGTGAAAGATCTAGTGCAATCCGAAGAGCATAAATAATGTGACTCTGTTAGTTAACATAATAACGTATGGGTTAATTAGTGGATAACTATATATGTATACATACATGAATATGTAATATCGACGCCTCCGTTCTATAACATTCTAGGTCGAAAAAGTGTGTTTTGTGTTATGAGCTCTCAAAGTTTTCACGCTACATAACACTATATGTGTATTCTAAGTAAATTTTTCCCTATAACTTCGGAACGGATAGGCGGATCTTAACCAAATTTTGACACAATTAAAGTTAGAGAACGTAGAATTTAAAAATGCAAGAACGTTAAAAACGTTCTAAGAGTACTTATAGAATGGAGGCGTCGATATGTACATATCTGTGAATATTTAGTTCAGATACTCCCTGAATAACAGAAGTAGGAAAAAATGAAAGATTTTTACCTTGAAAAAGTGCTCAGTACATCACAATCGGCCTTAACAAGAAATACCGAAGAAGACTTGGATCACAGAGTGTTAGAAAGTTAATAGACGCGGCATATTAAAATAAAAATTTTAAATTCTGATGTGAAAATGAGCGAAACGGCTTCCTGGCATGTTTATTTTTTGGAAATTTGTTTAAAAAATTGGATCGTTAGGAATCCTTGGCCAAAAATCGTTTCAATTAGCAAACTGTGGTGTGATAAACATCAAATACCAACACACATTGAATTACAAAACAGAAACGGGGTATTGGATGGAAGAGTTTATATTGCACTACAATTTATAGCCTTGTGAAGTTCGTCTCACACACGCCGCTGGCAAATAGATGCCCCTGCATGATTTCATCATTCATGGCTTATAACTTTGCTGGTAAAAAATTCGACTGCATTGGCAATTGTTGGAATCAAAAAACTAAACTTTTTGTAAAGTAAAGCTGAAATATCTTTCAACTCGCATACATACATATGTACATAATTGGTTACTACTTCCCTTCAGTCAGGACCACCTAATATCTCACACCATTTATGTTTTGTGTGTTAATTTTATACGTGAGTGGAGGCAGCTACAGTTTAAAGTCGACTACGAACGGCAGATTTTTGGAAAAAACTTTTCATGGCAATCTTTTATTTACTCTCAGAGTTGCTGCCAGAAATCTGCTGGGAGAAACTTGCCGAAGAAATTTTTGTTCCATATTTCATTATGTTGAAGATGTTTGACCTGGGGTTTGAACCGTGGAATTACGTCTAATAAGCCAACACACTACCTAGTAGTCTACGGTGACTACTTACTTAATTGGCCATTACAATCCTTTCCACACTAGCTTCTCTTGCCATGCTTCACATGCTTCTCTCGTGTAATGTGTGCGTTTTATCTGTTTTTTTTCGCGACCTACAGTTTAAAGTTGACTCCGAGTGACAGATTTTTGAGATGCTTTTCATGGGAATTTTATTTTCCTATCAAATTGTTTGCCACAAGACTGCTGAAAGGAAGCATAGAGATATCTGAGCCGGGGGTTGAAACTCTTTTATTGCGTCAGTTGTTTTGAAAAAATATTTTTTATTGTAACTGTTAAGCTAATAATGTTTTGCAGCTAGCTGATGATTTGTTTAGAATACTAGGGCTGCCATATACAGCTAGGAAATATAAAGGATTTTTGTACTACATTTAGTACAGAGAAACCACACTTATTTGGTTCCAAATGGTGACACTCCCTAATATTCCAATGAAGTTCGTTGTTGATATTATTCTCTTGATGTAGTCAAGAACTATTGAACGAATCATTCAGAATTTTTATGCACTAAACCAAGTCTATAGCTTTACACAAACTTTTTAATTTTTTTTTATTTTATTCTCTTTAATTTTGAGTACTTTATCGATTTAAATATTCTTTTTTGTTTTTACTCTTCCCACATGAAAAATAATTCAATATTTTATGCTGTTTAACTGTTTACATTTCATAATATGGACGATGTCAATAATAATACGACCATGAGTAATACTTACTTACGACTGTCATGGTTTCCGATTCGGAAACCGTATTGAATGCGGGTGCCTCACCAGATACTTCACATTTATAAACGCCTGTTGATTGCAGAGTGACGCGTCTTAAAGCGACTTGTATATCGGAGGAATTGCGTAACTGAAATGAAATCAATATGAAGGAAAAGAGAAGAAAATAAGAAATTTGAGCAGGAACAGATTTAAAATAAAAGAGAATGGAAAAAATTGCAAAATTTTTTAAATTTCCTTACTTTTAATATATATTTTGTCTACCTATCTCCTGTCCAACTGTGTTTTTGTTTGCCAAGTGCTGGAGTTAAAATAGTTTGTAAAACTTTTGTTGTCGTCCCATTTTCTATTTCATTTCATTTAAATGAGGACTAATTAGTTATTTGCGGTTTTCAGTGCGGTTTTTTATTTTCATTTTTTTCTTCTCTTATTTTTGTTTTTATCAAATGTTGTAAATATTTTCGTATTTTCGTTTTACTTTAAATTTAATTTAGAAACATGATTATGCATTTCATTTTACTTTGACGAATATCTGAGATTAATTTGTAGATTTTTTTTTCCAACAAATAAAAGGAATTTTTGAATGTAAATACAAATCCAAGTAAAAAGTCAAAAAGAATTCCTTCCTTTTTCTAAATTTCTAAAAAAAAATATATTAAAATCCACGAAGATAAATGAGCATTTACGTTTTACCAATTCATTTATTTTTATTAAAATTTATTTAATTTTTAGCAGACATTACTTAGCCAGACATTTGTAAACGAAAATGGTTTTTACCTGTTAGGATTATTTGCAAAATCAGACGTTGATTTATGTTTTCACTGAAAAGTATTACAATACAAAATAAAAAGATGGAGTTTAACAGACATTCTAATACTCTGTCATACTCACTCTATCGTCTACACAAAAAAAGGAGCATCATTGAAATTAAATGCTTTAAACACATTAAGTTGAAATGGTGGCTTAAAGTAGGTCTTGTGGCTCAGGTAAAATATTCATAAACGTAGACAAAAAAGTGTGAGGAACGTATAGGTAGCATCGAACGAGAGATCGATTCTCCACTGCTACATACTCTTAGCTTGACAACGAAGACACAATTGATTACCATCAAAAGGAAGGATTCCTACTGCTGTTAGGCTAGTAAGATCAGGCATTAAAAGTCATTGTGCTCTAAGTACGATAGAGAAGCTCATGTGGAATAGGTATCCTGCTACATCAAATTTGATGTTACAAAGCTTAAAGCCGTAAAAAACATAAAAATTTTTTCAAATTTATTGTTGTGTTTCTTGTAGCATCCATTGAGAATCTTTTCGCATACTCGCGACTTTTTATGTTTTTGACTCAATATGGTTACACTTTACGCTCTATTCCTGCGAAGTTCCTTTGTACAAGATGGATGCAAGCATACAAGAATTAGACGCCTAAATTTTCATATTGTCTGGATTTAGATGGAAGTGAAAATTTCTTGTTTTGGAGGAAAATGAAAATCAATTACACCATACTGGTTTCTCCATATACCTTATAGGTAAAGAAAAGCTTGCCTCTTTTTGTTCGTATCTACAGCTCCTGTAGAAGTTGTCTGCCATGTGTGCAAAATCAATGTGTCTCGTAGTAGTGTAAAGAGTAGATGATATTGCTATGAAAACCTTCTTAAAGATCTGTTGTTCGGAGTCGAATTTAAACTGTAGATTCATAACATACATAAGTGTTGTAAGAAGCTGGCATGCTTGCGCGTCTTGTTTACATTTATAGAGATTTCGAGAAGGCGAAGTTATTCGCCTTTAAGAGCATTCATCAGACTGTTTACCCTGCCATATAAAAGGCAAGGCAAAGCAGGCAACAGAGTCAGCAAAAGTTCAGTCAGTCTTATGTGAAGACGCGGTGTGTTTGAAGAGAGTAATCGTGGTTTGAAGATTTCCGTTACAAAGATCTGTCGCACAATTGATTAGTAATTGTTATTGTTTATGCAAAAGTGTGCAAAGAGGAATAACAAACAAAGCAATTGTTGTTGTTTACGTCAAGTTTTGAACAGTGACACACAGAATTGTGCAAACAATAAAGAATTTAATTAAAACTAAACATTATTTTATTTTTATTTTATTTGCGATCTACCAGCTCACTTTTTAAACAGTTTTAAAATGCAAAAACGTAGCAATTGAAAATTAAAAGAGGGTTTCCTTAAAGACATGCTCCTAAATGCAGTCTAGAGAAAACTAAAAATTATATTTAAAGATTTTAATTTGAACTTTATTAATGCAACCGCATTCACGTCCTCGTATTAGAAAAGTTTAAAGAACTAAAGTTTGTTCACCACTTTAAACAAGACACTCTGGTGCATACACGCTTTCTCATAAGCGCATTATACAAGATTTGAAAGAGCATTTCATAACAAATAGAAAAAAGAAAATGATAAAAAACTAAATAAATCCTTAAGGATACTATAGTAGAGAAATAAACGTGACTTTTGTCATTGTTGACTATTTTTATAAAAAAAAATTCTTCCTTTTTTTATTAAAAAAAAAAAACAGAAAAAATATTTCATATGTTGGCGAAATGCAATTGCAAGAGGAAAAATTGTATCCTTTTTTTTGATTTAAACAAACAACGCTTAACAATGTATGATTTTCAGTCAGGATTTTTTATGAGGCGGAAATATATTGTATTATTCTTGTTTTTTCCCTTTTTTTCTCATCTTTCAGCTGTACTTTTGATGTTGAATGTTGTTAGAAATTGTTGTAATACTCATATAATGGTAGACAATTTCTTAAAAAAAGAAAGCACAAGACAAGTGGAACACTGACGTTACATTGTCATGTTAAACTTAGTGCTGTTTTATGCATTAAAAATTTTTAAATATTTTATTATTTTAAATCAATTGATACAAAGTACGTTATGAAAATAATAAATTTATGTTTTCGAAATTATTATTTTTTTTTAAATTATTTTGAAAAATAGGTTGACCTAAATACCGTCATCATTTGCATTAGATGGGTCAGTACCCTGAATTATTTCAGGATCGAAATCGTCTAATATATGTAGACCAGTGTCAAAAGTCTTAGTTTTATAAATAACTCAACTTTAACTACTTAGTGGCAGCCATATGAATGAAGTAATATTCCATATCTAACCGGATACATCGATTGTACATCACAACAAAAGAATAAATTTGTCAAAATTTCAAACCGTTTTTCTTCTATAGCATTTTTATATTTAAACTTTTAAATGGCCCACTCTTTACATACATAATTGGACATTAAAACTCATCAGTGGGATTTCGACGTAGCTTCTCATACCAGTTATGTTGTGTGTGTTAATGTTATGCATGAGTGATAGGGCCTACAGTTTAAAGTCTATTCCGAAAGTAAAATTTTGAGAAACATTTCATGGCAATTTATTGTTACCCTAAGCTGTTTTGCAAGAAATCTGCTGAGAGGAAGTGGGCGAAGAAGTATTTTTTCATTTCGTCCGAGATGCTTGACCTAGAATTTGATATCTTTTACTATTACTTTTAAAAAATTTTTTCCCTACATCAAATAATCAATAGATTATGCATTTAATCTCTTTAAAGTATGCATCACACAGTAATTGAATCAAATGAAAACATTTTTTAACTGCAACGATAAAAAATTCAATAAAAAAAGAACATTTTCTATCATTTAATAAGATGATGATGCACTCTCTCTCTGAGCAAATTAGTTTAAACGTATTTCTGTCCTCATTAATCGTTCGCATAATTTAATACCATTTTTTTATCCACGGTGACGTATGATGAATATTGAAGGCTTTTTATAACAGTCATACGCCTAGCAGCAGTTGTATTATGGAGAGTGTGAGTTGTTACGGTGTCTCACACTCAGTGAGAGTGGGAGAGTATGAAATAAATCTGTTTTTTTAATTAAATTTCTCATCTCCATAATGGCTTTTGCTTTCAAGATAAAGCATCCACATATAAAATATGGCGCGATATGGAAAAGGCTGGCCATAGAGACGGAAGTATGACATTTCTTCATAAATAACCAATAACCGTTATATGTTTCTTTTATTTCTTTGTGTGTGTAAGCCTTTGATGAACACAAGAGAGTGGAGGAGAAATTTCAATGAAATAAAGAAGAGAAGAACGGCAATCAAATGACATCCTACACATAAATGCTTAACAACAGCAGCAGTAGGAGAAGTAGCAATTGCTAGATGGTGGGGTATATGGTATGGAAAATAACTTAAGAAATATTGTGTAGGTAGTACTTACGTCAACATTGATGCCAGGCAATGGAAATGCCTGTCCCGGTGGTTTATTTCGCGGTACATAACGATAAAATTCATGGCCATCTTTATACCATTTCACCGAATACAATGATTCACCATCGAGACTGTAACGGCAACCTAAAATGGCACTCTTAAAGCGCATTATATGATTCGGTATTTTCACCTCCGTCATGGTTAGAGAATTGCTAATATCTGGAAGAGAGAAAAAAGAACGAAATGGAAAGAAATAAGTAAAGTTAAGCTAAAATTTATAGAGAACGGTTTATAGGGAAATTAATATTGTAAAAAGCTTTATCCCATCTACGTTGTACTCTGGAAAATAAATTTGTATGCTGCCATAACAAATACTTGCAACGTTTTATTCCCTTATGGGATAAGCTGCAGCACAATGGACTATCCTAACAAAAACAATATCTTGTAACAACTAATGATTGTCATTTGGAAAATTAACGAAAGGAAAATGTATGGAGAACTTAGAAAATATTTGACGTTCGTGTTTTTGTTGTTTAATGTTTATTCTGTTACAAATTGGTTTTCACGTAAATTATATGGAAAACAACGAACGCTGAATATGCAAGACTATCGGTGAAATGGAGAAAGTAAAGTTATAAAAAATGCAATGGCAAATAAAACGAAGAGAAGTATAAAAAAGGGTGCTTCACACAAGAATTGCAGCTGGGGTTTCAACTCCTTATGCGCTGTCATGAGCGCGTGTTCGTGTATTTTTAAAGAAAGTTGTTTGACAACCATCACAGTGGACAAAAAGGACCACAACATAAATTTCTCACATTTACAGTTGCAGGAATAGTTAAATATTTAAACACATTTAAATGAAGTCCTCGTTCAATGTTATGGCATGGTGAGGAAGTCCCGAATTTGAAAATTCGTGAGAGGCTTATTTAATTTCCTTTGGAGTAGCCATTATAGGAATTAGGAGTTGAATACATAAATACATACATACATTACAACCCTTTAGTCAGGACTACAACCTAGTTTTTCACACCACTTACTTTGTGTGCGTTAATTTTCATACATGAGTGGAGGGACCTACTGTTTAGAGTCGAAAAATTTTTCAGAAACTTTTGCATGACAATTTTATTTACTTTCAGAATATTTGCCAGACATCTGCTTTGGAAATGTCAGACCTGGGTTTCGAACCATGGCCTCACATCTAATAAGCCAATTCAATTTACGCTGTAGCAAATTTTAAAAGTGCATCAGCAACAATAATTTAAGATGTTCGTGCAGAGGATTTAAAAGCTATTATGGGTAGACTAACATTCAAGATCTTTCAAACTAAAAGCTTGAGGGTTAGTTTGGGTTTCTACGAGAAAAACAAGGCATAAGCCAGCCATGCATAATATTTTGTTAACACTATAGGCACTACTAGGCACCATTCTAACCAGAAGGCTTAGTTAGAAATCGCATTAAAATTCTATACAAGCCGTAGTACGGCTCTTCAATTTTCCGACTTGACGTGAGAACTCTTGTTGAAAACAAAACAAAAGATATAAGCTGTTATTATTCGGTGTGTTATCACTTATGCAACAAATCATGGTGGGGAAAACCAATTATCATTAATAAATTGATCAGAGCAGAGACCCGCCGTCGTAATTTAGTAGGTAATGTGTTGATTTAGTGCCCCAAACCCCAGCTCAGGCATTTCGATCAGAACGAAATATGAAAAAGTATTTCATCGGCAAATTCCTCTTAGCCGTCTTCTGACAAAAACTCTGAGAGTAAATTAAATTGTCATGCAAGGGTTTTCAAATCCATCGTTCGGAGCCCACATCAAACTCTGGGATCTGCTACTCATGTATAAAATTAACACATACAACACACGATCTAGAGGTCGTAGTCCTGACTAAGGGATTGTAATGATTAATCAAGTTTGTAAGTAAGAAAGACAGGTCTTAATCGGTATAACTGCCCCCTTTACAGCCATGGTATGTGATGAGGCTGAATACATATTGGCGGCCAAGGTCTTAGTCAACGTGTTTGAGTCAATGTGCTTAGGTTATACTCTTGAAAGTGATTTTTGGCAGTACATTCTAGGCTGAATTACGTGATTGGGAGTGTTGGTGGTTGGAACCCTTAATTCAGAGCAAGTTTAGTTTAAACCAAAGCCTTTAAAATAATTAATACTTTCGGTGCTGTGTTTACGGATCTAATCGAAGTTCATTGATTTCACTTCCAAAATCTCTTGAACTTGAGATATTTGGCTTTTTGATTATTACGACCAGTTTCCCTTACTGGTATATACGTCTTACTGGTATGAAGAAACTGTGTACTAAGGATGAAATACTTTAAACCCTCAACCAAATTCAGGTACGCTTTGATTTCAGTGGGTGCTGAGAAATAGTAAGTGAATATGCAGTTCAGGCTACACTAATCATTGAGCTTCCCACTGTATTAACCCGTTTTTTTTTTGTTTCTTATTTAAAAAGTTTAGCACCAAGAAGTACGCCAACCATTACTTTATGGTAGCAAAGTTTGCTTTGAAGACAAATGATGTTGACGTGTTCTGGTGAACTAAAGAAATGTTAAAAAGGAAACGCTGCAACCCCAAAGACAAACGCAAGAAAAAATCATCAGCAAACAAAAATAAGCAGAAAGAACACAAGCAAACAGTCAACGTACCGTCATCATTTTCAAAGAATAACAATAAAAACAAAGAAAATTACTTAAAGAAAGAAAAGAAACAAAGAAAGAATTAAAAAATGAAATGGAACAGCTGAAAAGAAATATTTTTACATACACACACATTCAAACCTTTTCTATAAACAGCATTTATAAGCATACAATCACTGTCTACCCACCCCTTTTGATAATCCCATACTATACTTGCACGCATTTATTGTGTCACTTTAATTGTCTTGGTATTTGTAAATAGAAATTGTTTTGTTATAAGTTTTATTTCCTTTTACCCTTTCTTCCATCTCTCACTCTCGGGCAGAGATAATAATAACAACAATAGGAATAAGAGAATGCAACTAAACAATGAATGAATGAATAAATTTTGCATACAATAACAACGATTATGATAACAACAATAAATTCTAAAATACATTCTCTCTGGCTCTCTGCCACTCTCTCTCTCTCTCTCTTCACCACTAGTTATAGTTGTTGTTATTATTGTTTTCGTATTTCCTAAAGTAATATGAACATTATCAGCAACACCAGCATTATTTAAAAAGGGATAGCGAGAGAGAGAGAGAAAGAGAGAAAACAATCTCCTTGTAAAGGATGTTGTAAAGTATTCCAAGTATTCCAAGTGTTTAACGTTTAAGTTCTCTGTTCTTCTAGCGAAGCGGGGTAGGTTACCTGTATGCGGATACAATGCAGGCAAAAATCCTTTCTTTATGCAAATTTCAAAAATATTATAAAGAAATTCTCTGTTGCTGTTGTTATAATGAGCTTAACATAATCTCTTGCCAAAGTAATGGAAGATATCTTGGCGATAATATTATGATTGTTGTTTGCGTACAGCATAGAAGCATAGAATTTAGCGTAGGAATTTAAATTCTTAAGGAAATTCTAGTAAACTAGGGGGAAAGTACTGGGCGCTTTAAAAATGCTTCTTTGTGGTGGCACACATAATTATCGACTGAAGAAGTTGGAAAAAAAACTATACCCGAGGTCGTATATCGTATAAGTAAACGTTAAAGTGTGATTATTGAAAATCAATTAAAAAAAATTAACGAAGGATATTAAAGCTGTCAGGCAGTGAACTGTAACAATTGAATGCCAACGATATTTTAATTTGCATAAGCTTAAGTCTTTACTTAAAATTCTTATATTACTTTTCAAGGCATATCCAATAGGTAGTCTTATCTCAACAGCTGAAGAGTATTTGAATGTCAAAATTTTGTTGTTTTTTTTGCGTTTTGTTTCGATAATCATTTTCGTATTTATAAACCCTCATGTGTACCGGATGTATCCTTAACGATACGCACTCTAGAAATTCTTCAGGATTACTATTTCAAAGCCAATTTTATTAAAAATTTTGCAAGATGATTAATAATATTTAAGTCTTTAACACTAAACCTAGATTTACTATATTTATATTTATTTAGACGAGAGTGATGAATTACCCAAAAAAGATTTCGGTATCTCCAACTAGGTGCATAAACTATGACGAATAACAAATAACATTTGCAGCTGCCATTTTTATCGATGGCCATATAAAAACATGTTCTTTACATAAAGTGGAAATGTTATCGACTGCATGGAATATTTTTTTTCTTAACTTATAGGTGCCCCACTATTGCGTAATTAAGCATGACATAAAAATCAAAAGAAATTTCAATATATAAAATTTATTTAGTTTTTTTAATTGTTTTTATTAATTTCCTATGGAGGTTTGAGGGTTAATTTTTTTGACATTCCGCTTTAACAAAAACAAAACGCCTGTTGTTTTTGCATTGTTGTATTTGTTGTAGAGTTGCGGCTACCTCCTATAAATATGCCATGTTACTTTTCTTCTGCCATGTAGTCCTATGGCTCGTCTTGCAATACCATTTGTAGCTTCCCATTTGCATTTCCTCATTCAAGGCAAAAGTGGTTGCTATGATCACTTCTGGGCAGTATATATACATTTTTGTAGTGTAGAATTTCCATGACTTGCATACATAGCATTACAACGCTTTAGTCAGGATTACGACCTAGCTTCTCACACTACTTATATGGTGTTCGTTAATTTCATACATATTTTTGGGAAACTTTTCATAGCTATTTTTTTTACTCTCAGTGTTTTCCAGAAATTTGCTCAGAGGCTTTCGCCGAAGAAATATTTTTTCTTATATATCGTTTTGTTGGAGATGTGTGATCTGGGGTTTGAACCATGGTCTCACGTCTAATAAGCCAACACACTGCCCACTAGACTACTGCTACTTCATGACTTACAACCGAAAATAATACTTTACTTTAGGAGGGTGGTTTGGTTATGTATGACACATATGAATGCTTTCTGGGTTTTATTGACACATCGCATAGTATACTTACCAACTGATTAAAATTTTTCGACGAATTTGTCTCGTATACCATAAGCATGCAGTATTTAAAACATTAAGAATTCGTGGGCTCATAAAAATATAAAAAGTCTTTACGTGTCTTTGATGATGTTAGTTTTTTATCGTAAATAATGGTAGTAGACCAGATCGAATATGAAAAAACTTTCAGAATCGCAAAGACCACAATTTCTTGCAAAATCTTTGAAAGATCTTGAACCTTCACTAAAGTCATATTATTTATGGTGGCGTGAATCAACTCGTTGGTTTCCAATGCTCATATCTTTTAAGTTTCGAGTGTTTAAACAAGTAATGACTGTGTAAAAAGAGTGAAATGTAGCCATTAAGTTATCTATCCTTAGAACGAGAAGGTAGTTAAGATAGTATAAAGAAATTGGACGACCGTGTGATCCTTTGGAGTAAGAAGTATTCAAGAAAACCTCTTCGTTAGGATGTTCATAATAGAAATTAAAAAGAAAAGGTTGAGCCTTTTACGTAAGGATTTCTTTAATTTACACTAAATGAGAATTAGATTTTTTCCCCATATTTCTCTCTTGCTTTTGCCAGGATTAAAGAGAAATGCGATGGTGATTTAGGGTTCAGCAATGTTCAATGTTAGTTTGTTACTGTTTGTTAGTTGTTATTGTTAGCTTTGTGTTATTAACGTAGGTCCAGTTCTTTTTAGATCTATTATATGTGTATCTATCCGTCCAGATTCCCCAATTTTGCGTTCAATGCAAGCATCAGGGTTAGAATATATGGGACCTTTCCATAACTTTAACTATTTACTAGACACTGGCTTTGGAGTTCAAACCTCATATTGAAAAATAAAATAAAAAGATACAAAATAAGAATTTCTTTCTGCTGGCAACGGCTGTGGTGATGGATTCCACATTAATTTAGAGATCCAGCCCAATCAGAGATGAAATTAAAGTTGGGTGGTGTGAGTATCCAGATCATAATCATGGTTAAAGTTTGTAATGGCCAATGATAATAGCAATTATTGCATCACATTAATTAGTAGGTCCACTGACTATTTAAACTGTAAGTCCCTCCACTTATGGAAAATTAACACCCACAATAAAAATGGTGTGAGAAACAAGGTCGTAATGCTGACTGAAGGTTTGTAAGGACCAACTATGTGTGTACGTATGAAAGGGTATTGTTTGTATATAGTTGAACATATATTAAGTATAATACTTGAGCAACTACCGCGACTTGTCATCCGAAATATCCGAATGAGGCACACCGCCATGCATCATATTCTCTAAAGAGTTGAGATGGGATCATCTTTTCCGTAACTATACTGGATGCATAAAACATTTAAGTTTCTTTCTAAAGGCACTTGCTTATATGTTCTACTAGACAGATAGACCTCATAAAATGGGTCTGTGTGTTATCCTGTTATGGAATCAGTTTGAAAATGCGTTTTTTTCTTCCACCATCACCCTGTTTTCACTTAACTGTCTCTGTTCCACTCTCCATCGCCCTATACCTATCTCTGCTTCCCTATTTTCAAATCTTATCTCTTTATCTCAGTGAACATTTTCGTAAGAAATTATGAGTTTTGTTTGCAACATATTATTGAATTCTTAAATGCTTTAATTCATGTTATTACTCCTTAATACGTTTCCAATTATTTTAATCGTCCTGTAATTAATGTCTTTTTAAAACTCCCCTTTAATTCATGAAATCTTCTTAAGACTGACATCTTAAAAATAAATTTTATCTTCAAGTATTTCAAATTCAAATTATATTCGTAACGTCATCATTTGTATACTCTTTGGCATCCACTTATAGTGTCAACTCTGTTGTCTGCAATTCCCAGAATAAAAAGGATAATAGGGACGACAACTGTTACTGCTGACATGTTATTGTTGTAGTTATTGTTGTTGTTCGTTTTGTTGTTGTTGTTGAGTATTAACATTATTACAATTCCGTTTATATGCAATATTTTCTATTAAAACCACTCTCTCTCTCTCTCCGACATTTGTTATCTCTCCTTGGAGGAAGAAATTGTATTTAAGACTAACAATAAACAACAACAACAAAAGGCAGCTTTAACAATAATATCAATGACAATATCTTCAACATGCATTACAAAAACACTAATATGTGGCAGTGTACTGGCAGAAAAAGTTGTTGCATGACAGCAGCATTAGTAGCAGACAGTAGCAGCAGCCTCTCTCTCTCTCTCTCTGTATATGAATGTCCTTATATGTTATGCGGCAGGAAAAAGTTACTGCATATATTTAGTAAAAGGTTTTAACATTATATACATCAACATACGCATATAAACACTTGAATATGGCTCTGTATGGGTAAAGTTTTATAAGAAAATCATAAATTAAAAGCATTTGTGCGTCTCTACTACGCAAACACATACAAATAAACACAACCTTATCTCTCATTCTCTATTGAACAAACAAAGTTACTCTGTGTCAACGTAAACTACAATTCAATGAGCGTATAAATAAATGTACGAGTGTATTAGAGTGCATACGTGGGTGTATATTTGTTGCGGATTTTACATGCACTGCCATCTTAAGTTTATGCCAATGTAAACTTCACACATTCACAGTTGAAAACAAATAATTAGCATTATGAGAGGAATCAGTATTATTTTAAAGTTAATTTCCGAAACAGAGATTGTAGCGATCATAGACAGAATCAGGAATAACTTTTTAATTTTATTTGGCGATCATTACCTACGGAAGTGAGGAAAAAAGGCAAAACGATTTAACATCGGAAAATTATGTGCTCCCAGCTTCTAGATAGTTCGGAGTAACTTTAAATATTTGAATCTTCAGACGCCTTTATTTACAGAAGCCGCCTTTATTTACAGAAGTCGCTAGTAGGTATCACTTTGTCCATGGTCTGAGAAAAGAGTCACCCTATTCCACAATGCCAGGTGCAATAAACCGTTGAAGTCGACCCATTCATTTTCATATACATATATGAACATTGAAATTATGTTTGAATTTAAAAAAAGTCATAACTGTTGTCGATGATATTATTCAGGACACCTATGTTACCCATGTAGCTCCTGCGACATATATTTGGTATGTGTCAGCATCGTCCAGAAATCTTAAAGTTCCAGATTTTGTGATAATTGGAGTTGTGATGATTGGAGTTAAAGGTGAAGACAATCCTTAGCGGATGCTTGTAAATAAAAACAGGATCAGATATCGACATTGACCACTAACTTTGCGCAGGCGAAATAAAGTTTAAACGCAATAGGTAAATAAGAACAGAAAGACTGAATATTTCGAATAAAATCAAGCGTCATTAGGTCCTTAGTTTAGTAGCTAGTGTGTTGGCTAATTAGATTTAAGGCAACGCACAGTGGTTTGTTTCCCTTATATGAACAAGTGGTCAAAAATCAATATCTCCAAAACCAAAAAAGCTAGGGTTTTCAAAATTGGTCAGCCCATAGCATGTCCTAAGATCATGCAAATTTTTAGGAAAAATTTTTAACAACTGTAGCCAAAGTAGCCACTTTTTTTTTTTTTTTCTTTTTTTTTTTTGTAAAACCAGCACTCAGGGGATGACCCCTACTCATGCAGTTCATTGTGCGGGTTTAAGAAAATAGGTTATAGGAAGGTGGAAAGAGGGAGTAGTGTTTGTGGACATTTGATTTAAATTTACCAATATCGTAACTGACGGGAAAAACTTCCTCAGGAAGATCATTCCACAAGCGAGCACTGCGGGCAAAAAATAAATTTTCTCTGTAATGCATTGTGCGGTTCACTGGACAATCAACCAGCTCTGCAAGAGGTACGAGTACCACGTAAAAGTATGTGATTATCGGCAACCAAGCCCCTTATCTCTTGAGAACACCTCCCATTATAGTACCGATAGAACAATGAAACACACGCAACATTTGATCTCTGAAGGGTTAATTGGCTTATAGATTTCTTTTAAGAATTTTTGAAATAAAGTATGAAAATTCGTTTGTTTTAAAATATTTTTATAAATTTTTATTCCATTATACAAAGTTATAAAATTCAGTAAAAGTTATTAATAAAAAATAAATATAATATAATAAAGTAAATATTCAAATATTAAGCAAATTTAAAACTCCTTGACTTAAACTACTTGTTTTCTTTGTTGGTAAGTTTCGGGCTCCAGAAATACATGGATATGAACTTAAAAAGAGCCTATTTAGAAGGTCTGTATTTGTAGCAGTGCGTGCGCGATATTTTTCTTGTATGTTGAAATCTAAACTGTTTTATATCCTTATTTTTCGCTTCAGCTGCTTCCTCCGAAAATTCACCTATGAGCACTAATGCATGCTGGATGCATGGATTACAATTTTGTGTACCGATGGAGGGAGGTAGTACCAGAGATACTCCGCAACAAGTTTTCTGGCTGTCTCTACAGCATATTCCTCAAACTTTTCGGCATCAATTTCAAATCCAGAATTTATAGCTTGGAGAATTGTGGCACATCTTTGCAAAATGTCCTTATCGATTCCGGTTATTTTTGATGAAAGATCGACATTTTGAAAAAACCTCCGCGCTGTGTTACCATCGTTCGAATTTCCAAAACCACCAGATTTTGGCCTATCTTCCAAAAGTCCCATTTCGGCCCGAAATTGTTGTTGAATAAATTGTTTTCTCTTCAAAACACTTGACTTTTCATTCTTACTGGCTTCCCATTTTTTTAGCTCTAATTTATACGATAAGTGAATAAAGTACTCAAAAAATCGTATGTTGGCATGTAATGGTGACAGTCCGATTTCGTAACGAGCTTCATCTGCTTTTTTCTCTAGGCATTTTTCAATGTCATTCATTTCTGTAGGCAAGGGACCACATATGTGACATTTTGCAGATGACGTTTCCGTTAGAGCGTTACAAACTTTGCCGTCAACCATGGTCAGTTTTATGTCACGCGTTATATGTATTTTTTGTTTTGTTTTATTTATTTCGGTGGGAGAAAGTGCAAAAATTTTCGATTTAAAATAACGTTCCTCATTTTTGCACAGTTGAGAAATTTCTTTTTTAAATTGAAACCTCAAAGGCCTGCCATATCGAGTGGATGACGGGCACGGGTTTTTCCAAATTAAGCCTATTTGACGATTTCTGCTTGAATTGACTATGGCCAGAACTGCCATCGAATCCCCATTTTCCAATCAGTGTTAAACGTTTTTCTCCTGAGCCTAATGCTTCATCAAAAACTTGATTTTGTTTCTCTTTACTCATGTTCTTAAAACGATATAGTACAAAACAAAATGCGTTTTTTTATTATTTTTCGTAGAATGACTTTACAAATCACATCCATATGCGAAAATATGCAAAAATCTGCAGCCACAATATTATTTAATTTAAAGAGGGATACAAAATCTACAATTTGATGTATAATAAGTAGTGGGTAGATGAGGGCCAAATAACTAAAAGTCTACGTGAAAAATTAGTTTTTAAGAAACGTGTGTTTTGAAAAGGAAATAAAAGTATTCTTCAGGGATTTTTTAATGGGCTTAAATTTTTGCAACTTTTATAATTTAATTTGGTAGAAAACAAGTTAAAATTTAATATTTTTTTTGGGTTCTTGGAGACTTCTGCCACAATATCACGAACAATTTTGTAATTAAACTTAAGTTTTTTTGTATGACTATGCTACCGCAATATGTAATATAAACATACCTCCACTTTCAAAAGACGCAAATATTTAATCTCCCAAAAAAAAAACAACTAAATGTGTTAGATTCATAAAATTTAGAGTGTTGTCAATAAATTTAGTGCAATAAAACATACAAAAACAAACTTTTTTTGATTTTTGGCCTATGAGGGAAACCAGTGTGCAATGGTTCAAACTGCAAGTCAGACATCAAAACGATAGTATGAGAAAATATTTCTTTGGTGACTGACTCTCAGCAAGTTTCTAAAAAATCGGTAGTTCGGAGTCAAATTAAAACACACAACATAAATCGCATGAAAAGTTAGGTCGTAATCCAGTCTGAAGGATTGTATAGATGATTGTAATGAATGTACATATGTATCTGTTTTAACTTCCGACAACCTCCATAAAATTAATTCCAAAATTAATTGGTATTTTACATTGTTTCACTCAACGCATTAATATCTACTTTCTTGCCATCAGCTGTACATTTTCTTAGCACACACATGGTGTATACTTTTAGGGAAATACTCATACATTTTCATATTTTCAACTTGAAGCATATCTTTCTTTGTCTATTGTTGTAAGTCCTTCGAAGCCATATTCTTTGGATTTTCATTGAACATGCAAACGTTTGTTCATTCATTCATTTATTCACTCAACTGATCATTCGTTCATTCATTCATTTATTCATTCCTTCATGACATACCCCTTCTGGTAACATGTAGTCTTACGTACCGGATGGAGTTTTATGTAAACATTGTCGTGTATGGGTTCCACTTATAATTCCACATTAACTCAAGTATTCAGTTGCATTATTTGCTTGACATGGTTCACATGAAGGCGTACATATGTACATATATACACATGCTAACTATTTAGCATATGCAACATGAAGAAGAAGAAGAATATTAAGTTTCACCCTTTGGGATCTGAGTTCAATAATAAATTTTGCAAAGCATTTGCTACAGTATTTTCTATTTTCTCTCTCTCCAATTTTTCTATATTCCTGTTCACTAGTTTTCGTGTTCACAATTCAGGGAGTCTCTATTGTTTGTTGAAGAGATGTATGCTGTCTGAAGAAGTTTTGGGGCAATACTTTACAAATTCGTAATTAGTTGGGATTTTGGAAAATGGAAAAATGAATTTCATTATACGGATGTGCATTCTCGAATTAAATAACGTGGGATTAGTGGCCATTGCTTTTGAAAAACAACTCGTATGTGTATGTTTTAATTTGAAAATGAATTTTTTTGAGAGTGTTTTCTTTCAATCTCCTCTTATTGCATTGAAATATCAAATGAACTGTTCCTGTGTGCTATTATAAGGAACTCATTTTCCTAAATTTTTTACAAGTTTTTTCTTGCTTTTGTTTTCTTGACTTTATCAAACCATCTTTCATTTTGTGTTCATTATGACTTTCTTTTCGTTCTTAATTATGCATACAATTGATTCATAAAGCTCATGTACATCTAAGAACATCCATATGTATGTAGGTATGCAAATATGGGGTATGGACGTAGTAAAGTATGTACTCTAGGTATGTAAAGTTATAGAGTATAAGTAGTTATAGCCAGGCAGTATATATGTTAAGTGTGATTGAAGTGGAAAGTATGTGATTAAACTACATGCTGATGATTTTTGTAGAAAAAATTTGTTTAATGAAGTCATAAATTTAGGAAATATTTTAAAGTCCTTAAGGAAAAACTGTTCTAGATGAAGGCCATACAAGGCAGAAATTAAGCCCATGAGATCAAAAATGTAGAAGATATTTATTGTTATTCTTCTTAAGAGAGATTTCTTAGTCTTGTGTTTGCCTAAAAACTCAAGCAATCAAAATTCATATTTGAAAGAAGGCAGTCCTGACCTCCAACGTAGAAAGATTAGGCAGTATCAGTCCTTGCAGTAGAGAAAGACTTAATGACATACGTACACATACATAATTGGTCATTACAGCCTTTCTGTCTGGAGTACGACCTCGCTTCTCACACCACTTATGTTTTGTGTCTTAATTTTATACATGAGTAGCAAGACCTTTAGTTTAAAGTCGATTGCGAACGACAGATTTTTGAGAAACTTTTTCATGGCAATTTTTCTTTTACTCTCCGAGTTTTTTTTTTTATCAGAAATCTCCAGAGAGACAGTTGCCGAAGAAATATTTGCTTCATATTTCGTTTTGTTGGAGATGTCTGACCTGAATTTTGAACCGCGGCATCACGCCCAAGAAGCCAACGCAATACCTACTAGACTAAGGACGCTTGAATTTATTCGAATTATTTAGTCTTTCAGCTCGCCTAAGCAAAGCTCTGGTCAATGGCGATATCTGATCTTGTTTTTATTTACTGGCATCCGAAAATGACTGTCTTCATCTTTTACTCCACTTTACATTCTCATCACAAAATCTACAACTTTCTGGAGGATGCTAACGCATACCAATATCATCTCGCGGTAGCTACAAGGGTATAAGTAAGTATCCTGTATAGCATCTTCGACAACAGTTCTGATTTTTTTAAGCGTCAAGCATAACTTCAATGTTCATATACATAATCGTGTAAATGGGTCGACGTAAATGGTTTACTGCACCTGGCATGGTGGAACTTGGTACTTGTTTGGCAGATATTCGAATCGCATTGGTTTTTTTACGAGTACAGCAGAGTACGCAGAAGTTTGTTTCAAAAAGTACGACTAATATCAAATTGTTCCTACAGGCCAAGGCAGCAGTAATCTCTTCTCAATTATGGATTTTAAGTTAATTATCACTCATTGCAGCTTATGCATACGTGGTCCTGAGAAGATTTTTATAAAATTAGGCTTTAATAATTAAAACTTTTTACGTTATGTTAGATAGTAAACATTTCTTGAAGTCCAGGATCTCTCCAAGGTAAGGCCTATTTTGATACCACAGCCTAAATTCGTGCAGCAGACGTAGTATGAAAAGAAGATAAAATAAATTTTATGTTAAGGGAGACAAAAAAAGGAATAAGGCAATTTCTCGTTAGTTTAGCTGAAACGATATGTTCAGGTCTGGCAATCCATGTTACCTTTGAATAATCCAAAATTCTGCTGATCAATATCCCAAAATTCATAAACGAAAAAGAAGGTCGAGACTACGTTCGTAAGAGTCTTGGTTATAAGATTTTTCTAGGGAAAACCTTATCACACAACAAGCTCGGTCTACCCTACCACAATTACTGCAGAAGCTGCTAGCATGTGAAAGAAACAGAATAGGTAGAAAACCTTTTTTGTGAGTGCCACGCACTTCAAAACAGATGTCATCTATTTTTGGGTGACGGAACGTTTGAAGATTTGGACATGGTGGCGAACGTGCCAATAAGGGAACTGGCGGGTTTCATCCTACGTTCGTGGTAGTTTAAACCCACCATTAACGTATCATAACACGGGGGCTTATCCTACATTGGGTAACACAATGGGCCATAGGAGCCTCCGAATGAACTTGCCTGTGCACGGCAAGCTACCCCTAACCTAACATGTTCATAACTTCCACGAGCAATCCGAGGCAGACAAACTTTATGAGAGATTATTGACAGAAAGCATAACCTATTTACCGAAGTTTGTTCAGTTTTGAGTTTTGAAGGCGTAGACTTATACATAGACATCAAAATCAATGCTACGAATTTCAAAATGCTTAAACCAAAAGTGAGTAGTTCGTAATAATCATTGCTTGTTTTTTCTATTTTGCATGATTGAAACTTCAATTTTCTTTTCTATGCATACAAAAATGACCCACTTTCATTGCACATTTATGACATGCCATCAACATTACCTGTCATACGAGCAAAAACTAATTTCTTTGTGAGTCTTAATATTTCAAAAATATTTATGATTTAAAGGCCATTTATATTATACAAGTCATAACGGCAACCGGTCATAAAACAACACACATTTGAGACTATTTTTGTAGAGACATTCCTATAAGAGCCTTGATTTGAGTTCTTTTGTGTTTTTACAAAAGAAAAGAAAAACAGAAAATTGTCAACAGACTTTATGTTCTTTGTAAAATTGTGTACAACTGTTTGGTACTTTGTAAATCTTGTTGTTTCCTTTGTTCATTTTGTTGCCTTCTTTTTTGTTTTGTTGTTCCTTGGTTTTAAGGGGCCTAAGGATATTGCCCTAATGTGTTTCAATATCATTTTTTTGCTACTTGTATGATACTTGTGTAATATTTAAATAATTTTATGATTCATACATAAACACGCTGGCAATAGGCTCAGCTTAGAAAAGTGTAGACGGGGAAGACATAAGGATTTGTATAACAAAGGCTGTTGGAGAGTGGATTGAGGCAGATATAAGGAAATAGACAAACAATTATTGCCCCATTTCAGAAAGAGAAATAGAGGAAAATAAACTTTAAAATGCATTATTAACTCTTATGGAAAGTATACTAAGTAATAGGGAAGAATATTTTTTTTGGAAATTAATTTTCAAATGAAAAACTGCCCTTTCAGATAAATCCTTACACATAAATTTAATTATTGTTAGTAAATCCAAACACTTTAACTATAATTTCTCTTTTTAAACCCTATATTTGTATTGACATTCTTTCTTAGACAACACATCCTATAGAGGCAGCATTATGAACAATTTAGTGCCTGAGGTCATGCTCCTACAATAGAAGCTACGTTTATCATGACTGCTCTTAAGATATTCAAATAAACGTTGGCAAATATCAATGGACCACACAAAAATAAATAAAGGAAACCCCTTAACAGATGAACCATGAAGTGTGGTATTTGCATACAAACAGTTAAGGTTAACTAATTAGCAAAACAATAACAAGTTAAGCAAAAAAAAAAACGACACAATTAAATATTTCCAACGTAACAATACAAAGAACAGTTGCAAATCAAATTTTAACTGTAATTATTATGCTACTAATTAGTTTTAAGCAGCTGTATATATGAGAGCGCACAAGAAGAAAATGAAAAACAAATCATATTCGTATTTCCATAAACTATATGAGCGTATTGACATACAAACACTCTCACACATTGGTATTTTTTGTTGCCATTGTTTTTACTTTTTCGCTTTGTCTTTTTTCTTTGTTGTCAGGAAAAAGGCCAAGAAATTGTTTTTTTTTTTGTTTTAATTATTTTCCTTAGTCTCAGTCGTTAACATATTCATGCAGGCATTTTTGTTTGTATTTAAAACAAAAACAAAAAGAAATAAACTCATATTACACTGAGAGAGAGAGAGTTGTATGTAGTGGTAACATACCCATAAACCAGTCTGTATAGGAGAGAGTGGTAAACACAAAAAAAATAAAACAAGGAATACAAAAAAATACATCCACATACACAATGTAAATTTATAACATTCACATGCAAATTGAGCCAAACGACCTTATTATGCAAATTGCCAACAGCAAATGGAGAACGAAATTGATTTTCCTCGCTTATATACATATGTACTCACATATACGTATGTGAACACACACGCGTGCTATGAGGCAAACATACCGTAAAATAAATACATGCACTGTTATAAATACATACATACATACATATAAAGAAAATTCCTTTACTTCCTTATATGTACACAGTTACACTGTGTGTAAAAAAAACTAGAACGAATGTTATGACAAGTTATGTTCGACTTACATCGGAAAGAATTTTTTAAAAAATAAGTATTAGGCATGCAGGCCCGACATGGTGCCAGATAGCTAAAAAAGCTTGATGCATTAATTTAGGGAAAAATACTCATGAAACCAGTACGAAAATTGGATAAGAAATGTTAGGAGAAAGAACATTTCTTTGCTTATCATTTGAAAAAGTTCTTTATCTCGAACATATCTTTAGAAGTTGTGGTGCCATGATGGAGTTTTCCAAGTTCTTGACCTCAGGCCCGATCAGTACAGTTTCGAACCTTGGATTTCTAATTTTAACAATCAACGTTTTAAAAAATCTGTCCTTCGAGATTACACGATCTCGGTGTTTACAGATGGTCCGAAGACAGTATTTAACTTGTTGAACTGAAATTATTCAGTGAAGGTTAAAGCCTTGGAGAGGGCCACAAAGTGTCTTCAAATTATAGTTGACGAGTATTCTATAAGTTGTTTCGGTGTGGCTCTTGTGCCAAAATAATATACATTCCCATTTAGTTTAGTCCTGCTTTAAACTTGACAGATGAGTAAGCATAATGGCAGCTGGGGTTCAAGTGGGTCTGTTTTACTTAAAACAGAAACCTCTGAGCTTTTCTATCAATAAGAAGAATAAAGGCTCTGTTGTCCCTTGGACCACTGTAGCATCTTCTAGAAAATGGGCTGAGAACCCGTCCTTAGGGTCTAAACGATCACAATATTTACTAAAGGCTCGAAGGCCGTGTATTTATTCTGGCGATATTGATATTTCGAGTTTGTTTAGATGGCCATATGACTGTATTCTTTTCCAGGCATTAATCTACTAAATTCGTAAGGTCGTAGGGTACGTTAAGACATTAAATTTTGAAACTTTGACAGTTGATACAATAGGGCTCCCAACTCCAAACTAGTGGACATCATGTCAAACTAGTTTTAAGGCTGACAAAGAGGAGAAAATGGTGCAACATCTGCTTTGTGATGGCCCAGGTCAAATAGACTTAAGATGTGTTTTCTATGATAAGACTGTCTGAAGAATGTGCAACTGACTGAGAGAGCTTTGAGCTCTGCTTGGGATACACTAGCCGAGTTTAGATAGGAAGCCGTCTGATGTCCTTTCTTACTGTATGTTCTAGATCTTCTGGCTGTGGCAAGAAGTTCAGTAATTGTGACTGGAAGCAAGACCGAGCGTATGGGCAACTATTATGATTATTGTACGAACATATTTAGGTGAAGAGGGTGGAGAATTCATACACATTTTCTTTGTGAAAGTTCTACTTCATGGGAAACTGGACTAAGTCATCGAGGTGTAGTTATTTTTTATAAAGGGACGCCTTCGAATCTGATTGGGTTTGTCTGGAGTAGTAGTGGATTTTTCGGCAGCCAGATGACATGTAAGCGAGTCTGTGGTAGAGGGTATCACAATGAACGTCATGGCTGTTTTGTTGGGTTTAAGAACAATAGAATATGCACATGAATGCAACAAAAACAAAATGTAAAAGTCCGAAATGTTTTGGATTGCACATGTAAATATTAGGGTGAACACAAATATTGGGACAACGATTTAATTTAAAGAAAGTGTGTCAATTAACCTGTTGGTTTTATATGTTATATTGGACTGGAGATTTGCAGAATTTCGAAAACTAAGTAGCTTATGCATGATGGTAAGAGAATTTTAATATTGAAAGTTTTGATTGTTGTTATTACTGCTGAACCAGTAATTAAGTAAGTGTCCATAGAAACTTCAAAGCCATGCTGAGCAGTAGATTTTGTAAAATTGCCTGAACAGTTAAAATAATGAAACTGAGCAATCATCTTCAGCAGAAGCAGTGTACTGAACATAATATCTAGGAATGTCCCCTACAAATGTAGTATATTTTCTAGAGACTTTTGTTGTTTGTTTGTTATTCTCCCTCTTCGATAACGTGACCAATTTAGATTCTAAAGTTTGAAAAAAAAACCACCTCTATCTTTTATCTATTTATCAAAACCATGATAAAAATTAAATTATTTTCTTAGTTTCGGAAATGAATTCCTTGTGTTACCAGTTGAATTCTAGACCCATTAGAAGGACACCTCTTTAGCCTTCTTAATTGCTAACACTTACTACAGAAAACTTTTCATTCATTCTCAATTTCTCAATTAAAGAATTGCTACCAGCCTAATACTACACCATAAACAAATGTATGCAACAGGGTGTTGTAGACTTCTCTACTAACTGCTGATAGGTGCGGTTGTAAATACAGCCTCTCTGTGTATGACTGCTACTAGTATTTACACTATTTTCGCTACTGCCATTAACCATGTAAGTTCAGTTTGTGGTTTTTCAATACTTTTCTGTTACTCGCTTTATTTTTTCTTTGCCTCCACATTTTTCCAGTTGGCTATGATGTGGCTCTTTTGGTTTTGTTATTGTTGCTGCATAACCAGGGCTTTTTTGTGTGGTATTATGAAAAATCTTTTCCCATCGAAGTTACTTGTTTTTGTTTCTTTGCTGACTATTTTCCTACACCAAAAACAATAGCAGTCCTCCTATGTCGATATCCAAAAGAATTCCAAAATGATAAAAAAAAATGGAAGAGGGTGTTCCTGCTATAGTTATGGTGTTTGCAATTGAACTTGTTGTTGTTGTAACCGTTTTTTGTCACAATTTTTGTGAATATTTGTTGTATATTGAGCTGCCAGTATTGTGTAAGCAATTGTCGCATGAATAATTCGGTAACAATAAATTCTTTTCCTTACAGTAAAAAAATCATAAAAAACCCCTTTAAGCGAGAGACTCCCATATTTACCTTGTATACATTCAAGCAGAAAAATGGAAATTTATATTTATGTATGTATATATGTATGTGAACAAGAGAGTAAAATAAGGTGAAATAAAAATAATACGACATATGAAATTGCGTGTGTGTGTGTGAATGTCTATATGAAAATGGAAACCCCAGTGCAGCCTGTTTCCTCAATTTTTATGCAAATTTTCTTGGTACGTATGAATGAATATCTTCTGCATTTATTTTATTGTTCCCAAGTTTTTTTTTTTATTTTTATTTTATGTGTGCTTTTATCCAGCAGTTACTCTATGGCTCGTAACTCTTCCTGGTTTTGTTTGATTTTTTTCGTTCATGAATTTATACTGCATATTTATGTCGGGTTATTAGTTAAAGCTGGCTTTGCAAAAAACATTTGACTTCCGCTTAAGGTTTTTAAAATATTTTATTGGCAGTAGAGTGTTACAGCCGTAGGTTTTAGGGACATCCTAATCGAGACTTTAGTGATAACATGGAAAGTGGTTCTTACGTCTGGTCATACAAATTATATTAAAGAACACATCACAAGCAATTTTTAGTTTGTCATGGAGTTAGAATCAAATATGGTCTGCCTAAAAAGAAATTCAACATGATGATGATGATGACGTAGAGTAATTTTTGAATGGATAAGCTTAATTTAATAACTGTTTTCAAATAAATCCGTTCTTAAAGCCATTATATTTCATAAGCTCCAATGAGGGTATAAGACCTATGGTATTCAGTTAGATAGCAGAGATCCTATAAATTCGATCTGCGAAAACATAAGTGAAAAGTGAGATAATAAGAGCTCACACAACTTGTGGAACTTGTGGCAACAGGGTGGTGTCCTTTTACCACTAATGTGGAGGTTGTTTGTGGATGAACTACTGGAAAAACTATTTGGGGATGGCATTGACTGCCATGGATATGCAGATGATATGGTCTCGATGGCAAAGTTGACAAGGCCATCTGCGACATTATTTAAAGATGTTTTGGAGATTGTAAGTCGTTGGTGCCCGATAATAAACCCGGGCAAGACCATATTAGTCCTATATACAGGAAGAAGAAAACTTCCCAAACTGAATAATATTTGAATGCTGGGTGAGATAATGATGCAGAAAATGGGTGCATTTATCTAGAAATAACACTGGGTAGTAAATTAATATAGGAGACTCATAAAGAGATCATCTCGGAAGCGGCCAGGCGTGGCAGAATGATATACAGAAGGCTTGCAAGAAAATCCTGGAGATGGTCTCAGGATGGTCTGTCCAATAGTAAACTATAGGGAAATTGTCTGCGCAGAGAGCATGAATTTTGAAACAGAGCGGAACCAGATTCAGAGACCAATGTGTATAACAGAGGCAATGAGAGCCTGGCCCACAGCGGCGTTGGAAGCTCTGGTGTATTTAAGTCTGTTGCACATGGTAGTGAAGACCAAAACTAGGGAGACTATGGCTGGGTCGATGGAAGACAAGCCATATATGAAATTCATTAGGAGATTTCATGACATGAACGAATGGCAGACTCCTTCCTAAACTGTCCACTGGATAGAACCAACAGATGAACTACTCAGAATACATGGCAAAACTTGTGGCAATTTTTCAAGTGGAAGATTAAGATTAAGATCGAAAGATGTAATCAATTCAACTTGAATAGGAAGTACAACTGACAGGACATGGTAATACTATTTGACATTGAAGCACTCGGATTTGATGAAGTCAAATCGAAAATAAACCCTATCATGAGGACATTCTCGACAATAAGCAAACAGGTAAGCTTATGAAAAGGGGAGATTCCGCACCATCGATAGAGTCAGGCCCTTCTGTGGATGTCAAACTTGTTGATTTTGTGACAAAGGGAATGAATCATAGGAACACGTTCTGGGAACCTGTGAGGCATTAATGCATCCCATTAAAAAACGAGACTGGTATTGTTGACTCTGAGCAGCATCTTGAAGTTTGTCAGGCCAATTGGCATGGAGAAGACATTGTATGGATATACTAAAATATGAGTGAATTACAAGTATCATCTCAGAACCACAATAATATTTAATTATTTATTTATTAATTACAATACAATTACAAATTATATCCTAATTATATACGAGCTGAGTGACCTTGACCATGTGCTCGATGTAGTGTCACAGACCAGAGCCTCTGGTGGGAATCGAACCCACTACCCTCACACTAATAGTCTAGCACACTACCCATTAGACTACCAGGGCGCTCACCACAATAATAATAACAATTGTGTGACGCTTTACTTTATGAGCACTTTCCGTACATCCACAACTTATATCAGTGAGGGTTTTGAGGGTTAATTTCTGCATTTGAGAATAGTGTAGTAAAGAAATAATATTTTTGGGATTCTTTTAAGCTTTAATTGTATATTTTTTTATTTAATTTAAACAAAATTTAACCACATAAGGATTAAATTTACCGCATATAAGTAAGCCTACTTAAAATTAAAATATTATTTTAAACTTTTCTTTTCTTTTTTTTGCTGTAATTTTTAACAGCTGCTTTAAAAGTTGTTTTATTCTGATGATGTTGAATTAATGAATACAAATCCAAAGATACAACACATATACTTATGTAAACATATACATACTACTGTAGAAATATATGTATGCAAACACTTTTCACTCTCCATGTATGCCATTAAATTAATGAGCAAGAGCAATTCCTTTTTTTGATTTTTTGCTCTTGCATTTCAATTATAATTCTTTTAATCTTTTACTGTAATAAAATTATGTACTTAACAACTTAACCTTAAGCCTTAATATTTATCCTGCTTATATATTTATACCATATACATATACACTGACTCAAATAATTGTACGTATACCATGCTATTGAAAATTATTTATAGTACATTACGCTTCCAAGAAATACCAGCTCGATAAAGATCAAAAATTATAGTGAATAAGCTCAAATAATTGTCCGTACAGCGAATGGACCTCGTCTGACATTAACAACTTTTGTAACTTGTATTGTACTTGCACACACCTAACATTAACGACTTTTGAAATTTGTATTGTATTGGCACACACCATCTTTTTGTCGACTATAAGGCAGCCTTCGATAGCCCCATAAGGGATCGTGTTTTTGCCGAAATGTCTGTGCTCGGTGTACCTGCGAAGCTGATAAGGCTATGCAGCATGACGTTGCAGGTAGGAATGGCCCTCTACGAAACTTTCGAAATTGTGCGAGGTTTCAGACAAGGCGATCCCTGCGAGAGTTCTGCGAAAGGCGGAATTGCATCGCAATTGCACTATTTTTCTTCGGCGACTTCCTCTCAGCAGCCTTCTGGAGAAAAGTTTCTCAAAAATCTGTCGTTCGGAATCGACATTAGACTGTAGGTCTCACCACTTATGGATAGAATTAACACACAACACATAACACAATTATGAGGGGTGTGAGCAACAAGGTTGTGAACTTGACTAAATTGTTGTAAAGGCCGATTAAGTAAGTGACAACTTAAAACTTGTTTTAAAAACAACTTTACTTGATGCTCATCTGGTAAGTAGTTTTCGAAATATTATGAGAATAGTCTACTTAGCCTGCTTGGTGTACGAACAATTGTTTGAGACAGTGTATATCTGTCTATCTATGTTTACTTATAATAATATACACAAACCCTGACACATCATACACTCACTCTTAAAGAAAAGTAAACTTACCCACACACTTAAATATAAACAAATAAATTTGTTCTCTGTCTCTCTCTCTCTCTCTCTCTTTGTCATTTTCATTCCATTTTCTTTTCTTCTCAAACACCAAAAGAGTCCAAATGTGTGTATAAGATCGTAAAAAATTGTTGCTGAATTGTTTTTTTTTTATTATTTTTGTTGTAGTATTTATTGTATTTTCTTGTTACAATTATTAACAGAAAAAAGTCTCAACTTACTTATGTAAGAGGAGTCAGTCTACTTACAACCATATTTGTGTCCCGTTGTCTGTTACATTGTTACATGAGTCTGGCCGTATGTTTGTTTAACATATCTTGCCTATGTTTTGTTGCTGTTCACTTATGTTTGCCTGTCGTTTTAAGAAGCTTAACAATACTTTTGTTGTTGTTGTTTTTTGTTTTGTTTATGATGTGATTTTTCTCACACATTTCCTTATATTTGTTGGTATATTTAGCAGAAAATAAACCTTTTCTTTCGTTCTTTTTTTGTTTCGTCTGCTCATCTGTAGCTTTGTATTCCTTTGCGTCAATCTCTTACATTCTCTCTCTGTAAATTCTTTTATTTTTTTTTGAGTAATAAAAAAATGTTAATGCAACAACACCAACAATATGAAAATGTTAATAAAAAAAAGAGAGGAGAAAACAAATACTTTAACATATTATTTAACAACAACAAAAGCAACAGAAGCATGTGTATAATTTGCCAAAAGGGAATTGTTTTGTTTTGTTTCTACGGTTCGTTGAGCAAAAGCGAAGGCCAAATACACTCAGAAAAAACTCTCAAGTGAAATTAAAAGAGAATTTCAGTGGAATTTGCAAGCAAGCATGAAGAAAATACAGTAGAATCCTTAACAAAAAGTAATTGAAATTTTGCTCAAGTTTTTATTTGACAGTTAGCTTCAGTAACAAACATATTTCTGTATAATCAAACATTGTAAAAAAGTTTGAAAAATTAATGTGATACACATTTTAACTCATTATGTATTTTAACAGATATTTGGATCACAAATTGTTTCGTAGATTTAACCGTAGTATGTTCTACATTTCGGAGCAACAAGTACTGGCCTTGTCGACTAAAGCAGTTATATTAAGCATGCCGCTTCTGTAAATTTCATGAAGATAATGTTTGTTGTTTTGTTTTAAGGTACTTTACACCTAACAGTAAACTAATATTAAGTTGAACTAGATAGAGACACAATCGTGACTTAGTAACCTATCCTACAGCGGCGCTGGATGTTCTGTTGTGAAGACCAGAGCATTGAAGACTGTGGTTGATATAAGGGAACGTAAGCGAGATTCATAAGGTAACATTGTGGTATAATAAATAGTGTGAATGGACTTTAATTAACTGACGCCTTGGCAGAACCAATAAACTGTAAGATTTTCGGAAATTCGTACCAACAAGACTCAAAATAAGCAACAAAAATAACCTTGAGCCTATATATTCTTTTAAAAGACGTACCATTCTTTGGTATACAGACAGGTCGAACGGGAGATTATCTTCCAAGCGAAAGATTAAGATATCGAAATATGTGCTCAATTCGACTTAGAAAGTGAAAGGACGAATATAGTAAGACTATTTGATAGTCAGTCCATATGAGTACTCGCCTCTATTAAGGTTGCCTTAGAAATAGTATGGGACTGTCTGTCATTACAACCCTTTAGATGGGGTCACAAAAGAAAAATTTTTTCATATTCTGTTTTGAAGCACGGGCTCGGATCGCATAGTCGGCAAACTACCTACTAGACTGTGGCAGCTTCTGCATCACCTATTTGGGGGAAATTTGGTTCCCTTCTGCTGGAAATTCATGTGATAATAAGTAGACAATGGTGATGGGTTCAAAATGCGTCTGTGTTTGGAAGAGTGTACTTAGCGAAAGAAGAGATAGAGAAAGGCTGAGACTTGGGACAATCTAAAATTCATTGTATTTGCATTTAGCTCGGACTGATGACCCATCAGGCATGATGTTATGCATTTTATCTCTCCTAACTTTTTCCAAGTAAACAAAGAAAATATTTTTAATTTCTGGGCTTAGAGCTCAACTTCTGTTGAAAGTATTTTCTGTCCAGGTTATTCTGATAACCCTACGATGAGTTTATATTGCAAGACCTTTTAGCTCCCTTCGATAAGAGACATTTAGTGCCGAAATGTACTAGATTCGAAATTATTTTTTTATTTAAAAATGCAATTCGGGCCATATCTAGTCTAGAATTAGTCAAATTGCCTGCTAAACATTCTCCTGTATGCCTTTCATTCAAGTACTTTCGTCCAGCTACACCTTTAGCTCTCTTATTCTATCATGTAATGTGCATTATAAAATTAAATTGATTAATAATTAAGATTAAATATTATTTTAAACATTTTACTGAGCTTCGATCCATTGTTGGTGAGCACGCCCTTTTTTATTTATTTTTACATTTTAAAACCGCAAGTGTTTCAAAATTTAAGACCTTTTTTCTTTCACAATCTTGAATTCTATTTCGTACTGGTAGCCAATTGACCTCTGGTTATTGGATACTGCTATGTCTGTGCCCCTGAGTCGTAAATGTATTGTAATAAATATTTTATTACAAAGACTTTATTTTTTCTGTTTTCGTTCAAACTTTATCGTTTCCATAGCTACCAGTTTGTAGAAATTTTATTTTCTTATTCATAATTCTTTCATAGAAAGTCAGAAAATAAACCTTTTATTAGAATTTCTGTAATAACAAAAACAAAAAACAAAATAGAATAAATGTTTTGCCTCTTATTTGGCTGTAAGCGTAAAGGAATGGCTAACTTGTTGTGTTTGTATGGTTTAGTTTTCTTTTTTTCTTTTGTCAAGTTTTACAAATTAAGATGGGTTTGACGGTGTACAAATTATTTCCACACACACACATATTCTATAAATAATAAACACATACGTAAAGAATTCAGTTGAAGGACATACACACAATAGTAAGCGTGTCTCTTTTGTTACACATGCAATATTTATGTTTACGACAAACCTTTACTAGAAAACCATTTAGTCGACTTCAAAAAACAGATTTTTTAAAAACTTTTCATGGCAGAGTTTTATCTCCGTCTTAATCTCTTTTCATTATCTTTAACTGGCTAATAAGTTTTCTTTTATAGCATTTCTTCTTCTTCAAGAGGATCGCAATGACTTCAGGGTGAATGGTACTTATCATTATTATAGTACTTATATTCAAACCTAACCTAACCTTTAGCAGACTATCAGCGAATTTTATTTTGGATTTTTTTCTCTTGTGTGTTCGTCTCGGCAACTAGTAGCCACCTATTAGCCCGGACTTTTGTTTTTTTGTCCTCCAGAATGGAATTTATCTCAGCTTTAATATTGTTTGGCTTGAGACTTTTCAACTGCATAACGGCGATCATTTGTTCATGTTCCTGTGATCGTTTAGAAAAGAACATAAAAAAACATGGCTCTTTAAAACTTAAAAAATGTGGCTAAAACATAAGGATTCCACTTGCTACCAGGGTAACTTATTATCCATACGTCAGGTCGAGTAAATTTGAAACCACCCTCGTATATATCCTTTTCATATTTTTGCTACAAGAAATCCAAACTTATGTGTGTATGTATGTGTGTGACTCAAAAGATAATTACAAACAAAGACCGCGTTAGAGGAAAAAACAAAATGAAAAGGGTAAAAGAGCATAATTATGTCCTTGTCTTTATATGTGTATTACATGCTAAATAAAGTCATGCTGGGTTTATATGTAAGCGTGTTTGGTTTTTGTATTTGTTTATTTGGGGTATTTTCATAACATCTAATATTTCTGTTGTTTTCTTGTTTGCCATTTTCTTTTGTTTTTAATTTTTCTAAACTTCCAACACAATACCAATACGCGACAAAGTCAAATGTCAGTGCCATTAACGGTTGGGAAAATTAAAAATCTTGTTTTTCTTCTTTCTTTTCTTCTTCTAATTTTTCTTGCCTATTTTGCGCAGACCTTTTCATCTTCTTGCTTTCATTACTTGTGTTGACTGTTTTTATTTTTAACGCTTTTCTTTACGTTCGCAGACGGTGTTATTCGTGTACAAAGAAGTATAACAACTACCAGCTACAATAAATACAAGCAAATCAGAAATTATGGCAACAAAAAATTAAAGAAGCAAAATGGAAACAATGATAAACAAAATATTTTGCATAATAATAAAAACAACAGTAACAACTTCCGGTTGAGAATTTCTTGGTTGTGTCGTTGATTGCCTCTTTAAATTATGATTAAATTGCGGATAGCAAGGGAATGTGAAAGATTTTCCTTAGAATATTATTTTCTTTTTCTTGTTGTTGTAAATGTTTCATTTAATAAATTATCAACTTAATTTCATTATTTGAATAGAAACATCATATACGAGTTAATTTATATTTTGAAAGTGAGAAATGCAGACAAGCATGATTAAAATATTCTTTATTTTGTGATTTTCAAATTAAACCTTTGGAGGAAAGTCAATTAACTCTAATTCACCTCGAAGCCCCATAAAGTATTCCTTGAGCTGAGCTAGACTGAAGTCGACAAAGCACTAGAAAATGAGAGCACCAAAGTATCGCTTACTGAAGAACAACAGAGACAACCGATTTAATCTTATCAACTGATTGTATTTGTAAATCGATGTAAACTCAGTCAGAAAAAATAGATAAAATATCTGAAAAGGGCTGTATTTTAAGTGAACAACAGCTACATTAAAATCCTTCGAAAAATTGTGAAGTTAATAAACTCGATTCAACAAAAATCAACATGATATTGTTATGGAATTTTGTAAATCTAAAATTGAATATTCTAGTCGCCCTAGTAGTACTTTGGTTGATTTATTAAGCGGGAGCCCATGGTTCAAACTCTAACTCATTACCCTTCTGACCGTTTTAATCAATTTTGAATATCCATATCTGGTCAGATCTCTTCAGTCTCTTTACAAGTGAGTTAATTATTCCATCTTTCTTTAGAGAATGCGTAAAATTTGCAAGACAACATTATTTTGGCACTCTACAGAGGAATGTCAAATCTCATGTTTGAATTCATTTGAATTTTCTGTTGTATCAGACTTTGCAAGTGAGCTTTGTTGTTACCTCCGTTGTCATTGTATCCGAAAACTTATGTGAGTCTAAGCATCGAAAGCCTTAAAATCTGCTTCAGAGAAAACTGAAATTCTTAGCAGTGGTGTACGCACTACCTAGGGTTCTAATCGTTGCTTTACTCAGTAAAGTTTACTGTAAGTAAATATACGTGTATTCCCATTTGAAATACGGTAACCGATTAGAACAAGAAGAATTAAAGAATTTCTTCGGTTTTTTGTTATAAAATCAGGAAGAGGGTTCCGGTATCGTGTAGTCAATGGGAGTATTCAGATCAATTATGCCCAAGATTCTGTCACGATCATAGATTCTAGACTTCCTTGCTCTTGTAAGTGAATTTAACATCGGTTCATGAAATTTTTTTTATTGTTAGGTACTAGAATCCTCGATGCGAAAAATAATGAATATCTTTACTGCATCTTATATGTTAATATTAATTAAAGACATGTGTTCGCCGCAGTCTAGTAAGTAGTTTGTTGGCTTATAAGACGTGACACTAGGGTTGAAACTCTAGGTCAGACATCAAAACGATTTATGGAAAAATATTCCTTAGGCGAGTAAATAAAATGGCCATGAAAAGTTTCCTAAAAATATGTCGTTCGAAGTCGAATTTAGACTGTAAGTCCCGCCATTCATCTATGAAATTAACACATACTACATCACTGGTGTAAAAAGCTAGGACGTAGTCATGAATAGTAAGTCGCCGTAGTCTAGTAGGTAGTGTGTTGGCTTATTAGACTGAAGGCCCGAGTTCGAATCCCAGGTCAGACATCAAAACGAAAATATGAAAATATTTCTTCGGCGACTTCCTCTCAGCAGATTTCTGGCAAAAACTCTGAGAGTAAATAAAATTGCCATGAAAAGCTTCTCAAAAATCTGTCGTTCGGAGTCGACTTTAAACTGTAGGTCCCGCCACTCATGTATAAAATTAACGCACACAACACGAGTGGTGTGAGAAGCTAGGTCGTAATCCTGACTGAAGGGTTGTAATGACCAATTATGTATGTATGTAGTCATGAATAAAGGGTTGTAATGATCAATTATGTATGGATGTAAATAATAGTATTCTTATTTGTAATCTAACGAATGTTTTGTTGCCCTTAGCTTCAGTGTGTGGTAACTAATTAAGATCTCTGCTGTCTGCTCATATATTAAAATACAAATTCTAGAGACTCGAGTTCTGCAATCCACTAGGGTTTCCTGAAATGTTTTACAAATATCGGCAATCATATTTTTTTTATTTTTTGATCCTTAAGCCATAAGTTTACATTGATCAAAGTTCTTTTATCTATTACCTGTATTTTTAAATTCTAGTACATATTGCTTACCTATAAAGAAAGAACAAAAGAAAGTATATTAAGTTTCAATTTCAAATTCATGTAAAGAAAAAGCATATAAAATAGGCATGAGAGAATATTTAACTTGTGATTACAGCCCATAGGCTGCTTACAATAGAATACGCTACATAGACAGAATATTGTTACGTTTTTACCTTTTAAAAACGTTTAAAATATGTGCTGGTAGATTGCAAATAAAAAAGTTTGTGTTTAGTTTTAATTAAAATTCTTTATTATTCGCACAATTCTGTATGCCACTGTTGATGTAACAACAACAACTGCTTTTTCTCTGTTTACACCATTTGTATAAACAATAACAATTACTAGACAAATGTACTCTTTTCAAACGAACCGCGTCTTCACACAAGACTGACTGAACTTTTTCTTACTCACTCGCCTGCTCTGCCTTGCCTTTTATGTAGCATGGTAAACAGTCTGATTAATGCTCTTGAAAGAGAATGACTTCGCCTTCTGGAAATCTCTATAAATGTAAACATGTTGTTTGTGAGCATGTTGTTTACATTTATTCTTGTAGCATTTGTTGTTGAATTTTTGTTTACTTGTTTATCATTTTTTATGCTGGTGTTTGTTGTTGTATTTTTTTTGTTTATTTATTTAGCATTTTTATGCAGGCGTTAGTTGTTGTATTTTTTACTTGTTTATAATTTCAATGTTAAGCGATGTATATTGATTTTTAATTTTCGTAACAATATTCATGCTAAAGTGTTTAGATTTATAAAATAAAAGTATAAATTAACTTTGCTGCCGGCTATAAATTCCAAAATTTATTTATTTTAATGAAAAATATTTGAAATTTATTTATTTTTAATTAATGATGGTATTTTTATAACTCTCTTTCTGTTTAATTTGCAAAAATTAATTAATTCAGCAAAATACTGGCCAAATAATTTTACTACAAAAAATAAAAAAAATAAAAAAAAAAATAGAAAATCTGACAGGTTTTTCATTGTTTGACAAAATATCTTGAATCTATTTAAGGTCACATGTGTCAACAATAACCTGACAGGACAAATAAACCCACCAGCAAAATGGACACACAAACACCTGATACTACATGCGTAGACATGTCATGTAATCAAATTAAATTAAATTAACAAAAAAAATAAATATTATTTTGCAATATTTCAAATTGAGTGCAGGGAAATCTGTCAGTTTTATTAGATTTTTGCATTTTTATTAAAATTAAATACAACAACAAAATCTATACACACATCATATCATATGTAGAAGGGTTTAGGTGCTGTAAAGTCAGTTGTAATGATATGCAATTGTAAAGTGCATGTTTGTTTGTGTTTTTCTTTTTTAATTAATGTTGCAATGAATGATATGCTAGGAACTAATGACATGAGAAAGGGACATGGAATTTTAGAATTTCAGTATTAAATTCAAAAATTTCTAATTTATTTAATAAAAAACAAAAAAATACAAATATTTTTGTGGAAATAAATTCTTCACGGGTTTCGTTTTTATAAATTATTTGGATGCTATTTAAATAAGTTGGGGGAGGGAGTAATGTTTATCCATACCAAATTTATGTCCGTTTTTATTTCAAGGTACAGAAAAACTTGTGAAGGCAAAATGTTAAAAACGCGGATAGGCTTAAGAATGAGCTTTCTTTGTGATGCAAAATACTATTAATTGACCAATCGACCGTTAACATATTTGATTTATCGAATACACAAGATAGGCATACATAATAGATCATTACAAGACTTCAAGCAAGATTAGAACCTAGGTTCTCATACTACTTATGTTGTGTGTTTTAATTTTATACATAAACGGTGGGACCTATAACTTAAGTGGACTCTGAACGATAGTCTTTAGGAAACTTATCATCACAATTTTTATTTACTCTCAGAGTTTTTGCCAGCAATCTGCCGAGAGTCAGTCGCCGAAGACATATTAATTCTTGTTTCGTTTTGTCTGCCCTGAGGTATTAATACGGTGACCATCCGTCCACTATTATAGTGGACAGTCCGCTATTTTAACCTCCTGTCCGCTATTTTTTTTGCGTCCGCTATTTGTCCACTATTTTACCACACGTAACTTCTAAAAAGTATTTATTTTCCAAAATGTCCGCTTTTGTCCACTTTTTTCACTAATTCGGTAAAATCGCTAATATTACCTGGAATTCCATATGAAATTGAGTTGGAAACTCTATATTTTGTCTATGTTGTAGATGCAATTTCATCTTGGTCTTCAGTTGAAAAGTCGTTAATAAAGGGAACAGAAATCAGAAATGATTTAAATATAAATAATAACGAATTTTTTGATGAGTTATGTATAAAATTATGCAAATGCTGAACGAATAGAAATATGGAAACAATCAGCATTAAATCCCGATAAAAAGTGGGTTGTAATTTTCAAATTTTTCGAAACGAAAAATATTCTTTATTATTTATAAAAACATCCTGAAATTACTAGTTTTCTCATTTGCTTTGCCAGCGTCAAACGTCTATATCTAACTATATTTGGTTTTTCGAAAAATCCCAAATGGGACTAGAAACTTTAGAATCTCTTTTGACCATAAAATGCAATTTTGAAATGGACTGTTCGGAATTTAAAACATTTTTATCTAACAGGCCCAACACTTAAAAAAATACATTACGTAGAGAAATATTAGAAGTAAATTTATACACATAAATATATCCATATGTACGAGTATGTATATGTATAAATTTAAGTTTGTGTATATTATTTGTACCTATTTATGTCTGTATTTTAAAAATTTTTATATAAAATATTAATTATAATAAATTAATTTTTTTTGTTTTTAAATTTTATATATTTGTCCGCTTTTTTCTCTTGGAAATAATGGTCACCGTAGGTATGAACCGTGGCCTCACATCTAATAAGCCAACTCATTACCTACACAAGGTCCGTCTAAAAATCTGTGATTTTAGTAAACAAGTTTTTGTTTGACACTAAACACATTATGATAGAGTAGCGATAAAGCAAGCATAAGTGAAATCTATATTTTAATATGGATCTCCCGTTTAATAGTATATTTCCAGATGAATGCAGGTTTTATTGATAATGAGAACATCTCATACCTCGAACATCCATACGTTGCATTTATGACTAGTTTATGAGTTTATGCGTCTTCGAATCAACAAATAATAATGTCATCTGCATAATAGTAGCCCATAATGACTTCTTCTAGCATATGCTAGGTGCAAATACCCTGCTTAGCATCTAATGTGCACCCAAAGTTACTTCTTTGGCAATGCTTTAATGCCTAACAAATACTAAATACTAAAATTACTATTATTTCATAGCCACTCCTTATTTCGAATGATCATTTATTACCACTAGTCAGAGGGGATAATATCGAGCAAAAAAAAAACGCAAATACTACTTTGTTCACACTCTGTCTCTAGGCTGCAGCATGCAATGAGTTTTTAGAAACATGTGAAAGTCAATCAACTTAAATGAAAATCTGCAAATATTTTTACAAGTTGAGTTTTCTAGCTTCAAATAAACGAAATTTAAGGTTCAATGCAAATTGACTGATTAAATATGATTGTTTCAGTTCTGCATTCTCATATTACTCATACGCATCGTTATACACACATAGTTTTCACAAAAAACCCGAAGGCTTGTTATTTACTTACATACAAGCGTTTGTATGCGTTATATTTTTAAATTTTTGTATGGAAACTCCACAAGTAGCTTTAGTAAAACTTATAATTTGTGAATAAAAAAAAAGAAAAAATACATGTTATGATGATAATACAAAAAAATAAAAAATTTCAAACCAAAAAATTCAAACTACATTCCATATGAATTGTTAAGATATGACAACGCTATCCTCGCATTGTTTTCGATACAGTATTCTGTAATGCTATGTTAATATGTCTAATAAACTAAGAAAACCAAACCTATTGCAACTACAAACGGCTTATGCCAATGCTGCAGATACTCTTGCTGCTGCCTATACTCTTGACTCTGTATGAGAGTTATGTAATGAATGAAAACAAAAACAGGTAACTGCCATTTCTATTAAGCTGAAATTGAAAAGAATACTTAAACGTAGCTGGTCATTGCAACCCTTCAGTTAGGATTACGACCAAGCTTCTCACACCACTTATGATGTTGATATGTGTGTTAATTTTAGACATGAGTGGCAAAACCTTTAGTTTAAAGTCGATTTCAAATGACAGATTTTTAAAAAACTTTTCATTGCAATTTTATTTACTCTCAGAGTATTTGCCAGAAATCTGCTGAGAGGGAGTCGCCGAAGAAATATTATTCCGTAGTTCGTTTCGTTGGAGATGTCGCACGTCTAATAAGCCAAAACATTATCTACTGGACTACGTCGACAAGGGCAGATTATTCACTTTTAACGGGGTCAGAACCCTACTGTGAAAGTGAGCCCCAGCATGTTGATTTTGGAACGTTGAGTATGAATCATTGAAGCACACTCTTGGAACGTGTAAGTCCTAATGCATTCCATAAGAAAACACGCAGATTCATACCAGATGCTGGGCATTCATACCAGATGCTGGCATTGTTGACTCTGAGCAGAATCTTGAAGTTTGTCAGGGCTTGGAGAAGATTTTGTATGAATATTTTATAAAATATGAGAGAGGTCCTATGGTTGCAATACCTACGCACCTCTGTCACCTTACTTTACGAGCACTTTTCGTACATCCACAACTTATATTATGAATACTACGGACTACACACTATCCACTCTTCTCGAAGATTACTTTGTAATAATTCTCACTTTCTTTTTTCTATTGTAGTTACACGTATTATTACGAAAATGGAAAAATATATATACTGGTGTTTTGCTTTTACATCGTTTAGCATTAAAATTATAAACAAAAGGTACAAAAACAAAAACAATAAACTTGTTTACAAGTTATTGTACTGCGTAACGTAACAACTAACACCAGCATAAAAAATGGTAAACAGGTAAACAAAAATATACCAACAAACACCAACATAAAAAAATGGTAAACAAGTAAACAAAAATACAACAATAAACACTACAAGAATAAATGTAAACAAATTACATAATCAACAATAATGAAACATCGATGTTTATATTTATGAGATCTATAGAAGGCGAAGCTACGAACATTCGACTTCTAGAACATTCATCAGACTGTATACGTCGCCATATAAATGGCAACGCAAATCAGGCAACTGAGTTTGTAAAAGTTCAGTCAGTTTTGGGTGAAGACGTGGTGCATTTGAGAAGAGTAATCGTGTTTTGAAGATCTCCGTTACAAAGATCTGTCGAACAATTGTCTAGTAATTGTTACTGTTTATGCAAAGTGTGTAAACAAACATAGCAATTGTTGTTGTTACATCAAGTTGAGAACATTGGCACACAGAATTGTGCGAATAATATAGAATTTTAATTAAAACTAAACACAAGCTTATTTTTATTTTATTTATAATCTACGTGCTCATATTTTAAACATTTTTAAATGGTAAAAATGTAACAATATATGTATAATCACTAATGCCCAGAGTTTCTGGGCATCGGCATGCGAAGTTCAGAACACTTCCAACTCGACCATCAAGACATCCAATGTTCTTGGGGTGATAGATACCCTAATGTTCACTTTAAATTTATTTCCCTATTTGAGTATTTACACTTCCCTACCTGTTTGTTTAAATCTAAACAATCATTCCTAATTGTGTTTGTGTTTTTCATTAACCTCTCTTCAGGCTCACCCCATATCACTGTTTTCTAATTCATTAAAGCAAATCATTGTTGTTTTTTTTTGTTGATTCTCTTGTCACTTCAATACAATTTAATTCTATTGTTGTACCTGCAAAAATGTTATGTTCGGAATGAAAAAATTAAAAGAAAACAACATCAAATGAATTTTCTTAATTTTCTCAATTGTATTCATTACAACCCTTTTTCGCCTTTATGTGATGAAAAAATAAGAAAAAGAATAGAAAGAAGTATCTTAAGAACACTAATAACAATTTAAAAAATTTACCACCCCCTTAAGGATGAGAAAAAATCTAATTTTTCTAACTTTTTTAGACTTCTTTGTTCCAAAACAATATTAGAAAAAACGAAGAATAAGAAGAATCATCAAATTAGTTGAAATTTCTATAATAAAATTATATGAAGCGCGTGGTAATGTTTTGTCATTTTGACTTTTGGTAGATGCTTACACTAGACATCGCTTTTTTCATTTCTTTTTTTGGCTGTTGTAAAATGAAAATTTGTCGCTGTTGTTGTTTTTTGCCTGGAAATGGCAAAAATATTAGACTATAAAAGTACACCCACAATTACCCAAAACAAAACTTATATTGTTTTTACGAAATGACGAAAGGAAGATGGCAGAAAAATAAAAACAGAAGATTTGAATTGAAAAAGGAAGAAGCCATAATCTCTGGTGAACATAGCAAATTGGCAACAGAAAATCGCTAAAGGAAAAGCGTGTATTTTAACTTTTATAGCTGACATGCTTTGGTAACGGGTTGATTGTCTTTCTTTTTTGGTGATTGGCAATTGGTATTACTTTTAGGTTTTTCTTGCTTCTTTTTGCGTATAAAATATAAAAGAAATTTTTACAGCATGTAGATACTGCGTTAAGACCTAAGCAAAAAAATTTAAGTCGACTAAGAAGCATCTTGTACAAGAGAGAGTATAAGAAAAACACAAACTGTTGTACATTGCCAATGGTCAAACGGATTAAGTATGGTATCCGTGTCTTGATCGAACTTCATGTACTCTTTGGCTCTTATTTCTTCCTTAATTCTTAAAATACTTTTTATTAATTCGTTAAAATTATGAAATTTCAGTATAATACATATTACCTCCTTCTTAATTCTTCATTACAACCATTTAATACAGATTAATCAAGATTTAATCAAAGAACAGGAAACAAGTTCATGGAGTCAAGTTCATATGGAGTCAGTGAATTTCTATCAACCTCAGCGAGATGTGCGAACTAATTCAAGTTAATATTTTGCTGGTACAACAAATCAAAATGTTGTGTTGTCTTCTTTCATGCCGTTGTACTTTTGGATTACACTGAAAAGCTTCTCTAGGAATTCGACTGATTACTCCCCTTTTGTCGAGGAACCTCACCTTTAACTACATAGGAATTTACCTGTTGTTTGTATATGTGCAAAATATTTTTCAGAAAATGGCTGATGAATACTGCATCTCTTTAGTATCGAATTCCATTTGATGCTGTGTTGAACGACTGTGTAGTAGCAGTGAGTTTACATCGCACTTAAATGTGTACTCCTTAGGTTGCAGCTTGAAGCGATCAACATGTAATAGGAAATGTTCACTGTTGACCCACCTAATCTTGGCTGTTTAAAATTCAGGGGGTGTTATCTACTATGTACTAAGTGCAGTTACTTTTAGGCAGAAATTTTATTTTTAAACTTACTTTTTTGAAGAGTGTCTTTATGCAGTTGCAAAAGGTTGGCTATCTGTTCTATTAAAACTAATATAATAACTACGCACTACGCAATATAATTCTTTTTTTAGATTTCTTAACTAATTCGACAAATCCACATAGCATTACAGAACACTGAATCAAAAATTCTGTTGTAAATCTGAAAGAAGTCGTCGTCGGGTTCAAACCCCAGCTCAGACATCAAAACGAAACGAAATACGAAATAATATTTCTTCGGCGACATCCTCTTAGCAGATTTCTGGCAAAAACTCTGAGATTAAATGAAACTGCCATGAAAAGTTTCTCAAAAATCTGTCATTCGGAATCGACTTTAAACTGTAGGTCCCGCCACTAATGTATAAAATTAACACACACAACATGATTGGTGTGAGAAACTAGGTCGTAATCCTGACTGAAGGGATGTGATGCCCAATTATGTATGTATGAAATCTGAGAGAAGAAGAAAAAGATATTGATGTGTTATATATTCCGCTTAACGATCAATTTTTTTCGGTCCACATCGACAATTTCGACAATATAATCTAAAACCACCCTCTTTTTCTTTATAAGCTTGAACATCACGAGATCACTTTGGTATTATCTTGAGATCCCTCCCTCATTACATTTAAGCTCAATTTACTTTATTTTCTCACATTTCCACAGCACTTGTCCACAATGTTTTCTGTCGTCAAGGGTTATATTCTTACTTCCATTGTCTCTCGTCGGTTATGTCATCATTTGTACTGAAGGATTGTACTGCGGCAGTAATGAATAACACTATGCGACAAAATAAAATAAATTAAATACACCCGGCTAATGACATAGTGTAGGTTGTGAGTTTTGTTGAATAGATCTCAAAAATATTTTTTTTATATTTCTCGAACCTTACAAACTTTTTTTATTTGACAAAAACTGTTTTTTTAGACTTTACACATAAATTTCTGGATTATTCAAACATTTCTGACCCGATTTCCATAATTAAAATCTTGTTGGAAAGCGGAGAGTAAAAACAGTATATATATATCTGTTAGTTGACTTAATATGCTATGAGTTTTGATGAGGTAAACTTGGAAAATTCGATTTTTTTTCATATTTTTTCAAGTTTGTCCGTTCATGGTAGCATGTACCGTTTTAAAGGTACATCTTTCCCCTTTCCAACAAGATTTCAATTATGAAAATCGGGTCAGAAATGTTTGAATAATTCAGAAATTTAAGATTGTACTGCGGCAGTAATGAATAATTATCCCTCATATATACATTATGGTGAACAAAATTTGTTTATTTTGTATAAGTCTTGTTGCATGATAATCCTTAAGCGCTGCTATGAACGTGATAAAATTGCTCTTGCCACAGAAGCTAATGGGCATATTTACTATTTTTCAAAAGCGCTATGTTATACGTCGTCAGCTTCTACAAAACATTTCTCCTAATCTGAAGATACTTCGTTACTATGGCAATTTCTTCTAATAAGTGGTATTAAACTTTATTCGAGCATAGCGCTCCCAAATTTTAATAATTCAGGTGAAATGTAATTTAAAATTTTTAGTTTAAAATTTTTTAATTTTCCACATAGTATGAGTAAATTAGAGGTTTTAAAAAAGTTACTTTAGGAGTTTCTATGTAAAAATTTTAAAAATTAACGCATGCTTGTCTGTAAATAGCAAATAAACACTCGGGTTTTATAAAAACCATATGAGTACAATCATCCGTATAAGTAATATGAGAATGCATTACTCAAATAGAGTACAACAATCATACGCTCCCGTTTATTTTCAATCAGTCTACTTGTATTATGTATCAATAATGTAGTCTACTTCTAGGGTATGCCATTTAAAACGTTTAAATTTAAAAATGCAATAAAACAAAAACGGTTTGAAATTTTGTCAAATTTAGCTTTTTGTTGTGGAGTACAATTGCTCCGGTTGGAAATGGAATATGGCTGCTGCGGCTGGCATCAGAGTACCTTATTTGACTGGACCAATTTTCGTGGGCTTTATGGAGTGCATGGTGGTCACGAACGTTAGCCTCCAGATATTCAATTATCTCTGGTTTGACGGCATAACAATTTTCCTTAGCGGCTCCCCACGGAATATATTCCAATGGTGTCAAATCGTAGCTTCTTGGCGGCCAATTAACATATCCAAATCGGCTAATTAAACGGCCATCAAACGTTTGACGCAATAAATTGATTGTGGCATGAGATGTGTGGCCAGTTGCCTCACCCTGTTGAAACTCCACATCGTTCACATCAATACTACGAAGAGCGGATATCAAAAAATCGGTTACCATGCTGCGATAGGTGTCTCCATTGACCGTAATGGTTGCGCCATGCTCATTATCAAAGAAATATGAGCCTATGATGCCGCACCAAACAGTCACTCACAGTGGGTGCATTGGCTTCTGTAAGACCACGTATTGATTTTCTGAGTCCCAAATACGACAATTTTGCTTATTAATGTACAGAACAAGATGAAAATCAGCTTCATTCGAAAAGATGATTTTTTTTTTTGGCAAAATCGACATTTAGCGAAGCGATCACAAAGTGGATGGCCATCCGGCTTCAACTCTTGAACTTTGTATGGCGTCATACCGAGAGCTTTTCGCAAAATTCGACGTAAACTATTGCGTGAAATGTTCAATTCTTGAGAAGGATGATGAGTTGCTGTGGATGTGGATGAGTTGCTTCGATTTTTTCGAGTGTGCGCACTGTACGAGCATGCTCACGTTTTGGCGCATCAGCAATGAAACCAGTTGCACGAAATTTAGCAATAAACTGGCATATACCGGGCACTGTTGTTTCTTTTCTGAGACCAAATTTTGTACGATATTTTCGTGTAGTTTGCGACCAATTTCCTTTGTTTTGGAAATAAATTTCCAATAAATCCCAAAGTTGCTCAAGCTTAAATTGATTCATTACGTTCAATTTTGCGACTGAATAGAATGACATAAGTATTGCCCAGATTCGAAATAACTGAAATAACAAAAAGCAGAAGAGAATTCCAAATTTAATTAAAAGTAACGTTTACTATTGATTTATGCTTATGTTTGTTTTTCGCTAGGATATCCTGTTTGTTTTCATCACTCATTTAATGAAAGTATTTACGCAAATATTACCTTAAATTATAGAATATTTGTTGATAACATTCTTAAGTTGGAAAGGTATTGGTTTGCAATTAAACGAAATAAGCTGTAATCCACTGTAGGTATGTTATTACTTAGTACATGTCAATCCTTCCGGTGCTTAAATATCTATTGTAGCGCACTACGTTATTCGCTTCAAGCGTCAATATAACAAAAAAAAAAAAAATTATCATTAAAATACTTCAAGTGAAAAATTAGGAATGGGAAGTGTTAGTCAAGCGTTAACATATTTAAGCCTTTACAATTTCTACAGCTGATTTTTATTTTCTTTTTTTTTTTGTTCTGTTCTTTTACTTTCCGCTTCTCATGTTGTTATTGCTGGGAAGCATTTGCTATTTTTTTCAGGATCCATTTTTTGCTTACTCTTTGTCTTTTGTATAAATTACCGGGATAGCAAAATTGTTCGTTAATATTTGACTTCAAACTAACAATGGTGACTTCACAAAATGCTACAAAATAGGGAAAAACACAAACAAAAACAACAAACAGCAGAGAAGAGGAAGAAAATTTACGTTTTTAATTTTAGACTTCTTAGCATTTTTTTTTTTTTTTTGGTTTTTTTTTTTTGAGAGCAATTTTTTAAAGACAATGTACTGTTTAAGGAGCAATGTTAGTATATGATGTGGTGATACTATTTTAGTTGCAAATTTTTTTAAAGAAAATAAACACTTTTTTTATTTCGTTTTCTTTTTATTTTGAGTTTTTTTAAGTACCGTTATAAAATGAAACTGTACTTTAAGTGGCATTAAAATACCAAAAAATACTAGGCTACCAAAAAAAATAAATAAAAAAAAAATAAACAGGAGACATGCAAGAACGGTTTATTTAAGGGTCTCGATTATAAGCTTTTGTTTTTATTTTCTCTCTATCATTGCTTTTTGCTTCTGTTCTTCTTCGTACAATTTTTTAATAGTTTCAAATTTTACTACTTTCCTATTTATGTGTTAAATAAGAATGTACGACAGCGTATATGTAAGTATTTAAGAGTACATGTATCGGGTGTTTGTTTTTCAGCCGCATAAGAACTCTCTGTATCAGTAACAATGGTTTGATAATGTTAAACTGGGTCGACATTTCTGTTGAAGTCATCATGAATCGTTTAATGGCAAAAAAAGTGCTTCTTCGTAGTTCATTTCTCGGTCAATATAATCGGCATAGTGAGTACACATATGTACATACATACATAATTGATCATTACAACCCTTCAGTCAGGATTACTACCCAGCTTCTCCCACCACTAATGTTGTGTGGGTTAATTTTATCCATGAGTGGCGGGAACTACAGTTTAAAGTCGACTCCTAACGACAGATTTTTAATAAACTTTTCATTGCCATTTTATTTACTCTCAGAGTTTTTGCCAGAAATCTGCTGAGAAGAAGAAGCCGAAGAAATACTTTTTTATTTCGTTTTGTTGCAAATATCTGACATATGATTTGAACCGCGGCCTCACGTCTAATAAGCCTAAATAGATATCACACAATCTACTAGACTATAACGACTAGAGTACAGTGAGTACACAATTCGAGAACTTATCGATCTTTATCGCACAAATTTTTGACCTCTTAATTCAAAACTTTCAACAAAATAAAACAGTGTGTGTACCATTGAGAGAACTACTCTGCTGTAGTGCTAAATGTTGATTCGTTTTTATTGTCAAATTGTTGGTCTTTCGAATACGTGACCAAAGATGCTCATTTTTAACAAGATACTGTATTGTAGTCGGCGTAATCAAGCAGTTAGTGTGTTGGCTTATTCTACGTGAGGTCACGGTTCAAACACCGGATCAAACGTCTCCAACAACAACAACAAAATTGCCATGAAAAAGTTTCTCAAAAATCTTTGGTTCGAAGTCGACTTTAAAGTGTAGGTCACGGCATATAAAAAAAAATTAATAAAATGAACCCTTACAACCTAAGTGGTGTCAGAAGCTAGACGGTACTCATGACTGAAGCGTTGTAATGACTAATTATGTACGTATATTCATGTGTATTGTGTTCAGGGATGAAGCTCATTTATGGTTAAAAACTATGTTAATAGGCAAAGTGCATTATCTGAAGTGAAGACAGTGCTCAAGCTCTTCATGAATGACCAAGAAATGCTATAAAATGTGCTGTTTGGTGTGAATTACACACTGATGTAACCAACGGTCCTAATTTCTTTTGAAATGAGCCAAAAGCTCTTATGACAGTCAATTACGAGTTCTACCACGTCTTGCTAACTTAACATCAACAGCAAGGATCTGTCATGTGCAGTGAAAGATAAAATCTAGCAAGTCATGCTGAGTGAATTTTTTGTTTTCAAAAATTAATCATCTAAGCATCGACCACATTTGGTTTCAACAAAAAGTATGAAAATTACAAAAACGCGCTTCACAATCAATTTTTTTTTTTCCAAAATTACTTTGTTGATCACTTTCTTTCCAGAAGTGGTCCTATTCATTGGCTGTCTCTAGAGTACATTTGTTGGTGTTATGTTAAGTCATACATATATCCCGGTACATCATCCAGTCTTAAAATTAATGCCATATTGCATATGCTTTAATCGGAGAAGGTAGTTTAAAATGAACTGATTGAATAGACCAAGTCACTCGTAGACCGGAAATGGTATTTAAAATAAAATTCTCTACCAGAATTTAATAAAAGAATATCATTCCAAAAATATTTCTCTTGTGTTTTGTAATTTTAAGTTTTGAAGCCCTAAAAAGAAACACCCTGTATTAGCTTACTTACTTATCCTCTCTCTCTCTCCTTTAATAGCACATTGAAAAGTATATGTATGTGTGCTTATGTGTGTGTTTGTGTATGTGTTCTTCATTTTATTATTATTACGTTTCATTTTATTATCCCCTTTTTGCTTTTATAAAACACTTTTCCCTTTGTTTTCTTCTCCTCTTTTGTTTTAATTCTTGTTTTTTTATTATTTCTTTGGTTCCTTTTTTTTTGTTTTTTGCTTTTGTAGCTATTATTACTTTTTAAATTCATTTTGTTTTTATTTTCTTCTAAACAGCATTTACCACAGTGAAATATTTTTTCTTTATTTACTTCTCTCTTCTACTTATTTCTCTTCGCACTTGTGTATCTCTCTTGTCTTTTATTTTTATTGTCATTTGACTTGATTTTTAAAGTGCATAACATGCTTAAATTGAACTCAAAAGGCACAACAGCATTCTATTGACAGCAAAACGAAAAGCAATAGCAGCAACAACAACAACAAATACGGCAATAAATAGAAGTGTTTACGATAATGGTTGGGATGACATTAAAAACTTTAAAGAACGCAAATCTAAAACAATCATTTGCCTATTTATTTACCTCACATTGTATTAGCATCCCCCCTGAGTACACGTTTTTAATATTCTTGACTTTTATTTCCGTATTTAGACAGTAATTAGCATTATTACATCTTACACTTAAATATTTGTAAAGGTAGGCTGGAATAGTCGCTTTGCACGTGTAACGCACAGTTGTAATGCCATTTGATTTGAGTATTTATGTTTTTATTCTGAACATCCATTCCTCAGCCATTCCCATCAGCGGCGTGGTAGTTCGTGCGTCGTAAACTCGCCTGCTTGCTCAGTGCCCACATGATCTGGGACCCAGCAAAGGGTAATCTTCTTTTCCCTACCGATTCAGCTCAATTAGCTTCTTCAGACAGACCCATACTATCTTCGATTTAACTTCATAGGAGCCAAATGCTCAAATGGCGTCTTGGCTGACAGAAAGTATTGACACGTGGTATTTTTTGTAACTCCTATCCAATTTGAATTTATCACATCTTTCGATGGTGTAAACATCCGCTTGGAAGATACCCGCAAGTTTCCCCATATGCTGTGAATATTACAAATGCCCAGGGCACAGTTAAGAAGGAAGTCAGTTACGAAATCGTTTAATGAATTCCATACTCGACTTGTTCCCTATCAAGCTAACCATAGTATCATTAACTTTGATCTTCTAATCCAATAGAGCTTCCAGCGCCATTGCAGCACAGACTCTCATTGTCCCTTGATCCGTTTGAAAGATACCTGTATTTTTCCGCATTGGTTTGGAATATTTCATTCTCGTACCAAAAATTCCTGTTCCTGTTCCAATCTAATCATTTAAGTCTTGTTACGAAGCATTTCCAAAACTATAGAACCTACCGGTTCTGACAATTGACAGTTACGGAAGGAGCTGTCAACCAATCGATTTTTTGCTATTCGAAGTCCTCTAATGAATTTCATACTAAATTTCATAGTAGCCGGGTAGACCCACTTGGTCACATGGCGCTACTTGTGGTATCAAAGTGTTTCTACTATTCATAAGTCCTGGAACAACTCGAAGCTTCTGATGAAGCGAATCAGGCTGCCAATGCCATGCCTTTTTCATAGTGCCGGTCATGTTTCCAGTAGATGAAGAACAATCTCATCTCCGTCCTTATTTGTGCAACTTCCACAAAAATCATTTGTAAGGTGCCTTAGACCAATGAGACTCGCATGCCTGCCCATAATATAATGGCCCATTACGAACCCGGCAACCACCCTGAGCGTGCTTGTTTGGAGTTTAAGCATCCTTACATATGCTCTCCATCAACTTTTGACCAGATTTTCTACGCCGTTCTGTCCGTATCCGAAGCTGCCCATCTGCGGTTGACGAAATCGATAATCGCATTCTCAATAATAAGCTTACAGGTTCACAGAGAGATTGCCAAAGTCGAAAATTAGTTATAAGGTTCGATGGCTGTGCCACAATTGGCCAGCTTAACCTCTCTACAGTTACCGGGAATAACATTGCATCCTGGTACAGACGTATATAATTGGACATTACAACCTTTTAGTCAGGATTAAAACCTAGCTTATCACATCACTTGTGTTGTGTTTGCTAGTTTTGCTAATTTTCAAGTTTAAAGTTGGCTCAGAAAGATAAATTTTTGAGAAACTTTTCATGGAAATTTTTATTTACTCTCAGAGGTTTTGCCAGAAATCTGCTGAGAGGAAGTCGTCAAAGAAATATTTTGTTCATATTTCGTTTTGTTCGAGATATCTGTTCGAATTGTCAGGGGTTGAACCTTGGTCTAATAGGACAACACATCACCTCCAAGACTACGATGACATTGTATCCTGGTATCCATATGATATGGACATCATATCGTTCTGCTATTTTATTAAGATATCGGAGACAGCTAAAATTAACTAAACAAGGACAAGTTATGAGGATACCTTTTCGTATTATTTGCTTCAAGATAACATATTAGTATCGTATCTTTAATTGTCCGGTAAGTAACAATATTAGTGACACAAGAAACCTAAATTTCAATTACACTTCAATTGTAGCTTAATTCCGGGGATTAAATTCATGTCGAATGCTTAATTTATGCGCCATTGTGTTAAAAACCATAATCACACAGACACGCAATTTCTTTCCCACCATTAAGGTGTCTATAGGTTTTATCTTCGCTTTATTTTTTATGGTTTAAATTCAAGTGAAAAAAATTAAAAAAAAAAAAAATGTAAAAACTATTGTCGTTATGATGCTTATGTCATAGAGACTATTTAGTTGCTTGTCATAGTTTTTTGTTTCTTCCTTTTGTAGTATTTCAAAAGCATTTTGAATTTCTATTTTTTCTATATGAAAGTGAATGTGTAGTAAATTGTGAAAATGTTGAAACAAATATTTCTGTATTATGGTGTAAAGTTCATAAAACTATTAAGTACACTCGAAATTTTTATTAAACATCTAAGATAACTTCAATCAACATTTTAATATTTCAAGATTTCTTGTTGAAAGTACGATAGATAAACACAATAAATGCAGTTTTAAAATCTAATCAAAAACCGCAGGCTATTGTATTATGTTTAACGATTTTATTTCTTTGAGTGTATGTATGTATGTTGAATACAAAATATTATTTTTAGTTGTATTCCTAGTATGTTGTATTACTATCACTACATGTACGGCAACTACTCGTACTATAAATACTGCAAAAAAACAATAAAAATACAGCAACAACAACAACAACAATATCTGTTAAAGTTATGTAACCCAGTTATTGTCATATTTTACCTTCTACTGCTACTTTATTCAATATTTTTTTCTCACTTCACTTTTATTAATAATTTTAGTTTTAGTTTCCAAAGACACATAAACACGAGGGATGTATCAATATTAACCGAAATAATGGAAGAATAGTATAAAAAAATTATTCTTTGTAATGTTGTCCTTTGTTAGATCCATTAAACTTAAATGATATCAGAAAATTTGTGAACATGAAACAAATTGGTTGTGGTTATGCCATTTACAGCTCAGTTGAACTAATACTAAACTCCAGTTAGATACGATAGAAAGGTAGTTCTCCGTTTAGGATTATAAAATTTGTGGTCGAGGAGTATTAAAACTATTCTGTATGATATGATATGCATATAATGTAAGTTCAACATGCCAAAAATTGTTGAAAATGAACGTAAAATTAAAATCAGAAGTCAGAAATAAAACCACACACCACCATTTTTTGCGGGCATTCATTTTAACCGAAATTGCAGACTTCAGCAGAATAGCACCGAATGAGAACTATAGATTTGATAAGTTTTTTCATGGCAATTGGTTTACTCTTACGGCTATTGACAGCAGACTATTGGCAAGTGGTCAGAGAGAAAATGTGTTCATTTTCATATATCCTTTCTTTTAACATATAGTAATCCAAAACGCTGCTCATTACACTACAGAACTGTTAAGCATTTCAAAAAGTGCTATGCTTTGTATATTGACCGAAAAATTAGAGATTAGAATCCATGTACGTATGTACTTAGGATGAGTGTCGTGTTGGCTTACAATACCAGCGCTTTTAAGACATTTTTTTATATAGTGAAGCGACTGATCAGTGTCCAGTTACTTGCGTACGCTGACGACATCGACATCATAGGGCGTACCAAGCGAGATGTAACTGCTGCCTTTAGTGCTATTGAACGGGAGTCTACTAAGATGGGTCTGGCAGTAAATGAGGGCAAAACAAAGTATATGTTATCGACAAGTAGAGACGTGCGACGTCTTGATTCTCAGATTACGGCAGATACAGTCAAGGAATTTATTCATCTTGGCTCCGCCGTTACCACCTAAAATGATGTCAGCCTGGAGATCAAACGCAGGATCACTCTTGCCAACAGGTGCTACTATGGTCTCAATAGGCAATTGAGTATCAGAGACCTGTCTCGTACGACAAAACTAATCTACAAGACGCTCGTCTTTATGGCGCAGAGGCATGGACTCTATTAAGCACTGATGCAGCAGCCTTGAGAGTATTCGAGAGAAAAGTCCTACGTAAGATCTTTGGTCCAGTCCGAGTTGGCGATGATTTCCGCATCCGATCCAACAGTGATCTGTATGAGCTCCTCAACGACATAGACGTTGTGCAGCGTATTAATATCCAGCGGCTGCGCTGGCTCGGCCATGTCGTTCGAATGGAGGAGGATGCTCCAGCGAGACGGCTATTTGATGCGGGGATCTACGGAATTCGGCAAAGAGGACGACCTTGCTTTCGTTGGAAGGAGCAAATCGAGGAAGCCTTGTCATCGATTGGAGTGACCAACTGGCGTAGGTGCGCAAGAGGCAGAGGCGCCTGGAAGGATGTGTTGTGGCAGGCCGAAATCCGGGTTGTTATGGCCAATTAAGGAAGTAAGAAGGGACTGACCTTTCTAGAACTAGAGAAATATGTAGATTTTAGAAGGTAGTAAAAAACGAGAAATATCTATAGACATTAGATTTGACTCAGTTTATATTTTAAGTGCCAGAAAAAACTACTTCTCTACAAATCAATAATGTTGCAAAAAAAGCGAGTTATCTCGCGAGTAATGCATTATGAATGTCCGCTCATAGTGATTAAGCCTTTTTGCCTAATTTTCCAAGTGGTTGGTCCTATGGCGAACGGAATAAGAGTAACAAATATTACCGTCATCTGTATCAGAATACATGCGAGAAGGTCCTTAGGAAAAACAGGAAATTGAGTGGAAGATAGAACAAAATACGTCTCGAACCAATCTCGGCAGCTTTCTTATCAGCAGTGTTCTGGCAAAAACTCTGAGAGTAAATAAAATTGTCTGTTGTTCGAAGTCGATATTAAACTGTAGGGCCCTCGTCTCATGGATAACATTAAGCTAGGTTGTAAACCTGACTAAAAGGTTGTAATGTATAAGTATTATCTGTCGAATTCATATCGAATTTTCTATTTATATCTTTGAAGAAAAATGATTTGCTAGTAAAACATTTGCCAACAATAAAGCCATAGATGTACGATTGATGAGAAGGCCACGAGAGGTTTACTTTAGCGCATCAAAAGCTCTTAAATATGGCTGTGAAAAGTATATCAACTTATAGGGAAATTCTGCTGACAAATGAAGTAAATGTTTCCCAATTATTTTCAGTTTTCTTTGTTAGTCAATTTCGAAAGCGACCCTCGTACAATTCTGGGTTTTGCTCTTCATAGAAATTGTGTTTTTGTATGATAAAATGTTGTCGTTCTATATGTTTAGCTTCTGTTTTTATGCTAAAACATAAGGGTTTTTTCTGTTTTTTTCATTTCACTTCGTATGTTTTGTTCTGTTCGAATAAGTATAAGTGCAGTTTATATATTTAAAAAACAAGTTGATTTTTTACTTTCTATTTGAGTTACAAAATAATTTATAGAGTTTTTGCCTCAGTAAAAATATGTCACTTATTTATGCACACATTGAAATGAGAGAGAGAGAGGGACAATATGTATGCTAAACTCTATAAAAAACGATTTTTATTTGAAAATTTTTGCTCATTGTTTTTTGCTGATTGTTTTTTAATTGAAAATAATATTACGGGCATAATAAAAACCAGTATTTCTGGTAAATTTAAGGTAAGTAATGAAAATATGATTCAGTCATTTTGTTTCAATAGATTACTTCTATGAAGAAGTTTTAATAATTACTTCATTATATAGTTTGCATAGGTCAATCCAGGGATTAGGTATTCAAAACGAATTAACTGATTTATATCATTCTGTTTAGTCAGCCTCACTGCATAATATTCCAGTAGAATATACTCGACTTATCTTAAAATTGCTATTGCCAGACAGCCATTACAACATCGGGTATATATCCATAGACACTATCCGATAAACATTTCTACTTTTCCCTGAACATTATGTCAGTTGCATAAAAAACCCCATATAAACTAACTAGAGTAATTGTGGTCGACACAGTGTTAAAATTGTGAGTCTTATTATTAACTTTAAGCTGAACTGGTGCCACCGAGCTCAGAGGGCAAGTAAAGAAACTAGCACAAGCCACTGCTGTAGTAAAGCAATCGGTAGAGTACAGGGAGTTTGATATGGTGCGTTGGAGGAATTTGTTCTATGTTCTAGCGAGAAAAAAAAGCAACTCATTGCCATATTATGTTCAACACCGTGTCTTGTCTTATTTACAGAATGTTGTTTATTTAGAGAATTGTTGCGAACATCTTTGTTTTGGCCAAATAAGTTAAACTTTATTCGTTGCTCCACAAAACTTTGGACCACTGCTCTTTTAACCAATGCAGATACCGTCTAGCAAAGTAAAACCGTTTTTTCTTATTAACCATACTTATAAGTGGCTTCTAGGTTGGCCTTCTAGTTAATAAATTTGCCTCTCTTAATCGGTTTCTGGCTGTGTGGACGCCGTGGTCGTTTGCATAATTAGTAACATCTACTGCTGTTTTCCGAGGATCAACTTTTCCTATTTTTACCATTTGACGGTCTTGGCGGGCAGTAGATTTATGAGGTCAACCACTTCCTGGCTTTTTTTCCACGTTATTTGTTTGACGATATCGCGATGAAATCCGACAAACCGTTGACTTGTTGATATTAAATTGATGAGCAATCAATGAATAAAGTATTGATTTGCCTTCTTCCAAAGCCCTTATAATGGCAAATTTGCTATCTGCTGACAGCTGTTTCCATTTTAAAATTCACAATTTGCAAATTTTTCATTAATCTTTTATTTTATTTACTCTAGTTGACCTACTTTTACCTTTAACGCATTGCGTTGTATTTTTTTCTCGCTAAATTTGTTCACTTTTTTTATAAATCTAAAAAAATTAAGTAGAAAGAAAAGCAAACAACGCTCACTGATTCTTTTCATTAAAATTTAAAAATCAACGAATTAAAAAACAAAAGTGGAGTGGAATTGGTTACCGTTATAAGTTTCGAGCCTCAATTGAATATCATATGACATAGCGTTGCATTTTTTTTCTCGCTACTGTATATTAACGGAGTTGGATTCGGATGGACTGTCATTTGTAAATTAAGTGAGGAAAATAGATTTATGCTTTGAGCACTACTACTATAAAAGCCCTTCTTTTTGTGCATAATTGGCATTATTTTCTCTGGATTTCATACTACAAATCAAAGTAGGAATTTCTAGTTTTGTGACATTCTTGTGAAGTCTATAAAGACATTTCTAGAGCTGAGAATAGGGTAGGACATGTACTTTTCTCCGAAAAGTTAAATGTTTGATATCACTCGCCCTCCATGACTATTATATATTACAATAGACGAAGGAAATGGGCGTAAATCACACTGATGAGAGCGGGAAATCAATTTCAGCATATTTACCTTCTCTTCTCTATCTTCCAGACGGCAATCAGAACTCTTTCGGCAGCAACTTAAAATCTTAACTGATTGGCATACGACGCGATTTTCGGCTTATTATTGTATCAATCTAATATAGGTTCCAGGTCCCATGGATATCGGTTAGGTGATAAATTTTCGAAAGCAATTAAACTAATATCGAATTCCAAATTACAAATGAATATACATGTATATCTCTTCCCTTGATTAGGCTGTCCATTGTACAAAAAGTTAATATTGGCCATTGAAAAAATCCCGGGTCTCTATTGCCTGAATAAGGTAGAAAGAATACCAATCAAATACTTAAATTACATTACAGATATATCTTTGTCACTGCATCTACTCCCACAATTTGTATAGGCTGTCTAATGGCGAAAATTATCTTTAGTTCGATGCAGACTAGTCTCATTTTTACTTACTTGCTTACTTAATTGGCCATTGAAGTCCTTTTGTCAGGATTACGACTTAGTTCCCACACCACCCATTTTATTTATTTTATACCACGTAAGCATAGTCCCTGTACTAACCGAACTCCGCCAAACTCATCGAGAAAGTTGGTCAGCGCATGGGCTGCACATTAAATGCACTATGTTGAAAACCAGCCTGAAAGTTTAATAAACGAAGCTATGTTCTTGATGTCAATGCATGATAACTCGTTTAAGATGACAAGGAATGTTGAACCAAATAACCTAAACCTGCACCTCGGAAGAGATGGGCATTGAGAAAGAAGGTTCCTCCTCTTCAACAGAGCCACAATCACGGCAGACGTCGTTTAATTTGCGCTGCATTCTTTACGCTTGTTTTTCCATAACCCAATGACCTGTAAGAACCACCACTGTGATCGTGATACTATTGCAATCAAGTTTGAGTAGTTGATTGGTGCGCCTTCTATCCATCTTAAGCCAAGTGAGTCTGGCAGTTCAGCATTCCCCATTGATCCAGGATAGGTTGCGTCCCGAAATACCAAAAATTTAAATAAAAATATATTTCCACTACTTTTATACTCAGCATTGTATGAAATTAAATTCATTCTCTGCGTTACTTTCTCTCTCTTTCTCTCTCCCTCTCTCTGTTGGTATCCCTATTTCATTCAATTTTTGTACATGTTGTCATTTATGTTTGACAACAAGCAATAAAATCTGAACAAAAAATATCAAATAAAATAAATTTTTTAATAAATACGTATTTTTTTAATTTAATTTAATGTACAACAACAATTTATTATTATTCTACTAACATTCATACATTATATTACATATACAGTATACATATGAAATATGAATAAATTTAAATATGTACATCATGTAGTTATTGTTGTTGTATGCTTATTTTAAATAGAATTTATTTTTATTTTATAAAATATTTTATTTTTAACATGTCTGAGGACATACACACACACACATACATACATAGCTTTTTCATGTTCTATTTTTAAAAAAGGGTTCAGACAACCTTTTCTGAACACAATGACAACAAGAGTATTAAAATTCAACATCAAATTTGATCAGGGGGAAAAGTAAAATTGTACTTACAAGACTACCTACTTACTTACACTTTTATTGTAATTTTATGTATGGGAATATCCCCAAAACATAGCATATTTTCTCATATATTATATGCTAATGTACTTACATTAAGTGTATGTAGAAAAAGCTTATAAATGTCACTTGGAAGAGTCATTAGAACTTTTGGTTAAGTATGCTAAACTAATGTCAAACCATAATAATTGTCATTATGATTATCATAATGTTGTAATTATCATTAATAAATACTGTTTTTATGCTATTTGAATAGACTTTTGCTTGTTCTTTTATTTTTATTTCTATGTGCTGTGGTTAATGTAAGTATAATACGTATGTAAAAGGGACTATGGCCAACCCACAATGAAATACAAATGTATCTCTACTCTCTGTTATCCTGTGTTTTCTAACCCACAAGAATATAAAAAATTTAAACGATGGGGTCTTCCAACAGGGACTTTTGAATTTTAACAGTTGATAACAATTATCTTGGAGCCTACTTAACTTACTCATTACATCACTCATTACAAACTTTTAGTCAGGATTACAACATAGCCTCTCGCACCAACTCTGTTGTGTGTGTTAATTTTACTCATGAGTGGCGGAGTCTACAGTTAAAAGCCGATTCCGAATGACAGATTTTTGAGAAACTTTATCATGACAATTTTATTTTATTTGCAGAGTGATTGCTAGAAAACTGCTGAGAGAAAGTCGCCGAAAAAATATTTGTTTCTATTTGGTTTTGTTCGTGATTTCTGAGCCAGTGTTTGAACCACGGACGCTCGTCATATTCCTGAATATAATCTTTCCATCGAATTAGTTGTCATTTATTCAGTCTGTTTTGACAAATCATCATGGAAGACCATAGACAACGACGTGCGTTCGCTGCATAGTGTCTGGAGTAGCTGACAATTGCCTAGCCCTAATTTTCATTAAAAAATTCAATTTACAGAACAAACAAAAATTGTTGACAAAAATTCACATGAAATCCAATAGAGTCCAGCATATCCCGAAAAAGTCACAGTTTGGTTATGTTTTTGGACTAGAGGCGTCATGGATACATATTTCCTTACGAACGACGTTGGCCAGCTCGTCACTGTCAACGTGTAGAAAGATAATTGTAAATATGAAATGTGGTTTTAACAGAACAGCGCTATGTGCCACACAGCTCACGTGGACTTGATGAGAACTGTATACCAAGATCGTGCTATTTGATTCCCTTTGATTTTTTTCTTGTGAAGTTTTCTTAAGTTCAGGCGAATGTGAATAAGCCATAAATCATAGCGATCCTCACAGCTAACATAACTGATACCATCAGTGAAATTCAACGTGATTTTTGCGCCAAATTCATCGTAAATTATATGGAAGGAGTTTAGGACGTCTTTTGTTGCAAAATGAGTGCGTAGGTAATTTTTGTATTAAAAAACAAATTTCATGGTCATGTGCCTGACCTTAGTAAATCAAGGCGCTTACTGCATGAATTATTTGGAAAACTTAATGTCTTTGATCAAATTTGTGATACTCTATACGAGGTAAACATACATACATATATACATACATACATAATTGGTCATAAAAACCCTAAGTCAGGATTACGACCTAGCTTCTCACGCCATCTATGTTGTGTGTGTAAATTTTATCCTTGAGTGGCGGAACCTACAGTTTAAAGTCGACTTTTACCGACAGATTTTTGAAAAACTTTTTAATGGCAAAATTATTTACTCTCAGAGTTCTGTTGGATATACCTGACCTGAGGTTTGAACCGTGGCCTCACGTCTAGTAAGCCAACACACTATCTACTAGACTACGACGACTTAATACGATATAAACATACTGAAGGAAATTAAAGAGAAAAATGAGAATGAATCAGATTTCTAGCCTCGTCCATCAATCGATAAGGAAAGCAATGCATGTTTTTGAAAGTTATGGCTACACCAACCCCTTTATGTATTACAAACGTAGAGAAAATTTTATTATCATCAAACCGTTAACCAAGGTATAGGGTGTCAATCATGAAGATATTGAGGGTTAAAGACTTTTTTTTATTACTATTGTTGGCAATAAAGTTAATTATTTTAAGTGAGCCTACCACTTAAACTAACGCACATACATACACACACACATGTTAAAAGAATAGTTTATGAATACATAAATGCAGACTCTAAGAGTGTATTTGCATTTATTTCTCTGTGCAATGGCACAGAAATATATCTCTTTACAATGAGAATTCATTTATCAACTCGTTTTTTTGAGTGTGTGTGTGTGTGTGTGTGTGCACATGCATATACACATGTATTTAAGTGTGGTATATTGTATATAAGTGTATGCTCTTAATTTAAGAGTGTGCCAGGATTTTGTATGTCTCTTTCTCTCTTTCTCTTTCGATTGTAAGTATGAATTTTAATAATGATGATGATGGTTGTGTATTTGTAGTGTTCGTAGGTATTATTAGTTCTTCTTTTTTTTTGTTTCATTGTAATGGTACTCAATTTAATTACAATATTCATTAATGTAATGTATATTATAGATATGTGTACGTATAACTTTGTAAAGCCACTAAACCTTATGATTGTAATGTTGTATAAGACGAAACACAAAAAATAATTAAATAAACAATGAATTCTACTAAAAGTACCAGAGCATGTTGGTATACAATTTAAATTTTCAAAACCGACCTTAAAATAAATACTCCGTGATTTAAATATTTTGAAAAGCATTTCGTTTCAATAAATTTAAAAAATGCCTGCTGTTGAGGACAAAAATTTTTCTTTAAACCTTTTTTTAAATTTCTTTAAGGTGCCTTATGTTAGTACATTAGTGTTGTTGCAGTTTTTTTCACAACTACCTCATACCATCTGTCATTTATAAATAAATTTTGGAATTATTTTGGAATTGTTCTTGTATTAACACAACAAAAAAAGAAGAACTTTACAACCTGTTTTGAAAAAAGTTTTGTTGTTTTAAAACAATTTCTAAGAATTTTTAGAAATTTTTTACATACATACATACAATCCCTCAGTAAGGATTACTTCCTCACATCACATATGTTGTGTGTGTTAAATTTACACATGAGTGGCGGTACCTAAAGTTTAAAATCAACTCCGAACAACAGATTTTTGAACAACTTTTCATGGCAATTTTATTTACTGTCAGAGTTTTTACAGATATCGATTTGATCGAGATGTCGGACTGGTAAGCTGCTCCCAAAGTAGATTAGCCTTTGCTTTTCCCTGAGCAGTGTTCGGTAATATACCTTTTGCCAAATCGGTATGGTTAGCCATAAAGTCTCCCATAATTTCTTTTTGGGTAGCATTTATTTTTGTTAATTTTGACCTAAAATACTAAAATGTTAACTTTTTCTGTCGTTTTTAAAAAATTATTACTTACATTTTCTTTTTTCAATTTTTGTTAACAGAAAAGCTTTAACTCTATATGTTTTTTGTTTACGAGTAAAAACTCGCAAGGTTGCATTCGAACAGTTGCACATTATCGACTGCTGTCATTAGAAATATCGATACATATTAATCGATATCGACTGACAGAATCCCAAAACTAAGAAAAATCGAACGTACGAGTAAATATTCGATCGTATACGACTGCCAGAATTAGGGCCCTGGGGTTTGAACCGTGGCCTTACGTGGCCCAACATTACTTACTAGGCTACGGCAACTTCAATCGGACGTAATAGTTTAGTAAATCCAATGAGTGATTTGCGTCAAGTAAGGCTTGCAGATAAATTTACTCTAGAGAGAGAAGTCTGTGTAGCGCGAGAGAGAGACAAATTACAAATAACGAGCAAGTAACAACATCTGCAGAAGTCATGAGCAGATAAGCGAAGTTTCCTCGCTTGCTTACAAATTGCATAATAGTAATAGAAACAGTGATGCAATTTTAAAATTTTATTTCTATCCAATATCAGTAACTTTCTATCAAATGTGGACAAGGTTAGTCCGGCAATGAGACACATTCGTTTTTGGATTAGTCAGCATCCAATTCATACCTTTGCCAGATAAATGGTATATGGAGGCAAGATGTTTCTTCATTGGCTATAGTGCGCAATATGAAGAAACCTACACAAAATAATTGCAAAAGTTGATTGAGAGTATTTTGGCCAATAATAACCAATTTAGATTTGAAAGTAACCATCGAACATCTACTCAGAAACAGTGCTATGACGTGGATAAATAATTTACTCCAGTCTGAAACTTTTAGAAATGCTAAAGTATAAAACACTTTCACCGAATCTCTAGCGGACTTGTCTTTTCTGTTTGTCTTGTATTAAAACCAGGTTGAGATGGCCTATAATCAATTTCAAATATAGCCAATGAATCATCCTTTTATCTGGCCAGTACACTCAACAATAATCATTTTTTTCTAGACAACAATACATGGCAAGTCTATTGTTCTCGTACTGAGAACGAGAGGCAAACCCTTCATGAAAATCACATTTTGTCAGCAAGGCATTGTGTCAAAAGAATTACTGAAGGTAACGAAAACAGATCGTATCTTAACAATCCCAAACAAGTTTTGGTTCTAAACTTAAAAAATTAGAACACTTCCGGGATTATTTTCAACCAAAGTAAGAACGAAAAACAATTCTTTTTTTGGGATCTGAGAAATGGCAATCACCCATCTCTGTGATAATTCTCAACACATAAATTCATGCTCTAATGGCCTGGAATCTCTTTCTGATATAATTATATCCACTTAAGTTTACGTTATTTGCAGCACTTTAATAACTAAAGCATGCTGCTATCCAAGATACTTCTTTAAAATATAGGAACTTCTGTCAAACCTTTCGAAGTTATCAACGAAATTTATATTTCCCTGACTTCCTAAGTCTGACTTTCTTGTCGGATTCACTCAATAGCCTTCAGTAGAAATACATTTTTAACATTGAAATGGAAAGCGATTCAAGGACATATTGGAAAAACAACAGTGGAAAGCGTGAGCCTAACCGATTTAAATCTACAACATTCCATGTTTAAATTAATAGTGAATTATCGTTATTTAATCGTTAATCCACAATGGCAGCGAGTGTAAATCAATTTTAAATTAAAAAGAATAAACTTCAATGCGCTTTCAATAAATTATGTCCTTCTTTAGTCCCAAATCGATCCAAGTCATCTAGCCAATAATGAATGGATTATAAATTGTTTTTCACTCACTCCTCCTCTTAAACAAATCCCTCGAAATTCAATTATTGGTTGCGCAAAACAAAAACTTTTCAACTAATTTCCTTGCCACTAAAACATAAATATTTTACCATTTAACCTGTGGGGCTTAATTTAACAGCAGAGGAAGATGGTTAAGTAAACGTAATACGTGAACGTAAAAAAGGAGAGGCAAAAGGTGGAAAAGGCTTGAGGGTTTCGCGTAGTGTTTTTAATAAATTGTAAATTATTCTGAATTAATTCAATTACGTTGAGTCACACCTCTTTTTATCTGTTTATTGCCTGCTGGGTTGTTGCTTATTTTTGTACACTACTACCGCCATGGGACCAGTAAATATGTACATACTGGTTAAAAAGTACAGTAGATGTTGTATATTTAGTCTGACTGTATAATATTTTACAATAGAATGACGCTTGTGACTTGATTGTATGGTAAATGGAAGGTATTAGAGGCAGACTAATTTGATAATAAGTATGAATTCAGAAATTTGATTTTTTAGGTTTTTCTCACTGGGTAACCCATCGTCTAAATGGAAATAAAGGTAAAACTTGGCGTACTTATCTGATATCATAACCAAGGTATTCTCAGGATCAGTCTCCGTTTAAGATGATATTCGGAAAGCTCAAGATTTGGCTAACAACTGATCTACATTTCATTGACCTACATTGCTTTTAATCTCTCTCTTATAGAATTATATTCAATAAGTTCTTATTTTTTCAGCATTTTATCGACTACAGCACGCTGCTTTCCAAGATACTTCTTAGAACGTGGAAACTTCTGTCAAACCTAGCGAAGTTATCAACGAAATTTATATTTCTCTGACTTCGGAAGTCTGAGTTCTTTTCGAATTCGGTCAATAGCCTTCAGTAGAAGTACGTATTGGACCACTTTCACATCGTATACTGTGTTCCGAAATATTCTGTGGAGGTCTTTATCGCACTGTAGTTACTTAGTCTACAGAAGACTAATGGTGTTCTACCACAAACAGGACCAACACTTGACTCCAGAGAATCTTTGGGAAGAAGAGCACTACGTTACCCAACCCTTTAACGGACCAGGTGCCTTCCGTGATTGCCTTCCCCCTAGACCAATCAATGGAAAACCAATTACTAGTTCAACTGGCAGTGAAAATTTATAGATGCCCTCATGCATTCCTACTATTCTCAATGGAAATATCACTAAAAGGATAATTCTCTGCATATAAATGAAATGTTCTCTAATTCGTTGATCATAAGCAACCAAAGCGGAACCTTATTAGGTCTGAAAACCTCTTATGCTCTATGTTATAAAAATACTCTCGATTGAAGGTTGTTACAGGCGACAGTATACTAGGTAGTGTACTGGCTGATTCGACGTGAGACCACGGTTCAAGCTCCCAAGTGAGACATCTCTAATCATATGAAATTTTAAATTTTCTTCAGCGACTTCCTCTCAGCAGAGAAAAAGTTTCTCAAAAAAATCTGTCCTTCGGAGTCGACTTTAAACTTATGGATAAAATTAACATACACAACATAAGTGGTATGAGAAGCTAGATCGTAATCTTGACTAAAAGCTTGTAATGACCAATTTTTGTTAACTTTGTGTCGGTTCCAACAATTATCGCATACATGTCTGTTATTGGGATTTTTAATTTAATCACCGAATGGTTATTGATTGCGCCACTAAATTCCCATTCCGCTGAGAAAATAATAGAGGACTTCCGAACTTTTACAATGATTAACGGCCATTTCGTTCAAGCTTTTTGTTATTTATTCAATCTGTTTTAATAAGTCATCACAGACGGATAGACACGAACCACAGACAACTAGCAGTTGTACCTAAATGGGCTATGGAACAGTTTGCAACAGACTATTATATGCATTAAAAATCATTCACAGCAATAAAACCTATTTTTATATAAATGGATACGTGAACAAACAAAATCAACGAACATGGGACGATACCAATACATACATGAGTTCCAAAAGCTTTCCAAAAGCATGTACCGAAAAAGGCACCGTTTGGTATGAATGTTGGTTAGGCAGCCGGTCTGTATTTCTATAAGAATGTCAACGTTAGCCAACGTTTAGGCATTGTCAAATTTGCCTGAGTTAGTTTATCTGGACACCAACGACATGTGGTTTCAAGAGGATCACTCTACTTGTCATATAGCTCATACCATATTGGATATATTGCCTGATCGATTTGAGAGAATGGTCATCCAACGTGAATGTAAAGTGAGAATGAGAGATATGACCACCTTATTCTTTTTGTAGTGAGGTTTTCTTAAGTCGTTGGTGTATACGCATAATCCACAAAGCAGCATAACCCATGACATTGGCGAAATTTAGACCAAGTTATACGCTAATCTCATGGAAAATTGGACATTTCGTCCACCACCCAGAGAAGTTGTAACGAATATTTGAACGACATTGTATTCCACAAATAATGGTTTTTCAAACGAATAAAAATTTCAATGATATCCCGCACACACGTTGTTTATTATTCAAACATGTTAACCGCTAGAAAAGGCTTGAAAATAAGTCTGCAATATGAGTCTTTAACATACATACATTCTTACACACATAGTTGGTTATTACAAACCTTCAGTCCGGGTTACGACCTAGTTTCTCATATTACTTATGTTGTGTGTGTTAATTTTATACAACCTATAGTTTAAAGTGGACTCCGAACGACAGATTTTTGAGAAACTTTTCATGGAAATTTTTTACTACAAGAGTTTTTGCTAGAAACCTGCTGAGAGCAGAAATATTTTTTTCATATTCCGTTATGTTGAAGATGTCTGAGCTGGGGTTTGAACCCTGACCTTATTTCTAATAAGCCAGTACACTACTTGCTAGACTACGGTGACTACATCAGTCCTTTGAAGCTCTGTTTATTAGCTTATTTTCTGCGGTTGAATTTGTGTGTTTGCTCACATATGTATGTGAGTATAAGTATTTCACGTTTGGCCTTATTGACTAAAGGTCTCTCAGAAAACAAGTACAATACTTACATTGTCTCGCCCTCTTTCATACCTTTGCAACCACAGCTCAATTATTTTATCACTGCAATAAGATTTTTAAACAAACACTTAAACCCTCCCTTCCTTTATATGTAAACCGGTGGCAGAAAGGAAAACTAAATTTAAGGAAAATAATGATAAAACTAAAGGAAGACGAAGAAGAAGATACAATGTCGCGTTTAATTTAATCCCACAACATTTGCATAATTTAAAATCATTTTGAGAAGGCAAAGAAATAAAGTTCATTTCCCTCTTTTTTGTTTTTCTTTTTCTCCATATTTCCTTTTGCCTGTCATCAACGTGTATGTCTGCCGAAAAAAAAACAGAAAGAAATCTGTAACAGTCATGTAATAAGGCAAGGATTCTGGAATCCTTTTGTTGTACACCCTCTCTTAGTAGCCGAGTGCAGGCAACGGGTATTTTTACGTTTTCTTTGCTTTTGTTTTACTTCCTCCGCCAGTTTAACTCTTCACACAGTGACAATACACAGGTTTTAAATTGTGATAAAATATCCTGAATATCTTATTTCTACCCCCGTTTCCTACCATTCTCGTGAAAGGCTGCAGGTGAATAAATTTTAAGTCTTTTAGAAATTTTCGTCAAAGTAAAGTTGTTTTCTTTTCTGTGTGTGTGTGTGTGTTTTTTTCTTTTTTGGTCTTCCTTTTTACGTGTTTGTCAATTTCAGCTTATTTAAGGTACGTTTTTTCTGCTCCTGTTTCTTGTTAGGATTGTGGGGATAAATTATTGTCTTGCTCGTCGCTACTCTGAGGTTCCCAGTTGTTTGTGTAAGCCACTGATGCCACCACCACTGTGAAGGATAATTTTTATTTCTTTTCGTTGTTTTGCTGGCTGCTGTTGTTTCTTACAATTTTGTTACCGCAACTTCTTTCTCGTTGATATAATCGCACTTTTGCGGGTTTATTAAATATTTATTCATACTTTATGGATTTTAGGGATTCTTTGTTATTCTTTGTTGTTGTTCTTGGTTTTTTTTCAATTGTCTGTTTTCTGTTTGAATTCGGAATAATAAAAATAAGGTTTTACAGAGGCGTGAAATAAATGGGATTTTCTGCAGTATGGGAAGAAGGATTTTAAACAATTGTCTTTCATTGTCAGTGTTTCCAAACACAAGTAGTTGTTTTTATTTGTAGGAACCAATGCCAGGAATTTTGTGTGTTTCAGATGGAAATTCTAAGTATTGTTAAGGCCGAGTCCGGAAATATACACAGGAAAGCTTAAGAGTTAGGATTAGCTTGGGCGATTGCCTTCTTCGTTAGAATTATCAGCCCCCCAAGTACAAGAATAATCTTAAGCATGAGTATGATGCAGTTAAGTACCTACGAGTGCAGATGAAGTTCTGATTGGAATCATAACTCGTCTGCATTGGCTGCGCATACTTGCATACATACATAATTGGTCATTATAACCCTTCACTTAGCTGACTTAGCTTCACACTATTTATACTGTGTGTTAATTTTATATGTACATGAGTGGCGGGACCTACAGTTTAAAGACGACTCCGAACAACAGATTTTTGAAAAACTTTTCATGGCAATTTTATTGACTCTCAGATTTTTTGCCAAAAATCTGCTGAAATGAAGTCTCCGAAGAAATATTTTTTTATATATCGTTTCGTTGGAGATATCTGACCTGGGGTTTGAATCGAGGCCTCACGTATAATATGCCAACACACTACCTGCTACACTACGGTTAGATACAAATGAATCTTTGCTGACATTGATGCCATTAGACGCACCAAAGCACAAGAGACACAATGTCTATGTTGGTTTGGAAATGTCCAGCAAATCAGTAAAGGTGCTCCGACGAAACGATCTTTAAAGTTTATACCAAAGGAAAGGCGCAAAAGAGAACAACTGAATCTCCAATTGGAAATTCAGGTTCACCACTATTAATCACTAACCACGATATTAAAAATTAAAAGAAGAGTAAATATGATCGCTTACTGTTATAATATTATTTAAGCTAAAGACAACAGGGTTATAGAGCCACTAAAGGATAATGAGGTACCATTTATTTCAATTCGATGGGATATTAAAAACGTAGTTGTTATGCTCACAAAGGCAAGTCATTATATATAATTAGCGTATGAAACGATGGACTGAAGGAGATACTCAAGTATTTGTTATGAATGATGGTGTTACTACGGTTGTGGCATAAGACCTCAATACGGATGTTTTATTAGTGTTATATTTTTTTAGGTTAGTAGGAGAAACAGTCATATCAAAAAATATTAGCTTCACATAATCTAATTCGATGGTTTACTGCAGAGATTACTACGACCTTATATATGTGATGTCTAGAGAAACTTTTATGAGAGATTGATTTTACCAATCATCATTTTCAATAGAATGGGCAATGCGTTACATTGGCATAAAAACAGGCCGGTTCTCTCAAAGTCTTCTAATGACAAAGAAAATAAAATCCAAGTAATAGCGATACTTATTTCCTGGAACTTCTGTATTAAGTTGACTCTTAGATATTATAATCACGGTCAAACCTTAGCCACTAATCAGAACTGCATCTAAGGTCCAGTTCATAGCAGCAGTACAAGCGAGCTCTTTAATACACTTACCGGGGATAAACTAGACTATTCGTTCGTTATCACACTAGATACAGTTCTTGATAAAATAATTTCCAAAAGAAATTCAAGAATAAATCAATACCTCGAATACCTCGCCAACATCGAATACATTGTTCATAAATCATTCAAGTTTTCCTAGATCAAGAAAGAACACATGCAAGACAAAATCAATGATGTCATGTGAGTATAAACATTTTAAAACTCCAAATAAAAATTTAATTCTTTCCAACGACCAAATATTTATACGACACATAAATTCAATTTGTCTGACTATACTGAAACTTCAAACTTTTGCCAATAAATATTTGTATTATATTTAGAGAACGTGGTGGTCTTCAGCAATCTCAAATATTGAACTTGCGAATCAGGATGATATTAATTTCCTAATGCAATTCCAAACGCGATGAGTTGTACAACGTAATCGGCCATAGTGGAAAGCATTAGGCTCCCTACAATGAAGATGACAAAAACTGCATGGAAGCCGAGAATCCCGAACAAAACTAATAAATGTTTTAATGAATAACAATCGTTAGACATCAATAGATGGCCGTAGTCTAGTAGGTATTGTGTTGGCTTATTTACGAAAAAGAAAAAAGCTTCGTCTTCAAAAAAGTCTGTTGTTGAGAGTCGACTTTAAACTGTAGGTCCCGCCACTAATGTATAAAATTAACACACCCAACAGAAGTGATATGATAAGCTGTGTGAAAAGCTGGGTGGTAGTCCTGACTGAAGAGTATGTAGGCATCAATGGATAAATCATCAAATTTCAAATCCTAAAAAAGGTGAAATTTTGAATTTTACGTTCTCTTAATGCCTGAGAGTCGTGGAGAAGACATTTCCAGATTTATTGTATTTCTTTTATTTCCTGAAAGGCATACGATTCAAACTTATCTCTTATGTTTTATATCAGGTGGTACATCTATCGGCTTAAATTCGGTTATTTCGAATCTGGCAATACTTGTGTCATTCTATTCTGTCACAAAATTCAATATATTAACTCCACTGAACGTAATGAATCGATTTACGCTTGAGCAACGTTAGGATTTATTGGAAATTTATTTCCAAAACAAAGACAATTGCTTGGAAATTGCACAGAAATATCGTACAAAATTTGGGCACAGAAAAGGACCAACATTGCCTGGTATACGTAAGTTTATTGCTAAAGTTCATGAAACTGGTTTCATTGTTGATGCGACAATAAGTCAGCGTACTCTTACAGTGTGTACACCCGAAAATATCAAGGGCGTGGCTGAGAGTGTGCCTAAGAATTTATCAAGATCAACTCGTCAGCAACCCCTTACATAAAGATTTTTATAACCATCAGGTTCTCGCAACATATGGGTCAATTCACTTAAAAAACTAAATCTTAAAGACTCTTATCAATTCTACGATATTGCTTTGCTTTTTTATTAGGATGGAAATTTTACAGGCTCAGTAATTCAGCCTCTGCATTTCTAGTCCTTATCTACTACCAGGTAGTCACCCTAAAGATCAAATATTTTACACTTTTTTGAAGTAGTCCCAAGCCCTAATCGCTGAAAGTGTACCTGCAAAGACTTCAATTACAATTATGTTGAATTTGTGATCGTGTATTCGATCTGCTACCATAAGTTTTTTTTTTATTAAATTTTCATCCCCCTAATTTGATATTTTCTTACACGCTTGTGTGCATTGTAAAACAGCTTAGAGGCTGTTTTTTTTTAAGTTGTTAAGTTTTACCAAAAGATTATAGGGAGATAATATTTATCGTGAAAAGATTTCTTTATTCTTTCTGTTTTGGGGTTTTCTTTTATCATTTCATATTGCAAATGGCAGTTTGGCAATATTAAAGAAAATTGATTTCGCCGTTTCCACAAAAGATTTTTTACCAAAAAGGTATAATAAATGTTTATAATACAAAATAAAATAATTTTTCCTTCTATTAAACATAGATTCACATTTAGTTTGACAAAATGTACGAAAAAATATTTTCAAATTTCCTACATTTCTGCTGCTTCAATTAGGATTCTGCTGAAAAGGTACATTTTTTTGCGAAAGATATTTTAAAATGTTCCACACAATCTTATTAAATTGTTTACTGGAATATTTGTGTTGGAAAAAGAAACATTTTCTTGGTCAAAACCTAAACAAATATTAAAATTTTCTTTCTTTATTAAAGTAAAGTTCTATTGAAGCTGTTGACGTGTGTATTTTTTTTTTGTAAGTTTACCTTTTTGTTCTTTTTATTTATCTTTTGCATCCCTTTTTGCCATTTGTAAAAGAATTTTTCTTTTTGCTTGAGTCTACAAATTTATCGTTTCAAATTTTGCTCAATTCTTGTTCAATTCTTGTTTAGTTGGCCAATATCCAGTGTGAGTGTGTTTTCATTTCCTACCGTTAGTCCACAAGGCAAGTTACTTACATTCTTTAAAAAATTCAAAAATTCCTCCTAGTGTAGTAGATAGTGTGTTGGCTTATTAAACGTGAAGTCGTGATTCAAATCCCAGCCCAGACAAATCGTACAAATCGAAATATGAAATAATTTTTCTTCGTCAATTTCCTCTTAGCAGTCCTCTGCCATAAACTCTGAGAGTAAATGAAATTGCAGTGATAATTTCGTCAACAATTTGTCGTTCGAAGTAAACTGTAACTCACGCCACACATACATAGATAAAATTAAGACACACAACATTGCTAGTGTTATGACCAAATTAAGCAAGTAAGTTCTGTTCATTTTACAGTCACAATAAATTAGAGTCCACTGGTTAAGTAAAAGACAAATTAACACTCGCATTTTAAGAAAACTCAAGAACTGCAGAAAATAACGCCGGTGACCGTGAGAGCATGCAGACCACCGAATTGAAGGCAAACGACCATAGACAACGACGAATAAGTACGAGAACAAGTAAAATTGTTCAACTAGGGAAAATACCAATTCACATGAGATCCAAGAACATCAATTGCATTACGAAAAAGTCACTGTTTGGTAAGATTTTGGGTTGGCTGTGTCATCGGTCCATATTTCTTTGAGAAAACTGTTTATTTGAAGGCATTGGTCTGACGTTAAATGACTCACGATAATTTTCACAATTTTTTTTGGACAGAAATATCAACACAGTTCCACATTCTTAGGTGTCATACCTAAGTTCATGAATAAAAAAGCACTCGTTACTAATCCTTTCCGTAGACTTCATCCGTTAGAGAATAGTTGGCTAATGAAAGAAACAAATTATTACCTAGAATGGTTCGTTTTTACTTACTTACCTAAGTGGTTATTACAGCCCTTTCTAGCTAGGATTATAAACTAGACTCTCACACCATACAAAGGTTGTGTGTTAGTTCTATCGATGAATGAAAACAGATTTGAGAAACTTTCTGTGGCAATTTGATTGTACTCTCAGACTTTTTGCCGGAAGACTGTTAAGGGGAAGTTGCCGAAAGAAATTTTACAATTTCGAAATGTCTGAGCCGGGGTATGAACCATGGCCTCTCGTTTAATAGGCCATTATACTGTCTACTAGACTATGGCGATTTCAAGTTTGCTTTTTACCATCATATTTGTGAAAAATTGTTTTTTGTATCGTATAGTTCAAAAAGATTCACATCTTAGCCTATATTTATAACATTTGCTTCTCCTTCTTTATCTCCTGCTATCAACACAATACACTGCATGTATAAGGAGGTTGGTCGTAAATACCAGGACTTTTATTATGCCTTCAATAACATTTTTAAAAAAGTTTTACGTGCGCCAATAAAAATTCCAATCAAAATATTAAATCACACATGACCTTCATTTAAATACTCAAAATACTTTGCAGCCTAATGCTGCTATATCCCTTATTTTGAACTCACCACTCATTTTATGTGAATATTTTTTTTTTTTTGCATTTTTATCATAAAGAGTGCATTTTTATGCCCTTAAATATCTTGGAATTATGCTTAGAAAATATTGTGTTGAAATCAAAACAAATTTTGATATTTTTTATTCGTATTTTTTATGATCAGATTCAGATCTTTTTATAGTTTTTTTTTCTTTTTTTATATCTGTGTTCTCGTAAGCCATCAGCAGCATTTCATTTATTGCCGGAGAATAAATATTTTCAGTATAAAAAATTCTGTTTTTTCTTTTTATTTTTTGACCATTACACAGTTGTCTGTTTTATATTATTATTCATCATATTGTCCGTAATTTAATTTGTTTTTTTTTATCGATTTGCACAATTTGTATCGATATTTTATTTTTTCAGGGTTTTTTATTGCTGCCAGTAGTATTCAAATACAACCAACTGCTGTTGTAGGCATAAAAAAAATTAAGTCAATACCCACCCAGTTACACAGCAAATAAACAAATTATCATAATAATTTACATAAACAGATTTAAATTAAAATGGATGACAGCGGTAGACGATTGTACAGCCCGAAATAATGGCCAAAAGGAAATGGAAAATTAAAGATTTTTTATTCGATTATTTGCCTTCTTTTTTTATAGAGATCAGCAATAAAATATATTTGGTTAAAGAATTTATTTTTTTTTTTTTTAATTTACAATTTAACACAATTATAAAAACACTTTTAACTATATTTACTGAAATAAGTTATTATATTTTAGTATACAGTGAACTCGCGAAAACGTGAACACTCGAAAGTATGAACGTCTCAGAAACGTGAACAAATTTATTTTTCCAAAGAGTATTCTAAAACGTGACAAAATCTGAAAGCTCTAAAACGTGAACACTTTTTTATTTTTTGGTTTTTTTTTAATCTGTTTTTAAATTGGGAAATCCCTGAACTACAGTTTATTTGTTTGTTTAATTATGTTTGAACTTCTTTTCATTGTATTCGTTTATTGTTGCGTTGACCTGTTAGTTGCTCTTTGACATAGATTGCTACGAAGATGTTATAAGTGAATAAAAAAAGTTCATTTGTGAAACGGGAAATTAATAATCGTGTAAATAATACACTTTATGGCACTGGAAAGCGTAAAACATTACGAGAATCTGAATTTGCAAGAATGGAAAAAAGTCTTTATAAGACTTTACATGCGAAACAAAAAAATGCCGATAAGGGGACTGATGTTAAAAGCCAAAGGTTTAGAAATTCTCGATCAAATTAAAGAAAATGATCGTGGTTTTAAAGCCAGTTACGGAGGGTTTCAAAAATTTAAAAAAAGGTTTGGTGTTCGCCTTCTTAAAATTTCCGGAGAAAAGCTTTCTGCGCAGCCGCAAACCTAACCTAACCTAACCTAAGGAAAAGTTAAAAGCAAAAAATGGAAGAACTCTCTCTTTGTGAAGATCAGCTTTATAATGCTGATTAATCCGGGTTATATTAAAAGCAGTTGCCGGACAAAAAAAATGTGTCATCATTGGGAAAAAGTGCTCCACGCGCAAAGATGGAGAAACAACGATTAACTTTCATGGGCTGTTCAAATCCGTCAGGGACTCACAAACTTAATTTACTGGTATTTGGAAAATCTTAAAATCCACGAAGTTTCAAAAACTTTACTAGTATAGTGAATTGCAAATTCTCCAAGTCAACATGGATGACATGTAAAAGTTTTTTTTTGGTATTTATCGAGTGCAAAGTGACATATTGCATTTAATTTTTTGTTATTAAAAATTAATAAAAAAAAATAATTTAAAATAGTGTTTAGCATTTTTATTTATTAAAATATCATTTTTCATATTAAATAGGGTAATTTTTTGTTTTAAATTTGGGTACTCGATAACGTGAACAAACTCGAAAATGTAAAAAATTAGTAAAAATTAGTTCACGTTATCGCGAGTTCACTGTACATACATATGTATATACATAATTGGTCATTACAACACTTCAGTCAGGATTACGACCTAGCATCTCACACGACTTATGTTGAGTGTGATAATTTTATACATGAGTGGTAGGATGATCTACTATTTAAAGTCAACTCCGAACGACAGATTTTTGAGAAACTTTTCATGACCATTTTATTTTCTCTCAGTGTTTTTGCCAGAAATCTGCTGAAATACAGTCGCCACACAAATATTTTTTCATTTTTCCTTTCTTCGAGATGTCTGATATGGAGTTTAAGCCGTAGCCTCATATCTAATACCTACTTATTACTTAGTCATAATGAGTTAGCTTGTACGCAAGGCCATTGTTTAGACTCAGGCATATGGAATAAAACGAAATTGGAAAAATATATAGGTAGGTTAGAGTGGTAGCTTTGATACCAAAAGCTCACTTGAGAACGCATAGATGCCTGTTGTGACGCTCAGCAGTCTTCTAGAAAAGACTCTGAGAGCGCAATAAATATGCCATGAAAAGTTTCGCAGAAATCTGTTGTCCGAAGTCGACATTAAAAAGTAGGTGCCACCACTCATGGATAAAATTAACACACACAACATATATGTATGATGTGTGGTTACCGTGACTATAAATGGTTGCATAGGCCTAGTAAATAAGTAATATTCAGACTGATACAAATTGTCATCATATTATTTGATCTAATTTGACACATATGTACATCTCAAAAGTTATGTATGAGTAGACCAATATTATCAGCATAGTCGAGATTCTCAAATCATTCATTTGCCATCATGACATCGCATATTCACAGATAATCTGCCGGTAAAAATTAGGCCAGTATAGCACCATATAGGCCACACCTTACTCCTTCTGACTATCATGTCTCGATCAATGCAGAACGCACCCACGGGAATACGCATCACTTCAGAGCAGCGTATCAAAAATTTGATCGACCTAAAAACATAAGCGAATGTTTCTGGAACGCAATCCATAAATTGCCAAAGAGATGTGTAAAGGTCGTAGCTTCCGACGGGCAACGCCATGAATGACTTTTGGTTTCAAAAAAATATGACCGATTCTTTCACTATATGTATATATATATACATACATACATAATTGGTCATTACAACCCTTCAGTCAGGATTACGACCTAGCTTCTCACACCACTTATGTTGTGTGTGTTAATTTTATACATGAGTGGCGGGACCTACAGTTTAAAGTCGACTCCGAACGACAGTTTTGTTTGAGAAGCTTTTCATGGCAATTTTATTTACTCTCAGAGTTTTTGCCAGAAATCTGCTGAGAGGAAGTCGCCGAAGAAATATTTTCATATTTTCGTTTTGATGTCTGACCTGGGATTCGAACTCGGGCCTTCAGTCTAATAAGCCAACACACTACCTACTAGACTACGGCGACTTCATGTATATATATATACACTCAATAAAACAAAATAAGCTTTTTTTTATCAAATTTATATTACTTTTTCAAACACCAATAAAATACTGTTGAAATAAATCTGTGATTATAGTTTCACGATAAGTACTACTTTTTATCAAATACTTTAAAATATAAAATCACAACGTGTGTATTGTAATAAAAAAAAAAAAACAATTCGTTTCAATTGCTTTTAAAACATTCAACTGTAGTTTAAATATTTTGTTTAATTTTCTGAATTTTATTTTTAGCATTCCGCACTTTTACAAACAATAATTTTAAAATTGTAAAATTAAAAAGTTGTTGTAATTGCTTTGTACAAATACTACAACTATACATACATACATCTATTCATTATTAGAGAGTATTTGAACAAAAAAAAATATGATTTTACCTTTAGGTAGACAGTAAACAAATTAAATTGAAATCATTCAGATACATTTAAAATGCATTTAAAAATATTTTTCCATGTAAAATTGTTTTATTTTTTTTTGCTCTTTGTTTTTGTTTTAATTCTAAAATAAATCCCCATTTATTATTATTATTGGCTATTTATTTTAAACGATTGTCTGTTTTAATTTTATAAAAAAAATAAATAAAACATTTATTTTTTATTTAAAAGGTTTTTACTAAAGATTTCGTTATAATGTTCATGTTGGTAGAAAAAAATAGTTTTTTAAATTCTTGTAAAATTTACAACTACTCTGATTATTTAAAATATTTATTTCAGGCCAAAAAAAAATGCCTACTTAAGTTTTACAACTGTGTTGTCAATATCCCAGCAGGTTTTTTCTACTTTTTTACGATTTAAAAAATTTTTTTTTTCTATTTTTAACTGAAATTTTTATGTTAAAGTAATTTACGTGCATAAAAACACTCGGGCATAAATAAATATGCATATAATATGCATTAAACATATATGCATATCATTGGCATTGTTAAAATGGCATATACCTACACGTATGCATGTACTGTGTATAAGTATACTAAAAAAATATGTATGTACACGGATATTCAGTATTTTTACAAAAAAATGTTTGTGTCTGACTCATCATGTGTGTAGGTTTTCTGTGAATATTTTGTCATCATCATTGACACAATAAACATATATTTTAGGGTGGGCCATTTAAAAGTTTAATTTTAAAAATGTGATAAAACAAAAACTGTTGAAATTTTGCAAAATTTATTTCTTTGACCTGAAGTGCAATTGTTCCGGTTTGAAATGAAATGAATATTATTTCATTCATATAACTGTCGTGACTCACAGTAACTCATTTGATCGGACCAATTTTCGAGCACTTTTTCGAGTGTATGTGGACGTATCTCGTCAATGACATCACGAATGTTGGCCACCAAATACTCAATTGTCTCTGGTTTATCGGCATAACACTATTCTTCAACGTTGCCCCACAGAAAATAGTCCAACGGTGTCAAATCGCAGCTCATTGGCGACCAATTGATATCACCATTTCGGCTAATTAAACGGCTATCAAACGTTTGACGTAATAAATCGATTGTGGCATGAGATGTGTGGCAAGTTGCACCATCCTGTTAAAACCAAACATCGCTCTCATCAACACCATGAAGAGCGGGTACAAAAAAATCTATTATCAAGGTGCGATAGGTGTCTCCATTGACCGTAATGGTTGCGCCGTCCTCAGTTCCAAAGACATGTGGGCCAAAGACGCCTCTGCTGCACAAGCCGCACCAAACAGTCACTGGTAATGGTTGCATTGGCTTCTGTAAGACCACGTGAGGGTTTTCTTCTTGTGCTAATGCCAATTATTACATGGCTATGTTGCTATTGTAACTGTCCAGTCTATCTTTTCTACATTCGTTACAACTTTTTTTCGTGTGTTTCAATTTAGTTTTTTGTTGAGTTTCATAATAATTTTAAATGCCTTCTTAATGCATAAATATTACGTTTTTGCAGCTGCATAAAATAATCAAAATTTGCCTGCACTGATATGCTGTAATATTTACTTGATATTTCATGTGCCATGCAATTTTTCATTGTTCATAAATATTTTCGTTGTTATTTTTTCATTTTAATTTAATACAAGTATATTTTATAACAAAAAGATAAAGTGTGGTAAAATAATTAAAGGTCGATTTAAATTTAAGATGCATATCAAGTGATTAAATGTGCATAAATTTGTATATACATTGGAAAAATGTTTTTAAGCTGCAAATATATTGTATACTTAAAGCGAAACGATTTATTAAAAAGAAAATAATTAAAAACAATCGTAAATTATTAGTTTATGTTCAATAAATGACAAATGAAGTGGGTGATATTTTAATAACACGTTCACTTTTCGTTGCTTAAATGCAACATTTTTTGTTATAAATTCGAAAACCATGCCAAAAATTTGTTTTCCTTCCGTAGTTTAAGCTTGTCTTATTCGGGTTTGTAGTTTGGTTCTGGCATTGCCACAAAATCTTTGTTGAACTACGACGATCATAAAATTATTTTAAGTCTCTAAGCTGACGTTTTAGCCTTTTTTCAAAGGAAAATTGAAAGGAATACTTTCACTTCTGAATTATGACAAGTTTCTAGACAGGCGGACACAAAACCATATGGATTTCTAAAACTCGGCATACAAATTCCGAAAGCTACATATAAAGACAAATGATGGAGAGTTATTAATGAAATTATTATGTAGTAGGTGGTCGATTAAAGGAGATGATACCAATCTAAGGGATTAAAAGTCCCATGTCCATCGACATGCATCAAGATTTTCAAGTCGCTTTGTTGCGTTCACACCATTAAACCATACTAACATTATTTCTTATATGGAGATTGACCATAACATCTATAACTTCTTTCTATCCATTGCTCTAAGATGAGTTATGTTGGACACACGACGACTGACTAATACCATAAAAAGTGGCCCAAATGTTCTGCTTTCATTATGTTCTACCTCACAGACGCAATGCAGTATAATGTACAGATGTAAAGAAGGTGTGCTAGGTAAGCACCCTCCTTAGTGTACTAATAGTCGCCTAGTTTTAACTCAAATAGCATCGCCCCAGAATATCTTTGCAATTTTTCCTCCTGTGTCAATATCAACTAGCTTGGTTTTCAAGACACTAAAAGCCATTGGGTTATCCATTTTAATATGTTCTGTAACTAGGAACTAGGGAATCTTAGCAGTTTAGTTGATCGCTGTACTATTTCTAAACACTTCTTGAAGTCTAGGTAACCAAATACAATGTCTGGTATACTTTTAACCTTACGAGACAGTCTTTGATCCTGAACCGCTGGATGATATTGCCCTAATTTTCATTTGACCACCTTTCTGGTAGATGTTTAAATCACTATGTGTCAAGCTATCACTATGCTAGATCTCTAGGGCATAGTTTGATTTTATCGATATGGAGACACAGTCCCATCCTGTTCCCACAGTCATCTGAATCATGGTTCAGATTATGCAATTGATTGGGTTTTCTATGTTAAGCATCTTAGCACATACATACATAATGGATCATTACAACCCTTCAGCCAGGGTTACGACCTAACTTCTCACAGCACTTATATTGTGTGAGTTAATTTTATACATGAGTGGCGGAACCTAGAGTTTAAAGTCGACTCCGAATGACAGATTTTTGTCGAAGATTTGTCGTCGAAGAAATATTTTTTTATAGTTCGTTTTGTTGGAAATGCCTGAGACCCGGGGGTTGAACCGAGACCTCACGTCTAATAAGACAACACACTACTAGACTACAGCGACTTTTTCACGCTTCTGTTCACTTAATTGCACGAAGACGAGAAAATGAAATCCAAAATATCATTTGGAAGTCTGCTAAATTTCTGATTCCTTTTTTTACTACGCTTTCAATTGTTCAATATCTTTTTTAATTCGGATTGATAGTTTTTCTAAAAGATATAAAAAATTACACAATATCGTGGTAATTTACAAATTCTATGAAATAATAAATTTAATGCCAGCCATATGGGTATTTTACTTAAGTACCCGTATGCATTTTAAATCAATTTCAGTTTTAAATTTAATTTAAATCCCTTTGGTGTTGAAGAGGAAACAAAAAATTTAATTCCATTTCATGTTATTTTTCCTTTTTTTTTTTGCATGAAAATATGTTTTTAAAGTGTTCACAACTAAAAATCACTGCCATAATAATAAAATTTAATTATTTCAGTGTTTCAAATTGTTTTCTTTTTTGTAATTTTTTGTCTTGTTTTTGTTTTTTGTTTTTTGAACTCTCATTTTTATTAGTTTAACTGAAGTTTTTTTTTTTTTTGTTTCTCCAACTACTTTTAAAAGCATATGACATTAATTTTCATTAGTTGAGATTGTTTCCCTTTTTTTAGTTCAACTCTTTTTTAGTATTTGTACTCTACAGCACCAGGGGTTTCAGTTAAATAGTGAAATGGAATCTAATGCTTTCGGTCTCTAATAATGATAGCCTATGCTATTATATTCAAGAAATATTGATATTAAAATTGCTTCATGCTTTAGAGAACATATAGAAGTCGTACGACCTGCTACAATTACCTACGGGTACAGAATATAGTTTTAACAACCTATCTAAAGCCAGATACAAAAAGATATTATACATCTAGGTTGAAATTATACGAATGTGAAAGATGATTCCAATTCAAAATACTTCATGAATCTGGCACCCATCTGTAAGACTTTACAATTCTAAAGCGTTTGATAACTATAAGGGGCCTACGGCAACTTCCAGTGAAGATCATTGTGTTAGAATTGTAGCAAGGCGAGATAAATATCATTTGACGATCGAGTATGTTTGATGTGTGTTTGGTGGGAAAGTAATGTATCTTTATAGACGTCTTAATGCTGGGTACAATTGCAACATTTTAAATAAGCAATGTCCACTAATGGTCAATTTTGCTCACATCAATATGGACGAGATAAAAGCTCCTGAGGGTTCACATGAAGCTGCGTTTAATGGACACACAAATGACACACTTTTGTCCACAAGCGCACAGCTGAGTATGTCAGAAGAGTACAAGTCACAAGCACCTTTCACGTAAACATTTGAAGCTCCCAGAGTTTGTTAATGGCTTCAAAGTCTTATATCTAGCGGCTTATATTTAAACCATTAAGTAGGTCTGTTGTGAGCTTATCATTATGGGGTGCTAACAACATTTTCCTGAGGTAGTTTGTATCCTGTACCTCTTTATGTTGAGGATAAAACATCGAAAAATTCTATTCTCCTTAAAATATTGGGATTTCGAGCTTCCATAGACTGTGCATTTCTATAGTCATTGTGATCTACCACACCTCCGCCGTTCAAATGTACATGTAAAGCGAAGTGTCTCGTAAGTATGCACATCAGTCGCCTTTACTTAATCTTAATATGAATATGGTTTCCACTCATCGGGATTATCCCCGAGTTAATTTTCAGTTTTCCTGTTATTATTCTTCACCATAATCTATCCAATTTCGTTGTCCGGTTTTCAATTCACTAATAGGCATTGGATAAGCTACACAATTTCCTTCCCCACTTCTCATTAGTCTTGGATGACAAGGCAACCATATAATGCATAAACTATACCACGCCTATGTTCAGACATGCACTTTTATTAAATCAATATTCGGTTTATTGAGAACAATATTTTTAGCGTTTAGACATATAATATACGAAAATTTATTTGAAAGCTGGTAAACAAAACAGCTGATTGCTACAACAACATAAATAAAATACAAATCTTTCTGCTTACCTTCCATTTTTTGTTTGTCGTTGTTTACATTTGAGTTGTCAAATATCAATAGTAAGTGTTCGGAAAAATGTAATATGCTCACTGAACGTACTTATGACAGTGTTGTATTTAGAATTTTTCTCAATATTATAACAATTTATGAGTTTATTGACCAATAATTAATTGAAATTTTATATGAAATATTGAGATCAATAATGCCGTTTATTGCGATTTACGCAATTTAAGACATTAGCAACCATGACACCAAGTTTTCCTTTCCTTTAGTTTTTTTTTTTTTTTTTTTTTTTTTTTTTTTTTTTGTGATGAAGTGTATCCTTTAGTCGTCATAGACTACCACACATAAATCTTTTTCCTCGTGTACTTTGTTCTTCTTTTATTGTTCATTATTTCATTTTGTATTTTAACAATTTAAATTAGTAAAGTGACACATAGTCGAGTAAAGTTTTTAAATATTTTTGTTTATTTCAAACTTTTTTTTTGCTTCCGTTTCCTTACACTGCCTCCTCCTTTTTTTTTGTAATAAAATAAAAAACTAACAGCGAAATAAACAATGTTTAACTTTTTCTATGAGTTTTTATCATCAGTATACATAGCACATACCACATGGAGTGTAGCAATCCAGCAGAGAGCATTTCATTTGGACGTGAGTGTTGAAAATTTCTACAAAGAGTTTAATATCTTTAGGCAGTAGGGTCTACCATAACAGAAAAGACAATAAATTATTGTGTGCATTGTCAATGAATCCGGGCAAATGGATTCTACTGTAATTAAATATGTTTAGCTTTACATTTATTAAATAAACTAAAATATGGAAATCATTTATTTTAAACTGAAATAAATAAATCACATGAAACCCAACACAACAGCATAGCGAGCACTATGGGTCATTTAATTATAAAATGTGTATATGCATTGCATTAATTTTAAAGTGTGTTTGTGAGTGTGTCTTTTGAAATATTTTAATTTTTTAGTTTTTTGACACATGAATCTAATTATTTTAAGTTTATTTAATTAAAACTTATTTCACACAAAAATATTTACTCAGACCCTTTGTACAGTGCGTACATACATCTAAACCAGAGGCATGCTAGCAGTAGCATGCAGGTTTTGTCAGTGGAATTTTTAAATTAACATTGATTTAATTTAATGTTTAATGTTTTGTAAATTATAAATAAATATGTACTTAAAACGTATATGGAGTAATTGAAGGCATTCTCAAATGGCATTAGAATTCAATTTGCATGGAACTTCTTTAGAAACCTTAATAAAGGAAAAATTTAAAATAACTCGACAAAAAATGAAAAACCTATCTGATGGTGGTTTTGTTCTGATTTGAATGGTATCTCATAAATATAAAAATATGAATCAGATACGCTTTTAGGTACACATATCAATTTGTGGATCGAGTAACATTTCATTAGAAATTGTGAAGGATATACTTAGTATTGGTTTGTTATCAAAATTACACCTAAAAACCATTCTAAAAGAGATGATTAGTGTTGGGAATCCCGGGATCCCGGGGTCCCGAAATCCCGGGATCCCGCAGTTTTTAACAATTCCGAAATCCCGGGATTGAGCACTTAATCCCGGGATTTGACTTTTTAAGCCGCAATGAAAAAAATTGTATATTAGAACTCTTTCTAATTCGAATTTCCAGGAATTTTAATCTGTTGTTTCAATGTATTAACCGCTCTGAAATTAGAAACAAAACTTCGCCAACAAAAAACGATGTCTTGCAAAACTATGTAACGGCTGAATTTGGAAAGTAACTAACCCTAATAAAAGACTGTAAAACTAGGTGGAGCAGCCTTTTGTTAATGCTGGAACGTCTTTATTTATTAAGAAATTGTGTACAAAAGGCATTAATAGACATAGGTCCACCTGAAGGTGAATATTTTGCTTTATCCAAAGATGAGATTAATATGGTATCCGCAATCATTAGTGCTCTTGTCCCAGTTAAAGCAACAGTTGACGCCCTTTGCCATCGGGATGCTAATCTGTTCACAGCGGATGTTGCCATAACTTTAATGTTAAAAAAAACTTAAAGATGCTAACAATGTTATAAGTCAAAAACTACATTCAGCCCTCATCCTTCGCATGCAACAAAGGAGAACAGATATCAGTGGGGAACTTCAGTATCTACACAATGGTAGAACAAATGTTCAGTCCGTATCCGAAACAGAGTTCGTAACGCTTCCTTCTTCCATAAAATGTCGCAAATTAATAGTTACGTTACTCGCTTCTAATAGCTTCTGAATCAGAAATTACACCTTCTGATTCAGATAAGGCACCTTTCGAAATTGTGTCAGATTCTTCTGAGCTTCCATCTGAATCTCTTTCTTGTTCTCTTGAAGAACCTTTAAATATTTCAGACGAGCTCAATGAAGCTATAAAAAAAGCACATTTACCGAGGATAGCAATTCGATGTGAGACGTTGTCTGTAAAAATTCAGAGAGAAATGCTCTTGTTTGAAAATGGAGCAAAGAGCATACGATTTTTTAATGACTATTAAGCCAGCCAGTGTAGAGTCTGAACGTGCTTTTTCTGCAGCTGGATTTTTCGCAACTAAAATAAAAAGTCGTTTGAGCGATGAAACTTTGGATGCTCTGTGCTTCCTCAAAACGTATTTTAAAAATATTAAAAAATAATAACATATCGCACTTGATCAACAAAAAAGTATATATCTATAAAAACAATTAACTCTTTATAATTAATTTAAAAATGTGTAAAATTAAAAATAAAATTAATTTTCTTATAATTTAATAAATTCTTTCTTATAAACCTATTTTTGGATGTGTCATGTTATTAATTTTATTGAAATAATATGTTAATATCTTTCAAGAACAAATTTTTTAAAATCCCGGGATAAATCCCGGGATCCCGGGACTAGGTAAATGAAATCCCGAAATCCCGGGATTGAAAATATAGAGCGGGATTGCCAACCCTAGAGATGATGAATCGACAAAGAAAACAAAAAAATTTATCATATTCTATTAACTGAGAGAGATAGTTGCTGTAGTCTAATAGGCTTATTAGACGTGAGGCCAGGGTTCAAACCCCAGGTCAGATATGTCCAACAAAACGAAATCTGAGAAAATATTTCTTTGACGACTTCCTCTCAGCAAGATAAACTCTGAGAGTTAAAAAAATTTCCATGAAAAGCTTCTCAAAAATCAGTCGTTCGGAGACGACTTTAAACTGCAGGTCGCGGTAGTCATGTATAAAATTAACACACACAACATGAGTGGTGTGAAAAATTAGGTCGTAATTCTGGCAAAAGGGTTGTAATGGCCATTTATGTACGAATGATGTATGTATGTATTAACTGAGCAATATGTAGGTAGTGTCTTGGCTTATTAGACAAGAGCTTGTCCTTCAACACCTGGGCTCAGACATTCTGCAAGAAATGAAATGAAATGAAAAAAATATTTCTTTCGGCGAAGAGTGGTATGAAATTGCCATGAGAAGTTTCTGAAATCTGTCATTTGCAGTCGACTACTCATTGATAAAATTGATACACACAACATGAGTGACGTGAGGAGCTAGGTTCTAAACCGTACTAAAGAATTGTAATGACAAATTAAATAAGTAAGACGGCATCTAAACAATACACTGGATTAAATCATGAGCGTGATATGAGCCGGCACTTATGACATATCACAATTCGTATCACCAAAGTATAATTCTGACACTGAACGCATACTCGCTCTGCCTGGATTTATGCAATACGATGCTTAACATATCAAACGCAAATAATTGCATCGACTTTCAACTTCAAAGGGAACCATGGTACAGGTGGCTGTGGGGCAGGACGGTTCAGGGTCTAAATACTGGGGCATTGATCCAGAATAGTGATAACTTAATAAACTTGACACAAAGTGATTTAAACATTTCCACTGGCAGAGAGGTGAAAATTATGGCAGCAGCATCCAGGAGTATAGGATCAAGGACTATAGTGTAATATAAGAAGATGACTAACAATTATAACAGGCATGATATATGGTTACCTAGTTTTAAAGAAGTGTTTAGAAAGCGTCCGTAGTATAGTATATTGTGTGTTATGCAGATTCAAACCGTAGATCAGACATCTCCAACAAAACGAAGTTTGAAAAAATATTTTTTCGCCGTCGTCCTCTCAGCAGATTTCTGGCCAAAACTCTGAGAATGAATCAAATTGCCACTAAAAGTTTCTCACCAATCTGTGATTCGGAAATTAACGCATAACATAAGTGGTATGAGGAACTAGGTTGTAATCCTGACTAAAAGATTGTAATGACGAATTATGTATGTACATTTGTATTAGAACTTGAACAATTTACTACCTCTACACAATAGCAACAACTACCTCTACAAGTGTATTTGACATCGGCAGACTATTTTTGTAGAGCGTGTAATAGAGGTAGAACTGCTCCGGAATATGGAGTTTTTATCAGAGGCTATGGAAATATGCTATCAACATGTCTAATTCTTAGGCTTATGTGAAGTAGTCTAATCTTAACGAAAAATATACTTTTGAACCTAACAGCCTTAGCTTCGTTTCAAGAATAGAAGGTTGTTATAAACTATGATCAGTTGTTCCTATTATTTTATTTAAAAAATTTTTAATTTCGTTAAAACCAAAAAAATTTATCAATTCAACCGCATTTATCGCGTTTAAATTTTCCCTATGTATTGTATACATTCTTCCGCTATACATTTTAAAAACCGCAAAGTAAAAAAAAAAAGAAAAAAACGAGAAAAAACATCACATAAATAGAGAACAGAAATGGAGAAGAACAACAATCAAATGCAATCAAAGAATTTGATTGATTGGAATCAATTTCCTGCTAAAGCCAAATGAATGTGTTTGCAATAGAAAATTGTACAAAATGCTCAATTTATATAAACACACACACACACAGACAACCCAAACAAATAAACGCATGTGTATTGAATACAAAAAAAGAACACAATACAACATAATTTAACACAAAAAAAGAAAAAAAAAATGAATACAAAAGTTAAAAAACAAACTACACAAGCGAACGGAAATCAATAAGAAAATAAATGTCAGAAAAAACTGTGTAAATGAAAAATATTAACACGCTTAACAAATACAATTGTACACTCATGTGCACATATATACAATTGTACTTACACAAACACGCACGTAGTACATATGCATATATATTCTCTAGCAGTTCTCCTCTTCTCTGCTCAAGTATTTCTAACAATTTCTGCTACACACATTTTAATAGCAGAAAAATATTCAAGAGTTGTTGCTATTAATACACACTCACACATATGTTCTGAAAACACACACTCTCATATCTATTATTTTACATCGAAATACGTTTCTGTTTTCAATTCTTGTAGTTTTTCACTCTACTTAAAGACTTAATACTCCATACATACATATGTATGTATAGTGTTAAAGTAAGTACCTCTATACGTATACGTATTTTCGTTTTCATTAGTATTTTTACAGATTTAACGGAGCGTATGAGTAATATTTGTTATTTAACTCCTCATACGTAAAACGTTTTGATATGATAGTGCTGAAAGATTATGGGGTGTCACATATTGGGACGGCTTAATAATTTTCGTAGACTTTTCGTTCCAATACCTGCTAGAACAATTGACTTCTTTTTGGTTTAAATTTTAATAAATGTTTAAGAAAAGCTTTTAAGCTGTTAATCGATATTTTATTATGTTGCATTTGTACTAGCATATGCCCAAAATCGCCTGTAAAAATATCGAATAATTTTAAGCCACGTTATCGGTTAAAGAGATAATATTTAGAAATAACTCCATAAGTGTTCATATGCTATCCAAAGTAGTGATTTTATTTTTTACTGTCCTCTCTAGGAAGCATATATACCAGTTTCCATAAAGCATATCCATCTTTAAGTCGCCATAGTCTAGTATATATATAGTAACCAATATCTCCAACAAAACGAAATATGAAAAAAATATTTCTTCGGCCAGTTTCTTTCTGGCTTAAACTCTGAGAGAAAATAAAATTGCCGTAAAAAGTTACTCAAAACGTTTGTCGTTCGGAATCGACTTTAAACTGTAGTTCCCGCCAGTTACGTATAAAATTAACACATACAATATGGGTGGTGTGAGAAGCTAGGTCGTAATCCTGACTGAATATATGTATGTATGTATATCCATCTTAAAAGGTTTGCTGTTGTTATTTTTGCAACTTTCGATTAAAGATCACAGTGTTCGCACCAGGCCCACGGCTTCTTATGTCTTGTGCACATGATGTTAGTCAAGTATAATTTTTTTGTTGACATGGTGCATATGAATCCTTCTTTTTTACTTACTTACTCAATACAAACCTTTAGTCAGTTTCTCACACCACTCATATAAACCACGGGTGACGAGACTTACAGTTTAAAGTCGATTCGGGACGTCAGATTTTTGAGAAACTTTTGGTGGAAATTTTATTTACATCTCAAAGAGTTTTCCAGTAAACTTTTGAGTCATGGAAAGAAGTATTTTTTAATTATAATTATAAAGGGTGATTTTTTCGCTATTATCTTTTTGGCAACACTGGTTTAAACTGCTCACGTACGTTTCGTGTTTTGTTTCACTGTCAAACATCTTCAGTTTGGTCTATAATTTAACCATGAATCGTCTTACAAACGAACAACGCTTGCAAATCATTGAATTTTATTATCAAAATGGGCTCTTGGAAAGTTGGCCGAAGATCCACTTCTTTATCGAAAAATTGTGTTCCGCGACGAAGCTCATTTTTGGCTCAATGGATACGTAAATAAGCAGAATTGTCGATTTTGGAGTGAAGATCAGCCAGAAGCATTGCAAAAGCTACCAATGCAACCAGAAAAAGTCACCGTTTGGTGCGGTTTCTGGGCTGGTGGCATCATTGGACCGTACTTCTTTAAAGATGCTGCGAATCGTAACGCCTTTAGACTATTTTTTGTGGGGCTATGTTAAAGCGCATGTCTATACAGACAAGCCCGCTTCAATTGACGCATTGGAAGACAACATTGAAGCGTTTATTCGTGAGATACCGAGCGAAATGTTGGAAAGAGTATGCCAAAATTGGATTAAGCGGATGGACAATTTGAGTCGCAGTCGCGGTCAACATTTGCATGAAATAATCTTCAAACATTAAATTATATCGACCGTACTATCGATTCAAATACAGATTCCATGCATTTTTCTGAATTTTATGTGTTTTTTTTTTTTGAAAAAATTTCCTATAGCTCTTAAAAAATCACCCTATATATAATATAATTTTTCTATTAATCGTAGTACTTTAGTATACATATGTATGTGAGTGATTCCTTCTTCTAATCCAAATCTAAATAACTGCATTCAGAAATATTTGGATAAGACATCAATGACATCCAAACCTACAACGATGTTTGTAGATGACAACTCTGTCATCTGCTGTAGAGTCGCTGCAATCTTCACGGATACTGGTATTTACTCTCAAAATAGACAACTATGCATGCTCAAGTGAATTTAGATTTTTAAAGAAATAAAGATGCCACACATTTCGTTTGCCTTTATTTCTGGTCCACTTGCCACAATCACTGTGTATCTGTTAAGTCTGTATTAGACTTACGTTACAAAGAATTTATGTTTAAAAAATTGAAATTCCTATCCCATGCGAGACTATCCACAGAGATATCAATCACTATTGTGTCCCACAGTGTACAGCACATCAAAAACCCTGCTTATTCGATTCAGTTTAGATATCCACTTCGAAAAGAAAAGGTGACCTTTCGACTTATATTATGAAATACTCATATATTGTAAGATCCTCAGAAAGAAGAACTCATTACATTCATTCATCTTTCCTTACAATGTATTCAGGATGACTGAAATACATTATCTGTCGTAATTTGTGAACATGCCAAGATGAATTTCAAGTACAAGATCACCAACATCATACAGAGATCAGTCTTCCCTAAACTTTTACATTCAATTGCTTTGGAAATTGGAAACATTTTTTTCCATACAAATTGAAACGGCCGGTGATAATTTAAGGAGGCAATTATTACTGAATTATTCAGCTGCTCCAAATCCAAATTTCGAATGTGATTGATAAGCTACGTTTTTTTTTATTGAAAATAAAACCTTGTATAGGTGCTGCCTATTCTTATTATGCATGACGGATTTTTACTGACTAAATATCGAGGAACTGCTGTAAAATGTTATTTCTTGGCCTCCCCTACACCCTTTCACATACGAACGGTGTTAGTCTAAGAGCTTTGCGTATTTGGTTCTGCTATTTACAATGCTTCGTAGATAATTTAAATGAACATCCCAGGCCATTGCAATTTAATTTCCATTTCGTGATGTCAATACGGTATCATACATTCGCCCATAATTTGAGGCAAATTTCCCCTCGCTTTATTTAATAGCTTCTTTTTATTTAAACTAATAAATAACATTCGATTATAATTTAATTTATTATTCTTCTCTTCACGTAATTTGTTTACATTTTTCTTATGGGTTTCTTTAAAGCAATTTACGGCTACAATTTGGGTGTGTATTCAAGTGTAGGTGTTGGATATTAGTGCTCGTGATATAATGACGGCTTAGTAGGATTGTAAAATATTTCACAATAAAAGTAGGTCTCTATGGGCGTTTATATTTAAAGGCGTCCTTAAAATTCATGGCGATATAAAATACTGTTTTTTGCGACAACTAAATTAATTTACACATTAATTTCTGAGAAAGAATAAGAGTAAAATTTTGTAAGGAAGGAAGGTATGCAGAAAGATATTTCCATTATAATTTAATTAATTTAAAAATACATGATTGAGCAACACTTTTTACATAACCTTTGACAAAACCATCCACACAAACTATCAATACATACATACTGTAACGAAAATGGAAATGGTTTAACATTAAAATGATAAATAATAGCTACAAAAACAAATACAATGGACTTGTTTACATGCCCAACGAATAAACAAAAATATAGCAACAACATCAGTATAAAAAGGGATAAACAAGAACCAACAACAACACTGCGAGAACAAAAGTAAACAAAATACACAAACAACAATAACGGCCAGACAAATCAGCCAACGGGATCAGTAAAAATTCGGTCAGTCTTGTGTGAAGACGCGTTGCGTGTGAAGAGAATAATCGTGGTTTGAAGATCTCCATTGTAAAGATCTAACAAACAATTGTTAGTGTTTACACAGAATGGTGTAAAGAATAATAACAAACAAAATAAATTGTTGTTGCTTACCTCAAGTTGTGAACAGTGGCACACAAAATTGTACGAACAATAAATAATTTAATTAAAACTGAACATAAATGTCTTCTTATTTTTATTTGCAATCTTCGAGCTCACATTTTAAAAGTTTTTAAAATGTTAAAGCGTAACAACGTAATTGTTCATTACATTCCTACAGTCATGATTACAACCTAGCTTCTCACACCACTTATGTGGTGTGTGTTAATTTTATACATGAGTGGCGGAACCTACAGTTTAAAGTCGACTCCGAACGATAGATTTGTGAGAAACTTTTCAAGGCAATTTTATTTACTCCCAGAGTTTTTAACAGAAATCTGCTGAACAGAACTAGTCGAAGAAATATTTTTTATTTCGTTTTTTGCTGGAGAAGTCTGACCTGGAGTTTGAACCATAACCTTGCGTCTAATAAGCCAACACCCTACCAACTAGACTAGGGCAACGAACACCTTGAGTATGATTTATATAAAATAAACTTTACTTTAGAGAGACATTACTCATACGACGTGTTTTCACTGAATGGACTTTGGAACTGGAACATTGGCAACTGGCTCTAATTTTTCAGCCACGGGGCGAATTTCTGAATGAATGGGTACGTAAACGAACAAAATTGTCGTATTAGAAATGATACCAATCCACATGATATCCAAGAGCATCCAATACATCCCGAAAAAGTTAATGTTAGATATAGATTATGAGCTGGCAGCGTCACTGATTTATGTTTCTGTGAGAACAACATTAGTCAGACCATCTCTTCACTGGAAAGCAGCCTGTATCGATGATTACCATCTTCTTTTAGTTTGAATTGTGTGATCCGGATACCAACGACATGTGGGTTCAACAGGACAACCACACAACTCATGGCACATTTGTACAAGCGATTTGAGGGCAACGTAATCCTGGGTGTGGTGATTTGAGGTGGCAACCTAGATTGTGCCATTCAACAAGTTGGACTTTTCCTGGGATCATCGGCCTTTAGTCCTTTGAGAACAACGTTAGCCAGACCAGATCACTGTCAACGACGACCACAGGATGATGCTACGTGGAACCCAGCTCATGCCACATTACATATTCTGTACGAATGATTTGATAGCATTGCCAAAGCGTTAGTGGAATTTTATCTTTGTTATACTTTTTCTTGTGGACGATGTTGTTTTGAACACATGATGGCTTTAATAGGTCTTTCTAACGAATAAAAAATTACGATGATGTCTCATACGTTACACTTTTTCCTGTGGGGTTTTCTTAAGTCGCAGCGGTTCTCACTGTTAGCTTAAATCATACCGCCATGGGCGTGAAAAATTGAACATTGGGCACAATATAAAGAACATTTTGTCGCACTGTGGAGGCTCATGAAGGCTTATGTTGCTTCCGAGAATGTCAGATGAACATCATTTATTGACACAAAATTGTACGAACAATAAATAATTTAATTAAAACTGAACATAAATGTCTTCTTATTTTTATTTGCAATCTTCGAGCTCACATTTTAAAAGTTTTTAAAATGTTAAAGCGTAACAACGTAATTGTTCATTACATTCCTACAGTCATGATTACAACCTAGCTTCTCACACCACTTATGTGGTGTGTGTTAATTTTATACATGAGTGGCGGAACCTACAGTTTAAAGTCGACTCCGAACGATAGATTTGTGAGAAACTTTTCAAGGCAATTTTATTTACTCCCAGAGTTTTTAACAGAAATCTGCTGAACAGAACTAGTCGAAGAAATATTTTTTATTTCGTTTTTTGCTGGAGAAGTCTGACCTGGAGTTTGAACCATAACCTTGCGTCTAATAAGCCAACACCCTACCAACTAGACTAGGGCAACGAACACCTTGAGTATGATTTATATAAAATAAACTTTACTTTAGAGAGACATTACTCATACGCTGTGATATTCTATTTATTTGCTTTGAATTATTTATACAAGTGCAGGTTACAGAGTCAATTCTTATTACTATTATAACAAAAACATCTGAACCGTGTGACGAGTATATACTACTTATCGTCAAATGATAATACAATCTCAATCCAAAACCAATGCCTTTTCAACCTTACAACCTGCAACATACTTTCCAAACTCCAATATACTTCTTTAAATCTGTATTCATTTCCCATACCTTGTCTAAATACAACCGCCACTATATTTAAGAATTCTTTGCTAGAGTATATGTAGATTTTGTTATTTGCATATTGAAAAACAAACGTCTGCATACTTCACGAAAACAATTCTTCACTATTCATTAATCATTTAAGAAAATTGCAGGAAAAAAATCTTTTCCCTGCTCAAGTCTGCAAAATTATTTTGCAATAAATTTCAACTGTTGATTAAATTACATTCCAAATGCAAACCCACAAAACAGCAAAAAAATAAAAATAAAAAACGAGAATAAAAGGAAAAGAATAACCAGGCAACGGTTAGTAAAACAAATCCAATATTTGAAAGCATTTGCTTTATCAGTTTATCAAATATTTTTCAAATTTGTTTCGCAAAAAAACCAAAAACAAAAATACGACTCCACTCCTCTAAACATTGCGTTATAAAGGCATTTGTATTGCTTGTAAAACCTTTTTAAATAATTTAACATTTTAGAATTGACCAGACAAAAGAAAAAAAGTACAACAACAATATATATTTGTTGGCCTTTAAAATGGTTTAAAAGAGTAGAATTGTTCATACATCAAATAGACATTTACGTACACAGATATCCTCAAACAGATATTTTTAAGTGAATAGAAATTAATTTTTTTTTAATAAAAATTTCATATTGTATCTGTAGGAAGGTGTGAATGCATTTGTAAAGTTCTGTTTAAATCGGTTACGTATCTTTGAAAAATTATAAGAAATTTTATAATTTAGAAGAAATTTTATTTGTGAATGAGGGAAGTTGTAAAAAAGATAACAAAAAAGCTTGTAATTCCAAAAAGTTAAAAAAAAAATGTTATCATATATATAAAATTTGATTCAGAACTTTAAAAAATTAAGAATTTGCTTATTTAATAACAATAAGAAGCAGCAAGAAAGGTTATAAATCATTGGTCGTTACAAATATTTAGTCAAACTTCAAACCATCCACTGGTTGACTTGCATTAATTTTCAATCATGTGTGGCGGAAACTACAGCTTAGCACCGACTTCGGTTGACAGATTTGAGAAGTTACTTAGTGGCAATTAATTATTCTCACAGCTTCTCCTGGAGACTACAGAGGTCGTAGAATTTTATTTTTTTAGACGTCAGTGCAGGTTTAGCCTCTGAGTTCTCATCGAGCCAACACGGCAGACACATACATACATACATAATTCGTTATTATAAACTCTTCAGTCAGAATTACTACCTAGCTTCCGACACCACTTATGTGTTGTTCGTTCAGTGGCAGGACCTACAATTTAAAGTCGACTCCGAATGACAGATTTTTTTGCAAAACTTTTTCATGGCAATATTTATTCCCTCTTAGAGTTTTCCCTATAAATCTTCTGAAAGGCAGTCGCCGAAGAAATATTTTTTTACAATTCGTTTTATTGGAGATGTCTAACCTGGTGTTTGAACCGTGGCCTCACTACCTATTAGATTAGGGCGACTTCATCACGGTAGACAATTATAATTATAATTATATTATTATAAAGCAACGTCTCCTATTTCTATCTAATACTGGAAGATCCACTAAAAATATACCACACAGCAGTATGAGAAACCACTACAAATTTGTTTAACTAAATGTCTTGTATAGCCCTTCTTCCAACAAGGACTTCCGATGATTAACAATTGATAACGGCCATTCTGTTGAAACTATGTACATCTGTCAAATTCCTTGTTATTTATTCACTCTATTTTTCCAAATCACTATGGACACCCGTAAGTAACGACGTGTTTTCACTGAATGGACTTTGGAACTGGAACATTGGCAACTGGCTCTAATTTTTCAGCCACGGGGCGAATTTCTGAATGAATGGGTACGTAAACGAACAAAATTGTCGTATTAGAAATGATACCAATCCACATGATATCCAAGAGCATCCAATGCATCCCGAAAAAGTTAATGTTAGATATAGATTATGAGCTGGCAGCGTCACTGATTTATGTTTCTGTGAGAACAACATTAGTCAGACCATCTCTTCACTGGAAAGCAGCCTGTATCGATGATTACCATCTTCTTTTAGTTTGAATTGTGTGATCCGGATACCAACGACATGTGGGTTCAACAGGACAACCACACAACTCATGGCACATTTGTACAAGCGATTTGAGGGCAACGTAATCCTGGGTGTGGTGATTTGAGGTGGCAACCTAGATTGTGCCATTCAACAAGTTGGACTTTTCCTGGGATCATCGGCCTTTAGTCCTTTGAGAACAACGTTAGCCAGACCAGATCACTGTCAACGACGACCACAGGATGATGCTACGTGGAACCCAGCTCATGCCACATTACATATTCTGTACGAATGATTTGATAGCATTGCCAAAGCGTTAGTGGAATTTTATCTTTGTTATACTTTTTCTTGTGGACGATGTTGTTTTGAACACATGATGGCTTTAATAGGTCTTTCTAACGAATAAAAAATTACGATGATGTCTCATACGTTACACTTTTTCCTGTGGGGTTTTCTTAAGTCGCAGCGGTTCTCACTGTTAGCTTAAATCATACCGCCATGGGCGTGAAAAATTGAACATTGGGCACAATATAAAGAACATTTTGTCGCACTGTGGAGGCTCATGAAGGCTTATGTTGCTTCCGAGAATGTCAGATGAACATCATTTATTGACACCATCTATGCCCGAACTGCATAAAAGTGGAATATCGTCAAGAGAGTCATGGATTCCTACTGTACAGCACAAGGTAAATGACTTTTTAACGCAGGCTCTAGTCACTTATTGAGACTATTTATTCTCGAGCAAGATGGCGCATGGATTCTTTTTATTTGCGTAAAATTGTTTGCACCACTGTTACTCTCCACTGTTAAGCATATCCGCAATTGAAGGTTTCCTTTCAAGGGTTCTTTAGATTTTTTTTTGCACAAAAAACGATTAAAATTTCTTAAATTTTTTCCAATTTGTTTTGGAAAATTTTTTTCACAAAAAAAAAAAACTCGAAGGAAATCAGGATATTGGTGTGAAATCAGTTTTCACTTAATTCCACTATAAGAATACAACACAATTGCTTCACTTAATATGGAAACAACACGCATTAACACATACTCATTTAACAGAAATAGAAAAAGGATCGTCTTGAAATAAAAATATTTGGAAAATCATGACGAAAATTCTTTACAACAACTAAAATGAAAATAAAAAAGAAGAGGAAAAACCAGCAACTAAAAGTGTAAAAATGAAAGAAGAGAAGATCCAAAGTATTTATGTGCGGAATTTAAGATTTAATTTCTTATGTGCGTATGCGTGTATGTGTTTTCAAGGAATTTAAGGATTTTTTTCTTTCTGCTGTAAGAGAATGACAATAAAACTAAAAGAATTTTTCGTATGTGCGAGTATGAGACAAAGAGAGAGAGAGTGAGAGCGTGAAGAGAAAACCAAAGCTTTAAAGTATTTTTCCGATGTTCATTTGTTTTCACCGCTACCGCATCCTGTTGCTACCATCATTACTACGACTACCACCATCATTATCAACAACAATTTGGCAGATATACTTCCTCAAGTTTCTAAAATAAAACAAAAAAAATCGTGTTCCTTAGAAGCAACAGAGGAAAAATGTTACTTGAGAAATAATTTCACAAAGTGAAACTTCAATGCGAATTATTTTATTTACACCCACCATGTGCATGTATGTAGGTAGTTAGCCTGGACTACTCCACTGCCTAAAAAGTGTAACTTGAGTGGAGTAGAGTGTAGTAGAGTGGAGTGAAGTAAAGTCCTTAAGCTCAATGGTGTATCACTAAACAAGTACTATTAAAGCAACAAATCTTTTGAGCTAAGCAAACTTTTCCAGTTAAAATGGAATGGTTTTAAATTAACTTTCAGCCATTACTCTCGGCTAGTGGAGTGGCAGTAAATGTAGTTTTTGATTTGTTAAGAAGTTTATTTTAGCTGTATATGAGGGATAAGGGATATTACAAGAATTCTTATGTGTGTGGGAATGTTAACTCTGAAAAGAATCTAAGAATTCTAATAAATAATGCCACATGTCTTATAGTGTAAAGGAGCTACATTTAGTGTTCTTTTGGTTTAGGAACTCACAACGCAACCAATTATATAGCAGACTGAAAAGTAATCGAGTGTTTTCTAATGGTAGCACAATTTTAATATACGACACTAAGGGCAATTGTTCCACTGTTGCACGATTTGAATTGTATAGGCGATGGCAAATTGGACGTGGCTTATTTTCATTTAACCTTTGTTTGGTAATCAAAGCGTTTGCCGCATTTGGCCAAATTTTATATCCAAAAATTCTATTTGAATTGTATGGTAAGCGCTAGTATTTTTACATCTTACTGGAACGCAGTACTATTGTAATGCCAATACTCCTTGAAAGGGACCGAGAATTAGCAACAAATTCCGCATGTTCCAAGCTTGTGAAACGTATAATAAACATTTAACTTGTGGAAGTATTAAGAATCTGTGAATCAGGTCAGTTACAGGTAGTTCGGCTTCCAAAAGTCCCCCTCTGCATGTGACTTGTGTGGTGTTACTCTTACAAGGTGGTATCAGCATACCTGACGATTAAATGAAGGCAAGTTTGTGATCCTTGACAGTATTGTGGTTCAGTGAAATAAATGTACTTGTTACCGATATTTGCATATTTTTATGTAGGACTCGAATTTCCTGTAGGTCACATTTATATGTGGTCAGAATTTGTTTTGTCAAATCATCGTGGGTGATCATAAACAATGCCAAGTCTTTGTTAATGGGCTCTGGTGAAGTTGTCTACTGATCCTAATTTTCAGCGGAAAATCATATTCAGCGATGAGTCCCATTACTGGCTGAATTGGTATGCGAACAAACTAAGCTGTCGTATTTGTTATGATACCAATACACATGAGAACCAAGAACTTCCAATACATCTACAAAACAGCCACTGTTTAGTGTAGATTTTGGGTTGAATAAGTGTATTCGGCCTTTAGTCCTTGGAAAACAATGTTAGCCTGACCATCACTGGCAACACCGAGCACAGCTCATGCCATGATAGCATTGTCACAGCGATGGTGGAATTTTATTTCGTTAAATTTTTTCTTGTGGACATTTCTGAAGTTTAATATATCAGATGCACAGAGAAATCGTGCCAGACATTTAACAAATAAATCATCCGTAGTCTAATAAGTAGTGTACTGGCTTCTTAGACATAAGGCCACGGTTCAAACGCCAGGTCAGACATCTCCAATTAAATGAAAAACAAAAAAAAAAATTCTTCGGCGACTTCCTTTCTACACATTTTTGCCAAAAACTCTGAGAGCAAATAAAGTTGTCATAAAAAAGTGTCTGAAGTACCTATCGTTACGACTTGACTTTAAACTGTAGTTCCAGTCACTCAAGCATAAAATTAACACACACAAAATTAACGGTGTGAGACGCTAGGTCGTAAGGTCCTGGTTGAATTACCTTATGTATGTATGTACCGCGTGAAGGTCTACCGACAGGAAGTTCTTGCTTGTAATTCATTAATCGTAAGTCATATACAGAGATAATCAACCTGAATGTGTTTATATCTTTTCAAAATTACAGCATGTCTGTAATTCAGGTTGGGCAATATTAGTGACTTCATTGAGCCTTACTGCAAGCAGCACTGCCTTCTGTTTTAATAGGAGATCAGATGGGTGCTAGCTACGCATAAAATAATATCTTTCTTGGAGATTAATGACGACAGCTGACTGCCTGCGTATTCTGTCTATAAGTCTGTAGTGATATTAGGTGTAGAGTACAGACAGACCTTAATCACTGTAACTCTTTTAATTCTATTAATTCAATACAAATCAAAATCAAACAAAAATGTACCTCAAGCAACAAAGCCTATTTAATAAACAAAATTATTACGCATATGATTTATATTTCCATTTCAATACAAATTCAAATCCAATTAAATTCATAAGACAATAGAAAACCCAATCAAATTTGGAATTCTTCAAAATTACCATTGAAATAATGTCAGTGTCTTGTATTGTTGAAGATTTATGGCCATTAACTAGAACTCTCTTTGTAGACAGCTTTTGTTAACTGACAAACGAACTGCTGAAGCCAATGCCAGCGTTAATGCTAATGCCAATTTCTATATTCAATTCAATTTGTTTCATTTCACATTACAGAATGCCGTAAGTATGTATAACATTATCATGTTTTTAACGTTCATAACGTATGGTTAAGCATACACACAATATTCTCTATGCTAATCTAATTCAAATCAGTCTATGACTGTTGATGTTTTCCATTTTCTTATCAGTACTGTTTCGTTTTTATTTGGTTTTTCTTCAATTACAATTCTGTACAGCTCAAGGTTAACAACAGAGTTATGGTTTTTGGTTTAATGATAGACAGTTGGACGGTTAGTAAAAAAATTTAATACACAGACATGGGAAAACATTACAAATGTTTCGCTTTATTTTCAATTTCAAATTGGTATTTACAATCATTGCAGCATTTTAATGATTTTGATTGAAATTTTATTTCTCCGAATGTTTAAAACAATTGCAAATGGAAAGTTTCTTTCCAAACATGCTCAAGAGAGTCTTTAACTCTGAGAAATTTTCTACAAAAGTTTTTATTTCATCTCGAGCTATAATTTACGAATAATTACAGACATACAAACAATATGTGCTTGTCTTAGCACAAGAACAAAGAGTTTTCTTTAATTCTTGATTGTGATTACATTTTTAATTGGCTTTTGAAACCTTTTTCTTTTCCATTTTGTTGGATTTGGAATTGATATTAGCGTGTCTAACGCAGGCATGAATTACAATTAGCCTACAAGCAACAAATAAGAGTACTACAGCCTTTAATAGCCATTTTAATAATTATGTGTTGATAAATTTGCTACATTACTTTATTAAAATTTACTATCTAGATTTCCTAAACCAATATATATATGTATGTATTCGTAATCGGCAATTGGTACATCATCAAGTTTTATTTATATAATTCGAAATACCAAATCACATATCTTTTCGATGGTTTGCCTAGACAAAAGGGTTCTCGTTAAGCATTTCCTATCTCTAAATTTAAATAAAACACAGTTTGAAATACCTATTGCTGCCATAATACATAATTGGTCACTATAACCAGGATTGAACCCCAGATTCTCACATCACATACATATGTATGTTGTATGTGTTAATTTTATACATGAGTGGTCCTACCTGCAGTTTGAATTCGAGTCCTAACGAGAGATTTTTTTTGAGTAACTTGTCATAGCAATTTTCTATTTACTTTCAGATTTTTTACCAAAAATCTGCTGAGAGGAAGTTGCCAAACAAATATTTTTTCGTATTTCGTTTTGTTGGAGATGTCTGACCTGCCCTACTAGATTCATAAAAACAGATTCATAAAAACAATTTCCTTCACCCCATTTTATTAATGGATTCATTGCTGGCATGAATTCAGAATAGGTTTTGACAGATAGATTCAAACTGACAACCTTCATCAGACAATAGGTCATTAGAATATACATTGTCATGCCAATTTTTTGCTGCGGTGTTGATTTAAGAAATGGCTTCAAAACCTTTTCAGCGACATCGGTCTTCAGAAAGTAATGCAAGGTTTCTGGAAATGAGATGGACAAGCAATTCGTTTTGACTATTGTAAGAATTCAAAGCGGTGACAGCTTTTGAACTTATTTGAATTACTGTGGTAAGTTGCTAGATTGATTGTCCATTTTGCGATATTGACCACTTAATTCGAATATGGTGTAAGTCACTTTCAGAACGATATGACTGTTGGTAGGCTGAAGGCGACTTTAAATGCATAAATTTATTCTGGATTCAACTGCAGATACTAGTCTCTACATACTTAACTTACTGAATTGGTCTTTACAACCATTTAGTCAGGATAATAATCTAGTTTCTTATACCAGTGGTGTGTGTTACTTTTATACATGAGTGCTGGGACCTAGATATTAATGATGACCCCGAAATACATTTTTGAGAATTTTTTCATTTGAATTTTATTTTACTTTCAGAATATGTGCTAGCAACTGCTGAGATGAAGTAACCAAACAAATCGTACTTAAATATTTTCGAGATGTTTGCGTCAGGGTTTGAACCAACTAGACTACGGCTATGACTATTTACTTTTACATTCACTATAAAGGCATAAAGAGTTTAGTTTGATCATTGCGTTTGTATTTTTTCGTTATTTTGGCACTTTTAAATAATAAGGGGCGATTTTTTAAGAGCTATAGGAAAATTTTTCAAAAAAAAAAACACATAATTTTTCTGAATTAAATGCATCAAATCTTTATTTAAATCGATAGTACGGTCCATATAATTTAATATTTGAAGATTATTTCATGCAAATGTTGACCGCGACTGCACCTCAAATGGTCCATCCGCTTAGTCCAGTTTTGGCATACTCTTTCCAACATTTCGGCCGGTATCTAACGAATAAATGCTTCGATGTTCTCTTCCAATGCGTCAATTGAAGCGGGCTTGTGTGTATAGACATGAGCTTTAACATAGCCCCACAAAAAAAAAAAAAAAAAGGCGTTAAATCGCACGATCTAGGCGGCCAATTGACCGGTTCCGAACGTGAAATAAAATGTTCACCGAACTCGCCTCTCAATAAGTCCATTGTTACGCGTGCTGTGTGTCATGTGGTACCGTCTTGTTGAAACCACATGTCATGCAAGTCAAGCTCTTGCATTTTGGGCAAAAAAAAAAAAGGATATCATCTCACGGTAGCGCTCACCATTCACAGTTACGTTACGATTCGCAGCATCTTTGAAGAAGTACGGTCCAATGATGCCAAATTCAATGATTTGCAACCGTTGTTCGTTTGTAAGACGATTCATGGTAAAATTATCGACCAAACTGAAGATGTTTGACAGTGAAACAAAACACGAAAAGTGCGTGAGCTGTTTAAACCAGTGTTGCCAAAAAGATAATAGCTAAAAAATCACCCTTTAAAACACATATGTATTGGAATAAAGAAAAATTATGACATGTAATTCCTCAAATAATTCGATTGCAAAGATATAGAACACCACGGCGTATTAGTAATATTTGTATAAAGAAAAATTTATTTTTTATTAATCATACTCAAGGTGTTCCCTTCGATTTTAACATTTATTAGAACACCAAGTAGTTTATAAAACTTTGATTTAACGCTATTAAGTTCGTTTTTTTTTTTTTTGGTATTTCTAGGTAAACCTTACGAACTGTACTATCTAATTCCATTCGTTATAAATTTTCTACAATACTGACATTCTTTGAATACTAATTTTAAATAATTCAAAATTTAATTGCGATTTCTATTGTTTTATGAATTTAATTGAATACGGGTTTAAATTAAAATATAATGCCATTCGCTAAACTCTTTCCAGTCAATTGAGGTCTCAATAGCATATATTTCCTTCGGATTCGAAAATTAATTTGTATGAGATCATGGATCTTACAAAGAATTACTAATATAGTTCCCCGAAAGTAATTTCTTAACTAAATATCTATTCCATTTTTCTTTTACAGCAAATATTGGCTTTTTTCTTTATTTAACATTAAAAACATTGACATTTCAAAAAAATTTTTTTGTTTTCGTTTAACAATGCATGTGAATAAACAAATTTCAAACAAAGTACAATAGCTTTACAACAGATTAACCTTTAATGTCATTCATACGCACACATCTATATTTGTTTTTGCTCTATTTATTTTATGATACAGTTTTTAAACATTCTCCACCAAACACTCTTAAAAACGAGCCATCGAAAAATTTTTCCCCCTTGTTTTTTTTTTGTAACACAACATATGGTCGTTATAATGTTATTAAAATCAAAATGTTATCAGACGCTCATAGTTGAACAAATAAATAAAACCACGCATAAAATGCGCACATAAATAAAACATGTGGTAACAACAACAAAACAAAACAAAAAGAAAATGTATCATACACGTGGAGCCATTCCCAAGCGAATCTGTAAGCCTCTCAACCTATACATATATGTATAAAGCAGGGGGGGGAGGGTGGTTGTATAAATCAAACCGTATAAAATATAAATAAAAACATCAATTTAAAACATATAAATAAGCAAACATTAAAGGTAAAACATTATCACACATACACACGCTCTTACACCCCTACCTAATGTGGCACTCTCAAAAAAATAGAGAAGAGGGTGCAAATGTGTGATGTAAACATTATACAGTTTCACAAAGAGAGATGCATTAACATGAGAATATTTATTTTCATTTTTTTTCCCCATCCCATGTATATTCTAAAAAGGATAAGCAAATGTTTGTGTAAATAAAAAAGAAGAAAAGAGATGGGGAGAAGGAAAGCGGAAAAAAATTACTGTTATTTATCTTTTAACATTAAATATTAATGAATTCAAGGGAAGCTATACAAACACTACATATGTAACTGCACATACACCACTGTTATTGGGTGTATAATTTTAAAATGTGGTATTCATAAGAGATTGGAATTTCTTTAAACGATATGGTACTTCGATATGTTCTTTTAAACCTGGCTTTACATCTGCAGTTCGAAAAAGAAAGTTTAGCAAAAGCATGATGGATAATTTGCATGGCTCGGGAGTAGAATTTCTGACATAAAAAACGAATTTTGAAAGAAAGAACAATTGGAGCACATAAATTGCCATATGATGTTATATTGAATACGTTCGAGAGATGGTTTCGTGGCTTTCAAAACTTGTTATTTCGGCATGGAAAACTACGGATTACGACCTGGTTTTCCATCTATGGCAACTAAGGTAAAACAATCGAAGGTAATTGGAGGCAGTATTCCAAGAAGATGCTTATAAACCTAAACAAAAAGTAGTAAAGTCGGCCAGAACGCCATAACCAACTTATTTCTTTAACCAACACTCAGGGGGTGATCCTCTCTTCAATCACCTCATTGTGTTTGACGTAAAAAATTTTTGCGGTTGGGAGAAAAATGCCTACTTATCTCCACAACTCATTCGATAAACTGGTTTTATCTTTCAGAGAGTCATGCCAACGCACTAGGGCTGGGCTGTCGTAAGCCTTATTTCCTATTTAAGATCAGATTGTTTGTATATATTTCACAAGGTAATGTTAAATGAGATTGTCCGTAAGTTGAAAGTTTCAAAATATACTTCGAAGGACAACATTTTATGTTCGGAATATGGCTGAAATGCAGAAAAGGATGTCAAAATATTAAAAAGAAACTGATATATTTCAATAACCAAAAATAACCAATAACCAAATCGAAATATTGAAAAACTATTTCTTCGGCGTCATCCTCGCAGCAAATTTCTGGAAAAAACTCTAAAAGTAAATAAAATTGCCATGAAAAGTTTCTCAAAAATCTGTTATTCGGAGTCGACTTTAAACCGGTCTCATTTTCAAAATTAACATAAGAATTAACAGAAGAAATTAAGTATGAGAAGCTAGTTAGTAATCCTGACTAAAGGGTTGTAATCACCAATGATGTATGTATGTATGTATGTAAAGAGAAATCTGCGATAAACTTCGCCAAAACAAACCTATTGTTTCCTGTAACTAAGACTGTTACATCTGTTATCAGCTGCTCACATCGTGTTGTATAATCAAAGAGAATCTATCCTGAATGGTGTTCAGGATTTATTTAATCTAAGTATTGAACGAAAATTTACTGGTATATAGTATTCAATATGAAGCCTTACAAGACCAATGGGGAAGGTATTCATAAAATAACGGTAAGGTTGATTGGTCACACCCAAATTATACATAGTTCATGTATTGACCCTGTCTGACTACCATATGTTTTAATGAATAAACAGGGCTTTCATTGGAACACAAACAAAGTATTCCATGAGTAGAAGAGGTAAATTAGGGCTGCTACTTTTGTTTTCGACTGCATTCGAACTGGGTCATCTTTGCAGCATTCTAAACAATACAACATCAACAATTTGCCAAAAAAAAGATCTCCGCATTTAAATACTACACCCAATAAATTCATATTCACGTATATGCATGCATGAGTTCATGTGTGGGATATTAAAACCTACATATGTATGCATATAAAAGACTAACTAATATTTTTAAAAAGAATTTTCACTTACTTTCTCTCTCTCTCTCTCTTCACTTCTCTCTTTATGTTTATATTTAATGCAGTATATGTTTAAACGCGTGTCATCTAGAAGTATTTGCTTTATTTGTGTTTTAACTTCAATTACTTTTTTTTTTGAGTTGAGTTGCCTTTGTATTCTAATATAAATAATAAATTACAGTGTAATTTAATTACACCAGAATTTCTAAAGTGTTTCAGTAAATTATTCTTTTTTTATTTTTTTGTTCGCTCTTTCACAGGCGTTAAAAAAGAGCCAAAATTATAATGAATATGTATGTATAAACATACATATACCAGCAAATGAGCTGTTGTATACAGTCATAAAACTGTCATACTGAGGGTAGTAGAAGATTTCGTTGTTCAAATTGTCTCGTGTCGCTTACTGAAAAGACAACATGTCTGCAAGCGAACATTATTTACTTGGAAAAATAATTTTTTAATTCTTATTTAAATTGAAAAACATACTGAAACTTTTGTCTCAAAAAAAAAAAACATGTTTTTCTCTTTCTTTTTTCTTTTGTTTGTTTATACAACAAACATGAAAAGTTTGTGTGGTAGAAGCGTAATTAACAAGTAATACAGACACAGCAG